>JAEQBH010001147.1:600000-1200000 GCA_016808115.1 Tetrastigma voinierianum | reverse complement strand
CGACGTGCTAGCTAGATTTCACGAGACGATTCCAACGGTGAAATCCGTTTTGTCATCTAAGATCTAGAGAATAAATTACGGATTTTTAACCGAAATTACAATTTTGTAATCGAAATTACGATTTTGCCCTTTTTCCGGAAATTGGAATTTTTCGGTCTTACAGATGATCAGTTAGACATTTAAGTAGGATCATGCATTTTCTTGAATGTGTGTTTATTTTGAAGCATTGTATATGCACTTAGCGAAGAGAGCTCACTTAGGGTGATTCCACTACCGAGCATTAGCCTCCACCTGGTCAAGTGATACTATTTACAGTACGGTGAGTTCACAGTGAGACGCCATCCTAGACCGAGCTTAGAAGAAATCCTGATTGTGGCTTTGGGTTATGATGTATGACATGTATTAGAATTCTCTAATTTTAATATATGTGTCAGATAAGAGTAAAATTTGAACTCAAACTATTGGATATAGTTGATATAGATATTGTGATGAGTATTAATTTATGAGCTCAAGTGGCCAAGTATAGACCTGCTATATTGGATCGTTTGGGATGTGTTTTATACAGTGTTGTATCTGGCAGAGCCCCGCATGCTGAGACTCCGCCCGATTATGAGGGCGCCAGTAACCCGACATCCACTAGTATTCGGGTCGATCGGTACCAACGGACCCCCGGGATCAAGGCGCATACCTATATCGAGCTCAGGTATACAAACTACCTGGGCTTGAGGATTTGGGCTTAGGCCATAATCGAGTAAGAACATCACCACTAAAAGGTTCAATGTTGAGTTTAGGTATGAGAGTACCTAGGAAATCACGGGACAAGACTAGGACACCGCATGCATGTGTTTGGTGTGTTTTGTGTGATTTGATGAAATGATGTTTGATCATGTGTTATGATTGTTTGTGTGATTGGTGATTAGCACTTAGTGTGTTAGAGAATTTATGGAAAACAAATTTTAGAGTTTACTGTGTGTAAACTGGAATGAGGAAATAAAAGAAATAAATTTTATAAATTTATTTGGATAATGAATAGAAATTTAATAAATGATATTTGCTAGTGTTAGATCAAGAGGGGTTTTGATGAATTCTTGCATAACATGGTCCGTAATTGAAAATAATAATAAGTGAAGAAATAAATAAAATAAATTTTAGAAATTTATTTGGTTTGAAGAAAATAATTTTCTAAGGTTTTTATGTTGTAAAATTGAAGAAAATTGAATAAATAAATTTTACAAATTTATTTGAATATTCGAGAATGATAAAAATGATATGTATTTTTTTTAGTGTCTTCCAAGAAATTGAAGAAATGAAAATGAAGAAAATAAATGTTTATAAATTTATTTAGGTATTTCTGGAAAATGAAAAAAAAAATATAATAGGTATATAAATTTTTTAGTGTTTTCCAGTGGCAAGAAATGAGAAAAAAAAATGGTGAAAAAAAAAATTTGATGCAGGAAATGAATTGGCACGCCAAATTCAGCTGCAAGGTTTTAGTTGTATTGTAATAGGCAAAGCAGTTAATTAGCTAAGGATGGTATTGCAATACACCAATGTATTGCAAGTTGGAAGGGCTTGATAGTAGGTTGAGTTATTGTATTGCAAACACGTTCCAAGTGTATTGCAATATCGAGTGGTCAGGGGCTCAGCCATTACAGATCAGATTGCAAGAGACTGGCCGGGACACTTAGATTGCAATACACCGCTATGTATTACGACAAAGTGCGGGAGCAAAGGTGAGGTCAGATCGCGACACGGCGCTGGGCGCCACGACACCTGCACGACGGCAGTGGGCGAGGTACCATACATGCCGGGCGCGCGCCGGCCCGGGCGTGTTTACTGGCCGTGCACTTGGTGCACTTAATTGCTTTTGATCCGGCTTGACTCGCATCGCTCGAATCATCTTGACACTCGTTCATGAACCCGGTTCATGAACACTGTTCCTCACAAAAAATTTTCGAAAAAAAAAAATTTATTAAATTAAATAAAAAAAATCAAATCAAATCAAATCAAATTAGACAAAATTTTCGAAAAATAAAATTTTAAAAATAAAATTTTTGTGAAAAATATTTTAAATGCATAATTGATTGCCTTGCATTACCTGTAAATGCAAGGACAATGTGTATACATTGATTTATGTGTATGAATAGTGTCTCGGGGCTATGTTTATGCCTTAGAGATACTTTATCAGGATTTAACCCGCCTATGTTAATCGTGGCAGATGGCTATAGAGGACGATGACGTATGACGTCCATAGCAGATCGGGTCAGCACCACCGCATTTAACACCCACTCCGCCTTGATCACAGGCCTTGTAGAGGCTGCAGTATTGCGGCATAGCCTATAGCACAGGCTAGTATATCAGGTAGTCAGGGAGGTCCTAGTAACCTCCAGAAGTTTAGGGCGCATCATCCTCCGACATTCAAAGGGGGAGGAGATCCGATGGTGGCGCACTACTGGTTCAGCATCGGTATGTGCTAGAGGCTATGGAAATTCGACACTTCACACTACCAAAGATTGACCACTCGTGTTCCAAATATAGAGTGAGGCCAAAAAATATGGTGGAAAAGGGCAAGGACCCTAGAGATCTTGGAGGAGCCTTGTAGGTGAGTTCTCCCCTAGGATTGTGGAGAGAATAGGATGATATGTCAAGGTTACGAGTTGAGATCTCGGGACTCTACTCCACAAAGTGGACCCGAGGATCATGGATATGTCACTGGCTGTCATCCTATGAATGGATTGGCCGACAAATTACAAGGTCGCATCGATTGTGAGCGCAGGAGGGCTACCGCCACACGGCTGACCTGCACTGTGGTATTTCAGGGACAAGCATGACATTTTTCCCGCATAATATACGAGTCCGTGTGTCGTGATAGCTTAACGGGTTGGCTAGCGAGCCTTACCTCCTAGAAGACGAGGAGAATGCACTAGATCTACCTCGAAAGTAGCCTTAAGCAGTATGTGGATGTTTTTCCGCATGAGCTACCTGACTACTCTCCCACAGAGGGTAGTAGACTTCGTATCGAAGTTACACTCGGGTACTTTACTCCATCTCAATTCGCTTAGGATGGCACTAGTCGAAGCAGGTGAACCGGGAGTCACATGTGAGTTATTGACAGTGGGCTTTATCAGATCGAGCACTTCAATTACAGTCAGTCCTATTTGCAAAGAAGAAGGACAAGACTTTTCGACTGTGCATTGATTAATGAAGAATTGAATGTGGTTACGATCAAGAATCGTACCCATTAATGAGGATTGATGATTTGTTTGATCGCTTGAGAGCGCCACGAGTCTACTCCAAGATAGACCTTCACGAGCTGCACCCTTTCCTAGTGACAGAAATTCGTCGGCACCTTAATAAACACCTCCTAAACGCTCGCATCACATAAGTTGTCGCAGAAGCTAAGCCGTAAAAAACCGCCAAATCGTATTTGGAAAAAACGTGGGTTATAAAATTTTTCACTTTTCTATCAAAATCACACCTTTAGATTTAACGAAAATTCGGCAGCATAACGACTGCACAGTGGTCAAGCCCAAAATACAAAAATCACATGTATATAAAAAAATACTCCCAATATTTTCCAAAATCCAACTACAATCATAAAGGACCTTTGGTCCTCATCAAAATATAACATAAGGATCAATCCAACATAATTTCATCACAACTTGTTTTTCTCAAAACCATGCATGCATATTTTTCAAAAGATATTTATATAAAATGTCACATTTTAAGTTAGCTATTTTTAATTTACACCTTATCATATATATATAATCACAAATACGTTGTCTAAGACCGGGAGATCTTGAAAGATCTTTCGCTTCAGCACCTGCACCCTGGTAAAATTATTTTAAAATAGGAAAACTGTGAGCCAAACGTGGCCTGAGTACTATAAGTTCTAAATGTCACTCTCGTTCAGATTCTCCCAATATAAAATCACGTAAATGGTGGTAAAATTGTTTATGAGAAAACTGAGTTTTTGCTATGAAAACCATTTCTGAAAACTGTGCTGAAAACTATTTCGTTGTTGAAAATCGCTCAAAACTATTTCGCTATCAAAACTGCTCAAAATCCATTTCTACCGGCCAAAACTGCTTCAAAGGGTGGTTAATATCTCAAAATGCTATACCGGAAATCAAGTACCAACCACGTGGCCCATTTCTCAAATACCCTAGACGTGGATACCATGAACCCTGAACCCGGCATCGGTAGTGTGAACTCCTAACACTACCCGGCTAAGATGGTCCAAGTGAACACAAATGGGATCTATATAGCATAATGGAACCTCGAACCAAAAATGCCCTGAGGGAACCTCGAAACCAACACCTCATCGCTATGTACTGTCACGCATTAACTATATACCTCGAATCGCGGCAGAGGGCGACTCACTATATATATTCTAGATCTAACTCCCAATTGCCGACTGTGCAATATAGTTGGGGTCATAATATCCCATAACCTAGCCATGCACAATCCGAAATATGACCACCGGAAACCAGCCGCGCCATCTAGGGTTCGCTAAACTGTGCCAAAACTGCTTCTTAAATACCGAAATCGAACTTTTCTCACGAGTATAACAAATGGAGGTGAAGGCAAAATGTTTATAAATCTATATTTCAAAGCACTTTACAAACTTGTAATTTAAAACACTTTCGCTTTAGAAAGGATTTTGAGTACTCACCTTTTCTTTACCACTTCTTCAAATCTTGTCAAGCACTCTAGATTCTCGTCTGATGCTCAAATCGCCTACACAATTCATTCAAATTAATAAAATGCCTCGGGCCCAACGTTTTAACCATAAAACATACATGTGCTTTCAAAGTAACTATATCGAATCTAACTTCATCTAACAAACCTACATGCTAGTCCTATTCGATATGGACATCGATAATATGATGTGAAATTAACCAAAATGTCCCTACACATTAAATGTCCCATAAAAACTATCTGTTTTAGCCAACTTTCGACTCAAGGGATTTTCATAGGGTCTAAAAATACCCGAAACATTTCTAAAAAATTCTCATCTAATTGTCCGACTACACTTCGAAATTTCCTCTAATCAAACTCATCCATAAATACCCCAAATCTAGCCCTAACTGTCTGAACACAGTCCCAAAAATTCCTAAAAATTCCTAAACTCAGTCTAAAAATTTTGGGACTGAAGTTTACGACCTTTCACGGCCTCTAAGAAAATTTCAAGCCATTACATAATCTTTAGGCTTGAAAAAACACAATTAGGTAAATTTTCTACCTTTTAAAGTTTGACAAAAAGCTAAGATATTGGTACCTATGCGTAGCCTCCTTCGCGCAAATTCACTCTTTGCCTTCGTCCGACGAACGCTTACGGTCCGATTTCCATAGATCTGAGAAAGAACGAAGAGAAAATATTAAAAAACAAAATCGCCTCCCACTCTCTCTCTGGACGCTCTCTCCACGCCCATCTCCCCTGTAGTTTGATTCTTATCTTCTTTTTTTTTTTTTTTTTTTTCTAATTATTATTCTTTAATTATTATTATTATTATTTAGATAAATAATTTCTATTACTCCTTATTCAGTCCATTTTTGTCCTAAAAAATTTTATTTATCCTAATCAATATCTTTAAATATTTGCCATTTTTCGGTATTTTTCTAAACTCGCTTTTCGCCTACTCTAAACTGGCCGCCTAGAAATTCGTAAAATATTCGACTGCCCCGAATTTAACGAAACTTTTATGGGTTACTAGGATTTGCGAGACGAACTTAACGGCACACCGCTTCATTATCCGAGAGATCTAGAGAATTTTCGAGACTTCCTGAACTATTTCGCAATTTGTTATTATTATTTTACTATTTAAACTTCCATTAATTATACTTTCACTCCCTCCACTTTCTTAATTGTAAAAATGCCAATTCTTTGAAACTTTTAAAATTTCACCCAAAACAACTTTCAAAATTCTATTATGGCACTAAATTAATTAAGGAAGCCCTGTGCACATACGAAGAGCATACCGTACACCCTCTCGGGATTCGGTGTTACATTCAGACCGGTTACCATCAACTGAGGGTTAGGGAGACAGATATCCATAAGACGCGTTTAGGGACGCTAAGCATGGCACTTTGAGCATTTCACGATGTTCTTCTAGCTTGGACAAATGCGCCACAGCATTCATGGATCTCTATTCATGTGGTATTCCAACCCTATCTAGACTACTTTGTCGTGAGTCTCAAAGTGATGACATCTCGATCTACTCCTAGTCGAGCTGGGAGTATGAGTATCACTCTGAGGGGATTGTTTTACTTGCCGAGACCACAATAGACGCCAAGTTCCGTAAGTGCGAAGCCAAGCCATCAAGAGACTTGGGACACGTGGTGTCAACATCAAGAGTGTCAGTCGACCCAGAGAAGGTCGAGGCAGTGATGAGTTGGGAGAGACCGAAGTCAATCTTCGAGATACGTAATTTCGACTGACCGGGTATTATAGGAGATTTAAGAATGGGTCAAGTTGTCCATTCAAGGTGATCATGACTTCGCCTACTGGGATCGGACTCCATGGTCAGGGACGACCTCGACCATAGAGAGATCGAGGATGCCCTGAGCACTCCTGACGCCGGGTGTTGGTAGCAAGAGGAGGACTCACCTTCTTCTAGTTCGGGAAGAGGCGAAGACTTCAAGCCACGAAGCCCCAAGACCAGCACAGGATCGGGCATGAGATCTGATCAGCCCCGGCAGACAGAACTGTGACTCGGGACTACAAGTAGCCTCCCAAAGAATGTGAACAGAGAGTATACGGTTCCTTCCTCCACACCCTAGTACGGGTCAGAGGAACTAGTTTTAGTTTCTGGGTGCTATACAAGCACTCCCGACAGTACGATAGCCGAGGCCGCAGTGTGTGGGTCGGGTCGTGACGATCGTAGTCACAGCGGGAAGGTGGACCTGGGTGGTGGTAATAGACATATCAAGGTTGATGTCAGGCTTGACATGGATGAGTTGACAACCATCGGGTTGTCAGTAATTGGGACCTTAGCCGGGTTGTCATACCTGACACGGCCTTGGATTTGGGCTTAGAGGTTAAGGCCTTTAGAGAAGCTAGGAATAGATGTTGGAGGAGTCGACCTGACAGCCCGGGATTACGAGCGAGAGATCTGAGATTCTGGTCATGGTGGACCCCGGATCGATGTGTCACAAGATGGCATTATCAAGGTCGTGCGCATGGTAACATCGCTGCCGAGCCTGGGTGCACTCCACGATCATTCACCACTTCGTGAGTGTGGGTCGAAGGTTTTAGATCACGTCCAATGAAGACTCATAGTTCAAATCAGGAAATGAAGAGTAATCAAAGTGTGTCAGGGCAGCAAAAAGGGCCGCGACCCCTGGTGAGAACCCGGAGTTGGGTGTAAGAGACCCATGGAGATATCCGAATTTCAGATGAATGCAAGAGGCCTCGAAGTGTAATTAAAAGTTATGTCATCGAGATGAAAACATAAGGCCAGGTCATCACGTAGACGTAGAGTCGGGAAAGTGGATGTGAGCCTGAGTGACTCGAGATTCGATACCCTCGAGAATCGCTGGTGCTGCTGAGCCAACAAGTGGCTCTGTGATGGATCATACATGACATGACTAGGTTGATGGTCCATTGGATTGTCACGACAGACCTCGGAAGGCCTGCGTTTACACACAAAGTAAGGGTTGTGTAGGGTTACACATTGTGTGGATTATATACAGGTGTTAAAGGACATGCTACGAGCATACGTCCTAGGTCATAAGGGTAGAGGAGCATTTGCCCTTAGTGGAATTCGCCTACAACAATAGTTATCAGGCGAATATACAGATGGCACCATACGAGGCATTGTATGGGAGGCCAAGTAGATCACCATTATGTTGGACCGAGGTGGGAGAGAGTTCAATCACTGGTCTTGATTTACTAGAGACACTCGAGAAGGCGAAATTTTATATTTAATAATGTCTTCGCTACCAAAGCCATAGAAGAGCTATGTAGATGTACGACGTCGATCCCTAGAGTTCGAGGTTGGATCACGTTTTCTTGAAGGTGATGCCTAATAGAGGAGTGGTTAGGTTCGGCATGTAACGCCCCAAAAATACCCTAAAATTTTTATAATAAAATTCTTTATATATTCCGGGTATAAAGAAGCCAACTCAGTATTTTCTCGAAAATTTTAGGTGAATATTGATTAAATGATTATCAACTTAAATAAAACCCAAGTGAAAAAGAGAAAATATGAAAATTGTAAAATGGGGACCTAAGGGTCAATTGTAAATGTTATATGTCTAAGTGAAAAATAGGAGACTTAAAATGAAGAATAGAGAAATGGAGGGACCTAATATAAAAAAGAAATAAAGAAAAAGAAGAAAAAAATCAAGGAAAGGGCATGTGGCATGTAGGAAAAGTGGGAGGAAGCTCCTCCTTTTGTAAAATACGATTAAGAGTGATCCATAAGAAAAGGAACAGAGAAAGGGGAGAGTTGGGGGAGAGAGAGGCTCCACCTTCTCTCTAGATTTTCGACGACGGACTGCAGGTCTCCCAGCGGCCACCGAAGGAAGTCCTCCTAGTGACAGACTACAAGTAGAGACCGGAAACGGGGAGTTTCGACAATATCCAAGAGGTAGGTCTTCCCCTACTTTGGTCATCTTCTACCCTAAGGATTGTTGCGGTTATCCGGTCTTGGGGAATGTATGGTTGCATTTAAACCATGGGTGCTTTCACATTGTGGTAGTCACAACAATTCGAACCTAGGAGCTGATTGGGTACCTATGAAGGGAATTTGCAGTGCGCCCTTCTCAGAATTGTAGCCACATCAATTAACTTGATGTTAGGCTTTTTACTTTCGGATTTGGACCTCAGAACTACATACCCCATCGGTGTCAGCCCAAATTTAAACTGGGTCGGGTCGGCTCACCCGGTCAACTAGCCGGACCTTAGAATGGGCTTGGGTCTGAAATAAAGATAATTTACAGTAAGTCCTTCTGTGAAATTGTAGCCACATCAATGAAATTTTGAATTTCAATTCGACTCCCGTAGACCAAGTTATGGTCTTTTTACTCGAATTAAATGCAGTGAGAAGTCACAACAAATACCGCCAAACAGCTGGTCGCCAAAACCGAGGTCGCCAAACAAAGGGTCGCCAAACCGAGGTCGCCAAACAAGGGTCGCTAAACAAAGGGTCATCAAACAAAGGGTCGTCAAACCGAGGTCGCCAAACGCTGGTCGTCAAACGTTTGCCGCCGCTTTGCGCCGCCGTCAGTTGATCACGCATGACCTCCAACTTCTCGAAGGTCATACTTCCTTCGCCACCGACATGCTTCTTGACCGGCGGAAAGCCCATGGAGTCAAGAATACATTGATATGCCTGAAGAGATGCTAGATGTCAGACCGAAGTGTTTGAATGAGCTCAATACCAGTGCAGCTCGCCGTCAGTCACGAAGTCAAAGTTGACTACGCGTGACCTCCAACTTCTGAAGGTCATATCTCCTTCGTTTGAACTCCGATTTGGGTGTTCTTGGACTCTATGGAAAGCCCATTGAGTCAAGAATACATTAATATGACCGAGGAGGATAGAAGATGTTTAACCAAGGTGATAGATCGAGCTAGTCCAGGTCAGGTCAGCCTCGTCGGGGCCCCAGATTTGACCATGACCTCCAACTTCGAAGGCCTATAACTCCTTCGGTCCGGTCCCTCGATTCGGTGATCTTTGGACTCTATGGAAAGCCCATTGAGTCAAG
Organism: Tetrastigma voinierianum; assembly: GCA_016808115.1. Lineage (NCBI taxonomy): Eukaryota > Viridiplantae > Streptophyta > Magnoliopsida > Vitales > Vitaceae > Tetrastigma > Tetrastigma voinierianum. The sequence goes on along the minus strand of JAEQBH010001147.1, from coordinate 1,190,289 downwards.
AATCCATCTATATATAGCTTGTTTAAATTGAACTCATACTAACTCCTAAATCAATCCTAACCAAACTACTAGTACGCATGAATAATATTATTCTTTGTAATGGTTTTGAATTGTGGACCGACGATGAGAAAGCCAACCATGGATTGAGATCTCAAGGATTGAATCAAAGTGCAAAGATTTTTGGGTTTGTTCTTCTAAATCCTATTCTCATTTCAAGTTTGAAATGTTTGTTCTACCGACTCCTATTCCTCGTTTCAAGTTTTTGCATGTTTGTTCTAAAAGCATATTGAATTGATTTAATTAGATCGGAGTAGTGTCGACGCTTAAATGCTCAGATATAAAAATTCTACGATTATTGAAAATAAACTACATACAAGCCGCATATTGTACTATTTTTGCTATAAAGGATTTGAACGCCCTTAATAGAATGTTAACCGCTTATTTCGCATTAAGGATAGATCAGCATACCAACAGGGTCAACAAATAAGCATCATGAACTATCGACGTGTCACCCGATCAGCGCCCAAACGGACCGTGACGGTAGTGTTCACTATTTGATTGTTTATAACCGCCAGCCCCGACCAGATCGTTATAAACCATGCGGATACCCCGCCGCAGCCTCAAATGGACCGTACGGTGACTCGATATCCCGTATAACAAGACATAAAGTTAAATTCGCTAAGGGTATAATTGAATTGATCGCGCATAACTGAATTGATTGCACAACCGGACCGATTCGCGATAATCAATTGATCCGCACAACCTAATTGAATTTCAGAACGGAATTGATTTGCGAATCGAATCAATCAGAAGAGCATAATCAATTGATTTCCAGATCATAAATATTGATTATGAAAATGTATTTATGGGACGATCAATGAACTATAATTTATTGTATATATATAACAAAGTATATGTATTTATTTATATTGACTATCCAAAGATTGAAAGTTCCTAATTATTAAATTGTATGAATCGATGAGCCGAACTGAGGAATGGATTTATATAGAACCAATTAAGCATGAAATGCTTAGCGTATTGTTTTACCACTACAGTACCGAGTGATAGATAAGGATCGAAGTTTAACTCCAAGATCGAGGAGCCGAGTCATAAAGAAGGAAATTTCGAGTATGTCTACATGTGCATTCATTTCATGTTTTCTTTTTGGATATTGATATTATAAAAATAATTTGAACTCGAACATCTATTTTTGTAACCATTTTGAAAAGGCTTGAATGCCTTCATTGTAAATGTATTTTGTTAAATATAAATGTCGCTGTGCTGCCTAAATTTTGAAATTGTTCCGCTAAAGATATGATTTGAGTGATTTAGTGGCATCCCTGACTTACTCCTGATCGCCCAAACGGGCCTGGGTTGGGTAGGTCCCACACTAAGAAACGCGAGTTATCGTCGAGATTTATTTGGCCTTTTCGAGATGCTTCGAGAGGAAGATCGATGGCATCGGCATGCACGCCCAACATGACAGGTGTTCCCAGCACACGCCTCTCATAAAGCCCTATACTCAGACCATGTAGGATTGCATCGATGGGAGGTCGACACCGATGGCATCTAGATAGTCGGTGGAAAAGCAGCTCTTGCGATTAAAGACCGTGAGGCTACGAGAGAGTACATGGTGCACTACGGAGCCGAGGACCTCAACGTGTGGAGCCAGACACGATGCGTCAATTGAGTCTCCTCGCTTGTGACGAAAGCACGTGGGTTTCAATCGCTTAAGATTTAAATGATCGTTTATACGCATGGTGTATCGCATGTTGCATATGCATGCAGTTGTGTTATGATTTGTTTGAATTTCTGACGAAATCTTATGGTGGGGAGAATGTATCCTGCAGAAATCTCCACCTTGAAATAGCAGTGTTCAGATGCTGTTAGTAAATTGTACCGCTAGTAAACTGAAATTTATTCTCTGATTCATTTACTTAGGATTCTCACCGTTGAAGAAATTATTAAATCTACTAGCATGTTCAAATTCACAATTCGAGATAGTCGAGTTGCTAATGCCGAGAATTGTAATTCGGGTGTCAGAACTATTTTCTAATGAAAGTCACAGCAGCAACACGTGATCATGTGCCATAGTGGCAGCGAGTAGAGAAATGATGAAATGGACGGGCCGAGATAGGCCGAAAAAGTTAAATCGAAAAAGAAGGACATAAACGTCATTTTTGGAATTATTTAAGTTAGAAAAAGACAAAATAGTCAATAGTGTTTGTCTTCCCTAATTTTAAAAAGGAGCTAAAACCAAAAACGTGAGGGTGAGATGCAGTAGGGTGAGATTTAAAGGTTTTAGAGTGAGAAGGTTAGACTTCTTTCTAGTTTGAATGAGATCCGATCAGTCACTGTCGGATGAGAAGGAAAGTTGCCATACGAGGTTCACGCGTTACCGGATTTGGGTGAGTTTCGACAAACTCCAAAGAGGTGTGTTTTCTCATTTCGAGTTTTACCTTCGCTTAATATTACGAACGTTGAGTCAATGGCGCCGTGAGGTCGCTTGACCTGGCCCCAAATTCGAACCGTGTTATTGTAAATTTTTTAAACCAAAATGGGTAGCCGACAAAGGTGTGCACCGTGTGGGTTGTTTTAAGAGCAGTAATTTGTAAATAAATCATGTATTATTTGCTCGAGGCCGAAACGGTCAGGAATCCCGGTTTACAAAGTGAACCAATGATTTGTAATTTGCTGGGAATAGTAACCGAAGCCACTATTCGAGAATAGTGTCTACAAAATAACGCCTTAGAATTAATGTGTTCTTATTCCATACCGAAGTAGAATTGCTCGTGTTTGATCATTAGCCCATGTGAGCTAATTCTTGATGTGATGGAATGTGAAATCAGATAACATGATTGCGGTGATTTAGTTTGCGTAATATATGCATGTTTATATATTTACATGTGATATGGGATCGTAATGGAATTAGCATCATGCATTCCATATGCACTGGGTCAAATTTTAGGATGATAGGAGTGAGGCATGAGGTGAGTCTGAGAGAATGGTTTCGAGGGCTGTCTAAAACCAAAATGACCTGAGGGTGCCCCATACCAAAATATCAATCGTCTGGAGACGGCCCACTGATATAATATCGCAGGGTAGTCCATAACAATATCACTGTTCGAGACGCCATTGATATGGCATCGGAGGGAGTTGTCCACAAATGTAATACCTCATTGCCGAGGTGCTGCTGAGGTGAGGGAGCCTGAGACTGCAAGTACGAGACGATCAGTTAGATTAAGTAGATCATGATTTCAGCTGAATGTGTGCCTGTTCGAGTATTGCGTACTTAGGTGGACTTAGAAAGTGATCCCCACCACGAGAATTGCTCACCGCCGAGGATAATATTTACATGTGAGCGCAGTGAGGAGATTTACTGTCCTGCAGACCAGCTGAAGTCGACAGGGTTATGATACACATGTATAATTCTTCACTTAATATATATGTGTCGTAAGAACAAAATTTTGAACTCAAACTATTGACATAGTCGATATAGATATTGGTGACAGTTGATGAAATTAAGTGGTGTCGTTTTATCATAGATCGCTATATCGATTGTTTCGACAAAGCCTTATACAAGTGTTGTATCTGGGCAGAGCCCTCGTACAAAAGACGCGACGCCCAAAACCCTGGGGTCCGTCGACTACCTATCAACCCACCGAAAACACTTCGGAATGCTCTGTGACCCGACATTTCTCACTGAAAATCCGCAGTCTCCTTTCGTACGGGGAGCTTCACCCAAATACAACACCGTATAAACCTGGCCCCAAACAATCCAATATAACAAATTATGATTAAACTACTACTACCATCACAATAGTCTATATCCAACTATATCCAATAGTTTCAAGAGTTCAAATTTTACTTTATACAACACATATATTAAAATTGTGAATTCACATGTCATACATCATAAATCCCAAAGCCACAATCCGGCTTTCTTCTAAAGCCTCGCCCTAGGATGAGCCGTCTCGCACGCCTCCCTCGCACTGCAAATGATATCCCTGACAAGTGATAATGCTCAAGAGGTGGAATCGCCCTGCGGGCCACTTCCACCTAAGTGCATATGCGTGCAATGCTCCAAAATAAAACACACATTCAAGCAAATGCATTGATCCTACTTGAATGTCTAATTGATCATCTCGCACCCGAAGTCCTCCCGCGACTTCACACCTCGCCTAAGCCTCTCGTATGAGAATTATGTTTATTTACAATAAACCGATGTATATCAATCACCGCCTCCGATGATTCATATTTTTAGTATGGACTACCCTCCGATAATTATCATTTTTAGTTTTAGACAACCCTCCGAAACCATTCTTTCTAGACTCACCTCATGCACTCACTCTTATCATCCTAGGGTGCCCCAATGCATATGGAATGCATGATGCCAATTCCATTACAGTCTATAACACATGCAAATATATAAACATGCATATATTCACATAAAAATTAAATCACACAATCATATTATGTAATTTCGCATTTCATCACATCAAAATTAGCTCACATACAATGATCAAACATGAGCAATTACTTGAATTACCAATTAAACACATTAATTCACAAAATTTATTTTCAGGATACTATTCTCGGAATAGTGAAACCTCTACATTATTCTCAAATCACCAATCATCTGGCTCCAATTAGTGAAACCCAAATTCATGGCCATTCTACCATATTATCACAACATGATTTAATGGCTAAATCATGACACAAACAGCCCACACAGTCCACACACACAAATCGTGAACTCGTAAAATGGCTCCAAAGTTATATCACCCTGGCCCCAAGATTTGGGACCGATCAAACGCCCTCACGGCCTCATTCAACTCAAACATTAACATAGCTCTTAAACAAAGAATAAAACTCAAGTAAGGAGAAACCTCTACCTCAAGGAGTTTGTCTAAACTCCTTAATTTTCACGCAGACCACGCGAAGCCCTCCGCGTAGAGAGCAACTTCCTTTTCGTCTCCGACGATCGCCGACCGTGATCTCCCACGATTCTGTATATGAAGACATTCTCTCTAAAACTCCATTTTCATCGCCACTGTAAGTTTCTCTTTATTTCATTTCACGTTTTGCTTCCTTTTTGAATTTGCAAGAGACGACACTATTGAGTGTTTTGTCTCATTATCATTTAATCAAATACAAAATGACCATTTTGTCCCTTCTTTTCCTAGTTTTGACATTCGACACTATCTTGGAAGTCCATTTTCATCATTTCTCTACTCATGCCACACATGGCACATGAGTACGTGTTATATGTGACTTTCGTCGCATCGAAAATCTTTTTACGGCACCCGAAACGCGATGCCTCTAAAAATGTGTAAATTCCGATTTGCTCCCAAATTACCTAAATTCGACGTATAGCTAGATTCGCTAAACGATTCCAACTAAGTAATCCATTATCCGGGATATCTAGAGAATAAATTTCGATTTTTAACCTAAATTACAATTTTCAGAATCGAAATTACGATTTTGCCATTTTTCCGTGAATCGGAATTTCAGTCTTACATTCTCCCCTCCTTAAAAGGAATTTCACCTCGAAATTCAGGACAATCACAACACAACACATGCATATGCAACGTGCATTCTACCATGCATGTAAACTCGTCATTTAATTATTAAACGACTGAACTACGTACCTTCATCCCTAAACAAGAAGGGATATGTGGCCCAAGATCTGCCCCGCTATCCACGACCTCCACCCATAGCCGCCATAGAACCAACACTCCAGCCTCACCTGGCTCACGTCGCAAACCCGGACGGCTATCTGTAATGCACACCGTCCCTCCTAAGGTCCCATCCGCAAGGCTGTCAACTCTATCCTGTCCCCAATCCACCACACGAGCCAGGACTGGAGTATACTCCGGGCTACGGAGACGTGAAACACCTTGTGGACACCGACATGTCAAGGTGAAAGCCAAAACCGATACGCTCATAACGCCATCCTCCCGAAAGTATCTCGAAGGCCCTATGAATCTTGGCGATAGCTTCCACGCTCACGAACCCGAACACTCCCCTGTGCATCACCTTCAAGAAGACATGACTCCCTAACCTCGAATCCTGGTCGATGTCGCACATCCGCATAACTCTTTCCGCGGCCTGGTCGAGAAGATCGCCGTCGATCAAGCTCACCTTCTGTGAGGTGTCACTAATCATATCGTGACCTCGCGATGGAGCTCTCCCACTCCTGGGCCCAACATAACTGACCTACGGCCTCCCTATAATGCCTCATATGGCGCCATTCTCTTGTATACTCGCCTCGATAACTATTGTCAGAGGCGACTCCACTAAGAGCAACGTTTTCTACCCTTAGACCCAGATCTACGCCGCAGCTGGGTCTCTTCCAACCGACATACCACAAATTCCGTAACCCTACACAACCCTTACTTAGTAGTAAACGCCGACCTTCCCAAGGTCACAATCACTGACAATCCAATGGACCGTCAACCTATCCAGGCCATGAATAACTCATATACCGAGCGCCCTTACCGCCTAACAACACCCAATGCAATTGCCAAAGGGGGTATCCACTTCAAAGTCACTCTCGACTCCTATCACTCAACTCTAAGTCTACGTGATAACCTGACCGTGTGTTTTCATCTCAATTAACATAACTCTTCTACTTACACTTTGAGCCTTACATTCAATACGGGCACCCTGTGGATATCTTTGGCCCTTACACCTTAACTCCAAGATTCTCACCTTAGGGGATTAATAGCCCCCTTTTTGCTTTGCCCAACACACTTTAATTATTCTTCATTTCCTGAATCGAACTATGAGTCTTCATTGGACGTAGTCCTAAAGACAAACTCAACCCACACTCACCAAGAGTGGTGAATGACCATACCGTGCACCCACACCCGACTCGACGTGATGTTACTATGCACACGAACGCAATAATGTCATATTATGACACCCAATCCCAAGGTCCACCATGAGCAGAATCTCAAAGATCTCTCACTCATAATCCCGACCTATCAGGTCAACTCTCACCCTACATCCTAGGAAGAACATCTATTCCCGGCTTCTCTAAAGGCCCAAACTCTAAGCCCAAATCCAGTGTCGTGTCTGGGTATGACAACCCTGGCCAAGGTCCTCACTACTACAACCCGATGGTCATTAACTCATCCATGTCAAGCTTGACATCAACAACCAATAGGTCTACCAACCCTATGTCCACTATGCCTCCGCTGCCAACTCTAACTGTCCCCTGACTCGACCCTCGCACTCCGCCCCTCCGTCTATCTCGTGTCGCTGAAAGTGCTTCAGATAGCACCCCAAAACTAAACCGGTTCTTCCGACTTTACCAAAGGTGTGGAGTAATGAACCGTATACTCTCACGTTTCACAAATAAATGGAACTCATTTATCCCAAGCCCCGGGATCCCCTGGGTCCCTAGGGTAATCCCTGTCCCACATGCCCAATCATGGCCCCGGTCCCAAACTCGGTAGCGTGTCTTCGCCTCTTCCCGAAACTACAAGCGCCGATCTCCTCTGACACTAACACTCGCATCCCTAGTGCTCCGAGCATCCTCAATCTCTCTCTCTATGGTCAGGGCCATCTCGACCATGGAATCCATGTCCCGTAGGCGAAGTCCTACAATCCTGCCCCGAATGGACAACTTCAGCCCATTCACGAATCTCTCTCAGGACACGGCAAATAATCCCAAGAAACTACGATCTCGAAGATCGAATATCGCCCTCCAACTCATCACCGCCTCTTAACCCTTCTCAGCCGACCGACACTCGACGACACCACGTGTCCAAAATCTCACCTCAAGAAGCCAAAACCGCACTTACTAAACTTAGCGCATAACCGATGGTCTCAACAACTATAAAACAATCCTCAAGTGATACTCATGCTCCCACTCTGACTTGGAGTAGATCAAAATGTCATCCACGAAGACTACGACAAACTGATCTAGATAAGGTTGGAATATCCTATGCATGAGATCCATGAATGCTGCTGGTGCATTCGTCAATCCAAAGGGCATCACCGTGAACTCAAAGTACCCATAACGTGTCCTAAACGCTATCTTAGGGATATCTATATCCCTAACCCTCAGCTGATGGTAACTAGTACGAAGGTCTATCTGGCAGACTCGCCTCAACCGGACAATTAAATCATTAATCCTGCAATGGTTACCATTCTTGATCGTGAACCTGTTCAACTGCCTCAGCCACGCACACCCAAGAACTGGTCTTTCTTTGCAAACACCTGAGCGCCCCATGAAGTGCTCTGCCTAATGAACCCCCTTGTCCCAAAGAGCTTTTAGCCGGACTCGAGTTCAGAACTCATCCCGGCCCCATCCTGAAAGCAGCCAGAGATGACTGGAAATACCGTGCATGCATCCGAGATACCGAAGTCTACTACCCTCTCGTGGAGGTAGTCCGTGTAATGTCCGAAAACATCCATAATCATACATTACTCGAGGCAGACCCAAGTTCCAAGTCTCTTCTCATCCTCTAAAAGGTTCAAGTAGCCAACCCGCTTAACTCCGTCTCACACTGAATCATATACTGTCTGAGGCAAAATATCATGCTTCGCCCCCGACCACAATGGTACGTCTGCGTAAAGGCTGAGGAGAATCCTCCCACGCTCACAAATCGATAATCAATCGGGAGTCACAATCAATCCATCCCTAGATGACATCGAACTCGACATGTCCATGATCCTCAGTTCCATCGTGAGTAGAGTCCCCGAGGATCTCCAACCGAACCTCGACATATCATCCCTATTCTCGCCTAACCCTGGGAGCTCAGCGGCGGCCCTCAAGGTCCAAGCATGCCTTCGCCATTTCCACCATTCGGGGCCTCACTCTGGGCTGAACACAAATTAGTCTATCCCTGAAGGTCGAGGTAATTCCATGCTCTGGGCCACCTCCTCAATTCGCACGAACCAACATCTGCTGACCATCGACCTCCCTCCTCCCGTGAATGCCTGGAGATGACGCGCCCTTAAACTCTCGGAGGCTAGATAGGGACCTCCCCGACTACCCTATGCTAGCCTAGCAGCACTACTTAATACTACAAACTTCAAGCTAGGCCCGCGATCAACATCGGTGGTGTTCGACCACCTCTCGGACGCCTCTAATGCCCTCGTTCTCTGGCCAGCCATTTACACAATTCAATGGCAAGTTAAATCTCAATACAATGTCTCTAAGACATAAACACAACCCCGAGACACTATTCATACACATAAATCAGTGTATACTCATTGTCCTTGCATTTACAGGTAATGCAAGGCAATCGATTGTGCATTTAAAATATTTTCATCAATAAAAATTTTATTTTCAAAAATTTCATTTTTGAAAATTTTATTTTTCAAAAATTTTGTCTAATTTAATTTGATTTTATTTTATTTTTTTAATTTAATAAATAAATAAAAATTTGAAAAAATTTGTGATGAATAGTGTCTGCGGGAACCCGGTTCACGAACACGTCCAAAATTGACTCCAGACGCATCTAGTCGAAACCTGTCAAACAAACTTTAAGTGCACCGAAAGGCAATGCTCCCCACTGCCTAACAACACGCCTGCCGCCGCCCGGCCGCACCCTCGAGCGCCCATGCCGCCCTCGGGCTGCGGCCTCCGCGCCCGCCGTCAAGGCCGTTTCGCCTCGCCACATGATCTCACGCCGCTACATGCTCATGGCCATATCGTGGTTTGGCTGGGCACTTTATCGCACACAAATTCCTGGTACTTTGCTCGTTTGTTTGCCGCAATACACCTTAGTGTATTGCGATACAACTCCAGCCTTCCCAACCAAGTCTCTTGCAATACAATCCTGCAATACACCGCGTGAGCCTACTTCAAATTTTTCGCACTACCTTTTTTTTTCGTTTTTCACTATAAATAATTTTTCAATTATTTCCAAGCACTGGAAAATCTACTAAAAACATTGGCTTTTTTTTCATTTTCAACACTCAAATAAATTTATAAAATTTGTTTACCCAATTTTCTTCAATTTTACTACTTGTAAAATTCCTTAGAAAATTATTTTCTTCTCTCATAACCAAATAAATTTATGAAATTTATTTTCTTTTACTTTCTTTTCCAGCTTATTAATCAGAAAAAATTTTCTCCACCTTATATGTACATATATATAACAAGTATATATATATATATATATATATATATATATATATATATATATATATTTATACATATATATATATATATTCTCATTTTCAATAAACCAAATAAAATTGCTTAAAATTTATTTTGTTTATTTTTTTTTTTTCACGACTCGGGAAATGGTCCTGCACTTCTCAAAAGCCTCCTTATATAACACTAACCCTAGTGTTCAACCTCAAATTTATTAAAATTCCTGATTTTCATATTCACCCAAATAAATTTATTCAAATTTATTTTATTTTTTCTCTTGTTCCAGCTACAACACTCGTAAAACTTCTAAAAGTTTCTAACATCACTGTTTCTCATGTGCTAATCACTAATCACAATAAACAAACATAACACACAATACAGAGCACACACCATTCATCAAATATCCCATGTTCACACATCATTTATCAAATAATTTAAACACATGCACGTGTCCTAGCTTTGTCCCGTGATTCTTTAGGTAACTTTACACCTAAGCTCAACATCGAATCCACAATTCCAGTGGTGATGTTCTTATACCTCAAAGACTATGGCCTAAGCTCCAACCCCTGCCCCAGGCAGTCATACCTTCCCAAACTCGCATACTCAAGCCGTGGACGCCCCAAAACCCGGGGTCCGCTGACTCACCACAACCCTAGAAACACTGAATGTCGGGTGACCCGACATTTCTCACGAAAATCGGCGCAGAGTCTCCTTTGTATGGGGAGCTCAATAAAAATATAACACCAGATAAACTGTCCCAAACAATCCAATATACCAGCCTATGATTAAAACTTACCACCAAATTATCACAATATCTAAGGATCCAATCATATCCAATAGTTTCAAGAGTTCAAATTTCTTACTTTTATACAACACATATATTAAAATTAGAGAATTCTAATACATGTCATACATCATAACCCAAAGCCACAATCCTATTTTCTTCTAAAGCCTCGCCTAAGATGAGCCGCCTCGCACGCTCCTCGTACTGCAAATGATATCCTCGACAGGTGAGCTAATGCTCGCAGTGGAATCGCCTAAGTGGGCCACTCTCCACCTAAGTATGCAATGCCCAAAATAAACACATTCAAGCAAATGCATGATCCTGAATGTCAACCCGATCATCTCATACCCGAGTCCTCACTGACTCCCTCACACTCGCCGTGCTTCTCCCTGTGATGCGAGAATTCATATTATGTTTATTTCAGACAACCCTCCGATGTATATATATATATATATATATATATATATATATATATCAATTTGGCTGCCTCCGACGATTGATATTATTTATGGACTACTCCTCCGATGTATATCAATCGGGGCCATCTCTCGACCATTGATATTTTTAGTATGGACTACCGATAATTATCATTTTTAGTTTTAGATAAACCCTCCGAAACCATTCTTTTAGACTCACCATGCACTCACTCCTATCATCCTAGGATGTGCCCCAAAGGCATATGGACGCATGCAGTGCCAATTCCATTACAATTATAACATATGCAAATATATAAACATGTATATATTCACATAAAAATTAAATCACACAATCATGTTATGTAATTTCGCATTATCATCAAAATTAGCTCACATGAGCTAATGATCAAACACGGCAATTCTACTTGAATTACTCGAATTAAACACATTAATTCACAAAATTTATTTTAGAATACTATTCTCGAGAATATGAAACCCTCACTACTATTCTCACAAATCACTAATCACTCCGCCCAATTAGTGAAACCTAAATTCATGTCCATTCCGGCCTCACATCACACATGATTTTAATGCATAAATCATGACACAAACAGCCCAATAATACCACACACACGCCGTTAACCCGTAAAATGGCTCCAAATTATAACAGCTCTCGGCCCCAAGATTCAGGACTCATCAACCGGCCCCTCACTTCGCCTCATTCAACTCCAAACAACACAGCTCTTAAACAAAGAATAAAACTCAAGTAAGGAGAAACCTCTACCTCAAGGAGTTTGTCTAAACTCCTTAACCAGACTCACGGCCCTCTCCAGAGCAACTTCCTCTTGTCCCGACGACGCCGACTACGGATCTCCCACGATTCTGGGAGAGTAAGGAAGACATTCTCTCTAAACCCATTTTCATCGCCACTCGTAAGTTTCCTTCTATTTACATTTCACGTTTTAGTTCCTTTTTGAATTTGCAAGAGACGACACTATTGAGTGTTTTGTCTCATTATCATTTAATCAAATACAAAATGACCATTTTATCCATTCTTTTCCTAGTTTTGACATTCGACACTATCTTGGCAGTCCATTTTCATCATTTTTCTACTCTTTGCTGCCACACATGGCAATATGAGCATTTTTTTATATGTGACTTTTGTCGTGATCGAATCGCTTTTACGACACCCGAAATGCGATGCCTGAAAAAACTTGTAAATTCCGACCGTCTCATAATTCGATCGGAATTAATGCTACTAGATTTTAAACGATTCCAATGGTGCAATCCATTTCACATCCGAGATCTGTAGAATAAATTTTGGATTTAACCGAAATTACAATTTTTGCAACCAAATTACTTATCTTGCTATTTTTAGAAATTGGAATTTCTCGTGTCTTACAAAAGAGACTCGTCGATTATGAGTGGCGCTGCAACTCGACATCCACTAGTATTCCGCGGTCGATTCGTAGTCAACGACCCCGATCTGTGCATACAATAATAATAATAATATTAATAATAATAATAATACAATAATAATAATAATAATAATAATAACAATAGTAATAATAATAATAATAATAGGAATAATAGTAGTAATAATAGAAAATAATAATAATAATAATAATAATAAAGTCGTACTACAAAAAGATAAGATTGTAAGTTTCTGATTTCTCGCCTTTATCCAGAATCTTAAGTTTGTTATGTCGTGTTGATTTAAATTTAAGCCTTATATTATGAATAAATAAAATCGTATTTTATTTAGAAAATATTTATTATCAACCATTAAATCTATTAGATCTTATTTCCATCGCCCACGCCCTAAGGCAGAAACGAATTAGTACTATGTCAGTACACTAAGGTGTCCCCACAAAGGAAGGTAAAAGAAAGTCCCCATTGCTTCATTCAAGTGGATTTACCGTAGATGCCTGCTCGTTCTTCCCAAATGTTATTCGTCAAAACAGAATGAGGAATAGTAATGGAAGCATAAGTGACCCATAATTATGTTTATTTTCTCGAATAAACAAAGGATTTTATTTAAGGCATAATATGAAAGGCTTAGAACCGCTTAGATCTATTGATTTTGTTGGATCATGATATACATATTATGGTTAATGCTAGCAATTGGGTAAAGATTTAGATTGACAGGACAATCATAAAGTTTTTAATCTACTGGCTCGACGATCGATTGCTGATTTTCTGCGTGCTCAAATTGGTATCAGAGCAAGGTTAGAAGTAATGCAAGAACCATTTACTGATAGTTGTAAAAAATGTAGAGATTTAGTACTAAGAAGAGATTCTCTGAAACATAGCATGTGTATTTTAGAAGAAACTTTAGAACAAAAACGAAGAAGTCTAGAAGTATTCATAAATCAGCATTTACTAACCGAATTGATTCATCACCAAATAAGATTGATTGAATATGTAGATCAAACGGCACCATGAATTTAATAATTAATAATCAATGCATCGTTAAACTAAATATGGAAACCAATTTAAATTAATGATCATAGCATGATGGAACATGAAGATTGAAACTGTAAATAGTTTCTTACTCCTTATGAAGATTTACCCGATAGCAATAATGAATTAATAAAAAGTTTAAAGATTATTCAAAACACTATAAAATATTATGGATCCATGATTAGAGAAATACAAATTAATTTAAAAGATTTGAAGCGAAAGATTTTAGAATTAGAAGAACCATATTCTACTCGAACAGTGAAAGGATTTTCAAAGAAGAATTAGATAGATTTAAGAAGAATTAAATATGTCAATTGTATTCATAATTAGAAATCTAGACATAATTTATAATATAATTATCGACATATAGATTTAGATTCTAGGAAAACGTAGATTTGACATCTAATATAGTATACCTATATTGTAATGAAATGATCAAGAATTTAATTATTTAGAAGATTGCCTTAATGATAATGATTGTGAACCAATGGATACAGATAATTGTTATTCTGATCAGGAATATTCGTTCGAAGGGGACGATTAGATGGATTTAAAGTATGCTTCGTATAAAGGATTCTGGAGATTTTTAGTAAAACTCTTGAAAAATTAAGAGGCTCAAGTGTACTGAAAACAAGGTAAATCCAATGATTGAAGCAGCCACTAATCCTGTTGAAACAGCTGCAATGGATATCCCTGAATCATCCAATACAGCAAGATTTAGACCCAGCTACGCTAGAACTCCTACGGCTAGGGGAACAACCTATGTTCATGATTCAGTAAAACAAGAATATGATTCACCAATGGATCGATTAAGACCAGAGAGAATAAATCCTTTTGGAATATACTTAGATTTGGATTGTAATCTAGATATATCCTCTACTTTAGATAGATGGGAAACATCACTTCGATTAGCACTAAGTGTAAATAGAATGTCTCTTGAAGATGGAAAAAGATATATAGGAATGACAATGATTAAATCTGCTTCACAGTTCTGGCAGAACCTACATGTAGATACAAAAGTTGAAGCTTTGTTTGGCGAAAATATAAATGAGATTGTTACCAAAGTTGTACACCTTTTAAGGACTGAATTTTTAGGAGAAGGATATATAGATAGAGATTCCTCGCAATATATAGAAAAATATGTTCATGCTTTGTTAAAACTTGAATTAAATGACATATGTCTTTTAGACAAATACATTTGTGTTTTTCAAGATTACTATTATCATATATACGGTAAGATTGGTACAAATACCATGTACCTAAATATGTTTTATTCAAAGATTCTAGATCCATGGGGATTTGCTTTAATACGTGATTATCCTTTTGTCAATTCGGATACATTAGGAAGAAGAATTTCCTTTTTAAAAGAAAGATTGAGTGAATGGTGTCATCAAGCCTATTTGATTAAGAAAGCTAAAATGATTAGAAAAGAAAATGTTCTTTGTTGCAGAGGCAATAACTTGATTACTGTAATAGGAGATTTGAAAAAACCTTATGTCCCTAAAAAGAAGAAACCAAATAGAAGATTTCCAAATAGATTCCCAAATAGATTTCCAAACAAGTTCCCAAATAGATTTGGAAGAAGAAGGTATTTTATAAGAAGAAGACTCCGGATATTTTAGGAGAAATTGGAATAATCCGATTGTAAGAAGAAATGATTTATAAGAAAACTTAAGCAAGCAAAGAATGTAGGTGCTATGCTTGTAACTGCATTGACATTACGCAAAACAAATGTCCTAATAAGTTTAATAAAAGAAGATTGAAATAGATGATGATATTGAAAAAGATGATTAATCAAGAAGATTTTATTCAAGTGAGAAATCCTCAAGATTCGGATGATCTGACACCTGATGAATCAATTTATGAAACCCATTCTCAAATTGTTACCTATATTTATTCAAGATTTAGATTTATTCCAAGAAGATGAGTGAAATTATTGACAATCAAGTGATTGAAAGTTTAGGAGATTTTTCTCAAGATATTCTATTTGATAGTCAATTATTCAAGAAGATTAAAAAAGCTGATTACATCATAACTGAATACTTAGGATTCAATAGAAAATTATGGGAAAAATTTGGATTGAGAAAAAATATTATGTATTATGGTCTAGTTTCAAAAGAAAAGGCTTTAAATATTGAGGTAACTTCCAATAAGATTGAAATTCCCTTGTTAGAAAAAAGGGAGTTGGTTCAAAGGATTTCGAAGATTAACGAAAAAGATCGATGTAAGATTGGATGGATTTATATTGGATCTATACAAATGATTCTTAGTGCAACATTTAGAGAAGGAATCGACAATTAACAATAGTACTACTAGACAATAGGATTGCACAAAAGAAGCTATTCTAGAATCAGACGCCCAAATCCCTGGGGTCCGTTGACTACCCACAACCCGTTGAAACACTCATGAATGCCTGGGTGACCCGACATTTCACGAAAAATCGAAGGTGAGCCCTTTGTACTGAGCTCTAAACGTGATACATAACCTATATAACCCGGTCCTGCAACAATCCAATATAACAATCCATGAGTAAAACGCCACTGGGGCCCACAAACAAATACTCATCCTAAAAATTCCCAACTATATACAATAGTTTCAAGAGTTAAGAAATTACTCTTATACAAACATATATTAAAATGAAAAACATTCCAATACATGTATACATAATAAAACCAAAGCCACAACCCAGCTTTCTTCTCAAGCTTGGCCTCTAGGACGAGCCGTCTCCTCGTACGCTCCTTGCACCTGAAAATGATATCCCTTGACAAGGTGAGCTAATGCTCAGTAGTGGAATCACCCTAAATGGGCTACTCTCCACCTAAGTGTATATGCAATGCTCCAAAGAAAACACACATTCAAGTAAATGCATGATCCTACTAACCCACCCGAACAACCCATACCCCGAGTCCTCACCGACTCCCTCACACTTGCCTAAGCCACGTATGAGAAACATTATTTTCAACAAGATATTTGTTTTTATTTGTGGACTACCCTCCGATATATGTAGTGGACCGACTCCGATGTTATATTTAGTGGACAACCCTCCGATGTATATCAACTACCGACTAATGACGACATTTTATATCACCCTCCAATAATTATTATTTTAGTCAACCCTCCGAAAACCATTACCTTTCAAGAATCACCTCTACGCACTCACTCCTATCGCTCTGGGTGCCCTGTGTCGCTGCATGGAATGCATGACAATTCCAATACAATTATGTAACACATGCAAATATATAACATGATACATTTACATAATTTAATCACACAAACATGTTATGTAATTCTCACAATCCATTACACCAAAATTAGCTCACTCTGGGCTAATTATTCAACACGGTACACCGATTTGAATTACTCAACTAAACACATTATTTCAATAAAAATTATTTTGTGAACACTATTTTCTGAACAAAGGAAACCCTGTTACTGCTCGCGCTCACGACCACATTACATTTTCCACACAATTCAAGCCATTCCCAGCCTCATATCATCAACACAAGATTTATTTCATAAATTTATGAAATAAACAACCAAACAAATTTCCTCACGCCCACACTCTAGTCCGTGGATTGTCCAATGGCTAAAAAAATTTAATACCCCAGGACGCCCAAACTCCATGGGTCCGCTGAGACTACCCGTCAACTCCCATGGAATACTTCGTGGAATGCTCTGCACCTCATTTTCACGAAAACGGCGTAGTCCCTGTACCTAGGAGCTCTACCCAACACATAACTCGCATAAACTTGATGTCTCAACAAATTCAATATAATGGGCTTTATGATTTAAAACTACTTCACTGCAGCCCATAAACACACTCAATATATCAACTATGAATCCAACTATATACCCAATAGTTACAAGAGTTAATATGTTTTTACTTCATAATACATACATTAAACTTAAAAAGTTCTAATACATGTATACATCAAAGCCACAACTCGGCCTTCTTCTAATCCTCGGTCTCTAGACGAGCCGTCTCGCACGCTCCCCGTACTTCTGTAAAATATATCCTCGACTGCACAGCTAATGCTCAATAGTGCACGCTCTAAGTGGGCTACTCACCACCTAAGTGCAGTGCAATGTTCCAATGAAAACACACATTCAAGCAAATGCATGATCCTACTTGAATGTCTACATGACCAACTCAGATCCCGAGTCCTCACCGACTCCATCACACTCGCCTAAGTCTCGTATGAAAATTATTATTTTGTTTGTTCAGGACAACCCGATGTGTATATATATATCAATCGGGCCGTCCGACGATTGATATATTATTTGTTTGTGGACTACCCGATGAATATCAATCAGCCAATTCGACGATTGATATTTTAATTTGGACACCGAAGGCACATTTTTAGACAACCCTCCGAACCGCTTTCTTCTAGACTCATCTCATGCACTCACTTCTATAGTCCTAGGTGTTCCAGCGGCATATGGAATGCATGTATGCCAATTCCACACAAATTTAATTCAATGTAAATATATAAACATGCATATATTTACAAAAAAATTTTAATTCACACAATCATGTCATGTAAATTAAATAATTCATAACATCAAAATTAGCTCACTCGCTAATGATCAAACACGAGCAATTCTACTGAATTACTCGACTAACATATATTTTCAAAAAAAAATATTTTGAGAATCGCTTCAGAATAGTGAAACCCCTGCGATTATTCCCGAAAAATCACAAATCACTCCGCTCACTTAGTGAACCCGGTTTGCACGACCATTTCCACCCTCAATCCAATCAATACACGCATCAACACACACCAGATAATTTTTCACCAAAATTCGTGGAGGCCACGGCCGCTCCATTTGATTTTCAAAAATTTAGACAATTCCTGGCCCCAAGGCTCGACCGACCAAACGGTCCCTAACGACCTCATTCGACCAAACACTGTGAAACACTTAAAATGGGAATAAACTCAAGTAGGGAGAAACCCCACCCTTGAAATGGTCAAACCCACAGTCCGGCAGGTCCACGCGTAGCCTCTCCCGCAGAGCAGCTCTCCTTCGTCCCGAAGACTATCGACATTCGATTCTGCAACCCAGAGAGGTTTAAAAGCCTCTCTAAAACAAACGCCATTTAGCTACCGGGAAGTCCTCCCTTTCAATGCTTTTTGTTGTCTTTAAATTGTAGGAGATGAGTTACTATTCACTATTTTTGGCTTTTAGTGACTTAAATCACCACTAATAATTCCCTTCTTTTCCGCTTCGACATTCTAGCACTATCTCGCCATCCATTTCCATCATTTTCTACCATAAATCAATTTATGGCACATGAGTATCGTGTTATATGTGACTTTCGGTTGCAACGAAATTGTTTACTAAGACCCGAACCGCGATGCTCGAAAAACGTGCCGACTGACATTGTCTCAAATCGACCTAAATTTTACATGCTAGCTAGATTTCGCGAGACTCCATTCCAACTGGGCAAACTGCTTCATCATCCGAGATCTAGAGAATAAATTACGATTTTTTAACCGAAATTAACAACTTTGTAATCGAAATTACGATTTTGCCATTTTTCCTGAAATTAGAATTTCTCGGGTCTTACATTCTCCCCTCCTTAAAAGGAATTTCGTCCCGAAATTCAGGACAATTATAATCAATCACATGCGTATGCAACGTGCATTCTACCATGCATATAAATAGTCATTTAAATCTTAAACGACTAAACCACGTACCTTCATCCCTAAACAAGAAGGGATAGGTGGCCCGCATCGTGTCCTCGCGCTCCCACGTGGACCTCCACCATGCCTCCATAGTACCTCACTAGCCTCACCTGCCTTCGCCGCAAAACCTCGATCACGGCTATCAACACGCACACCTGGCCCCTCCTCGAAGGTCCCATCCTGCCAACTCATCTGTCCCCAATCCACCACATGAGTTTGGATCTGAGTATATTTCGAGCATGGAGACGTGAAACACCGGACACCTCGACATGTCACAGAACGCCAACTGCACGCACCCAAGTGCCTACCTCTCGAGTATCTCGAAGGGTCCAATGAACCTCGCGATAGCTTCTCGCGCTGTCAACCGCACTACCTCTCTGGGGGCACTACCTTCAAGAAGACATGATCCCCAACCTCTCGAACTCTAAGGGTCAACATCGTGATATCTCGTGATAAATTTCTTTCTCTGGCTGGGCTCTGAGTCGTGAGAAGATGCTGTCGTATCAAGCTCACCTTCTCGGAGGTGTCTCTAATCATATTAGGATCGTTGATGGAGCCTTCCCACTTCTGGCCCAACATAATGGTGATCACATGCTCCCATACAAGGCCTCATATGGTGCCATCTCAGATACTCGTCGATAACCGTTGTTGTAGGCGATCCCAAATAAGGGCAATTGCTCCTCCCGCTGCCCCATGATCCAACGCACGCCAGCATGTCCCTCTAATACCGTATAGCCCTCTTAGACCAATCGTCCGTCTGATGCTGAATCAGATCATTGTCACCGCAGGCTCCATGTACTCGAAACTCTTCCAAAAGTGTGCCGCAAACTCCTGGTCCCTATCCGCCACTATGGATACTGGTACTCCATGTAGCCGGATTATCTCTCGAATGTATAACCAAGCATCTCTAAGGCGACACACTGCAGACGGCTAGAAAATGTGCCACTTCATGAGTCAATCCTTAATTATCACCCATACCATGCTTCACAAGGTCTGCGGCAAGTGGGTCAGAAAATCCATCGTGACGTGCTCCTACTTCCACTCACCACCTCCACGGCCAAGCACTCTCTTCGGGCTTCTAGTGCTCAGCCTTAACATGCTGACATGTGAGACATCGTCGAACAAAGTCCCCTACGTGTTTCTTCATCCCACTCCAATAGTACTGGCAACGAAGATCCCGCACATCTTCACACCTCGGATGCACCGAAAATCGAGCAAGGGAAACCCCTAAGAATCTCCTCTCAAATCGTACAACTGGGAACCACTAACTCAGTCTCCCTATATCGAAGACTACCATCTATGTGAACGGTCCGTACCACACCCGTATTCGACCGTGGATTTCATCTCCAGATGGACATCATCTCTACATCCCGCCACGGATCGATCACTCAAGCCAACAGAGATGGTGTAGCCACAAACTCCCCAAGGTACCCCGAGTCTCGCCTTCGCATCAGCCCAAATCGTCCCACGCCTCCCGAGCATCCGCCACTCCCGAGAAGCTATACTCAGCCAACGATCCCCGTGTGGACTTCCGACCGAGTGCATTAGGCCACTCACATTTTCCCACGACAGGCTGCAAAGTGAAGTCATAATCCTCAGAACCCATCCATTCCGCATTGCCTCATATTATGTCCCGTCATGAAAATATACTTCAGAATTTTATGGTCTAAGTACACCTCGAACTCGCCGTATAACAAGTGGCGCCAAATCTTCAAGGCGAAGACTACGCCGCCAACCCATATCGCAGCAGTAATTTCGCCGTGATTCTTCAACCGACGAGGAACCATGTTGGCCACCCTTCCGCATCAGATCAAAACACATCCCACCCTACTCGAGGCATCACAATACATCGTACCGTCTGTCCGGACTATCAAGATGGGAGCTGGCAAGTCTCCTTTTCAACTCCCGGGAATGCCTCCTCGCATCGGTCATCCCAATCAAACTTGACCTCCTTCTGGGTCAACCTAGTCATAGGTGCTACTATCCTGGAGAAATCCTCAATGAATCTCCTCCAGAATACTCCGCGTACCAATCCCAAGAAAACTACGTATCTCGAAGACCGACTCGGTCCTCCCAACTCATCACCACCGACCTTCTCCTGTCGACCGACACTCCCGGAGGTCGACACCACGTCCTAAAAATCTCACCTCGCAGTCGAACTCTGCGACTTACCTAACCCGCGGATACCTCGATGGTCTCTCAACAAACGTAAATGATCCTTCGGCGTGATACTCATGCTCCCACACTGACTGGAATATCCTATGCATGAGATCCATGAATGTCGCTAGCACATTCGTCAATCCAGTGGCATCACCAGAACTCAAAGTGCCCATAACGCGCCCTGCAAACGCCATCTTAGGATAACTGCACTTCAACCTCAACCGATGGTAACCAGCAAAGGTCTATCTCGAGTAGACTCGCCCTTTCAACCGATCAAACAAATCATCGATCCCTGCACCTGCACGACTCGAATATAACCCCTGCTCAACTGGGTCGATAATCACGCACAAATAAGGGTTCATCTCTTCTTCTTGCAAATGTAACCGAGCGCCCTATAGAAGTGCTCTGCCTATCGAAACTCATTCAAAGAACTCAAATAGCCGGACTCGAGTTCCCGCAACTCAACCGGCGCTACTCCATGTGCGGAGTCATAGAGATGGGCAAGTACCAAAAGGGTAGCCTCAATAATCGGGGTCCACATCCCTACGCGGAGGTAAATGCCTGTAACTCATCCGAAAAACATCCACATACCGCGACACCTGGCTTCGAGGTGCATCTAAGTCTCGGGGCCCTCATCCTTTCAGTAGGCTCGCTAGCCAACCCGCTTAACTGGGCCCCCGACACTGACTCATATATTGTCCGGGGCAAAATGTCAGCGCTCGCTTCCGAAACACCATACAGTACGTCCCGCAGAAGGCAGAACCCCTCCTACTCACAATCGATAACGACCCTCGTAGCCGGCCGCCAATCCATCTCCAGGATGACATCGAACTCTGACAGGTCCATGATCCTCAGGTCCACTGAGTAGAATCCCGAGATCTCCAAACGCAACCCGATTGTCATCCCTATTCTCGCCCCTAATCCCTAAGTGAGAGAACTCACATACAAAGGCTCCTCTAAGGTCTCAACCTCTAAGCTCAACTCTATCACAACTGATGCAGCAATGAATGAATGCGAAGCACCGTATCCAAATAACACTCTAAATTTACAGCAAGATAGAAAAACGCACTCGTATAACCGGCCGATCTCGCCGACTCAACCTCAGGGTGTGACTGCAGACACGCCCCTGCACCCCGATGTCCCCACCGCGGGTCTCGTCCTCTACCTCTACCCATACCGCCTCTCGCCCGCCCGTGAAATGGGGTGCCCGCTGCAGCTCCCCGAAACCGAGATCGCCCCTCTGCACTCGCACTGCGGCCGTGGAGGAATGTACCGTATCCTCTCCGTCCTACTAACGACCGGGACTATGATGTCCCAAACCCCCAAACTGCCTCTCAGGCAA
This sequence comes from Tetrastigma voinierianum, assembly GCA_016808115.1. NCBI lineage: Eukaryota > Viridiplantae > Streptophyta > Magnoliopsida > Vitales > Vitaceae > Tetrastigma > Tetrastigma voinierianum. Next base: position 1,167,320 of record JAEQBH010001147.1, on the reverse strand, counting down.
TCCCATTCATGTGTCCGAAGTCACGACAATGGTAGCACACCACTGGTCCCGCCCGACCGGGGCAACCTCATCCACCCCGCCCGACCGACAACTCTCATATGTCCCTGGCCCGGATGGCCGTGACTCGAGATCCTGCAACTAGGAGGCTCTTCGCTCTTCCTCGAACCGGAGGAAGACCGGGACATCTTCCTTCACTAACACTCGCATCCCGAAAGTGTTCCGCGCATCCTCTATCTCTCTCTATACGTGGCCGTCCCAACCATGTAATCCATATCCTATAGGCGTAATCCTTACAATCCTAGCACTAATGGACAACTTCGCCCACATTCTCAATCTCCTAACTCGCTGCAAGTCTCAGGGCCACGTAGTCATCGATCCGCTAACTCGTGAATCTAGCCACGCACCATCACTCGCTATCGCTCCGCCTCAAATCTAGGAACTCCGATCTTGGTATGCTTCGGGCTGCCTTCGAAAATACTTGCCCATAAACAACTCCTGGAACTCTGCCCATGTCATAACCTCTAAGTCTCTAGAAGTCCTAGCCCATCTCTACCATACCCGACCCTTGCCCTCTAACTGGAATGCAGCTAACCTGATCCGGGTTGCATCGGAGGTGATCTCCATAGCCTCTAATATGTTCCCCTTATCCGCATAAACTAAATGGTCTCACAACACCATCTGCCCTCCCCGTGAACGCCTGAGATGGCGCGCCTAAATCTCTCGGATGTTAAGACCTCCCCGACTACCGCTTATGCTCGCCGAGTACAGCAACTACCGCGACACGCCACGCCTCAAAGAAAAGCCCATTGACAAATACCCGCGGCCGTCAAATGTCGGTGGTGCTCGACCACGCCTTGATCGACCTTCGACGTTCTCGCCCTCTACTAGTGATAGGCCGAAAGCGTGGTGTGTATAAATGTGTACGCCTATGTGCGCAAGCACGCCGCGCTCGCGCTATGTTGTACCTGGGCACATATCGATCCACGAGGAGAAGTGTGCGCCGAGTAATCGAAATTTTACGCTTTAAATATTATTCGACCTAAAACTCCGCATGAATTAGGACACTAAAAAAGAAACTAATCCTATATTATTTGCTAAATCAATTAATTATGAACTGTGGTTTTGCCTTCACCTCGTTACACTTCGATGAATTTTTTAACCTAAATAAGTTATTTATTTAATATTTCATATGATTTACGTTAGCGTTGATCATGCCTACAAGTTATTCTCTTCTCGAGATATATCTACCTATCTCGCCATAAAGACAGATCTCCGCTCGACCCTCGACCAAACGCTAAATGTATAAACCTACGCTACGCTTGGAACCCGAGATATCTCTATTCCCGATTGACTAATTGTTGCTTTATTCATGTCCCTAGGAGTCATCATCTCGATCTCGCACTCCTCTAGCAACGGGCATGCCAAAGTTGGCCAAACCCTAACATGTAATTATTGCGTAAATAAAGCAAGTCGATAAAAAATCATACTTATATTAAATAAAAATGAAAATTAAACTAACCGTATTAGCGCTTAGGTTTTGACAAAACCCTAACAAAACCTAGAACATCTCTATGTGGAAAACCATCAAAAGAAAGAGAAAAAAGAGAGAGTGATGCACAAACGATTTTGAGTGAAAGCCCCACTTCCTCTTCTCTCTTCTCAATCTTCTCTTCAAGCTTTTCCCCTTCAAGATGTGTGCCCTAGGGTGTTTCCACCCAAAGAGAGGGCTTCTCCCTTTCAAAAACGTCCAAAAAAACCGTTCAAAATCGTCCTCTCTCTCGATCCCTATGGTTTGAGCTTTTAAATCCTCCATTATGGGCTCAAATGAGCTAAAAATCCATCCAAATCGAGTTTCCTTAACGTCGCGATCGCCGCTTGGGCAACGTCGCGACGCCATTTCTGCAGCCGCAACGCCACGTTGGTCTCGCAGCCGCAACGTCGACGTTGCTGCAGTCCCTGTTTTCGCCTCCCGCCAATTTCAAGCGCTACACTTTTGCCATACGAATTCGATTTCCGCTAGTTTTGGTACCGTTGGAAAGCTCTGAAGTGTAGAATCCACCATTTATGGATTGATGCAATAGGATCTCATATGATATCTGAAAATCAAAATACACAGTAGCCTCCGCAGAAGGTGCTGCAATGTTGTTGATTTTCTTCAAGTTTTGGAACTTGCATAACTTCTTTGTTTGAACTCCAATTATTGTGTTCTTGGTATCCCTGGAAAGCTCTTGAAGTTTAGAATTCATACATATAAAGCTTGATTCAATTGGAGCTCATATGATATCTGAAAACGGCAAAATACAGTAGCTGCTTCTGTAGTAGTTTTTCCACCAATTTTGCACAATTCCATCAAATGGATGACCCGATCATGGCATGAACTTTTAGAGCACAGGCAATTTATTTAACATAAAAACACTAGAAAACTAACTAAAGCATAGGGATAAAGTGAGTATTTAAGATACTCATCAACTAGCCATCTACACAGTTAACATGGCAGTTAAATCTCAATACAGTATCTCTAAGGCATAAACATAGCCCCGAGACACTAATTATACACATAATCAGTGCATATATATATCAAGTCCCTGCATTTATAAGCAATGCAAGACAATCATTTTATTTTAAACAAATCATTTTGATCAACAAAATTTTCAATTTTAAAAATTTTATTTTTCTAAAATTTTGTCTAATTTTATTTAAATTTTTTTTTCAAAATATTTTTTTCCTTGTTTCAAATTTACCGAAAATTTCCAAAAAATTATTATACATATATATATATATATATATATATATATATATATATATATATATATATATATATATATATATATATATATATATATATATATATATATATATATATAATATATATTTTTTTTTTTTTTTTTTTTTTTTTTTTTTTTTTTTCATTTCCCATAACACCCAAATAAATTTTTTTTTTTTTATAAAATTTATTTTCCTCCATTTTGTTCAGTTTTACACTGTAAAACCTTAGAAAAAAAAAATTCATTTTCTTCAATTCTCATCCCATAAATTTATTAAAATTTATTTATTTTATTTTTTCATTTTCTTTCCCAGTTTTGTACACTGTACACTCCAAATATTTTTCCTAACATATTTCCTAACTCATATCCATGCTAATCACCAGCACACATAAACGATTCACACACAACATGGTAAACATACCATTCACATTAATAATAATTATCAAATCACACAAAAAACACACAAAACACGTATGTAAGGTTCTAGTTTTCATTCCATGATTTTCCTAGGTAATCTCATACCTACACTTATCATCGAACCACACCTAGTGGTGATGGATACCCAAACCCGAGCTCCCTAAGTATTAGTATACCTAGGCTCTGATACCAAGCTGTGACGCCCCAAACCCAGGGGTCCGTTGACTACCCAACTCACATTTCGCACGTCTGGGTGATCCACATTTTTCACGAACGGCAGAGCCTCCTTTGCACGGAGCTCTACCCAAATACAGAACTCGCAGATAAACCTGTCCCAAACAACCCAATATACCAGCTTTATGATTTAAACCCGCCTACTGGGGCCCATAACACCAATATACATGCCAACTATGAACCAAACTATATGACCCAATAGTTGCAAGAGTTATTATGTTTTACTTTATACAATATACATTAAACTAAAGTTCTAATACATGTATACATCAAAGCCACAACCCGCTTTCTTCTAATCCGATCTCTAGGATCACCGTCCCTCGAACGCTCCCCACTGTGAAAAATATATCCCCTATTGCAGTGAGCCAATGCTCGTGAGGAACGCCTGCTGGCTACTCACCACCTAAGTGCAGTGCAATGTTCCAATGAAAACACACATTCAAGCAAATGCATGATCCTACTTGAATGTCTACATGACCAACTCAGATCCCGAGTCCTCACCGATTCCATCACACTCGCCTAAGCCTCGTATGAAAATTATTATTTTGTTTGTTTGTGGACAACTTATTTATGTGTATATATATCAACATCTGACGACATTGATATATTATTTGTTTGTGATCACCCTCCGATGAATATCAATTTGGCCGCTTCCGACGATTGATATTTTAATTTGTTTCAGGACTACTCCTCCGATGAATATCACCGGGCCGTCCGACGATTGATATTTTTAGTATGAACTACCCTCCGATAAGTATTATTTTTAGACAACTCCGAACTCGTTCTTTCTAGATTTCATTCTGGCACTCACTCCTATAGTCCTAGGTGTTCCAAAGGCATATGGAATGCATGTATGCCAATTTAATACGCTTCTAATTCACGTAAATATATAAATACGATATATTTACAAAATTTTAATTCACATAATCGTATCATGGGCCAAATAATTCATACATCAAAATTAGCTCACTTACTATCGATCAAACACTCTAGCAATTCTACTTGAATTACCTCACAACATATATTTTCAAAAAATATATTTTTGAGAATGATCGTTTCAGAATAGTGAAACCCTGCTATCATTCCGCAAAACACAAATACTCCGCTCACTTAGTGAACCTGGTTTCACTACCATTCCTACTCAATCCAATCAATACACGCATCAAAAAACACAATTGCATAATTTTTCACCAAAATACTGAGCGTACCTACCTGGGCCGGCTCCATTTGATTCTTTTCAAAATTTTTATCAATTCGTCCTGCCTGGGACTCCATCAAACGGCCCTGGGCCCTTCATTCGACCAAACATTCAGAAACACTTAAATGGAATAAACTCAAGTAGGAGAAACCCCTACCTCCTCGGAGTTTGTCAAAACTCACAACCGGTCCACGCATACCTTCCTCAGAGCGCTCTTCAACTCGAAGACCGCCGACAAATCCGATCTCTGCAAAACCCAGAGAGAAGTTTAAAGCCTCTTTCTAAAACAAATGTCATTTTAGCTACCGAGTCCTCCCCTTCACGCTTTTGTTGTTTTTAAATTGTAGGAGATGAGTTACTATTCACTATTTTGGCTTTTAGTGACTTAAATCAAATTAATTAATTAATTCCCTTCTTTCTACAGTTTTGACATTCAGCACTATCTCGGTCGTCCATTTCCATCATTTTTCTACTCATACCACTTATGGCACATGAGTAGGTGTTATATGTGACTTTCGTTGCAACGAAAATCGTTTTACGGCACCCGAACCGCGATGCCTCAAAAAACATGTCGACTCTGACTGTCTCTGAATTCGATGAAATTTTACGTGCTAGCTTAGATTTCGAGACGATTCCAATCTGAAACTGCTTTTGTCATCCGAGACTAGAGAATAAATTATGGATTTTTAATCAAAATTAACAACTTCAGAATCGGAATTACGATTTTGCCATTTTTCCAAATTGGAATTTCTGTCCTACAACGGCCCCAAGTTCAGATCCGATCAAACTACTGCCTGCCAGCCTCAAGCCAACCGAAACACATTATAAACGCCTAAATAAAGTATAAAACCAAGTAGGATAAATCTCACCTCACTGAGTTTGGTCAAACTCAAAACCTAGTCCACGCTGCTGTCCTCTCCGCATAGAACGACCTTCTTCCCCGCTCCAAAGAATTCGACTACGACCGCCCAGAACCCAGAGAGAAGTTTGATACTCTCTCACTAAAACCTTCAAACCCACCCTCTCTGCATCCGCCCCTTCCCACACGTTTTGTTCTTTGTATTTCAAAGCAAGAGGATGACACTATTTGGATTTCGTCTTATTATCATTTAGAATTTTAAAATGACATCACGTCCCTTTCCCAAATTTTTGAGACTAAAATTACTTTACTGCTCATTTCCATCATTTCTACTCATACCACTTACTACGGCATATGAGTACATGTTATATGTGATTTTTGTCACATCAAAATCAAGCTACAAAGACCGTAACGCGACGCTCGAAAAACGTGTCAACTCGACCGCCTTGAATTGGCGAAATTAATGCAGCTAGATTCCATGAGACGATTCCAACGGTGAAATCCGTTTCTTCATCCGAGATCTAGAGAATAAATTTCAGATTTTTGACCGAAATTATGATTTTACCCTTTTTCCAGAAATTGAAATTTCTCGGCTCTTACAGGAATAATCTAGATAAATCTTAAATACCAGAAATTAATATTCAATATTTATCCAAATATAGCTTATAATCTTGCAGATAAGGATTTTGATAGAACTTTAAGTTTGTTCAGGATTTTAAGAGACAAGATTTTATGAGAGAAGGCAACAAACCTTACTCTATAACCTATAAGATTGCGTATGCATTATCAAATACACATCATATTGAGTATTTTGCTCAAAAAGACTATATAGATTTGCCACTATTATTTCATGATATTGGACGAGTCTATCCACCAGAAACGTCTAGTATCAGTTTTCAAGATGATTTTTTACTTGATATAGGTGATGCCTAAATATTTATATTCTAGACCATCTTGTTCTAGTTTAACACTTACAAAATGATTTTGATCTATCCTAGAATAACATTCAAAACACTTGAACAAACAAAAAAGATTACAAATTACAAAATTAAGGGAGAATACTTTAATGGTCATGACTGGCAAAAGAATGATATCTTAATCGATATTGGAGCCTCTTCCAGTTATATATCAAAAAGTCTAACCTTTATGTTAGAATTAAACAATCTGAATGAACCGATTACTTACATCAATTTTAACGGTGAAAAGTTTTGTGTAACAAAATTTTGTAATGTAATACCCGATTAAATAATCAAGAGATAAAACATCACTAACGTTGAAGATGAAGGAAAAAATGATACAATTAGCATTATGTTAGGAATGGCTTTCCTTGAAAAATGCAAACCTTGGTAGATTACATCCGAAAACTTAATGATTACAATTAATCAAAATCAGATTATTATACCTAAATGACTAGTCCCTTCTCTATATATATACTGATTGGTTTAACCTATCATGATTATAAAGCTAAACCTTTTGCTGCCTATATCGATTCTGGATCAGGCATATGTCTTTCTAAATCAGCCTGCTTTCCTGAAGAATACCATACAGATTTACCTGCAATACAAGGAAAAGATATTTCAAATCAAAATATTATCCTTACAAAAGGCATCAAACATCCTCATATCTTGATTAGCAAATATATTGTTAAATACTCCTTCTTATTTCCATAATACTAGTTGTGATATTCTACTCGGAAATAATTTTCTTCAACTTTTTAAAGTTATTATTCAAAATAATATTTCCTATTCTCTTCGTCTCAAAACTATTTGTAACCATTGGATTACTACGCCACGCTTAAAACATGCTTATGCTCGCAGAAACTCATATCCCTTTATCCCTCAAATTAAATATGTATTGACATCCTATTCCACTACCTTTACCAAAAACCGATTTTTCTACACCTTTACTCAAATTAGAATCTCGATTATTGAAAGCCTTGATTTTGTCTCTGAGATTAAACTTTTAGACTGAATCTTCTTTATGTTGAGAACTTTACAATTTCAGGGAAAACACAAAATTTATGCCACCCTCGAATTAAAAGACCCCGATAAGATTATTAGGGTAAAGCCTATGAGACATAATGAGATCGATGTAAAAGAATTCCAGATTTAGTTAAAAGAATTGTGTGATTTAAATCTGATTAGGCCTTCAAGAAGCCCACATAGTAGTCCAACCTTTATGGTCCGAAACAGAAATGAAATTAATAGGAATAAAGCCCGAATGGTTGTTAATTACAAACAACTCAATGATAATACAATTTTTGATGGCTATTTCCTACCAAACAAATAAACATTAATTCACAAAACTAGAAATTGTAATTGGCATTCAAAATTTGATTGTAAGTCAGGATTTTATCAGATTAAGATGATTGAGGAGTCCAAACCATTAACTGCATTTAGCACTCCCCAAGGTCACTATTAATGGAATGTACTACCCTTTAGATTAAAAAATGTCCCTCAGATTTTTCAGAGAAAAATGGATAATATTTTTAGAGAATATGATTTTATACATGTATATGTTGATGATATGCTTATATCCTCAAAAACAAAGGAACAACATTTAAAAAGCACTTAGATACTTTTATACTTATAACACACATGGTATTGGACTATCCAAAAAGAAATCCATAATTGGAGAACAAAAGATTGAATTTTTAGGACTATTGATTGATTCAAAAGGAATAGAATTATAGAACCATATTTTAGAAAAGATTAAAGATTTTCCTGAAAAAATTGAAAACAACTTCAAAGATTTTTAGGTATATTAAATTATGCTAAAGGATTCATTAAAACCTCACGACCTTAGAAACCATTAAGAAAAATTGACAAGGGAAAGAATAAATTTGTATTTACCAAGGAACATGAAAAACAAATAAAATTTATAAAATATCAATGTATTAATTTGCCAAAGTTAAAACTTCCACTTGATAATGATGATTTGATACTTGAAAATGATTCATCTGATAGTACATGGGCAGTAGTACTAAAAAGGATTCAAAACAATACTGAAGAATTATGTAGGTATACCTCTGGAACATTTACTCCTACTGAAGAAAGATACCATATAAATGAAAAAGAATTTTTAGCAGTAATAAAAGGAATAAAGAAATTTTCATATTTTCTATTACCTAAGAAATTCGTACTTAGAACTAATAATACTCAAGTCAAGGCATTTATAAAGAACAATTTACCCTCAAAACCTTAATATAAACTATTGATTAGATGGCAAACATATTGCTCTGAATATATTTTTGATATTGATAATTCGCCACATAAAACGTTAAGGTAAAATTTCCTAACCGTAGATGGAGGAAACACCAAAGATTGACGGTTATAGAAAGTTTTAATGAGATAACCAAGATTTTTATCAACCATTTTAGCTGATTGTTTAGATCGCTGGTAGAAACCGAAAATACTTTGGGAAAGGTCAAACAAAATGTTAAAAGTTTTATCACCGATTTCGAAAACTGTGTAAAAGATTTTACCTCTCATGAAATTGTTTAATAAATTTTTATTTGAAAGGAAGCATAGATTTGTCAAAAATGGATATTAAAGAAGATTTGGATAGAGATAAAAAGAATTTGGAAAAGGCAATCTTTCTCAAACTATTTCTTTACGTCCTCGCATCGAAAGCAAAACTCATTCAAAAAAGAGAGATTCCCAAGAAAAAGAGATTTTGTTCCATTCAAACTATGAAAATTGTATAATTTGTCCGACACCAATATATGATCGTTTACAACTGGGAATTTATCCTAGATCTTTTCCACAAGGATCAAATCTAGAAGAGATTCATGATTAGTATGATTTAGCATCACTACCATCTACCTACCACAATTCGATTTTCCGTAGATCTAAGATTACCGGCTGGATTCATGAAGGCACAAGATACCTCTCACAATAATTCACTCATAAATATTGATGACACTCTATCACTTGATTTTTTAGTGCTAGTCCTGATTTTGAAAATGAACAAAGATTTAGCTTATACTTATTCTGATGTAAAAGTGATCCAAGAACTAACATGATTTAATGCCAAGATTTACAAACCTTTATCAAGATAATGTTCATTATCGAAGAGGGTTGGTTTGATCATCAGAAACGACAAAATGGAAAGTGCCCTAAGTGCCATTCAGAGCTACTACAAACCCGAAAGATCAGATCTATTATGATTTCTATAGATTGCAGGGCCACCCCTGACTCAGCAAAACGATTTTTATTAAAGAAAATAAATTTGATTGAAGCCGGTGAACTATCATCCTCTCAATATGCTCTAGATTACGTGGAAAGAAAGTTGTCAGAAGAATATTATCCACAACCCATTCCGTTTAAGCAAAGCTGTGGCCAAGGCCACTAAAGAAGAAAGCGATTGACGACCAACAAAAATCATGATCTGAAACAAGAATAGTAAAGATTCTCCCAACAAGATTAAAAGCAAAAAGCAGATTATGACATAAAGCTAGTGATTTGACAAAAAGCAAACGTCCACAGATTTTCTCGCCCCTGGTTTCTACCCATGGTTTTGAAACCCAGGACCTGTTAAAGATTCCTATGAAAGATTGAAATCTGACTTCACATCCGAATTTAGCTATAAATATGTAAATATGTTGTAGAAGGAGGACACTCTTGGTTCGATCCTAGATCCTTCCTTCCTTGAGTTTTCCTATGTAAAAAAGTGTGTGGAATAAAGCTGTACTACAAAGATAAGATTGTAAGTTTGATTTCTTGTTCTTTTATTTGTAAATTTTAAGTTTGTAATGTCAGGCTAGATTTAATCTAAGCCTTAGTATTATGAATAAATAAAATCGTATTTTATTTAGAAAATATTTGTCATTATTGGTCCATTAAATTCATTAGGATTCTTTATTTACTGCCTACGCCCTAAGGTAGGAAACGAATTAGGGCTGTGCTGGTAACATTTGAAGGTGTCCCCACGGTGAAGGTAAAGAAAGTCCTGCCGTCGGTCTGAAGTGGGATTAACAGAGATGTCGGGCTCTGTCTTCCCGAATGTTATTTGGTCAAAAACTAAAAATGAGGAATAGTAATGGAAGCAAAGTGGACCCATAATTATGTTTATTTTCTGAATAAACAGTGATTTTATTTAAGGCATAATATGAAAGGCTTAGAACTGCTTAGATCTGTTGATTTTGTTGGATCATGATATGCATATTATGGTTACTGTTAGCAATTGCAGTATTTAGATTGATTGTGACAATCATAAAGTTCGGCTTTAAGGTTAATTTTAGTTCACGTTTATAGTTTATTTGATAAAGCGTTCAAAGTTTAAAAAGACATGACGTTCATGAAAGTACATCGTAACAAAGTAGGTGCTTAGTTGTTAAAAAATATTGATTTTCAAAATCATAGTCTATAAATATCGCTTTAAAAAATAAAAGATTACTTTCTAAGTATTATTTTAAAAAAGTCTATTATTTTTTTGAAAAATAAATTACTGAGATATCAAACTCTGCTTCTTTACTTAAGCAAGTCGATTAAGGCCCAAGTACCAAGGATCGCACAAGTGCATGTGAAAGTGTGAGGAGAGCCGCTGGAGCTCAGCGCCATAAGGCCTTGTAGGAGTTTCGAACGTCAGAATCGAAGGAGATGTGGCGAGAGAAGGCGAGCTCGCCGCATTAACCTATTGCCCGCCACGGCCGCCGACTACATCAGATCACTCAAGCAGTTGATGTGTTCTTACCTTCCCATGGAGGCAACATGGGGAGCACCATGCAGGTAAAAGGTGGTCATCATTTGAATTGATAGGCCTGATTGGATCCCTGAAAGTATTAGCGAGAGAAAAAAATATTATGACTTCGTTGAAACCTGGGAAGCACTAGAAAAGGAAAATGTTAAGGAAAATGATTTTCTCCTATAAATATAAAAGAAAATCAAATATTATCAAATATTTATTTATTTTTAACAATTCCCTTAGTCAAACAAATAAATGAGTTTGAAAAAATATAGAAATTAATTTATTAAGTTTAAATCTATTTTTATTATTCACAATTTTCCTTAGTGCTTTCTCGGTTTCAAACTGAGTCTTTAAGAAAATGATTTTTTATGTTTGGTTTCAAGGTGAAAATCTAAAAGAGAATCAAACATAATCAAAATTTTGCTATTTTAATTTAGTCCTTAAATAACATAAATAAAACAAATTAAAACGAGTTTAAATAAGCATATAATTAAGTTATTAAGTTTAAACCCTATTTAATTTATTTTCTCACGAACTTATTTTCTTTCTATTTTTCCTCTCTTAGGTACTTTCCTTGAGTTCCAAATGTAGCCATGGTCTTTCTTCCAAACCCCCAAATTCATCACAAAAAAATCACCTATATGTATATATATATGTTCACCACTCGCTTCTTTCAGTTACGCCGACGTAGTTTCATAGAGCATATCTCGCATAAATTTGTAAAACCAAACCACAGAGGAATAGTTGGTTTGTTGGAAGACACTTCAATTTCTGAGGCAGAGTTCAGCAGTATAATGAAGAAAATGCATAGGAGACATCAGGGGCAGCCTGAGAAAAGGACTAACGGGATAAGTAGCAGCAGGGGTGTGATTGCTACCCTATGCCTCAACGCATGTGCAGACACGGTAATAGGTCTCTCCTAAGAAGCTAACAATTTCTTAGGAGATGACTTCTTGTTGGGTGATGACTTCTTGTTTTCTTCAATAAAACGTCATTCCCCATTCCCATTCCCATTCCCATATTACATGTGTGTTTTTTAACTGTTGATTTTCTGTCGATTCGTCCATCATTCGACAAATTTTCCAGCCTTGGACTTGGAAGTTGGAACTCACCCTACTATCTTTTTATTTTATTTCAATCCATTCAATTCTGTTTCACATGCTCTTTCGCACTTTAATGCCGTATCAAGCTTCTTAAGCAAAATTCTAGGGATTCTAACTCGCCACCAAGAGAAGTAGAAGGTGGATTGTACAACACATATAGGCATTGTACGCCATCGCAAAGTCGATAAATTGAAATGACAAAAAAAGGCCTAGCTTGTAAATAATTCGAATTATTACAATAGCTAAATATTATTTCGAAAATAAAACGATAGACTTGTTTAATACTGTGAGTCAAGGGTAAATTGGTAAATTTACTTCACTTCGAGGACCCTGGGTCATTAATGAAAGTTTAGTGGTCAATGTATAAGATTGGGAATGTGATATGCAAATAGAAAGAGTTAATGGCTTAAATTGCTATTAGTGAAACTTTTAAAGTCAAAATGGGTATAAGACTAAAACTAGTCTAGAAAAGGATGTTCTCATTTTTGCTCAAATAGAGTTAGGGCAAAATGTGAAGAAGAGAAGAGAAAGAGGAAGAAGCAGTTAAGAAGAAGGAAGAGAAGGAGAAAGGAAGAGTATATGAGATTGAGCCAAAAGGTAAGTGGCTTTGGTTTGAGTCTTGTAAATGGTTCTTTTCTGTGGTTTGGTCAGGTGGACGCCCAAACCTCGGGGTCCGTGACTCCACAACTCGCTTAATACAAGTGGAGGTCGGGTTACCCGACGCCACTTTAGAAAATCGGGCAGAGTCTCCTTTGTACGGGGAGATCTACCCAATTACAAAACCTGCATAAACCTGTCCCAAACAGTCCAATATATGCAATATATATATCCAATATGGCCACTTGGGCCCATAACAATACTCCATAAAAATATCCCAACTATGAATCCAACTATATCCAATAGTTACAAGAGTTAATATTTTTACTCTTAAACAATACATATATTAAACGTAAAGAGTTCTAATACATGTACAACCACCAAAGCCACAACCCGGCTTTCTTCTAATACAACCTCAAGGACGAACCGTCTCCTCGCGCGCTCCCTGTACCTGTAAAAAGGGGGATCCCACGACGGGGTGAGCTAAAGCTCAATAGGAGAATCGCCCTAAGTGGGCTACTCACCACCTAAGTGCAGCAATGTTCCAGCAAACACACATTCAAGCAAATGCATGATCCTACTTGAATGTCTACATGACCAACTCGCATCCCAAGTCCTCATCGCACTCTTCACACTCGCCTAAGCCTCACAGATGAGAATATTCGCTTATTAAGTGGGCAACCCTCCGATGAATATAATAATCAGTCAGCCCGACGATCGGGATATATATTATTTGCTCAGGACTACCATGAATAAATAATCGGGCCGCTCCGACGGTTGATATATTATTTAGTTTGTGGACTACCCTCCGATGAATAAATATCAACTGGGCCGCTCCGACGGTTGATATATTATTTAGTTTGGACTACCCTCCGATAATTAACATTTTTAGACTACCCTCCGAACCGTTTTCTCTAGACTCATCTCATGCACTAATTCCTATGGTCCTAGGATGTTCCAGTGCATATGGAATGCATGTATGCCAGCTTCCATCACGTTTCCAATCACATGTGCAAACATATCAACATGAATATATTCACACATCCAATCACACAATCATGTCATGTACTAATCAATTCCAAGCATCAAATTAGCTCACTTGGGCTAATGATCAAACACGAGCGATTTAATTTAAATCACCCGACCAAACACATATTTTCACAAAAATATATTTTAGAACACTGTTTCGGGAATAGTGAAACCCTCGGTTACTATTCCCGAAAAATCACAAATCAACGATTCACCTTGTGAACCCGCATTCCACGGCCATTCCCGGCCCAATGCATACTAAGCAACCATTCAATACACAATCAACACAACCTACACCCAAACAGCCCATACCCACGGTTACGAGCTACTCCATGGCAAGAAAATATTTCCAATAATTCGGCCCCATGCTTGCTGGGATCGATCCAACTGCGTTTCCTAACTACTTATTCAACCGAACATTAGTAAAACATTTAAATGGGAATAAAACCCAAGTGTAGGGAGAAAACTCACCAAGGAGTTTGAAGAAACTCCCGATCCCCGAGTCCACGCAGAGCTCGTCAAGGTAGAACGTTTCCTTCTTGTCCCGAAGCCCGACGGCCTACCGCCCACACCCAGAGAAGTGCTCTCTCTCTAAAAATCTCCCAAATTTCTGCTTCAAGATCTCCCACGTTTTTTCTTTCCGTACCACGTATCATTTTGCCTTTAATGGGAGAGATGACATCAGAGTAATTCATCTATTGACAAATAACTTTCTAAATGACCCTTATGTCCCTACCAGATTGATATCTCTAAGATCATTCCCACTATCCATTTTCATCATTTACTAATACCACTTATGGTACATGATTACATGCTATATGCGCCCCTTTCGCTAGTATCAAAAACTTTTTACGCCTCCCCGAAACACGATAGCTCGAAAAACGTGCCGACGAATCAGAATCTGAAAATTACAAAATTTACGTATAACTAGATTCTCGCGGTATTTATTCCAACGGCAATCCTGCTTTGGCCATCCGAGATTTAAAGAATTAATTATCGATTTTTAATCGAAATCACAATGTCAGAATTGAAATTACGATTTTGCCCTTTATTCCATAAATTGGAATTTCTCTGTCTTACATTCTCCTCTCAGCGAATTTCGTCCGAAATTCAGACACATCACTCACAGTATATGCAACGCGGCACTGCACTACGCATGTGTAAACTAGTCATTTAAATCTTAAACGACTAAACCACATCGACTCATCCCTACACAAGAAGGGATAGGTGGCCCGCATCGTACACCCCCGCGCTCCCACATCGACCCTCCACCCACGCGTCAAGCCATAGCACCTCACTAGCCACAGCTCCAGAGACGCAAAACCCGATCACTCGCCATCTGCACGCACCACCGGTCCCTCCTCAAAGGTCCCATCAATGTCAACTCCACCGTCCCCTGCTAATCCACCACATGAGCCGGATCTCGAGTACTTCCTGAGTATGGAGAAATGAAACACCTCAGACACTGACATGTCAAGCAGAAAGCCAACCTAAGACGCTACTTGTCTATCCTCTCAGTGACCTCAGCGTCCAATGAATCTGTGCGATAGCTTCTCCCACGTCACAACCTCGACCACTTCTCTCAGAATCACCTTCAAGGAAACGTGATCATCAACCTCGAACTCTAAGGGTCGACGTCGGACATCCGCTTAAATTCTCCACTGCCTCGAGCCGCGAAAAGACGCTTATCGAATCAAGCTCACCTTCATGTGTCTCTAAATGATCGTGACCAATGAGGAGCTCTTCCACCTCTGGCCCAACATAATCCAAGTGACTCACGGGGCCTCCCGCGCCAAGGCCCTCATATGGTGCCATTCGTACACTCGCCTGATAACTCGGCGAGCGTAGCGACCACCAAGGCGCATGCCTTCTCGCCTCTTATGATCCAGACGATGTCGTAGCATGTCCTCTTCTAATACCCGTATGTAACCATACACACGCGTAATCCCACACAACCTCGCTGTGTAAACGCTAACTCCAAGGTCACAATCATCGACAATCCAATGGACTGGCCAACCCAATCCATGCCATGCCTACATCCATATACCGAGCCTCGCTACCAACACTCCAATGCAATTTCCAGCGGTTATCCAAATCTCGAGTCACCCCGAATTCTATCACTTAGTCCTAAGTCTACGGATAACTGACAAAGGTGTTTTCTATTTCGCAACATAATCCTTCTGGGCCACACTTGTTTCCCTTCTTTCATTCTCACAGAAATTTGGGATATCTCCCCGGGCCTCTTACATCCTAACTCCAGGATTCTCACCTGAGGGGATTTACAAGCCCCTTATTGCTTTGCCCCACACACTCACCATGAGTGGTGAATGGCCATACCGTGCACCCACACCCATCTCGATGTGATGTTACCGTGCACACGAACGCCAGCAATGTCACATCGTGACCACCAATCCTTGCCCAATTCATGAGCAACTCGTAGATCTCACTATAATCCCGACCTATCTGGCCAACTCTCAATTCTACACCCTGTGTGGAAGAACATCTATACTAGGCTTCTCCAAAGGCCCAACTCTAAGCCCAAACTATCATCGCGGCTCGCATGACAACCCTACGCCAGTCTCACTGCCATCGACAACCCGATGGTTGTCAACTCATCCACGTCAACTTGACATCAACAACCAATAGGTCTACCACCCTAAAGTCCACCACGCTTCCGCTGCGCAACTCTAACCTTTCCCTGACTTTGACCCACACTCTGGCCCTTTTGGCCTATCTGTGTTGCTGGGAGTGCTTGTATAGCACCCCGGAACTGAAACCGATTCCTCTAACCCTCACTAGGCTGGAGGAAACGAATAACTCAGATACTCTCTCGTCTCTACGCTTAATCAGGGGACTACATTGTCCCAAAGCTTCAAAGGATCTCGTCTCTCGGGCAACCCGCCACTCATGCCTAACCCGCCCCAGTCTTGAAACTAGGATGAAGTGTAAGTCTTCGCTCTTCCGAATCCAGAGAAAACCGATCCTCCTCTAATACCAACACCCGTATCCCGAGTGTTCTAAGTATCCTAGATTTCTCTCTATGGTCAGGGCCGTCCCAACCATGGAGTCCATATCCCATAGGCGAAGTCCTATGATCCTGTCCCGAATGGACAACTTCAGCCCATTCTCGTGTCTCTCGTAATACCCAGCCAATCCCAAGAACTACGTATCTCGAAGATTGACATTCGGCCTCTCCCAACGCATCACGCTCAACCTTCTCAGTCGACCGACACACCTGTTGCTAACACCACGTATCCCAAAATCTCACCTCGCAGCTTCAAACTCGCACTCCTCATCGGGAACTTAGCGCACAACCGATGGTCTCTACCACCGCCAAACAACTTAAGTGATACCTATGCCCCACTGACCGGGAGCAGATCAAATGTCATCCACGAAGACTACGGCAACCCGATCGATGTGGTCAAATATCCTACGATGAGATCCATGAATGTCGCTGCATTCACAATCCAAAGGGCATCACCATAACTCAAAGTCGCATAACGCGCCCTAAACACCGCCTTAGTGGATATCTGCCTCCCTAACCTCACGAGGGTAACCAAAGGCGGCGGTTCATCTGCAGCAGACTCGCCCTTCCCAACCGGGTCAAATAAATCATCAATCCGGCAACGGGTACCCGATTCCGATCATAATTCGTTCAACCGTCAGAAGCACGCACGGGGCGGTCTTGCCCTTCTCCTTTGCAAATGTAAATCGAGCGCCCCATGGTGAAGTGCTCGCCCAATGAACCCCTCATTCAAGAGCCCGTAGCCGAACTCGAGTTCCCGCAACTCAACCTGCAATCCTGGCGCGGAGTCATGAGACGGCGAAATACCAGGTGCAACTAAATACCGAAGTCTATCCCTACAAAGGAGGCCTAGGTAGCTCATCTAGAAAAACATCCACATATCTCGCAACCACACAAGGTGCATCTGGGTCCGGGCCCCACCCGCCCCCAGCAGGCTCGAGCCAACCCGCAACCGTCCCTCGACACTTCTGACTCGTATAATCGTCCTCGGGGCAAAATATCGTGCTTCGTCCCCCGAAATACAAACACGAAGCATCGTCAAGGCAGAGGCGGTAACTCTCCTGCGCTCACAATCGATAACAACCATGTAAACTATTAGCCAATTCATCCCAAGGATGACATCGAACTCTGACATGTTCATAATCCTCAGGTCCATTGTGAGTAGAGTCCCCGAGATCTCTAACTCGCAACCTCGACATATCGTACCTATTCTCGCCCTAATCCCTAGGGGAGAATTCACATGCAACGGCTCCTCTAAGGTCTCTAGAGGTCCTTGCCCATTTCCACCATATTTGGGCCTCACTCTCTAGCTAGAACGCAGCTAGCCTAATCCCCAATAATGGGTCAGAGGTAATCCCCATAAATTTAAGATCTTTCTCGTTCTGCATGAACCAATGGTCTACCACCATCGAATCCCTTCCCCCTGTGAATGTCGGAGGATGATACGCCCTAAACCTCTGGGGGTTACTAGGATCTTCCTGTCTACATGCTATACTAGCCTGTGCTATAGCATTCGCTGTAATACCTATAGCCTCGACAAAAGTCCGCCGATCAACACTGACCGTGTCTCGACATCAGCTGCCCCCGTGGACGCCTCACGCCCTCGCCTCTACTAGCCATCTACATTGGTCAAATGGCAACACGATTCATGTAGTTTTCTTTCGCCTAATCCAGTAATAGATGCCACCATTAATAAACTTGACAACCCCGAATCGAATTCATATTTCTAAGTGATGCCAATTTCAACCACTGATTCATCTATTTCAATAAGGTTCTAAACTTTCTGCTCATTTCAAGATTTCCAAATCCCTAAGGTCATAACCCATAACCTTAGTATTTAATTCTCTTCCTATACGATTTCAATTACGCATTAGCACTCCTACGCAACTACAGCAATTACGATTCAATTGTACATCTCCACATGTGTTGTCTCTAAGGCATAACCTCAACCCCAGATACTAATCATACACATAACTCGTTGTATACGCAATCAATTTCGCTTAAAATATTGTTTTTACGAAATTTTATTTTCAAAATTTTATTTTTGAAAATTTTATTTTTTGGAAAATTTTATCAAAATTTGTTTGATTTATTAATTTATTAATTAAATATTTTTTCGGTAATTCTATTTTATAATGAACAAGGTTCATTTTAGACTCTCAAGAAGTCAAACCCCGGCCAAAAACCGAGCCGAGTGCACCAAACAAAAACTCCGCCCAGCCTGAGCACACTCCAGCGCACAGCACGCGCTCAGTGGCGCACAAAGGGTCAGACACCCTTGCCCTGGGCCCATGTCGCAGCCTGGGTGGCCGACCGTGCCGCAGCCAAAGATGGTCGTGTCGCAGCCACACGGGGCCAGGTCGCAGCCTACAGCATCGCCACCTCAAGGCCCCGCCTCGCCGCACGCCCGCCCACACGCCCGCCCCGCGCGCCCCGCCCCGCCCAGACGCCCGTACGCCGCGCGCCAGCACTGGCTTAGCGGGCCACCGACGCAATACGCCAGCCTTGCCCAGCCCCTCTCACAATACAACATTTTGTATTGCAAGACACCTACCCACCATGCACTTAAGATCATCAGACAGAATACAACTCATCCAAATCTCCTAAATTCCTATTGCACATAATCCTTCTAGCTGAACTCACTCGCAACACACTATACCATGTTGCAACACAATTTTCAGCCTTGCAATACAAAAAAAAAAAAAATTTTCTCATTAATATTGTTCGTCACATTTTTTTCCAAATTTCTACACCCAAATTTTCGTTATAATAATATTTTTTTTCCTGAATTGGAAAATCACTTAAAAATCACTAAAATCATTTTTTTTTCATTCTTTACACTCAAATAAATTTACAAAAATTTATTTTCTATTTTTTTTTTAAATTTTACACTCCAAAACCAAAATTATTTTTCTCATTCATAACCAAATAAATTTATAAAATTTATTTCTGTTCCTCTAGCGCCCTTCCTCCACTCGAAAAATTTTTCTCCACTCAAATAAATTTATAAAATTTATTTCTCATTTTCTTCTTAATCTTTCCACTTAGAAAATTATTTTCATCACTAATAGGCCAAATAAATTTATGTACGCTTATTTTCATTTTTTTCCTAGCCAGTTAATCACTCACTCCAACAGCTTACACATTCATGCTAATCACCAAGCACACATCATTTCACAACTCACACACAACATGGCAAACACACCATTCACCAAACAACCAAATCACCACTAATATGTTATAAACATCAATCATACAATTCAAGATGAGATCAATCAAAGACATGCAAGAATTTTAATTTTTCTGCACCTTCCTAGGTAATCTCATTCCTATACTTATCATCGAACCACACCTAGTGGTGATGTTCTTACACCTCAAAGACTATGGCCTAAGCCCAAATCCCTCAAGCCCTAGGTAATCGTATACCTAACTTATCAACACTAAGCTCCAGGTATTTATAAACCTAGGCTCATACCAAGTCGACGCCCCAAAACTCCGGGGTCCTGACTACACCAACCCGCTGAATACAGCGGAGGCTCCAAGCTACCCTAATAATTGACTAGGAAAATCCAAGTAGTCCCTTTGTACGGGGAGCTCTACCCAATTACAAAACCTGCATAAACCTGTCCCAAACAGTCCAATATATGCAATATATATCCAATATGGCCACTTGGGCCCATAACAGTACTCCATAAAAATATCCCAACTATGAATCCAACTATATCCAATAGTTACAAGAGTTAATATTTTTACTCTTAAACAATACATATATTAAACGTAAAGAGTTCTAATACATGTACAACCACCAAAGCCACAACCCGGCTTTCTTCTAATACAAACTCATGATTTAACGCCCTCGCGCTCCCCGTACTCGTAAAAGGGGATCCCACGACGAGTGAGCTAAAGCTCAACAGAGAATCGCCTCTCTAAGTGGGCCACTCACCACCCAAGTGCGCAGTACAGTTCAAAGTAAAACACACATTCAAGAAAATGATGATCCTACTAATGTCTACATGACCAACTCGCATCCCGCGAATTCATCGGCTCTCTGCCACTCGCCTAAGCCTCGTGGATGGTATCATTCGTTTTATTAATGTAAGAATCCTCCGGATTTAATATATATCACTCGCGCCCGACGAATCGATATATTATTTGTTCACAGGACTACTCCTCCATGAATAAATATCAACTGCCGCCCGACGCTGGGATATATATTATTTAGTTGTGACTACCGATGAATAAATATCAACCGTCAGCCCGATTTCTGATATATTATTTAGTTTGAATTACCCTCCGATAATTAATATTTTTACTCACCCTCCGAACCTGCTTTCTCTGTGACTCATCTCACGCACTAATTCCTATGGTCCTGTGGATGTTCCGAAGGCATACGGAATGCATGATGCCAGCTCCATCACACTTTCCAATCACATGCAACATATCAACATGAATATATTCGCATAATATCCAATCACACAATCACGCCATGTAATTAATCAATTCCAAGCATCAAAATTAGTCACTGGGCTAATGATCAAACACGTAGCGATGAATTTAAATCACCCGACCAAACACATATTTTCACAAAATATTTTAGAACACGTTTCTGGAATAGTGAAACCATCTAAGCATTATTCCCAAAATCACAAATCAACGATTCACCTTAGAACCTCATTCCACTACCATTCCCTACCAATGCATACCAAGCAACCATTCAATACACAACGTATCCCATGACCCAAACAGCCCCTACCCACTTGCTACGGTCGGCCCATGGTGGGAAAATATTTCCAGCACTTGTCCCATGTTTTGGGGATCCCATCCAATCTATTTCAACTACTCATTCAACCGTAAACATTAGTAAAACATTTAAAATGGGAATAAAACCTAAGTAGGAGAAAATCCTACCTCATGAGTTGAAGAAACTCCCCGATCTCTCGAGTCCACGCAGAACTTCAAGCCGTAGAACTCGCTTCTCCTTCGTCCCGAAGCCCCACGACCTACGGACGCTCACACCTGGGAAAGTGCTCTTCTCTCTAAAATCTCCCAAATTTGCCGCATTCCCATCGCTTCTTTCCGCCCACGTATCATTTTCGTTTTTTTAACGGGAGATGACATCAGAGCAATTTTCGCTATCTAATGACTTAAACAACTTCTAAAATGACCCTTACGTTCCTTTACCAGATTTTGGATATTCGCACTATCTCACCGGCCCATTTTCATCATTTCTTACCATACCACTTATGGTACAAGGAGTACATGCTATATGCGCCTGTTGCATCGAAAACGTTTACTACTCCCAAACACGACATCAAAACGACCTAAATCGTCTCTCGAAAAATTACAAAATTTACATGCTAACTAGATTCATGGCACGATTCCAACTAAAATCTGCCATTAACCGAGATCTAGAGAATTAATTACGGATTTTTAATCGAAATCACAATGTTGTAATTGAAATTACGATTTTGCCCTTATTCCATAAATTGGAATTTCTCGGGTCTTACAGGGGGAACTTCTCCTAACCCTAGATTTGAAGGATATGGGGTGGTAAAATCCTAATCCTTGGATATTTAAAGGATTGGCGGATTCAGATAAAGTGCATTTGATTCATGAATCCCTCTCTTTTGAAAGCTGTGGTTTCATCCTAACCTTAGATCGGGTTGAGCGACGAGTCGAAAACCCGCATTCTTGTTTAAGATGTGTTTTGGAAGATGTTTCTGGCTGAATAGTGGCTTTGATGTGTGCTCGAGGTTGGGGGTTGATCAAGTTGAAATGCGAGACCCTAAAATCCAGATTTCTAAGGAAGATAAATTGTAATTTCGGCCAAAATCCTAATTTTTTCTAGATCCTCTGATGATTTAAATGGACTTCACCGTTGGAATCGTCGCGAAATCTACCAACACGTCGACTCGCCAATTCGAGACACTAATTTCACGCTGGCGCAACGGTATAACGTAGACACTCGCACGCTTTGAAAAACCCAAGAGGCACCACGTCAAGTTACGGAGTAGCCAAATGATCGGTACCAAACGCTCACATGACATGGCATCATGCCATCGGGAAAGGGACCTGCCAGACTTCGATAGTTGATGGCAATTTGGCCATTCCAATGAGAATGAACAGCGTGGCATCGAGAGGACTTTGCCTCTGTCCCAATCTCGACCAAATGGACGTGAGAGGAAGAGAAGTGAAAAGAGAGCAAACTAAGAGAGAGAGAAAGTGCGGATTTTTTTTTTATAGTTCTACCTTCTCTCTAAAATCTCCCATGATCGGACTGGCCTGGGCCCGACGAGGCAAGGAGCGTAGTTGTTCCTCACTCACCTGACCACGCGTGGCACACTGGGGAGTTTTGACAAACTCCGAGAGAGGTAGGGCTTTTCTCCTACTGCTTTACTACTAAGGGTCTTGTAATGGGCGGATTTGTCGAGGTCTGATCATTCATGGATTTCGCTCCAAAAGATTCGACCGAGTGAACAAATCCTGGTGGGTTTGACAAATTACCTGACTGCTCAGGTGATTTGTGTGATGTGTCACGCTTACAAGACAACATGTCAGATCAGGAAATTTGGGTTGTTCCAAGACGAACCGCCTGATTGTTCCTACCATGTGAGCTAAGTTTATGTTAAGGATTATAACCGAATAACATGATATATGGGATTTAAATTTGTTAATATATGCATGAGTGATATTAGCATGTGTTGTATGTTTGGTGCTTAATGTATCAAGACTCTAGCGAGTAACCCAAGTAGGAAAATTCCTCTACTGGGCTTTGCTCACCCCGTCGTGGGACCCCTTTTTCAGGTACTGAAGACGCATTGAGGATGGGACGCATCCGGGTTTTAGAGGCGAAGAACCGACTAAGATGGCCTTATCTTGTATTTTTGTAAAATTCTGGGCAAGAGACCCATTTTTTGTATAAATTGTAATCAAAGACAATTGTAAATAAATCATTTTGTATAAAATATTGGTTTTTATGAGTATTGGTTTATGAGCCAAGAGGCATTTATACTCAGGTATGAGTCTCATGATACGAGACAAATGGGGATGTTCCGCGGCCGACGCAGAATAACTGACACCCTGCCTCAAAGGCCACAGAAACTTAGCAAAAAGCCGGGAAAATCATAACCTGGGCATTTTCGAGGGCTAGATTTTTTCCAGCTTTGACCAAGCAGTTAGTATTTTGGCCATAACTTGCTCATTTCTTATCCAATTTGAGTGGATTCGTTGTTGGTTAAACTAGCTTCAAGGAGCACCTCAAACATCCTGGAAATATGCACCTCAAACTCTGACTCTATGTGGACAAAAAATTCACTAAAGAGGGGCTATGCTTTACAAAATTTCGTCTAATTGATCATAGAATGTCCGTGTCGTTTAGCACATAACTCGAGTTTCTGTCTAATTCGGGGTGATTCCAAATTTGAGTGGAGAACCTTAAAGACCTTATCTTCAAATGAGTAATATGGAGATAGGAATACAAGAGGTGTTTTGTGTTGAGTGTGTTGTTTGTGTAACCTTAATAAGGGGGTGCTAAATGTCGATCCTAGTAAGTGCAAGAGAGAGCGCACTGGGGATCAAGGCTTATGCTCTAAGGTATAAGAATATATATGAGTCGAGTGGTGATAGCATTGTAATTCACTCGAGTAATTTTTATGCGATTACCTGACAGAGAGGCTAAGGAATCTATGACTTGTTATTTGCAAACTCTTCTCGAGTAGCCTGGTTTCGACTCCTCGGGGAGACTCACGGCCAATCTGGCCGGCTGCAGGATCTTATAACCTTCTCCCCGCTAGGACCAAGGTTTGATGTTGGGGAATTCTGCACTCATTCCATGCTTTGACTGTGGTGATTTTCTAGTGATATATAAATGTATATTTTTATATATATGGAAATCTTTGAATTAATTTGTACATAATGTTTTAAATATCCATGTGGTCAATGCTTATGGAAATTGTTTTAAAGCATGATACGTATGAGATCAGAGAGTCCTGATTGATGTAGTGGACATGGGACGATGACTAGTCCCTGGGTTGTAGTTCCATAATGGTCACAGATATACGGGATGTGGGCATATCCCTGGGTGGTAAGTCCCAAAGAATTCACGTTGTTCGGGATGATCAAGAACCCTCGGGTGAAAGTCCAAAAGAGTCAATTACGGCGGTCGGTGATGGCAAGGACAGCATTCATGTGTTTTCATCATCAACTCATTATTTGTAAATGCTCATGTTTTCAGATATCTTGAATTACGATAAATTGAAATGTTTTATGAGCATGGCTTGGTTATGGGATCTACTACTGAGTTGTTTAACTCACCCCATTATTTCCTCCACCTTAGAGATGCGTGTACGACCCGGCCGTGACATGAAAGTTTGACCTGCAGGTTTTTAAGGATGTGAAGTTTGTATGCCAACCTAGCTTGTCGGGTGGTCGATATTACATTTTGATGAATATTTAGTGTTACGTGGATATTCACATCAGATATTCGACAAATGGCATTCAGATCATCAGACATTCGTCAGCCGTAGCTTTGAAACTTTGTGTAAATGTTATTTCGATCAAGTGTAAGTGCATAGTTTCAGTACATCGAGAACAACTATGTACCCGATATGTGTATGCTCGGGAGACCTAGAGTAGTGTTTTATTTACTGCCAGTGATTACTCCGCTGAGCTTGCACTCGTTGCGGAAAAAAGGTGTGGTAAAATATAACATAAATCACACCAATGAATTCGGGGCAGGATGTTGATCTCTAACGAGGAATGGAAGCTTATATGGTCATGCCTTTAGAGAGCAAACGACATGCAAAGGTTAATGCTTCCCGAGAAAATGAATTCTTCAAGGCACTGCAAAGAATTGTACTGTCAGAAAGTGTCACATGCTTGTAACTCAGTAACTGACATGTCATCTCGGTTCACAAATAAGCCGAGCTGTAAGCAGCCTAGAAGAACACAAGAAAATGAACAAATCACCAAGAGCATATTGAAAAAAAAATGGAGGTTGTTCAACCTAAGTCCACTTATAAGAAATTGTCATTAATTCCTGCTAACTCATCCATATGTTCCGATTCTTCAAAAAAAATTGGTCCAAAAGTATTAACATACCAAAGGAAAACAACCAAGAAGGAAAGGATCCTCGTTGCAAGCCTTTCCTAACCTATAGAGAATCAGTGATGCCCTCGAGTCATCAAGGTTTTTTGTTATTTTATTTGATTTTTTCCTTATCATTTTCTAATGGTGTCAACAAGGCCATTTCCAAAGAACTAATTTTTATCGAGCTCACCGCTAAAACAGTTTGAAGAAAAGCAAATTACATTCAACAGAGATTCAAACATTCATTTTCCTTTAAGAAAGAATACATACACACACACATATATCTACATGTATTTCAATACTACGAATTATTCCTTTTTGGAGAAATTAAAATTTGTGCTCAATAGCCGGGAAACATTTAAAAGAATTTTCCACCTTTCGATGGATCAATAGTTTAAACAATCAAGAGTCCGTTTGGGAGTGATTTTAAGATAAAGTAATGACTTTCATGGTTTACACACCTTAAATAAGATTCTAAAGATAGCCTAACTTTGTCTAGCCCCACATGATTAATGAGTGTTTGGTCCTTATTCTATTTAATTTATTCACATGGAAATTAGAAGTCACTATAAAATTTACTTTCATGTGCCAGAATATAGTCGTAAAGTAGTGAACACTATGCATATAAATGGACAGTGCATTACTGCACTCTGTTGGAATCTGAAAGGTGGACAAGAATATTATTTGGCTTAATTGCATTAATTACATTTAACAATGTTTTTGAATGAAATGAAAAGTCATCAATAAACAAAGTGTTGTTAATGGCTGCTGCACATGACCCCAAATTACCTTGATTAAGCCGTTGCCAAGATTCGAACAAGATGACCACGGTGTTCACTTTAAATCCATCTAACATTCCGGCATTACAAGATGTAGAAAGATATATCACTATACTAAGTCAACCAAAGGTGAGTGGATCACAAACACGATCTAAAAAAGCAAGTAGATTTACAAATATCAATTCACAACATCAATCCGATTCATAAACCAATGGACAATCCAAAAAATAATATAGAAAGTCCACTCAATGAAGTGAACCTGTCTAAGTGAATTGCGAGGTTGGGGTGGATTAAAATATGGGTTCTCAATCCCGACAAGCTTGCGAGAGGCATCCTTCCTTCTCTCATTATCACCCGGCCCAACAACGCTAAGCCACGATCAAAACCATGTATGCCACAAACCTCCAAAAGTTTGGACGCAACCTCAAATACCACGCCTTTAGTTACGACCAACCCATCAAAAATTCAAAGAAATTCAAATCTCCCAAAAATATGCAATTTAAGTAAGCAACCAACCAGTTCAATACACCATGCTTAAAGATTTATAGCATCCTAAATGTGGGATTACCTTTGAAATCGCTTTAATTTCAGACAAGGACTGTCAGTATGTGCACCAATAATATAGCATCCATTTCCAGGGACATGCCTATGAATTATACAACATCAATCGGAAAAGGACCAAAATAATAACAAAAAAAAATAGTGCCAAACTTATAGCTTTGTGAACGTCTCTCTTTATATAACAACAGTAGATCGTGCCAAAAGGGTATCCTCAATCGGTTACTAAGAAAACAACCAAATTTGTCCCTATGTTCTATTCATCTTTTGAGTAACTCAAGACATAGCCATCCTTCAGCCATTTGACAGTGTTAAGCACCAAAAAGTGAGTTTTCTAAGCTTGGTTGCATTAATGTTTATTTGAAACACAAACTTCAAAATTTTTCATTTCTCATCTTATCCTATGGTTTCACAATATTTAGGTTCAAAGCGTAATATCTTTTCTTTTGCTACATTTTCTTATGTGAGCTATAGCCTGAATTGATATCAAGCAATAAACATAAGAATAAATAATATTTAAAAGTCCACCTAAATTTGTGAAACCATACATACTTTTTTCCAATTGTGAAAGCAACAATAGTAGAGTAATTCCTTGTGAAGAAATATCTCTTTCCCGCCTCTAGATTCCAATTATCTCTCTCTGAAACTTGGACAAATCCTGCCTTCTTCAAAAGCTTTTTGCCTCATCTAGTGGAGGCTCAAGCATTATAAAAGGTTCAATGTTGAAACTGAAAACAAAACCCTACGATCAACGCGAATCAAATCGCACACTTTTACTTTCTCTTGTTTGGTGAAAACATCCAAACATCAACTAAACTCAATTGAGCTTCTCTTTTCCAAAGACCAAATGAGAACTCTTCTGTTGGTCTCTGAAATTGCAAAGAAAAATAAAATAAATAAAACAAATTGACATTCTAATCTGAATTTCTTCGTCATTTAAATGAGCTCAAGCGAGCCTATCATTCATAGTTCTTAGACTTAGTTAGATTTTCCATTATGATTAAAATTTATTCCTATTACTTTACCTTAAATCTATAAAAAAGCAGCGAAGTTTCTTGAGTCTTCTGAATTTTCTGGGAACCAAACGGTCGAAAATGGCGAAGTTACCAGCGCATGGAGCATTTGTGGCGAGTTCAAGTTAATCAGATCAAAAACAACGTCGCTTCCTTCAAGCTGTTCTTCTTTAGCCATGGCTGAGGTTTGAAATCAGTGTCGATTGCCTCGAGCTTTCAGTACATATAGAAGTCTAGCGCGTTTGCTTGCGAAATACTAAAGCGGAATTGCGGAATCAATGTTAATACGCAACGTTTTATGCTCGCGAAAGGTTCCGCCGTTCCCGACGGAATTAAGTATAAAAACAACTGGAAAAGCGGAAAAAAATCAAACTAAAGGAAGAAAGACTTGAGAAATGAAGAAGCGAAAACCAAAATACTGCGTTCAATACTGAAAGATATTAAAGATGCTCGACAGAAAGTGTAGTTTCTCAACTCATAGGGATACGATTGGTTTAGGAATGTTTGGTTACCGTTTTTTTTAAAGTGTTTATGTTTAAAATAAGAACAAAGAAAACATAAAAAACAAGTTTAATTTATTTTTGTTTTGAAAACATAAAAAACCATTAATTTCAAATATGATACTTGGTTTTTAAAAATATCAAAATTATGTTTTCTATGTTTTACGTGTTTTCAAAAACTATTCTCTAAACAGTTTTAAAAGTAAAATCAAACATGCATTTATTCTCTGAATTTCCCTTTCCATTGTTGTACTTTTAAAACCTTTCTTTTATGTAAAATTTCTCATCCTTATATGCTTGATGTCTTTGTTCCTTTCCTTTTCAACTTTGTTGTTTGATTGGGAAACAAATAAATAAAATAAAATAAATATGATGGTGCTTTTTCCTATCGGTATTGGACTGGAGCAGGTTGGAGTTGTTGGGTCGATCCGTCGATCCTGCACGATGCGTTACTTGCAAGAAAAAACCGGAAACAAGGTGATTCGACGGGGGAGCGTCGACTGCCTCTCCGATGCCTAAGTCAGTTCTTTCTTCAAAGGCAAGGAGAGGATCAATTGCCAAGGGCGCGAGTTCAATGCATACCTTTTTGTGGTAGAATGGATCATTGTCGGAAATAGCGGTTACTTTCCTTGTTAGATGGTGATACGATATCTCTCCTATTGGGTGAGGAGTTTAATTTTCCTTATTATGGACCGACTGTTAAGGGATAATGGAGGAGTCGTGATCATGAAAAATCCTTCTTTCCTAATCTGTGGGGCGTGGATCATGGAGATTGGACACTTTTCCTTTCACATGAGTCTTTTAGGCCGCCTATATCACTTGATCATCTAGCATGGTGGTTTAATTTTGAGCACGGACCCCATAACTCTTTGGCATGGGTAGGGATCTAGCGTGGGCGAACTTCTTTATTGGGTTTGTCCTCGAATCCCTTCATCGGTGGGCGTTTGGGCTTTGGAGCACTCTGAAACTGTGCACATATTGTTTTAGACCCCATCAATTGCCCCCCAACCCTTGGTTGAAGCAAGTTTAGGCAAGGGCTTAATCGTCTCTTGGATTGGTTGCGGCTTCCACGTGGCTAGCCGGGGATGGTTCGATATGGGTGTTGTCTCCATCAAAAGTCTTTGATAATGACAGCGCTCTTTCGATTTTCGCGCCCGTCTCTTCCCATATCTTTAGAAACATTCCTTGCATCGCATTTTTCTGCTTCTTCTACGAGTTCGAAAGTGTCTTTGATCAGCGCTTAGAACCGCTTTTGGTGCTTTTTTTTGTCTATTCTCCCTAGGGGTCGTTTTCCTTGTTTTCCTCCTTAGTCCGGTGCGTCTTTCTTCTTCTTCACCTGTTTTTCTTTCCTTGTTTTGAATTTGGGGTTGTTTGGGGTTCCGCTTCTTTCGTCGTTTTGTTCGTTCTCTCTTTCCATGGCGTAATCATGCGTGCTTCCTCTAGTCTTCTCGTTTTGTCGCCATGCGTATGGAGAGGCCGGTGAGGGGAGTCTAAGTAGGCTGAGCTGGCGATTGGACTTGGTAGTCCTATCGCTGTGGTTGTCGGGGTCCTTCCAGTAGGTTATCTTCCTCCGCCAGGCAGGGCATAGGAAGGTGGCCGGGTGGGCCATCGCCCCATGGCTCCGGGCTCATTTGAGGGTTGTGTCGTGAAGTGCAGCGGACTCAGTGGGCCCTAACGAGGTTGAACGCCATTATGCTAAACCTTCGCTACTCGTTATGGACCTCCTCCCGGTGTCCGAATCTGGTGTCCTGATCTTCTCACATCTTATGTTGTTCTCGTTCCCAAGATAGTCTGCTTCTTTGAGGCGGCCTTTGAGAACGGTCTCTGCTTCCCTTTGCACCTTCATCAGCGTCTACAACATTTCGCGTGTGCGTCGACTCTCCCAAATTTTTAGGCGTCTTGGTACCGCCACTGCCCCAGTTGTTTCG
The DNA here is from genome assembly GCA_016808115.1 of Tetrastigma voinierianum. NCBI lineage: Eukaryota > Viridiplantae > Streptophyta > Magnoliopsida > Vitales > Vitaceae > Tetrastigma > Tetrastigma voinierianum. The sequence goes on along the minus strand of JAEQBH010001147.1, from coordinate 1,136,540 downwards.
GGGATAAGGGCCTCGGGGTCTCTAGTATAGCTCTACTGCTAGATCTCTTCAGCGTGAAAGAGGCCTCGGAAGGCTTCTTGTATATTTCAAAGCGGGCCTTTGCCCGGACCTATCGTTCGACCTCCCCTTCCTCCCGCGTACACATTGGAAGAGCGGCCCCATCTTTGTTGGGGTTGACATTGGGGAATGCAGCCGTGCAGAATCAAAGGGCGTCGTTGGGGTCAGGCAATAGGGGCGCCCGCCGAGAACCTACATGAAATTTCCGTCTATGCTAGTAGGGGTTGACTTTTTATAGGTCATGCTATGTTCTCAACTTTGCTTTGGTTGCGTTGCCTTCAGGTATTCATCCCGACCTTACTCCTGAGGACAAGGAAGTAAAGCGGCATTTGGGCAAGTGTTGCCCCCGAGCGTATTATGATCTGATTAGGTCGAACATTCCCGGCTCTTTAGGTGTGAGCCCTTCTTGTTCCCCTTATTTGAGATCTCCTCCACCCCCTACTATGGAAACCTATCTTGAGGGCCCTGGCCCTATCATTGCTCGGACCAGACCAGCCCGTGTTGAGTTCTTGTGAGGCGTAAAGCGTAAAGGCTCAGCTCCTAAGAGCGACCTCCGCTCAGTGGACCTCGAAAGCATAGATCATCTGTTTCGCCATCGCCTGCCAAGGAGCGAGGATCGAATGCCCAAGTTCGGGTGAGGGGGCAGGCGTTGCCCTCCTTGGCCGAGGTGTCCGAGGTGGAGTGTCACTCATCTTCTGCTGCAAGGGTCGAGGGTTCTTCGAGAAGGGCTGTTGAGCCTCCTTTAAAAGTTCTTCCTATTTCTATCTGGAGCCTTTCGGCGTAGAACGCCACACCTTCCCCTCCGATGAGGAGATGTGAAATGAATCGCTTGAGCCGAGGGGGTGAGACCTCACCGCTACCACGCGGCTCGCCGCCAAGGTCGCTTCAGCCTCATCCTTCGGGACTCTGATCTTAAGAACGAATGTCGTGTGCGTTGAGGAGGCTTTGACCCTATCGCTCCAAGAAGAGGTCTCTGTATGTCCGCGTGCCTTCTCTTATAAGTCTTATTATTGTGTTACTATTATCTGCTAACTCCATCTTGTTCCTTGGCAGATGGCTACTTATATAAAGAGCCTGGCGAGGAGGGCCAGTTTGACTGAGAGCTTTACTAAGGCAACGAAAGCATACAAAGCTAAAGTTGCCTCCTTGTTCTCCGAGAAGGCTGAGCTGGGAGCTCGGATACAAAGCTTGACTAAGGATGTCAGAGCTACAAATCCGACTGGCACACCTCGACCACAAAGGCGGTAGAGTCAAGACGTAGAAAGGAGGCCAAGGAGTGTGACGCCCAATTTCTGGGTCCGTTGACTAACCACACCATCACTAGTGGACGTCGTTACCCTGACGCCACCATGAAAACGCAGCTTCCTTTGTACAGAGGGAGCTCACCCAAATATAACACTGTATATAACTTGTCCTAATATACACAATGACCAATAAGGTCTCATATACAACTATACCGAAAATGACCTCGGGGCCCTCGCATTATACTCACAACATATATCCCAACTATCCAATATATCCATCACACGGCAAAGTTCACTACTGGGGCTCCATAACCAATACTCATAAAACATCCCAACTATATATATCATAAGCCAAGCAAGAGTTAATGATCTACTTATACAACACATATATTAAAATGAAAAACATTCTAATACATGTAAAACCATCAAAGCCACATTCCCATTTTCTTCTAAACTACTTGATGAACCGTCTCTCGCATCTTCAGGATTTCAAATAGCATCTCGACGTAGGAACTAATGCTCGCAGTGGAATCACCCTAAGTGGGTTACTCTTCACCTAAGTGCATATGCAATGCTCCAAAATAAACACACATTCAAGCAAATGCATGATCCTAGTTGAATGTCTAACTGATCATCTCATATCCCGAGTCCTCCCCAACTCCCTCACACCTGCCAAAGCCACGTATGAGAGCCTTAGTTTTTATTTCAGGATGTCCTCCATATATATATCAATCAACAATTCGATGATTGATATTTTATTTGGACTACCCTCCGATATATTCATTATTTTTAGACAACCCTCCGAACCATTCTCTCAAGAACTACCTCATGCACTCATTCCTATCGTCCTGTGGTGCCCCCAAAGGCATATTTCGAATGTAATGATGCCAATTCCATTTCAATCTCTATAACACAATTTAACATATAATCACGCATATATTCACATAATTTAATCACATAAACATGTCATAATTTCACCATCAATTACCAAAATTAGCTCACGTGGCTTAATGATCAAACACGAGCAACTCGATTTGAATTACCACCCAAACACATCATTTCACAAAAATTATTTCCAGGAACACTATTCCTGAATAGTGAAACCCCTACACACACCGACAAATCGATCAATCATCGGTTCACCTGAACCCGAATTTCACAAATGCATTTCCTACCATACACACAAAGCATGCATTAACACATAAATGCAATAATTAACAACCCACTACCATGGACAATCACGGCCGCACCCATTCGGGTTTCAAAATCATAACACCCGTCCCAAGATTCGACTGACCAAACGTCCCTCACGGCCTCATTCAACTCAAACATTAACAAAGTACTTAAATAAAGAATAAAACCCAAGTAGGAGAAACTTCACCGGTTGTCGAAAACTCCCAAAATCTGAGCTCCACACGAGCCCCCTGGCCGCTGTAGAACAGCCTTTCCTTCGCTCCGAGCACTCCGACGCTGATTCGGCTGAGATCTTGTGAGAGAAGGTACACCCACTTAAAACACCACAAAACTAGCCTCGCACAAAACCGGTCCCTACCCCACCGGCATTCTCTCTTTCTGTCTTTAATTGGAGAAGAAGCACTATTTCACTTTTGTCTTTTTCCCTTCATTAAACTTTCCAAAATGCCCATCATGTCCCTTCTCTTGGATTTTCGACATTTGGTACTATCTCGGCCGTCCATTTTTATCATTTCTCTACTCATGCCACCTATGAAACATGAGTACGTGTTATATGTGATTTTCACAGATCAAAGATCACCCACAAGACTAATGGCGACATGCCTGTGTGCCACTCCGATCGGTCTAATTCGACGAAATTCGACATGCTAGCTAGGATTTCAGGAGAGATTCATAACGGAAATCCGTTTCATCCGAGATCCGTAGAATAAATTTGAAGCTTTAAATTAAATGAAAATTCTTATAACCGAACATGATTGGCTCTTTTCCGTAAATCTAATTTCTGGGTCTTATAAAGAGGGTCTAAGGGTTTCCAAGGATGAGCTACGGGTGGTCAAGGTAGCTCAGCCGCCAGGAAAAGTGTTTAAGTGCACCAAAGCAAATGCATGTTTGATCGCCCCACGAGAGGCTTTGCCGAGCTTCGTGGAGTGCTTCGACGAGGAACGCAATGCACGCTGGGACTTCCAAAGGACAAGAGGCTTGGTTAGCCAAAGGATGGAGTAATAACGGAGCCGGCAATTTGCAGGGCCCCGTGACCTTTATGGGCCTGGGATGACTTCGCTTTCTTCAACGCAGAGTCAGCCAAGGATTCTTCCGGGCTCGACTTCACCTTTCAAGTTCCTGATGAAGAAGAGGCGAAAGAATCCTTTGGCGAGGACGAAAGCAGATCCCGGGTGTACTCACACCCCAGCCTTGTTCCTCTCCCATGAACCTAAGGTTCCCGCCGAGGTCAAGCTTTCCTCCGCCCCACTCCTGCCGCTTCTCGACTACAAGGGCTCGAAGGTCACACAACCGAGGTCGCCTCGCAAATTTCTACCTCAAATATTTAGGCCCTTTGTATAATCTTTGCTCATTTTCGCGAACTTCGAGCTCTATACTTCTGGACGCTTGTACACCACATTAGTTTTGTATTCTACGGATCCGTCCCTCCACCTTCGTTTCTCTGCTTTTATTTTTTTTTTTTTACGACCATAGAGGTTTCGGTCATCCAATCTTAAATGGTCAGCTCTTAACCGAGCTATGCAATGCTGATTGGCCGAGCTAATGGGCTCTCGCTAACCGAGCAATATGGCTTCGGGCTACTTCGCCTTCTCGAGTCGTTAGATTCTTAGTTAACTAAGCTACTACGGCTCTTTGAAATCGAGCTACACTCGCCTCAAATCGAGCCACACGACCCTCTTCGGGTCGAAATACGTGACTCATTTGTAGCCGGTAGCCACAGTCTTGGAAACCCGAGCCACAAGGCTCTTCAAATTAAGCCACGTGACTTTGAAGTCGAGCCACAAGGCCTTTTTGAAACTTGCTTACAAGGCTCTTTGACACCGAGCCACGTGGCTCCTGGCTACTGCCTCTAAGTCGTTAGGTTCCCCAAGAACTAAGCCACGGCCCCTTTGAAATCAGCCATTTGGCTCCTTTGCCGAGCCACAAGGGTCTTTGAACCGAGCTACGTGGCTCCTTGGCTACTCGTCTCTAGTTGTTAGGTTCTTAAGAACGTAGCCACGGCCCCTTTGAAACCGAGCCACGTGGCTCGCTTGAAATCGAGCCACATGGCTCTTGAAAACCGAGCTACGTGGCTCCCCAACATCCGAGCCCCCCCGGTGCTCATTCGTCTTCCTTCCCTTGGGAAGGTGTGAGTAGTTTTAATGTCAGTCCGTGGAGAATTGGAACGGATTGCATGCCTTCTGTTGAAAATCAAGCCCACGTCGCCTCATGCTTGTGCATGTTTCTCTCCATATTTAGCATTCCTCTTTTCCTTTTTTAACTTTCCTGAATTAATGCAATATACCATCTATATGATTGGCCCAAATCCAAAGAAGGTGACCGGTGGTTTAATTCACTTTCCTCAGAAGCAGGTAAATTTCGTCCGATATTGTCACTTTCCTGCACTATCTCAAATCAAACTATTTATTTCTATTTTCTTTCATTACAAAAATAAGAAGTGAGACTAGATCTCTAGAGTTTCGCTCAAATTCTTCTATGGTATCGTAGCAGTTTAACCTCGTTTCTTCTTCTCCATCTTCATTTATGCCTAAATACCGGCCCAAATATTGGGAATGGCTACCAACTCATCCTCCTCTTCTTCTCGATGGCGACCAATTCACCCTTTGACAACCTGGCCAAAATCAAAGGAGGAAGACTCGTGTGATCATCAAGAAGAAAAGCCTGGTCACCGAGAGAAACTCTGAAGATTCATGTGGCTGCCGATGAACGATCGCCACAAATTGAAGCTAGCCCTTTTAACAAGGAGCAAATGGAGATGCTTCAGAAACTACTATCTCCTTCTTATGTCAATATCACACACAACCGGTGTTTATCTCTCCAATCAAAGTCACTGTTCCTAACCTCGCTCACAAAGGTAACACTATCTTATTATGAGTAGAACATAAATCTGACGATCTGAGACTTGATTGATGATCTAGATGACATTTGTGTGTACATATAGCCCATGTCCAACAATTTAACAAATCGAATATGTATGGTTCACTTTCAAAAGGTTGCCAAGATCGTTCAACTGGTATATCAAGGATCTTACTCTCAACTCGCTTCTCCTTGTTCCTAACTTGATTGTAATCTATTATCAATTAGTAAACTCACCAAGAAAAAGAGGTGTATTACTAATTTTTCATCCACTCACCGCAGGAATTCTTAGATTCGATTCGTGGGAAGACGGACAAGAAGTACTGCCGAGAATGTTCGGACTCTACATCCCATGAGCACCACGATCCACAAGAACAACCCTCAAATGGTACTGGTGGTAATTTTTTCTACCATGTCAAAATAACGATAGTGGTAATTATGTTGTGGCACTATCGTCAGGTCATCCTAATGTTATGTATCTCAAGCATTTATTTCTTCATTATTTAATAAAATCCAAAATCCTTTGAGTGTGAAATCATTCAATTATCAAAGCAAGTCTGGTCTCATTTTCCCATTCAACCTTATAAAGCGCCTATGAACCATTCTCAATGATTCATAGCGATATCCGGGGTCCGCTTCAAGAATAAAAAATGGGAACTTGATTTAGGTGGTTTGTCTCTCATTCATAGATGATCACACTAGATTAACGTGGGTATTCCTCATGAAAGAAAACCAAACAAAGTCAAATTTTCAAAATTTCAAAATATGATTCAGACCTAATTCCAATCAAAAATACAAATTCTAAAGTCTGATAAATGTTAGGATTACTAACCCATTCTAGGAGAATATCTAAAGAAAAGAAGGGATAGGTCTACTTAAGTTCATGTGTTGATACTCCTACAACAAACTGACACTGAAAGGAATACAGCATTTGAGCCGAGGTGGCTGGGATTGCTAATGTTTTCTACGAATGTACCAAAATTATTCCTGGGGAAGTTGTCCCACGTAGCCTCACCTCATCAATAGGATGCCGCCTAGGTACTAAAATTCCAAACACCTTGTCAAACACTCCTTAAATCCTTCGACCACTCGTCTCATATCCATCGGTCCCACCAAAATTTCTGTTCCTTGCTTGTTCATATCAATCCACAACATAGAAGCAAACTTTGATCCTAGGTCATCATGCATCTTCTGGTATTCGCAACAAAAAGGGTATATGTTACTCCCGGTCACAAGAAAATTTACAATTCAATGGATGTCACATTTTGAAACCCACTTCTACTATCCCAAAATTATATTCAGGGGAGAATTCAACTCAGAATATCAAGGTTTGGAACCCTTGAGTCATTGAGTGAGTCACCCATCACCACTAAAAATCAAGTTTCTATAGAGTCACAATCACCAGAGTTCATTGTTGACTCTCAGGGATAATGAGCACATCCAAGAGGAAATCTGAGGAAGGAGCAATTTCGAACAAACCCATGTAGGCCTGAGCCTGCCCCCAATCCAAGCAAAATTCCAGGTAGCAATGCTCCTAACTCAGATGGTACTGTTGATTCAGAGTTAGAAAATGATATTCTTAATATGCCTATAGCTTTGAGGAAAGGAGTTAGATCATGCACTCAGCATCCCATTGGAAATTTTATTTCTATGATAAGCCATCACCTACGCTTCGTGCATTCACTCTTAACATCACAGAGATACAAGTTCCTCGAGATATTCAGAAGCTTCATATCCTAGCGGAAGGTCGCAGCCGATGAAGAAGTTCGCGCCTGCAAAGAATGGTACGTGGAAATTACCTGACTCCCGAGAGGTAAGAAACCGCTTGGGTGTAAGTGGATTTTCACAAAGTAGCATAAGTATGGCACGGACGTATAAGGTCTTGCTATTCAAAAGGATTCACCCAATCATACGGGTATTGACTATCAAGAAACTCTTTTTCTCCACTTGCCAAGCTCAACACTGCTTCGTGTACTTTTTATCCTCGGGCACACTTAATCTCGACTGGTCAGCTTTCACCAACTTGATGTGGAAAATGCCTCCTCAATGGTGACTTGCAGGAAGAAGTTTACATGGATATTCCCGCCGGGCTCGAGACTACACCACTTCAATGCCTGGCAGACCCGAAAATCCTTGTATGGTCTCAAGCACCTCCTCTCTAGGGCCTGTTTGAACTGCCTACTCAAGGTAGTGAAAGGGTACTGATTCGTACAATGTCAATCCTGATCACACATTATTTGTGAAACACTTCCATAAGGGAAGATGGTCACATTGTATATGGACGACATAATTCTCGACCGGTAATCATGAAGAGAAAATCGACCTACTTAAAAATTACCGACAAAGAAATTCTGAGATCAGGGACCAAAACCTCAAGTACTTTCTGAATGGAGATTGCCAGTCAAAAGAAAGGTATAGCGCCTCACAACGCAACATGCCTGACTTTACTAAATTAGAACAGTGATGCTAGGATGCAAGCCTATTAAACACCTATGGATTCAATCAAAAACTTGAAGAAAGCGATGGAAGTCCCCGCTGATAAAGGAAGATATCAACGTCTTCGCTGGAAACTCATCTATCTTTTCTCATACACACAGATCGGCTTCTCTGCTAGTATGGTAAGTCAATTCATGAATAATCCAACCGGAACACATGATCATTGGTGACCGTATTATCGAGGTACCTCAAAATGACACACCGTGAGCGGTCTCTTCTTCCAAAGAACAAATGTTAAGAGATTTGAGACGATGCGACAGTAAACAAGATCGACGGAGATCAACTCGCTATTGTTCGCTTGTTCGGGGAATTTGGTTATACGGCGGCAAGAAACACCGCGTAGCCCGCAGCGCGCCGGTGCGTAATCTGCGGCTGCGGCGCCGCGTATCCGCGAGGGACCGCTTGTTCAGTCGCTAAGAATTACGTTCCGCCAGCAATCCCATAGTGTTATACCGCCGGCCAAACTGCCGCCATCGGCACGCTTAAGAATCGGTTCACGCGATCGAACTAAGCACGTGGAGATAGATCGACACTTTAATATAAAAAGATTGAAGAAGGGGTTTTTCAAAGTCACTTCACTCCAACAAACTCGTCAAACAAATTCGACATTCTCACGGAAGCTCTGCCGAAAGTTAACCACTTAAGATCCGACTTAAAAATCATTGGAATGATCAACATCTACAATACGCCTGTATGCTGGAAAATCAAGCTCCACGTCGCCTCATGCTTTCAGGCATGTTTCTTCCATATTTAGCATTCTCCTCTTTCCTCTTTAACTTTCCTAAATTAATGCAATATACCATCTATATGATTACCCAAATCCAAACAAGGTAATCTATGGGTTTAATTCCACTTTCCTTGTAAGAGAAATTTTGTCCTATGGGATATTGTCACTTCTGCACTATCTCAAATTCAGAACTGATATTTCCTATTTCCTTCTTTCATTACAAAATAAGAATATGACTAGATCTCTCAGCTGCTTTCCAAATTCTTCACCTTCCCAAGGTGTTCCAAGCTTCTTTATAAATAACTGCCTTCCTTCGAGGGTTTATGCTATACGCTCCCGTTTCATTTCGCATTCGCAGCGCTTGAGCTCTGAGTCGTATGAAGCTCTCGTGGTTACGTTGCTACTCGGCAATAAGTCCGCTTGGCAATCACAAGATGGTGCTTGGCTCAAGAGTTCGCATTTGTCGAGCTGGGCTGTTCCCCAGTCCCGGCTAGTCAGTGGAGCTGTGTTGTTCTCTAGTCCCTGGTCATTTGGATGGATTTAGGTCGAGACACGCCTGAGGAGGCGACGAGATGAATGCTTCAAGGTCTGCCTTATGCTATACCTCTTCTCCCCTCTTTCTCTCTTTCTCCTTTCTCCTTCTTTTTCTTTTCCCTTACTTATGGTTTTGCCTTGACTGGCGTTTGTCGATTGTATTTTCCGAGATGCGTAGAACGCTTTGGCCATTATGTTCGAGATAACCGTAACTCCCTTGAAATAAAAGTAATTTAGAATTGTGCCTCCTGCTCAGACATGTGTAATTTTTCAGTAAGCACCTTTAGCCAGCTTCCTGCATCTTTTTATTTTCATATTTATCATGAGAACATAATTAAAGCAAATAACACAAAGACCAAGGGTTAAAGTAAAATTGTGAATATCTTATTAAAAGCTACAATCCGAGGTCCATTGGTAAAATATCCTGAGGTGTTCAGCGTTCTAAGAATGAGGCAAGGTTTTTCCTTCTTTTGTTTGAAGTTCATAGTTGCCAGGTCGGACTATTCACGATACCACGTAATGTCCCTCCCAGTTTGGTCCTAGCTTCCCGTGTGTGGGGTCTTCCCTCACGCATAACTTTTAACTAGGCTCTAAATTCTTAAACTCCAAAGGCCTCGACCCTTCATCGTAATACTTTTGTCGGCCTTTCGTGGATAGTCCCCGCATGCTTTAGGACCCTATTGTTTCTTCTTCTAGGAGGTCAGGTTTAGCGGAGAATCTCCTCATTTCTGCTGGTGATTATATAATCAACCTAGTGATTTTTAGCCCAACTGTGCTAAGAGCTACCGCTTCTGCCAAATGCTAGATAAATGGGGTTTCTAGCGTTAACTCATAAGCTTCATGCCCATAATACCTTAGGAGGTATTCTACCCATTTTCCCTTGAGATTTTCCAAATTTTAGTCTTTAACACAATTCTCGAGAGTCCCTATAGTAACTTCGTCATCCATTGGACTACGGATGAGCCGGGGATGAATAGTAATTTTGGTCCCGAGCCCTAGCATAAATCTCTCGAACTTAGGATTATCAAGAACTGTTTCCTCATTGACATACTGTGGCCTCTGTGGATCAACTCGCATACAGGGAACGCCAAAATGTGCTTATGCACCTTTAATTTCTAAGATTTGCCATACTATCTACTCAAATTTCCACTGGTGAAGTAATCCACTCCTACCACAATAAACTTGCACTGGCCCTTCCCAATGGGTAGAGGGCCCAATATGTCTAGCCCCCACTGTTGAAAAGGCCAAGGACTCATGATTACAATAACCAGCTGAGGGGAGGTGAGCTATCCGGCATGCCCTCGACGATCTGCATTTTCTAACCAAATTCTTCGCACAAGCCTTGAAAGCATTAGGCCAATAAATATCCATATTCCAGTGGTCTTACTCGGCCAGCTGCCTGGTTCGATATGGTTGCCACAGATGCCTTCATGCACCTCTCTGAGCATGTAATCGGCTTCTTCCTTTCCTACGCACTTCTAAGGATGGCAGGTAGATAGTTTGATATAAAAGTAACTGAATAACGTGAATCTAAGAACCCGTCCCGAGCTCGAGGCCTCCTTTGACTCGCTCGCAATATTTCGCCATCCACCAAGTAATCCCAACGGGTCCATCCAACTGGGTTCCTGGAGCATTACTAAGGACACTTCTTCATTGTCGACGTTCACCGAGGGTCTCCGGAGGTGCTCGGACAAAATTGGGCTATCTAGATCCTCTTGTGATGTCTTGCTAGCTTTGCCAGGCATCTAATTCACGACCTCTCCGTCCCGGACATGCTTGACCTGAACTCGTATGAACTTTTTAAACAAATTTCAGACCTTTAAGGTAAATGATCATTTTTTCACACCCTCGATCAGAGTCTCATCCAGCTTAATACTGCTCAACTAGGAATCACCGCATACCTCCGCCTGATTAGCTTCCATGGGAGTGGGCAAGATTAAGCCCTGCTATGATATCAGACTTGCCTATAGTTATCGGAGGCTTAGGAACTAATTTGATGCTGCACTCTCACAATCCCGGTCCGGGGAGGTCAATCAGACCCACACCGTTTCCTCGAATCGCGGCCCCATCTATGGACAACCTCCGACGGGCAAGCTCTGCCGCCACCAGTGCTCCCTGGGCTTGCTTCGAGGTATTTGACAAGAATTCCATGATGAAATTCACAAACCATTTTTTGATTCACTAATTCATTTATATCTAATGTCGAACTCTGCTCAACTCTACGGCCCATTTTATCGCCTTCCAGGTCTCTAGCTTGTGCACATTTGTTTCATTCGTGTTCTACTGATTTCAATAATGTGAGCCTGGAAATATGGTCGAAGCCTCCCAAGAAAGGTCACCAACGCCAGGATTGACTTCTCCATCTTCGATACCTTCCTCCCTCCTCCTCCTCGCAGCCCCCACGCAGTGAATTGGGACCGGCTGTCAGACCCCCATCTCGCTCTTCTCGACCAAGGCACGCTGGCTGAGAAACCAAACCGCCGTATTAAAGGGTACGGAGTTCCTCCCCGAAGGGCTTACCAAGACTGAGGAGCCTGTGCGCTTTAGCGCCTGATAACGCCTTCACATCGGGCGTCCTGCTGGAAGGCCTTTTTCGTAACTCGAAGAATGACTGCACTGCTGGCCGGATCTGGGATACAAAGCGACTCGTGAAAGCAAATGACACCCCTCTCAGTCAAACGTTGAATCTCTTTGGCGCTCGCTGATCATTGGCTCTGAGTATGTGTTTTATCTATCTCGGATTTGGTGTCTATTCTACCGTTGACTACGAAACCCAAGAACTTTCTCTCGGCCGAGACCCCGCTGCACACTTGGTTGGGCTTAACTTCATGTTATAATTTTTTAGGACCTAGAACGATCGAGCTGTGGGCTAATGCGGAGCTCTACTTAATCACTTTACCATCATGTCATCTATATATACCGCCATGGATGTCGAACTCTGCTTCCTCAAACATTTTTCACCCGCCTCCGATAGTGGCCCCAAGATTCTTCAACCCGAAAGGCATCACCGTAAATAAGAGAGTACCCCGCCTGCTGACGTAGGTCTTCGGGTCACTGTGGTCCATTATGATCTAGTCAGATCCCGAGAAAAGCGCCCATGGCTAAGAAGCTCGTGGGCCAAAATGCGGGCATCCACTATAAGGTCGATCCGAGGTAGGGGAAAGCTATCTTTTGAATAGGCTCGGTTGACATCGGTGAAGTCAATGCAGAGTCGCCATTTGTCGTTTGCCTTTTTGACGAGGACTACATTTGCCAACCAATCAGGGTATTCTACTTCTCGAATAACTTTGGCTTAGAGGAGTTTGTTAACCTCCTCATTAATCGTCTTCTACCTTTCTGGGGCGAAACTTCTTCTTTTTTGTTTGACGAGTTTGAAAGAAGGGTTGACGTTCAGCTTGTGTGTGATTACTGCGGGGTCAATTCCCCCATATCCTCCTGCTTCCAGGTGAATACTTCTATATTCTTTTTCAAGAAGTGGATAAGGAGGTCCCTGACGTCTTTGGCCAATTTGGATCCGATGTAAATGAGATGTGCTGGCTGGTCATCGTCGCATTGGGTTCTAGTTCTTCCGAGGGTGCTAGGTTTACGTTTACCTCATCTCTGCCGCCGGTACCGTCTACGTAGATGCTGTTTATCATGTCAGTAGCACTCCTGTGCTAATGCGGCTTCACCTCTCGAACCATTCCTACCCCATTCGTAGCGTAAACTGATAACCATATGATAGGAAGAAGGGATGCATCTTCATGAGTATTGAGGGATGGTCTTCCCAATAAGTATGTTATAAGTCGACTGTGGCATCTACTATAAGGAACCCATCGGCAACAGGGTCTCGGCATCTGGGGTCTCCCAAAGTGAGCACTAGTTGTATCGACCCTAGGGGTAGCACTCTTTCTCCAAAGAATCCCCGTAGGTGGGCGTTGATCGGTTTTAGCTTCTACCTTCCGATGCCCATTTTATCGGAAGTTTTTCCACACGAAGATGATGCCTACTAGCTTCCGTCGACTGTGACCTCGCGGTATTGTTTTATCAAGGCACGACCATTATTACCAAATGGATCGTCACGATGCTGCAGCCTCCAAGCCTGGAGTCCGGTAAGGTTATGTAGTATCCAACCGAGGAGCTCGTGATACCAAACATGGTTTCAGTGTCTCCCCGAACTCGATAGCCGCGGGGCAGATGAGCCTGGGCCGAAATGGATTCTCCTCTCCCCGCAAATCCCTGAGATCACATGGATCTCTCTCCCAAGGGCTGCTATGCTGAGCCGGGAGTTGGCCGACGAGGTGATGGGGGTGGTGGTCCGGTCCTCGACCTTCCGAGGCCACGGCGCCGGAAGATGTCCACGCTGACAAAGAGATTCACTTCCTCCCTCAGCTGGATGCAATCATTTGTTCGATGTCCATGATCCCTATGGAATTCACAATACATGGTTGAGTCTCTTTTTGCTCGGTCTATCTTCATTTGAGATGGCCACCTTAAGAAATTTTCGTGCTGCACCTCACGTAGGACCTGTAAGACCCGAGAAATTCCAATTTTTGGAAAAATGGCAAAATCGTAATTCTTCATACAAAATCAGAATTCTGCTAAAATCCAAAATTTATTCTCTAGATCTCGGATAATGAAACGAATCTCACCATATCATTCCCTAAATCTAGCTAGCACGTAAAATTTCCTCGTCGAATTCTCAGACAATGAATTTACACTTTTTCTATGATCACAGCCTGTAATAGAAACGACTCTCGACGACCGAAAGTCACATATAATAAGATCATGTACATAATGTATAGAGTAGAGAAAATGACGAAAACAGACGGCTCGAGATAATGCCGAGATGTCAAAACCCATGAATGGACAAAATGGCTGGCTTTAATCGGTTAGTTGACACAAAGACAAACACGAATAGTGCTCTGGCTCTCTTCAAAACCAAAGACCAAAAAACACGAGAGGCGTTATGTGGGATGCAGCCGGGCGCTGAAATGAGGTTTTGTGAGAGAGAACGTGTCCCCGTTTCTTCCAAATATCACGACCGACCGTCTGCTACTTTCGGCATGCGCAGCTATGCTCTGCTTCACGTGAGAGGTGGTCATAAAACACCCCCAGAGTCAAACTCGTGGAGGTAAGCGGTTTCTCCCTACTTGGGTTTTACACTTTATTTAGCGTTTTTCTAATGTTTTACAAATTTTGAGGCCTTGAATGATCAAAGGCTGATCGTCCAAATTGGGACCGAATTGATATAATTTTTGAAACCATAATGGAGTTAAGCTCCGGATCATTCACGACCGATTCGGGTGGATTAATCAGGTATTTGTGTGTTGATGCATGTATTGATTGGAAAGAGGCCTAAATGGTTTGAAACCCGGTTCACTATGAACCATGATCGGTGATTTTCTCCGGAATAGTAATCGAGGGTTTCACTATTCTCAAGACAGTGTCTACAAAATAAATTTTGTGAATTATCGGTTTACGAAAAGAATTCAAGAGAATTGCTCGGTGGTTTGATCATTAGCCCATGTGAGCTAATTTTTGGATGCCATTTAAAATGCGAAATTACATATAAATATGATTGTGTGGATTTAATTTTTATGTGAATATATGCATATTTATATATTTACACGCTACATGGGATCGTATTGAAATTGACATCATGCATTCCATATAAGACTCGGACACCCCAGGACGATAGATTTAGGTGCATGAGATGAGCCCAGAGAAAAGGTTTCTGAGGGTTGTCTAAAAAACGATACCTATCTGGAGGGTGTCTGACACTACAAATATCAATCGCCTACACTACCCACCAATATACATCGTATAAGAGTCCATAAATAATATCAATCGGCTTCTGAGACGGCCAATCGATATATACACGGAGGGTCAGTCCACAAATAAATATAGCGAGTGTGAGAATCGTGGTTTCAGTGCGAGATGATCGGTTAGGCATTCAAGTAGGATCGCCATTTCTTGAATCTGTGTTTATTTTGGAGCATTGCCATTAAACTAGGTGAAGTGGCAGCTCAGGGTGTTCCTTCTTGGCATTAGCCTTGAGTTGTATTTTCGGAATGCAGGAGCGCCACGAAGAAGACGAGATTAAATCTAGAAGAGCATTTGGTTTAGAAAAGAAAGCCGGATTGTGTTTTTGAATTATGATGCATGACATACATTTAGAATTCTCTAGATACAGCCATGTGGTGTATAAAACCAAATTGAACTCTTGAAGTTCAGTGGATATAGTTGGATATATATGTTGTATGAGTATTGTTCATGAACCCAGTGGTCGTTTACTCATATTGTGTTATATTGATGTTTGAGATAGGTTATATGCGGGTTTTGTATTCAGGTAGAACAAGGTCTGAAAGGAGACTACGATTTTCGTGAAAAATGTCGGGTCACCCAGGCATTGCGTATTCCTTGGGTTAGCAATTGGTCAGCGGACCCACCGGGAAATGGGGCGTCACGGGGCAATGTGATACAGAAATTAGGAGGTGAATTGTTGGGGTGGATGTCACTGTTGTAGCTCGGGCCAAGGTGGGCCCAAGTGGTCCCTGACGTTGCCTCATCTCTTTGGAGACCGTTCTCTGTTTTCTCTGTCCCTTCGCGGGGATCTATCCCTGTCTCCTCATCTCCTGGGGCTTCGTTCTCGCTTTTTCTCGCCCTTGCTTTTCTCCTTTTGCGCGAAAGAGCTTTCTCGCTTAGATAGAAGGGCTTCCTCGTCGTTGATGTATTTCTCTGCTTTGGCGAGCACCTCGGCCATGCTTTCCTGAGGGTTCTTTGAGATGGAAAACATGTGATCTTTCGACTGAACGCTTAACCCGGCGATGAAAGCGGTGATGGCAAACTTTTCATCTGGGATGTCTACCTTTAATGACTCCGCGTTAAACCTATGGATGTAGGACCTCAGGTTTCCTTGTGGGCTTTTCTTTATGGTTAGCAAGTGATAACTCGACTTCTGTACGATCGAGTTCGATTAAGTGGAGGCGAGCGCGATGGATGGCTCTACACATGGCTGTAAGGGGCGATGATGGCGACAATACGTTGAACCTTGAGCCCGATCTTTGGGCTTTTTAGCGTGATAAGCGAGGCTGCATCTCACGGGGTCTTGGTATCTGTGTAGCTCCATCTGATTTTTATAAGTATTGAGGTTGTTTATAGGATCTTTCATTCTGTCGAATGTTTTGATCTACGGCATTCTGAACTTCGTTGGGAGAGGGAAGTGTAGTATCCCAACTGTGAACGGGATTCTGTTTGTTGTACCAAAGCATCCATGGAGATTAGAGCTCGTCCTTTTATAGTTTCTTCATGTGGTGAGCTCTTGTTGGATGTCTTGGAACCGTTGCTCCCATGATCGTTCCCTTATCTCATGTCGATAAAGGATTAGTCCATTGCTGCAATTTGTTCTGCAAAGCGTCCCTCATTGGATCCTCTCAGGGGTTTGTAGGGATCATGACTCCTTTAGGCTTGGTAGTTCTCGCTACTCAGTTAACATCACGAGGAGCGTCGTAAGCGTTGTTGTTCTTCCTACAGGCGATGCATCTGTCTGGTGAGTTCCTCCAGGTCTCTTAACAAACGCTGGTTGGTGAGGCAGATCTCCGTCGTCGATGTCGTGGCACCAATAGGTTTCGGGCGTCTTTGGTGGTTGGTATACAGGTGTACTATTCCCGGTCTTGCATCTGGGAGGTTAGGCGTGACTCTTGCTCATGTTTGGTCGATACCATCGATCGAGTGACTTTATTTGTAATGGAGCAGTTGTTCGCGAGACAACGTTAAAGGCGGTGGTCTTTTCGCATCGATTGGTGGAGCGAGGAGTTGGGTCGTTAGGCGTCCGTAGATCTTACGCATCGTTACTGAAAACCGCGAGAACAAGGTGATCCAGACGGGGGCGTCGGCCTCTCCGTCTGGTTGGATTCTTTTCTTTAAAAGCGAGGAGATGATCGGTGCGCCCAGGCGTGAGTTAATCATCAGCGCACGTGCTAGAATGGATCGGTATTTATCGGAAATAGTGGTTCTTTCGCGTTGAATGGTGATCTGATATCTCTCGGATTAATTGAGGTTCTTTTTTCTTTATCGTGGGCCAGGCGTTAGGGATAATGGAAGTCGTGATCGTTAAAGATCGTAACTTCCCTGTCGATTAAGGCGTGGATCATGGAAATTAGTCTTTTAACACCAGCGCGAGTCTTTTAGGTATGCACATATCATGATCATGCTGGCGTGGTGGTTTTGATTACGAATTTGGGTAAGGTGTCTTTCTGGCGTAGGTGAGATCTGGCTGTGGGCGAGCTTAACTGTGGGTATGTCGCCGAATCGCCGTAAGGTGGGCGTTTGGGGCTTTGGGCTTCCTCTAAGCTTGTCTGTATGTGTTTTAAATTTATCAAAATAAATAGAAATTGCTCATTCCAATATGTATATTCGAGTTGTGTAAAGCCATAAATTGATTCTTCCAAAGCTGTTTTAAAAAATTTCTTTATGTTTTTAATATTGAAAAATTGTTGCATTGATAAATTTTGATTTGGAACTAGTTTTTATTTAAAGATTACTTTTTAGGGAAAAAAGAAGAAGAGATATTTTATGTTAATTTTTTGGAGTGTTATGATGAATGATTAAATTGAAAAAGAAAAACGTGTGAGAATATATCGTCTATGTACTTTCTAAGATTTTATCACCCTCAACCAGAAAAAACGGTCCACATATTTCTACATGTTTTATGACCAAAACACCCTCCAGTGCACCACCGTTCTCTCTCTAATTCTCCAAGAATCGAAGGGCATATTAGACTTTCCATCCCTTCTTCACAGAACAGATATTCGGGGCTATAATCATCCCAAGCTTAAACCATATCTCATTTCCCTCCATTTACGTCTCTCTCTCTCTCTCTCTCTTCAGTCTCTCCGAGTCTGCATTCGCCTCTGTCTCCATCTCACAGCTGTGAGAGCATCAAGAAGAGCATCAAGAAGCCTTCCATATTCATCTTCTTCCATGGCTAGACCGAGAAACATCAAAATCAGCTTTATCAAAACCCCATCTCCATTCTTCACCTTTCTTCCCGTTTCACCATTTTCTTCACTTCTCAACAAATTCCCTTCATTAAGAATCCACATGCCTTACTCTTCGTCCCGACCAAGAAGCTATCTTTTCGTCTTCTTCCTTCTCATTCTCCTCTCTCTCTTGGGGCTTTCGCTTCTCAGGTTGGTCTCCGTTTCTCAGAACCCAAGCCCATCTTTCCTCACTCTGTTATCTCCCCCACCCTCTCATCCACCATTCGCTTCACCGTCTTCCAAGAATCATGAACCGGTAGTGCTGTCCAGGAGCGCGACGATGCCCTTACCAGCTCATCCGGTTTCCGGTAACGCGACGGCGGAGGAGGCGGAGTTCTGGGCGCAGCCTGACGGAAAAGGGTACAGGCCTTGTCTGGATTTCACTATCAGTACGAAAGCATCTGCTAAGATATCGAAGGAGAAGCAGAAGTTCTTGATGGTGGTAGTCTTAGGGGATTGAATCAACAGAAGATTCAGATTGTTGATGCAGTCGTTATTGCAAGAATTCTTGAAGCCGCTCTAGTTGTGCCAGTTCTTGCGATTTGATCAGATCTGGGAAGACGAAGGTAACACTTCTGATCAGTATTTCTTCAAATCGCCCAGAACAGCGAGCTTTGATTTCTAAAGCGATCCCGAAAAATTGAAAAATGGATCGAGTTACACGACTCTGATCGAAATTTCTCTCTCTCGGTGTTGTTTGAATTTTCGAGATTTCGATGTGGATCATTTCAAGAGAACCTTACAAGCCGATGTTCGAGTTGTGTCGTCTCTTCCCTCCACACATTTGGGTTCAAAACCAACAATGTTTCGCCCCTTTGGATCCGTACCAAATTCCTCAAAGAAGTACAACAAATTGCCTGAAACTCAAAACTCTTCTTTTAACATCTTTCGTTCTTCTTCTTCTTCTTTCAAGTTCATTTCCCTTTCACATAGCACTGTCTGAAATCTGGTTAATGGGTGTAGCCCCAGACAGGTGTTCTCATACTACAAGGGATGTATTCTAAGCTCTCAGAATCTTCCATGATCTCCAGAAGCTTCGGTGTAGGTATAATGGAATTTGATTTCCATCAAAAAGTTCAGACTCTACAGATAGCTGATTAAGGGTCTGTTTAGAACCGGAAAAGTAATAAAGATGGAAAAAAATAACAATTAAAAAGGCTCGGTTTGGAATTTTATCCTTCTGATTCTCCTCTCAATTTTCTTTTCTTACTATTTTAGGGGTTCCAAATAGAGTCTAAAGGTTTTCAAGTTTTCCTTAACCTTGCAGGTGGCTTTCCATGCACTAAGATTCGTCACCCCAATTCAGGAGCTTGGCAATAAATTTGGAAGAAGATTGTGGATCAAGGGACCATACATTGCTCTCCATCTCCGTCTTGAGAAGGATGTGTGGGTGAGATACGGCTGTCTTAGGTTTTAGGCTGAGCATGATGATATTGCTCGGGAAGATTCGAATCTCAGCTGACTCTCGCGATGGGTTAAACATGACCCGACACTCAACGAAGACTAGCCGGACTTTGTCCTGCAAACGCCTTACAAGTAGCAAGGTTTAGTCACAAATTCTTGGAATGTGATCACGAACGGTACTTGAATTCGTTAATAATTCATTTAAAAAAATAATAATACACGTATAGTCTTCTTTTCAAAATATCAATTAAACTAATCTTTTTCTTCTGTGCTTGCTGTCATCAGTGCGCGCTTTAATTTTAGTTCGCATCATAATTTATTTGATAAAGCGTTCAAAGTTTAAAAGATATAACATTTATAATTACATGTAACAAAGTGATACTTATTTGTTAAAAAATATTGATTTTCAAAGTCATAGTCGATAAATACGGTTTTAAAAAAACAAAAAGACTACTTCGGTTATTATTTTAAAAAAAAAAGTCTATTATTTTTTTTGAAAAAATGAATTACTTTTGAGATATCAAACTCTTTCGTTCTTTGTTTATTCTGCCGAGACTCATTAAGGCTGCAGGGGCTGGGATTTGCCTGATGTACGGAGCGGGGCCGTTTGGGGGAGCTCGAGCGACTGCGGGGCCTTGTGAGAAGAGGTTCCGACGTCGTACTTGAAGGAGATCTTTGGCGAGAGAAGGCGAAATCGCCGCCATTAACGGTCATCCACCATGACGCTCGCAGACTTCACATTTGTATCCTAGCGGTGATGTGTTCTTGCCTTCAATGGAAGCTGACATGGGGCATATGTGGGTAAAAGGTGGTCATCATTTGAATTGATAGGCTCCGATTGGATCCCGAAAAGTATTAGCGAGAGAAAAAAATATTATGACTTCGTTTGAAACACAGGAAATATTTAGGGAAAAGGGGAAAGAAATCATTAGGAAAATGATTTTATACTTGTAAATATAAAGAAAATCAAATATTATCAAATTTTTATTTATTTTTTAAATTTCTTAGTCAGGCAAATAAAATGAGTTTGAAAAAAATATAAAATTAATTTATTAAGTTTAAATCTATTTTATTATTCTCAATTTTTCCTCTACATTTATTTCCTTAGTCTTTTGGGTTTCAAGCGGGATAGCCGAAGAAATGGTTTTATAAATGTTTAGTTTGAGTGAAAAATTTAAAAGAGAATCAAATATAATCAAAATTTTATATATATTTTTTAATTTCTTAGTCTTTAAATAACATAAATAAACAAATTAAACGAGTTTAAATAAGCGCCATATAATTAATTTATTAAGTTTTAAACCTATTTAATTTATTTTCCTGAACTTTATTTTCTTTACTTTTTCTCTGTGATGCTACTTTGAGTTGCAAATAGAGCCAATGGTCTTCTTCCAACCCAAATTCATCACAAAAATCACTTACCATGTATTTATATATATATATATATATATATATATATATATATATATATATATATATATATATATATATATGTTCGACACTCTGTTTCTTTGGAGTTCTGTGAAGTCCATGGCGTATGTTGGGCATAGGAAATTTGTAAGCGAACCACAGAGGAATGGTTGGTTTTCTTGAAGACGCTTCAGACTACGAGGCGAGAGTTCGACGGTATAATGAAGAAAATGCATAGTAGGCATCAGGGGCAGCCTGAGAACAGGATTAACAAGAGAAGTAGCGGCGGTGAGCTCGCACCACGTGCTGGGCCATGTGCGAATAACAATTAGGTCTCTCTAGAAGCTAACAATTTCTTAGGAGATGACTTCTTGTTTGCTGATAAAGCGTCATTCCCCATTCCATTCTCATTTCATTCCCATGTCGTGTGTTTTTAACTTGTTGATTTTCTGCTGGTATTTGTATTGGAGTGTTTACTCTAAGGCATTCAAATATAATAAAATTATTGGTTGAAATTTCAGTTTTGAAACTTGCAAAGTATACTAAAATAGTAACAAGTAAATGTGAAACAGTTATATAGAAGTGTTACACTGAAAATATAAAATGTGACATGAAAGTGTTAAAACGCGACGTTTTATGCTTCACAGAAAGTTCCACTGCTTTTTCCGAACGGGAATTAAAGTATATAAAAAACAACTGGAAAAAGCGGAAAAGATCAAACTAAAAGAGACTTGGCGAAGCGGAGAAACCAAGCGGCGCATTTCAATGAAGATGTTAAAGATGATCGACGAAAGTGTAGTTCTCGAAGCTCCTTGAGATACACGATTGGTTTAGGAATGTTTGGTTATACATTTTTTTTAAAGTGTTTTATGTTTTTAAAAATAAAGAAACGAAAAAAGCATAAAAAACAAGTTTAATTTATTTTTGTTTTGAAAAACATAAAAAAACCATTAATTTTAAATATGATAACGATTTTAAATAATATCAAAATTATGTTTTTCATGTTTTCAAAAACTATTTTCTAAAATAGTTTTTAAAAGTAAAAATCAAACATGCGTTTATTCTCACGAATTTCCACTTTTTGTTGTTTTATTACTTTTAAACCTTTCTTTTATGTAAAAATTTTCTCATCCTTATATGCTTGATGTCTTTATTCCTTTCCTTTATAACTTTTTGTTTGGTAGGGGAAACAAATAAATAAAATAAAATAAATATGATCTTTCCGCTTTTTCCTATCGGTATTAGATGGGCGGGTTGGAGTCGTTGGGCTGATCAGTGGATCTGTCGTGTTGCGCAAGAAAACAACGAAACAAGGTGATCGGCGAGTGTCGGCCAGCGCCGATCACCCTAAGTCAGTTCTTCTTTCAGGCGAGAGAGGATCAATTGCCTTGGGCGCGAGTTCAATGCATACCTTTTTGTGGTAGAATGGATCAGTATTTATCAGGGGAAATAGTGGTTACTTTCCTTGTTAGATGGTGATACGATATATCTCCCATTGGATGAGGAGTTTCCTTTTCCTTATTATGGACCGACCGTTAAGGGATAATGGAGGAGTCGTGATCAAGAAAAATCCTTCTTTCTAATACGTAGGCGTGGATCATGGAGGCTGGACACTTTTCCTTTCACATGAATCTTTTAGGCACGCCTATATCATGATCATCTAGCATGGTGGTTTTAATTTTGAGCTGGACATGTACTTTGGCATGGGTAGGATCTCACGTAGGTAGAGACTGTATTGGGTTTTGTCACGCCGGATCCCTTCAGGTAGACGTTTAGGCTTTGGGCTTACTCTCTAGGCCTGTGCACATATTGTTTTAGACCCGTCGGTTGCCCCGAAGGCCCTTGGTTGAAACGAGTTTAGACGAAGTGAATGATCTCTTGGATCGATTCTGACTTCACGTGGCTAGCTGGGGATGGTTCGATATGGGTTTTGTCTCCATCAAATGTCTTATGATAATGACAGCGCACTTTCGATTTTCGTGCCCATTTCGACTGTCGCTTCCCATCTCTTTAGAAACATTCCTTGCATCGCATTTTTCTGCTTCTTCTACGGGTTCGAAAGTGTCTTTAATAAGTGCTCATAATCGCTTTTGGTGCTTTTTGTCGTCTTGTCTCCCCAGGGGTCGTTTTCCTTGTTTTCCTCCTTAGTCCGGTGCGTCTTTCTTCTTCTTCCCCTATTTTCTTTCCTTGTTTTGAATTTCGGGTTGTTTGGGGTTCCGCTTCTTTCGTCGTTTTGTTCATTCTCTCTTTCCATCGCGTAATCATGCGTGCTTCCTCTGGGTCTTCTCATTTTGTCGGCCTGCGCATAGAGGGAAGGCCGACTGAGGAGTCTCAGTCGGGGCGAACTAGTGGTGGACTTGGTAGTCCTACCGCTATGGTTGTCGGGGTCCTTCAGTGGGTTATGTCTTCTTAGCCGGGCGGGCGAGGAAGATCGTGAAATAGGTATCCTTGGCTCGAGGAATATTTAAGGGTTGCAGAGTGAAGTGCAGCGAGACGTTGTGGGCCCTAGCCAAGTTGAGCCTTCGTATGCTAAAACCTTCGCTACTCGTTATGGACCTCCTCCCGGTGTCCGAATCTGGTGTCATGATTTTCTCACATCTTATGTTGTTCCTAGTTCCCAAAGATGGTGCGCTTCTTTATGGGCGGCCTTTGGGAGCTTGATCTCACATTTCCGCTGCCACTTCATCAAAAGCGTCTTATAGCATTTCGATGTGTGCTCGTCCCAGCTCTCTCCCAATTTTTGGGGCATCTTGGTCGACCTTCTAGTTGTTTTCAGGGATAAGGGCCTCGAGGTCTCTAGTATAGCTCTGCTGCTGGATCTCTTTAGCGTGAAAGAGGCCTCATGGGAACTCTTGTATATTTGAGCGAGGCCGGCTGCGGACATCATTTCTACCTCCGCTTCCTCTACCAAGCAAGCATTGGAAAGGCTATTTATTTCTTTGTTAGGGGTGACATTGGGGCTCTGGCAGGTGCGGATCGAGAAGATGCGTTGGGGGATTACAGACGGTATGGGCGTCGCCGAGAACCTCACGTGAAATTTAAGTCTATCTTTAGTAGGAGTTGACTTTTATAGGTAAATCTTATGTTCTGACTTTGCTTTGGTTGCGTTGCCCCTTTAGGTATTCGTCAGGCACCTCACGAGGGACGGGGAAGTAAGCGGCATTTAGGCGAGTGTTGCCCCCCAGCGTCCCGATACGATTAGATTCGGACATTCAGGAACTTCGGTGTGAGCCCTTCTTGTTCCCCTTATTTGAGATCTTCTCCGCCCCCTGTATGGAAACTTCTCCTGGGGGCCACATATTAGCGAAGCTAACTTAGAGGATGAGCCGGGCCGTGTTAAGTTCTTTGGCGAAGAAGAGGAGAAGCGTAAAGCGTAAGGCTCAAGCTCCCCTTAAGAGCAGACTCCCAGCTCGGGGTAAGACCCCAAAGTTGGGATCATCTGTTCCGTCATCGCCTGCCAAGGAGCGAGGATCGCATGCCTAAGTTCGGGTGAGGGGGCAGGCGTTGCCCTCCTTGGCTAGGAGTGTCGAAAGGTGGAGTGTCACTCATCTTTCTGGTAGGGGTTCTTGAAGGGCTCACTAAGCCTCAGCCAGTTCTTCCTATTTCTATTTGGAGCACCGGTAGAGCCTTGGCCTTCCCCTCTTATGTAGGGAGATGTGGGAAATGATCGCTTTGGAGCTAAGGGAAGTGAGGACTCGCTGCTTACCAATGCGGAGCTTGTCGCCAAGGCTGTTTCATCTATCCTTCGGGGACTCTGATCTCAAGAAGGCGGATGTCGTGTGCGTTAAGGAGGCTTTGACCCTATCGCTCCATGGAGAGGTCTCTGTATGTCCGCGCGCCTTCTCTTATCGGTCTCATTATTGTGTTACTGTTATCTGCTAACTCCATCTTGTTCCTTGGTAGATGGCTGCTATATAAGGCTGCGAGGGAGAATTTAGTTTGGTAGAGCTTTCTTGAAGCGATGAAAGCATACAAAGCTAAGTCGCCTCCTTGTCCTCAGAAGCACAATTTGCGAGGCTCGGATCTAACTTATTTGGGGATGTTGTGAAGCATAAATCCGACACGAAGCACACCCTCGACCACAAGGCGGGGCGACAAAGGAGGCCAAGGGTCTAAGGGTTGCGAGGATGGCTGCGGGTGGTCGGAAGGCTTGTTTGCCCGGGGAAGAGGCATGCACCCAGCGGCGCGGTGGATCGGGCGCGAGAGGCTTTGGCGAGAGCTCAGGTGGAGCGCTTGAGCCCCCCGAGGAATCTGGCAGCGTTACGGGGACTTCAGAGACCGAGATCTGATGCCCCAATCAAGGTGTCAGTTGACTACCGTCGGCCGCGGAATACTCATGGATGTCGGTTGACGAGACACCTCTCACGAAAATCGGAGCGAGTCTCAGCTGTGCGAGAGCTCTACGGAAATACAAAACACAGTCCCCAAGCAAGCACGATGACCACGGGGTCTCATATCTGATTATAATGAGTAAGCGCCCTTGGGCCCTGCGTGCTCACAGCAATATTATCCTGACGAAATATACCCACGTGGTTGAGTTAGTCACAATCACTCTTATCTGACATATATTAAAATTTATATAATTAATACATGTA
The DNA here is from genome assembly GCA_016808115.1 of Tetrastigma voinierianum. NCBI lineage: Eukaryota > Viridiplantae > Streptophyta > Magnoliopsida > Vitales > Vitaceae > Tetrastigma > Tetrastigma voinierianum. The sequence continues at coordinate 1,111,000 of JAEQBH010001147.1, read as the reverse complement.
TCTGACTACTACCAAAGCCCTGACCGACTTTCTTAAAACGGTCCTACATGATGGTAAGTCACCATAACTGCGCTCCACGTACCTGAAATAATATAATTCCTCGTAGGGGTAGCAATGCTCGATAGTGGAATCACCCTAAGTGGGTTGCTTTCCACCTAAGTGTATATGAAATTCTCCAAAGTAAGCACACATTCAAGTAAATTTGCGATCTAGCAGATATGCAAATGACAAACCCACATCAGGAGTCTCGACTCCTTCACACTTGCCTAAGTCATGTATGAGAAAACATTTTTTCAAAACAATTCTTGTTGTTTTCGAAACTATACTACCGAAGTATCGATAAAAATATGGGACTACCCTCCGAGGCGAATGTGTTGGAGAACCTTCCAAATGGGCCATGGTCCTCATCCTAATGATCTGGCTGACCGCCTCCCAACCCCATTCTCCGAAACGCCATCCCGGTGGAATTCTTTCAAAAAACGCTTTCTATTTTTCTTCAATTTTTCATGTCATGCACTCACCTAATTTCTAGTTACCCCAATGTATGATTAAATGACATGCCATTTCAATCATTTTCAACCAATATATCAATATGCATATATTATCAAATTTAGAATCACACATGTAATTCAACAATATCAACCCAACTCCCAATTTGTCTACTGAGTTAATTACTATTCCATTTCACTTGTTTACACCCACAATTATATTCCATATACTTGTGACATCAAGTTAACACATCAGTTTGGCATTAACATATTAAAATCATCTCCAATGGCCTATAAACACAATTTCGATATTTTATATAATTTATGTCATTATGTTAACACATTAAAATCATGTATTAACCTACCTATTTTCACACAACTCAAGCCATTCATTTCAAATAATTCAAGCACAACACATGGACGATTTCTCTTTTTTTTGTCCAATTCACACAACCCGGGACTTATTTTAACGGTCCTTAAAACTCAAGAAGGCTGCCCATGGACAGCCTTAATTTCGTCCCAACCCCTTCTGCCTTAATTCCTTAAACCGAATTCCATTGTCGTTTCCCATCTCATACACACCACAATACAATTTAATGCATAATTTCCAACACAACAGCCCAAATCAATCTCTGAACTATTACGGACAGTCCATATGAGTCCCAAAAATTCCCACAACTCGGTCCCATGTTTTGGGACAGATCAAACGGTCCCTCACGGCCTCAATGCAACCGAAACATTATAAAACATTTAAATAAAGTGTAAAACCCAAGTAGGATAAGTCCCCTACCCTACCTCGAGTTTGGTCAAAAACTCCCAAAATCGGGAACCCACACATAGCCTCTGATGCAGAGCAACTTTCCTTCTGTCCCAATAATTCGACGGTCGGATTCTCAAAATCTAGAGAGAAGGGAGGTCCTTCTCTCTAAAAAATGTGAAAAATTGGCTTAATGAATCCCATCTCCCTTTCACGTTTTCCTTTTTTTCCCATTAAAGAGACAACACTATCGTACTCATCTTTTTCCTGAATTAAACTTTCAAATAATGCTGATATATGTCCCCAAGCCTTGGATTCTTCGGCGATTTCGAAGAGACTATCTCTAACACCCCAAATTATATTCTCAACAGCTATATAATATGTTTTATATAATAAGTAAAAGTATATTTTTTAAATAAAATAAAAGATAAAAGCAAAATAGGAATATGTATAAGCAATACAAATACAAAGCAAGATTAGAGGCTATATTGTAAAAATAAATAATATAAATTGATTTGCAAATAGTGGGGAGAAATAAGGACCAAATAATAATAAAAGAAAGATGTTAGAATGAAGAAGGCTGAAATTGTAAGAGACAAGTGGTTTAAAAGGAAAGAGGGAGGAAGTTTCCTCTCCCTTTGACCTGAAAGGAAATAAAGTGCAAGCACTCAAAATAAATATCTCATTCTTGGTCTCTGAGAGAGAGAGAAGAGAAGAGAAAGGAAGCAAGAAGGCAGCTAAGATCAAGGTATGGAATCTGCTATGGATACATGGTTTAGAACCCTCTATCTATGTGTAATGTTTGCTTTGGTCCCCAAACTCATTTCTTGTGGTTGAGTTGGAGAAGAGCTTTAAGACTCCCTAGATATGTGTTTTCTGAGAAGGGTCTAGTTGTTGAACCTCCAGAATTTCCATTTTCGATCATATATTAGCCTGATCTTGGTGGATGGGTTTTGTGTAAGAAATACAGGTATTCAGAAGTGAGTCCCTGCTTGTGGGCCTGGTGGGAGCCATTTAATCAATTAACTTTGATGATAGGCTTTTGAATTTCTGATTTGGACCTCTGCATCAAGTTATGGTTCTTACTCAGGTCACCACTGCAACTGTCGGGTCACGTCCAGTTCGGTCAACTAAATTTACCTTAGAAACTGGTTTGATCATGAAATAAAGAGAATTTGGTAGTAAGTCCTTCTGAAAATTGTAGCCACGTCCCCAGGAACTTGATGTTAGGCTTTGAATTTCAATTCGGATCCTCAGAGAACAAGCAGGTTTTACTCACAGTCAAATAGGTGAAGGGCTCAGCCCATAGAGGTCGCTGGCCCGCAGGTCGTACAGAGCCTCATGCAAAGAGAGGTCACAGACCTCATGCAAAAGAGGTCAGCACCTCATCCTTAGGAGGTCGCTACAGCCTCGTCATGTAGAGTCAAAGAAAGCCTGCTCATGTAGAGCCTGTACCACATGTAGAGCTCAAATTTGTCCCGAGAGCTAGCTCGTCCTAAGAGCCCAAAATTTCACTGTAGAGGTTAACTCGCTGGGCTTCAGTCACTGTCCTCAAGAGGTTTTCGCCGCCTCAAGAGTTCAACTCACATTTCGTGTCAACTCGTCATAAGATCACAGATGACCTCCAACTCGGAAGGTCATATCTCCTTCGCTTTGAACTCCGATTCGGTGTTCTTCGACCACGGAGTTCCATCACTGCCATTACATTCATATGCCCGGTATGATATTAGATGTCGCACCAAGGTGTGTTAAATCGTTCCAACTCTACTCATTTCAGGTCAACTCGTTGGATCAGCGTGTATGACCTCCAAACTGAAGGTCGCACCCTTCGCTCGAACTCCGATTTAGCGTTTCTCGACCGCAATAGTTCATTGAGTCAAGAATCCATCCATATGCCTGAGAAGGATATTAGATGTCACCGAGGTTAGACTGAGCTCGTCACTTGAGCTCAACTCTTCATTTCAGGTCAACTCGTCAAGGCCGGGATACGTACACCTCCAACTTCTAAGCGTCGAGAAACTCCTTCCGCTTTAACTCCGGTTTGGTGTTTCGGACTCCCTATGGAAAGCCCATTGAGTCAAGAACATCTATGCTAAGGAGAATATTAGATGCCTGACCAAGGTGATAGATGAGCTCGTCACTTCAGGTCAACTCGTCAATCCAGGTCAGCTCGTCAGATTTGCCTACGTATATCCTCCAACCTCGGAAGGTCATATCTCCTTCGTCCAAACTTCGATTTGGGTGTTCTTGGACTCTATGGAAAGCCCATTGAGTCAAGAATCCATTAATAGATAGCTTGATAAGATGGAAACTCATATTAGCTCCAGAAAACACGAAAAATAGTAGGCACTACAAGTACCATAGTTATTCATTTTATAAATGCCTATTAGTGAATTCATATAAAATAGTCTGTATACACTATTTTGGTAAGCATATTTATTTATGCATGTAATGAGATAAGAAAATGCAAAGATATGAATAACATTGTATATATATATTCATATATGATTTCCTAACCCACAATAATTATTCTGAATATGAGATATATACAAAACAAAAATACATATTGATTGTCCAGTTAACCCGGTAGAGTGGATAGATGGGTGTTTTTTTCCATTAGGTAAAAATGTCATAAGATACAAGTTCTCGATATCGGCGCTCGCTTCGCCGACTACATATATCCCGTTTTGATCGCTGCGGGTCCTCGAAGCGCTCACAATGCTCTCCGGGCCCTCTGATAGCCACCGTCTCGCAGACAGCTGATGATACTCTCTCGGGTATAACGATATCACAGCGCCTTCGGGGTTCATGGACCACTGTTTATACAATGATTATAACACTTTCTACCCTTTAAGAGCAATCACTGTTTACATACATGAGCACAAACATTCGGCCCTCCCGGTTTCCCCTCAGATCCACTTGGCACGATGTAGACATGAAACATAAAAGAAATGTGAAAGGTATAAAAATGAAATGAAGAGAATATGAGAAGCATAAGATCACATGCGACGATAGATAGCCAAGCATAAAGAATGTATAATACAAGATGACATGGAAAAGTATATGGATGATGATAAGAAATGGAACTAGTTATGATAAGTATATATATGAGAAATGATGTTCTTTCTTTAATCAGAATCAAGAGTATGTGTTATATGCATTTGTATACGTGGGTGGACCTTGGTGAGGAGGTCATCCATGTATTAATTCCCACCAAGTACAGTTTAGCACTCCAGAAACAATCCGCGGCAGGTACACGGTAAGAGGTGCTGCAGGACCGATAATCCACATCACTGGCACAGCCACACAAAGAATAAAAAGCCCACCTGGAAAGACCTTGTGTCTATTTTGTATATGAAATTTTGTAAACCAATGTAAATATTGTGATGTTGAACACTTCCATATATGGGAGCTTGTATATATTTTGTAATCCGCTAAGCTACATAATATAATGGCTGCCAATTGTTTAACATTATAGAATGAACTAGCTTAAAAGTATATGGGAAAAAAAGTGACCCCACTCACATCCTACGCCGAGTCAGTGTCACAATCTCGCCGTCCTTCCATCATCTCCGTCTACGCAACATGCGTAATACGCAGATGTTATGCGGGACTTCTTGGCTTCACATCGTGATTTAGTTTTACTGCAGACCCTGATACTCTGATGCCTCGAAAAACGTGCCAACCCCGACATTCGAATTCACGAAATTTTGACGTGGTGGCTAGGATTTCTGCGTAAGATCGATTTGAACTGGTGAACGATTTCAATATCCGAGATTCAGAGAATAAATTTCAGGATTTTTGACCGAAATTACTTATTTGCCCTTTTTGATAATTCTTGGATTTTCTGGTCTTACACTTCCCTCCTTAAAGGAATTTCGTCCGAAATTCGACAATCACATCACCTCATGGCCATGCAACGGTACTTACCATATGCATATAAACTTCGTCATTTAATCTATTAAACCCACCAATCACGTCTCCTTCTATCCTTAAATCAAGAAGGATATGTGGCCCTGATCGTGTCCTCGTGTTCCATGTGGACCTCCTCCACCCATAAGGCCGCCACCTCACTAGCCTCACCGCCTTACGCCGCAAAACCCGATCACGGCTATCTAAAATTGCACACGTCCTTCCCTCGAAGGTCCCATCCGTTTGACCTCAATCTTTCCCAATCCACTACATGAGCTGGATTCGCGTATACTTCGAGCATGCAGACGGAACACCTCATATGGACACCCTCGGGAGATACCGGGCGGTAGCGCCAACCGGTACGCTACTGTGCCTACCTTCTCGAGTATCTCGAAAGGCCCAATAAACCTTGGCAATAACTTCCCCCGCTTACCGAACCTGACTACTCCTCTCTTAGGCATCATCTTCAAGAAGATGTGATCCCCAACCTCGAACTCTAAGGGTCGACATCGTACATCTGCATAACTCTTCTGCCGGCTTTGAGCCGTGGAGAAGATCGCCGCCGTCAGATCCAGCCTCACCTTCCTGAGTAGTCTCTAACTGATCGTGACCCGTGATGGAGCCTCCCACCTCGGTCCAACATAACGGTGATTCATGGCCTCCCGCATATACGTCTCATATGGTGCCATTTGTATACTCACCCGATAATCCATTGCTATAGCGACTCCACTGGGCAAAATGCTCTCTAACACCCAGATATAATTCATAACACGTAACCCTACATAACCCTCACTGGGTAAATACCTCCTAAGGTCACAATCACTGACAATCCAATGGACCGTCAATCTAGTCCTATGTCATGAATGACATCCATTTACCGAGCCCTTGCCGCCAACAACACCCAATGCAATTTCCAAAGGGGTATCCAAATCCCGAGTCATTTCGACTCCCCATCACCTCAACCTCTAAGTCCTACAGATAACCCGACCACAGAGCCATCTCAGCTCACACCCGACTTAATATCCAACTCTAAGTCCTGGCGGATAACCCTGAACGTGTGTTTTCATCTCTAGCAACATAACTTCTGGCCATCTCGAGCCTCTTACATTCAATAATGAAATTCGATATCTCCACTCGGTCTCTTACACCTACACAGAAATTTTGGATTTCTCCACGGGTCTCTTACACCCACACATAAATTTCGGATTTCTCCACGAGTCTCTTACACCCACACAAAAATTTGGGATAGCTCCCCGAGCCCCATAATCTCTCACGTAAATTCAAAGTCTCCGCCTCTTTACACCCACACGTAAATTCTGGGACGCCTCCCGGTCTCTTATACCCACACGTAAATCTGGGATTCCCAGTCTCTTACACCTCACAATGCAAACTGGATATCTCCCGGTCTCTAACACCCACATGACCTCTCGGATACTACCGCGGCCCCCACCCTAACTTGAAGCCACCTTAGGGATTCACTCCGCCCTTCTCGCTTTCGCTTCAACACACATTAATTACTCTTCATTTCCTCGATTCAACTATAAGTCTCCATTAGATGAACCTGCTGACAAACTCAACTCCACACTCACCAAGAGTGGTGAATGACCACCACCGTGCACCCACGCCCCGACTGACTAATGTTACCGTACATGAACGCAATGATGCCATAATTGGTGATAACCCATTCCCTGGTCCACCAGCGAGGAGAATCTCGAGATCTCTAACTTACACTCCGACCTATCAGTCAACTCTCACCCTACATCCCTAGGGAAGAACATCTGTTGTTCGGGCCTAAAGGCCTTGAACCCCACGCCCAACCATCACACAAGATGCAACAAATGAACAAATATGATGCATCCACTTTAACACCACATCATCAACAAGGCAAGAGAAACACGGCATCTCACATATCCCGCAATTTGCACGTCGCCTCTCAGATCACGAGATCTCGGGCTCCTAGGACAACCCGCCATATGCCAAGTCGGCATGTGGGGCCAACATATAGCCCGTCTCAGCTTCGACTCGGTGGGGGCGTCCCCGCCCGTGAGTCCCCGGTGACTCGACCCTCGACCTGGCACCCTGGCCCTCCGCCCACCAGGCGCTTTAAGGTGCTTTGTGGCTAGCACCCGAAACTAAACCGGTTCCTCCTGACTCCAGACAGCGCTGGAGGAAATGAACTCAGACACCTCCCGCGATACGCGGTACTTTAACTAGGACTCCACCGTCCCAATGCCCCGGGATCCTATCTCCTGCAAGCGGGTCCCGTCTTGGCATGCCTAGCTCCATTCAAGAAAGTAACAGACATCCTCCGGCCCCGGATGACTAGATGCCCAACCCGCCCCGTCCTAAAAACCCTGCCAGAGGAAGCAGGTCTTTGCCTCTTCCCCAACTAGAGCAGATTGATCCTCCCTCTTGCTACCAACACCTGGATCCCGAAAGGCCTGGGCAGATCCGATTCTCTCTACGGCCGTGGACGTCCCAAACCATGGAGTCCATATCCCAGACGGTCCTACAATCCCGCCCGACGGACAACTTCAAATTTCATTCTGATCTTTCCTAACTCGCTATGCCTGTACACGTGAACATTAGGCAAAACGGGCCAACTCCGCTTCAACAATCCATCATCCACACATCATTCCTTGCTTCCGCTCTAGGAACTCCCGAGCCTTCTCACGCCCCGGGGTAGTATCCTGAGCACTTACTCGCGAACGCTCTAAAACTCCTGGTCATGTCGTTGAAGCCTCCAGGCCTTGAGCGCTCTCAGCCCATTCCACTCATACTGGTCTTCACCTCTCTAGCCGGAACGCAGCCAATCCATTCTCGTACGAGTGCAACTCCATAGCCTCTAACACCTTCTCTCAACTCAAGATGAACCACTCACAGCCACCACGCATCTCCTCCTGGTAATGTCGTGATATGATGCACTCAACCCCAAAGGTTACTAGACCTCCCTCTGCCACCATGGAGTACCAACTCAGGCTATAAGCTGCTTCGCCCGCAATACCTGGCGCCCCTACAAAGCCCTCGTCATTGATCAAACACTGTGACGGTCAATGTCAAAGCTCGACTCAGGTCTGTGGACTCTTCCACGCCCTCTCGTCCTCACTAGCCATCTACACAGCTCAATGATAACAACACAGCTGGTTGTTCATGAAATCACAATCAGATACTCATTCATACTCGTAATATACAGCTCATATATTCCCATCCCGCATTTGAACATGCTATGCGAGACAATTCATTCCACACATCAAATCATTCATTTTTTCCAAAATTTTATTTTTGAAATTTTCATCTTTTTCGGGCATTTAATCTCACATTTATTTGGATTTTATTTTATTTAAAAATTTTATTTTCGAAATTTTTTCAGATAAATGTTGTCTATGAACAAAGTGGCCCAAAGTGCTGGTTCCAATGAAGATTTTAAGTCCAAAACAGCCGGGTGCAATTCAAGTGCACAAATTACCGCCCATCACACACCCAGCGCCGCACAGCAAGCTCAGTATGCCGCTAGCAGCAGTGTCGTATGCCGCCTACCACAGGCACAGTTACTGTGGCTCAAGACTACGCACCCCTCGCGCCCTAGCCTCGCGCCAACGCATGCGCCTGGGGGCCTCACAAGACACCGGGGCCTCATGCTCAAAACAGAAGAGCTCCATTTCAAACCGCACCATTTTTCACTTCCATCAAGAGCCTTCCTTGTTATTTCACATGCGTAGCTTAAATACTCTATCCACAACTCAATAATTTTATGAGTTCAACTTAAATTACCAAAAATTCTTTATTTCATTATCTAGTAACTCCAAAATAAAAATTTGTTCAAATTTTTATTTCATTTTTATTTTCTTTTATTCCAAATTTACTCAATCGTGAACCCCTGCTTCCAACACACCAAGTGCTAAATTAGTTTGCTAATAAACAATTACAAATACATAATTCATGTTATGCATATTTTTCATTAATAATAACTACGCTGTTAATCCACACAAACACACCAAACACATGAATGCAAAGATCCTAGGCTGTTCTGATTTCTGTAATCTCGTACACGCAAACTCCAGATTAAACCATACCTAGTGGCTATGTTCTTACACCTCAACAGACTATGGTCAGCCAAATCCCCTGCCCTAGGTAGTCAGATAACGTATGCTCCTCCATACTCAAGTCATGACGCCCAAATCCGGGGCAGGTCCGTTAACTGTCTGCTAATCCCTGCTTAATATCAAGGATGTCTAGCCGACCCCACACTTTCTCACGTAAATCAGCAGTCCCTTTTCACGGAGCTCACCCCAAATACAAAATATGTCCCCAAACATCACTAACGACTCACATTGTGGTCCTCATATACAACATGGCTGAGTTGAACCCCACAATCAATCCTACATTAATATCACAACAATATTATCCTAAACTAAAAATATACCATGGCTTATTCAAGAGCAAGGGACATCACTCTTATACAATATATATTGAAAATTTATATAATCTCTAATACATGTATTGCTACTACCAAAGCTTCACAACCTCGGCTTTATTCTAAAGCTGGTCTCGGCGACGAACAGCTCCTCAGGTGCCCTCTGCACCTAAAATAATGTCTCCTACAGTGAGCTAATGCTCAAGATGAGTCCACCAAGTGGGCTGGTTACCCTCCACCCAAGTGCATATGCAATGCTCCAAAGTAAAACACACACCCAAGCAAATTGTGACATCCACTGAATGTCTAAATGACTCAACCACATCCCGAGTCCCCGCCCCCACTCCTCACACTTGCCTAAGTCATGTATGAGAAACATCTTTTTTCAAACAATTCTCATATTTCAAACTACACACCAAGGTTGCGGCCACGGACTACTCCTCCGAGGCGAATGTGTCGAGAACCTTCGAACAAATATTGTCCCGTCCAATGATCCGCTGACCGCCTCCCAACCCCATTCTTTCTGGAATTATCCTGTGAAATTCCTTTCAAAACGCTGCTTTTCTTTCAATTTTTCATGTCATGCACTCACCAATTTCTAAAGTTACCCTAAAGTAGATGCGAAATGCATTGTTACTTCAATCATTTTCAACCAATATATCAATATGCATATTATCAAATCGAACTCACACATGCATCCAACACATCAACTCAACTCAAATTAGCTCACTGAAGCTTAATCACTATTCCATTTAACGATTTACACCCACACAATTATATCCATATAATCGTGGATAATCAAGTTAACACATCAAGCTTATGCACAACATATTAAAATCATCTCCAGTCGGCTCAAGCAAAACAATTATGCCATATAATATCATTATGTTAAATACACAACCAGTGTATTAACCTCTTATCTATTTTTCTACACAACTAAAAAGTTTGATCTATTTCAAACAATTCAAGCACACAACACATGGACGATTATTCAATTATTACTAACAACCTGGGACTTGTTTTAACAAATTTAAAACTTATAGTTGGGGCTGTCCATAAGTGCTCACTCATTCAACCTCTGCTCCACTTTTTTGAAACCTAATCGCATTATTGCTTTCCCCATCTCAGCATACCACAATACAATTTAATGTATAATTTCAACAGCCAACACCAACTTATTTCACTGCTACCACAAATTCATAGAGTCCTGTAAATTCTACAACCCTATCCCCATGTTTTTGACTGATCAGAACCCTCACTTTCGCCTCACACAAACCAAAATATTTACAGCCCACTAAACAAAAAGTAAAACCAGCAGATAATCCCTGTCCCACTGAGCTGTCAAAAAATTCCAAAAACCCTAACTCCACGCAGGCCTCGTATAAGCAGAGATAAAGAACTTTCCTCTGATCCCCACGAATCTGGCGGTCGATCTCCCGAAATTCTAAAGAGAAGGAGGTCCTTCTCTCTAAAATGTGAAAATCTGCACCGGGGAATCCCATCTCCCTTTCACGTTTTCTTCCTTTTTCCCATTTGTAAGAGACAACACTATTGGGCAGTAACGTTCTTTCCTCTACTCTCCTTAAACTTTCAAATATTGCTCATTATGTCCCTCGTTTTCGATTTTCGACATTTGGCAATATCTCGCCTTCCTCTTCCATCATCTCTTCACCATGCAACATGTGTAATAATATGTGTAATAGTTATTATAGGCACTTTATCACATCAGATCATAAGGCACCCGATACTCACGTCAAAACGGCAACCTTAATCGCTCTCGACCGGTCGCGATTGGCCAGATTTCGCAAGGACATTCCAACGGAATCCATTTCCGTCACACCACATCCGCATACAACGATTTTAATCAAATTACGTGATTGCCTTTTGAGAAATTTGATTTTCTCTTGTCTCATATTGTGAGGCTTGTTAATAAAGGGATGGAGTAATAACTTAGATTTGCACTAGGTCAGACCTTATGGGTCCCAACGACTTGTTTTTCACTAAAGTCGCTGCCAGTTTTTCCTGCTCGATCTCCATCTTTCAAGTTCCCGATGAAGAAGAAGTAAAAGAATCCATGGCTTATGATTTAGGCATCCCTTGAGGTGTACTCTTATACCTCTATCTTTGTTCCTTTCTCCCAGTTGAACCCTCGAGTTCCCGGGCCGAGGCCGGCTTTCCTCTTGCCTACTTGGTCATTTTCTTCGACTGTACTTGCTTCTCGTCTTAGATTTTTCAAAACTGAATAGAAACCACAATAAAATTCAGTGAGAGGTGATCCAGTAGAGAGAAAATTTAATCAAGAACATCCCTCAAAAATCCCTCATGAGGTTTAATGGTCCCAACTTGACCCCTTGATACAATAAGGGTAGAAGACTGATCATCTACCTCATGAGGAACTGATTAGCCTCTTCAGTGACAGCGATCACACAGTTGTTGTGGCCCGAGGTTGCAAAATCTCTGAGAGTTCTTTCCACATTAGGTAAAGGAGTAAAGAGATCATATTTTTTGATCTCACAGAGTTAACATTTCCTCCATACTTGTCAGGTGTTATTGGAGTGTAACACCATTCCAAGGTTGTGAGTGTCTCATGATCCTGTGCTGAATGCATCCCTGAGCATTTTGATTGTACTAGAGGTTGTTGATTCCTGGATGTCCATTTGGTGTGGTGCCCTCTTTGAAATAATGATCACATGGACTTTTCCAAAATTCCTTGAGGAAGTGAATTTACAGTATGCTCACGTTGTCTCTGTATCTAATCAGAATATCTCTACCAGTGTCTATCAAAGTAAAAGAACATGTTTGGCATATTAAATTTAAAGGCATATTATTCTGAAAAATAAAGATAAAATCAAAGTAGGAACAATATAAGAAATGCATAAATAATGTTAAAGATATTAGAATGAATAATATTGTACTAGAAGAGACAAGTGGTTTAGCGAAAGAGGGAGAAGTTTCCCTTCCTTGATTTAAAAACAAATAAAAACTGATAAGATCAATATACATGTACCAAAAGAATATCTCATTCTTATCTGAGAAAAGGGAGAGCAAATTACTGACAAGAGAGAAGAGTAGAAGAGCATAAGAAGAAAAAGAAGAAGATCAATATACTGGGATACATGGGTTTGGGTTGTATGGAATTACTAAATTTGAGTACGGATACGTGTCTTAGTTTCTTTGTATGGAACTATGAGGCGGAGTCATTTTTAATTAGGTGCTGGTATACATGGTTAAGAACCTCATCTGTAGTGGTTTGGTCAACCCTAAACTCCATTGTAGGGTTGAAAAACAAAGAGCTTAAGGTCTCAATGTGTTTGAGAATAACTAGTTGCAAGTTAACCTTAAAATTCCCTATTGTTTCGATCATATGCAGTCAATCTAGAACGGGCTTGAGTCAGAAACAATAGAATTTAAAGTGAGTCCTTCTGAGAATGTGAGCCACATCAATGAACTTGATGTTAGGCTTTGAATTTCAATCTCTGAAACCCCCTATGTAATCGGCCATATCTTTTACCTGAATGTCAAAAGGGCGAGAGGTCAGCCATGGGTCGCCAACAGAGGTCATGCACTTCAACCTTCTGAGCCCACTGCCATAAGAGCTCTCCACTCAAGCCATGCAAGAGCTCCATCATTGGCACAAGATCACAATAGTACTCAATAAATATATTTGTCAACAGAGCTCATTGGAACAAGATTTGGCTAAATGTTATTTCTCGTCAATAAGATTGCTCACAAATAAGTGTCATTAAATAAATTCTCAGAACAAATAATACAAACAAGACTCACAACAAATAAGCCACAACAAGACACAACAAAATGGGCCACACTAGTATTGCCGCCATCATTGGTTGTCGACTGCGCATGACCTCCAACTTTGAATATCAGCATTCTTCGTTTAACTCCACTCAGTGTTCTCGACTCAGTGAAAGCCCCATTGAGTCAATAATAGCATTCATATGCCTGCGATGACAGTAGAGGTTAGGATCAAGTGTTGTATTTTAAAGTCATCCACATGGCAGCCAGCTGTTTGGCTCAGTCACTGTCAAGACTGACTACAAGATGACCTCCAACTTGGAAGGTCATAACTCTTCACCAACTCCTATCATGGTTTTAGACCTTAGGAAAGCCCATTGAGTTAATCCATTCACAGTTTGAGGAGAATATATATGCCTAATTCAGGTGGAGTAGATGAGTCGTCACTGTGTCAACAACTCACAATCCAAACAATGTGCCATTTCTACTACGATGACTCCCAACTTCAAAATACAAGGAGTCTCCTTCAGTCCCAACTCCATTCTGGTGTCTTCTGATTCCATGGAAAGCCCATTGAGTCAAGAATCCACAATAGTTTGATAAGATGTAAACCCAGAAGTTAGTCTCTGCAAAGATAGCAGGCAGCACTATATATAAATTGATAGTTATTCATTTATAATGTCTATTATGAATTCATGGGCAAATTAATTATAAACATGCTAAGGTAAGGAGAAGATTGTATAGTTAATGGTACGCTGAAAATGCAAAAGTTATGAATAAATTGATTGTATATATATTATATATATATATATATATATATATATCACATATGATTACCGAATGACAATAATTATTCGGAATATGAGATATATACTGGAGCATAAAATACATTGATTGTCTCAAGTAGAACCCGTAGAGGGATAGATGGGCATGCCTATTAGGGAAAAATAAGTCTGCAAAGAGATATAAGTTCTGATATTCCATTCTGCTTGTCGATGACATAGATCCCGCTTGATCACGATGGCTCCGGAAGGGTCACCACGGTCGGCCCTCATGGAATAGGTCACCGTCTTCGCATGCTGATGACACCTTCGGGCATAATATATTACGCCGGCCCATGGACTAATTGCTTTATACGCTGAATATAGCGCTCCTGCCTCCTCATGGACCACCGCTTTCGCATGCTGAGTATAGCGCCTTCAGCCCTCATGGTTTCAGATCTCACAATTTCTAAGGTTTTGAAAAAGGAATGAACATAAGAATATATATATGCAAAGGAAGTGCAGAGAATAAACGATATGATATGAGAAGCATGTAATCGCTGCGATGATAGTATACAGCTATAAGAATAAGAAGTAAGCACAAGATTACATGAAAAGTATATGGAAGATGATAAGAAAATGAAACTGCTATGAAAAGTAGATAGGAGCATGAGAAATGATAAGAATCAGAAATGCTTATATGTGTTACATGCATTTGTATAGCGGTGACTCTTAATGTAAGTCATATTCCCACTGTTAAGAAAGCTTAGCACGTGTTCAATCCGTGTAGGTACGTAAAAGAAATCGTAGAACCCGGTAATCCACATCACAGCCAAAGGCCACACATCAATAGGTGTCAACAAAGACTCTTAGGTCTATTTTTGTATATGAAATTTTGTAAACTAATGTAAATATTGTAAATGTTGAACATTTTATATATGGAGCTTGTATATATATTTTGTAATCCGTCAAGCATGTAATGTAATACAAGTTAATTGTTTAACATTATATGAATATGTAAGTGTAAAGGTTATAAGTTTAAAAAAAAAAAAAAAAGTGACCCTCACTTGACATCCTATGCCGAGTTGGGGTGTCACACCAACCCAACATGCACTAATCCTACTCCTTCCAAGCAAACACCCACTTAGATTTCTCACAAAAACAAATTAAAAATGAAGGTAAAGAACGTATCGGATTTGCAATGCAATTGCAAATTACCTGTCACGCCCCCATTCCTGATCCGACCCGAATGGCGGATCCGAACCGAGTCCGAGTGCGAGACTATATACTGGGACTCATTGACCTGTTCTTTCTCAAAGCTGAACTTGTACCTGTGGTTATACAAACAATTTCTGTAATAACAAAAAATTCACTTCATATAAAGAAATCATCGCCATAGTGGGCCCTCAAACATCTATATACATATACCGAGTCCCATTTACTATACATGTGTGCACTCTTTTTCTTTTCTAATACAAATCATCAGAGATTGCGATAAAGGCGTGAGCACCTATCTCTCCGAGTCACCAGCTTCACGGACATGATGTCCCGCTCCCTATCCTTGTCTTCGCTTCGTACCTACATGGATTGAACACCCGTGCTAAGCCACGCTTGTGGAACATAAGCAGTGGACACCCACAATGGCACCACATGCTTATACATATGCATATAACTTCATATTACTTATCTCTTTACATTACTATTACATGTCACAAGTTTTCCGTCTTCGATATCTCCTATTCATAATTTATTTATCTTTGTGCTTTGTCATCTTTACTATCTTTTATCGTTTTCGTACTTATGCATTTCTATCATGTATTCATAGCATGTTCCCTCTATTCATTAGGTATGTCTACTATATATTTATATCACATAACCTATGTTGTGCATGTCATATTCTTATACATCTATTACTTTCATGCTTATATACTATATCATTTAATATGTTCTATTTTCATGTACTGTTATCATGTACTGTTATCATGTGCACCTTGGCCATCATGTACAAGCCATATACCGTATGTACTCATTTTCACATACCGTTATCATGTAATCGTCATATGTCAGATTCATACCGCTTTCATGATACCGCTTTCCTCGTTATACTTTCATTACTTTCTTTTCTATTGCATCAGATTGTCTATATACTTTTCAGGTCATCGACACTTTACTTCTTGTACTTGTATATCATACTATCATCGCATAGCAGTGCTATGCTTCTCATATCGTGGTCATATATTCTTTACATTTCATTTGTTTTGATGCTTCATGCCCGCATAAACCTTGGTTGATAGCTTAAAAACCAATGAGGGCCCGAAGGCGCTATACTCATCAGGATAAACAGTAGTCCATGAGGGCCCGATGTGCGATATACTCACTATATGAAATAGTGGTCCATGAGGTGCCCGAACAGGCCAGACTACATCAGATAAATGGAAGTATCTATATGAGGGCCCGATGACTGTGGGCAGGACCCTTTCTGGCCACCGTGATCCAAACGATCTACGTCATCAATCGCTAAACAGCCTCGATATCTCAGATACGATGCCGCAGACTTATTCCCTTCCTAATAGGCATGCCTTATTCATCCTCACTGCCAGGTTCTAAGGCATAATCCATGTGTATTTTATGTTCAGTACATATCTCATATTTTCGAATAATTATTGTTATCCGGTAATCATATGCGATATTACTATGCTTAATTTAATCTGAATTCGTTCTTATATTTGTAGCTTCATATCACCATTCTCCTATTTCTTTCTTTACAACACATGTATATCATTTCATATATGTCTATTTCATATCGCATTTTGTTCATGTTTTAGCTATTCATATTCCATCTCTTCACTCTTGTATGTTCATCATGTTCTATCATATTAATCATATATTAGCTTTACAACATCTGCATATAACCTATCATCATGCATGATTTACTCATTCTTATATTCACATGCTATGTGTACTCATTCCTCAGAACATCTTTTATATCTTGTTAACTTATATTTTCAAGTACTTTATTAGAGTGTCCCATTCCCGTAGGAGTTAAAGAACTTTATACCTAGACTGAGGCATCATATACATGTACTTGTACTTCATTCTATTCTGAGTACTTATTCATCTTTATAATACATGACATACCATGATTTATAATGATGTTCAAGCATTATTTATGGTTGTATTCTGACTCAATGGGCTTTCCATAGAGTCCAAGAATGATGAGACTTCTTCCTAGTGATAAAGAATTCCGTCGGTGACTCACAAAAAGAACCTCCCCAATGCTCGTCATCACAAGTTACTACGAAGCTAAGCCGCAAAAAACCGCCTAAACTCAGATTAAATTTGCAAGGCTATAAAATTCTCATTTTTTCTATCAAAAACACACCTTAGATTTAACTAAAATTGCAAAGATAACGATCGCATTTGGTCGTCTTTGGGTATCATAAAATTCAAATTGTGGAGAGGTAAATGGAGGTTCTTAATATTTTCCAAAAATCCAAATTTATACAATAAAGGACTTTCTCGTTCTCATCAAAATATAAGATAAAGATCAACTTAACATAATTTTGTCGCAAACTGTTTTCAAACCATGCATGATATTTTAAGAAAAGATATTTACATATACAAAATGCCAAGCCATTTTAACTTTCTTTTACTATTTTTAATTTACACCTTATCTTATATATAATCACAACACAAGCTTAGGGACTGAGGATCTTGAAAGATTCTTTCGCTTCTCAAGACTCACTTTAAAATTATTTAAAAATGAAAACCCATGAGCCAAAACACTACTGTAGTACTACAAAGCTTCCTAAACGCCAGTTGTCTGGTTGCTTTGCGGCTTCCAATATGGAAAAATTCGTACATAAAATGGCTGTAAATCAAGCGGCGGAGAAAATCGAGTTTACTATGAAAACTTATTTCCTCAAAACTGCTTCAAAACTGCTTTCTCGGCTAAACTATTCGAAAAACTATTTCTTCACAAACTGCTCGAAACTATTTCTCGGGCCGGGCTGAAAACTCCGGCTTCTGCGGCGGGCTGGGCCATTCAAAGTGCCATACTCGGAATCAAGTACCAACCACCGCGGATCTATTTCAATACCTTTACGGATGCTCTAACTGAATTCGGCATCGGGTAGTGAACCCTAACACTACTCCCATTAATATGGTCCTGAACACGGCAGATCTATATAGCATAATGAAACTCCTGAATCAAAATGTCGCATGATGGAAAATCCCTGAATCAACACTTCACCACATACTAAGTCAACGCTGGCTTAATTATATACCCTGAATGCAGAGTGGCGACTCATTATATATATTCTGTATCTAACCCTCTAATCACACTGCGAATATACACATATAATATCCTTATAACCCGCATGCACAACCGAAATACATCCGACGAATCGAGTCGCGCTTATCTAGGGTTTTACTAAACCATGCCAAACCGCTTTAAATAACAAATCGAACTTTTTCTCACAGTGATAACACCGGCGAAAAAATGCTTTATAAATCTATATTTTCAAAACACTTTACAAAATTGTAATTTAAACACTTTCGCTTAAAAACGATTGCAGTGACTAATCTTTTCTCGACTAATTCTTTCAAATCAAGTCACACTCCCCAGATTTTGCCTGGATGCTCAAATCGCCTACACAACTCATACAAAAAGACGAAAAATGCCCTCGGGCTTAACGTTTTAACCATAAAACACACATGCGCTTCAAAAATACTATATCAACGAACTCGATTCTAACAAAACTTTACGTTGTTACCCATTTTTGATATGACATCAATAATATGATAAATAACCCAAAATGTGTTCCACATATACATTAAACGCCTATAAAACTATCTGCTTTACTAACTCACTCGCTGACTTTCCATGTAATCTGCACACCCAAATATTTCAAAATTTGCCTCGACTACTAACTCGAATAATCAAAACTGCTCATAAACAAATCCTGTGGTCTAGCCTCACCGGGTCCGAACACAATCCCAAAATTCCTAAAATTTAAACTCGCCTAAAATTTTTGGGACTAAAGTTTCACACCTTTTACTTGTTCAAGAAAATTTCAAACCATTACATAACTTTGCAAGTATTGAAATAACATAATTTTGAAAGAAATTTTTACTTTAAAGTCATGTGCAAGATATTTGTACTTATACAGAAATTTTTCACAGTATACCAATTTTTGGGCTCTTCGCTCCGACTCGAACGCCTACGATCCAATTTCCATGTATCCGAGAAAGAACAAAGGTTAAAATAAAAAGAAAAAAATCACCTCTACTCCTCTCTCTCTCTCTCTCTCTCTCTCTCTCTCTCTCTCTCTCTCTCTCTCTCTCTCTCTCTCTCTCTCTCTCTCTCTCTCTCTCTCTCTCTCTCTCTCCTCTCGACGTGATCCCATCTCCTGACATTGGATTTTTATTCTTTTCTTTTTTTTTTAATCTAATTATTCTTTCTTTAATTATTATTATTATCATTTAGAGCAAATACCTTCTATTACCTTATTCAAGTCCATTTTGTCCCGAAAAATTTTATTTATCCTAATCAATATTCTTTAAATATTTATCATTTTTCGGTGATTTTCTTAAAATCCCGCTGTGTTTCCCACTTTAAACCTCTGTCGCCTGTAAATTGTAAAATATTCGACTATCCTAATTTAACGAAACTTTCTCAAGCATTAGATTTCATGAGACCGAACTTAACAAGACAAACCGCTTTGTCATCCGAAACATGTAGAATCTTCGGCATCTAACTATTTCAAGAATTTATTATTATTTTACTATTTAAACTTCCATTAATTATACTTTCACTCCCTCTACTTCCTTAATCGTGAAAGTCACACAATTCTTTCAAACTTTAAAATTTCACCCCTTAAAACAACATTTCAAAATTCTATTATGGCACTAAAATAATTAAGGAAGGCCTTGGTGCACATATCTGTTACATACCGCATAACTTCTTTAATAGCTGCTACAAATCCTCCTTCCTGTAGAATATCATCCTCGAAAATGAACAAAACCAACATAAAGAGGATACCTTAATCCTTAAAACAACCGAGGATACCGATCGCGTGATCTGAGCCTCTAACTCCCATACTCTTAATCCCATGATTCCCATAAAACTTTGACTAACTGAATGACCCACCCCGCAAAAAATCGCCTCCGCGATCTACTATCCGGCATTGGTCGCTCCTTTATAGGTCAAATTCATCTTTAGTCTCTCATCACATGATCTCAAGTACATGGGAGGGATCTGTAATGTACTCATGAGCACGGATACATGAAAAACGGCAGGAACCCAGACAACTTTGGAGGAAGGTCTAATCTATATGCTGGGGTCCCACTCCTCCGTAATAATCTCATGGCCCTATATCCGGGCCCCGCCTTCCGTGTGTCTTCAAATCCTGAGACACTTTTCTTCCTCTCAAGGAAACTTTCTGAGGAAGACCCACTCTTAAACCTGGTATCCTACGACGCGATCCGCATAACTTTTCTGCCTATCCCTCGGGCTATCTTGAGTCTGCCCCTGACAATCCGGATTCCCATCTGGCATGCAATATGTACTAACCCCGGGGCTCATCAATTTCCTTTCTCCTACTTCATCCCAGCATACTAGAGTACAACACTTCCGGCCATATAATGCTTCAAATGGAGCCATGCCTATACTGGATTGATAACTGTTATTGTAGGCAAACTCCATCAGAGATAAATGCGTATCCACTTCCTTAACTACCACGCATGCTCTAAGCATATCCTAGCTGCCCGAATAGTCTTTCACACCCACCACCAGCCCCGAGATTGAAAAAGCCGTGGTTAAAGTGCAATCGAGTCCCCATGGCATCCTCAGAACTGACCAAAACTGATGTAAACTGGGGTTCTGGTTCGAGACTATCGATAGAGGAACACCATGTAATCTAACTCATCTCCTCCCATATATACTCTGGGGGCTAAATCTTTCTGGCTCCAATCCAGCCTACTTCCGCTTACTAACTTAGAGGAAAAATGCGTTGATTTCGTTAGTCTATCCACTATCACCTATGATGGGCATCGCAGCCACTCAAGCTCGAAGCCCTAGAACAAAATCCATAGTGTCTTATCCCACTTCCATACAGAATCGGAAGTGGGTTGTATCTTTCGCGACTGTGTTCTGGGCTTTACCAAGGATGTTAGGCATCCGATACGAAATCAGAATTTCCTTTTTCATTTTTCCTCCATCAACACGCCCTCAAAGTATGATACATCTGTGCTACCAGTGGTGCATGGCATATGTCAAGAGTGATTCTTCCATGATTTCTTTAGTTCACCTATGTCATTACTACATTCGACTCCCTCTAACTATTACGCCCATCGTCTCTGATCCGAACTCCTGGTTTCTACCACCTCAATCTCGCCCTCAACTTGACCTCATCTCCTAAACCCGTCTCGAATTCCTCATCCATCCACGAGAATGACGAACATAAATGATGCCAATAGTGTCCTCGTGATCAGTTACTCCGCAACCTAACTCCCAAAGATCTCAACCTATCAACAATGGCGAGTATACTGGTCGCCAGATAAGCAGAACCCTCCGGCTGGCTTAGTGCCACTGGCCACTACATCGTCTTCCATGGCACTATTTGCACCATAACCAATCAACCCCAACCACGGCGCCGCTTCTTGCTAAGCTCTCTAAGTGAAGATATAAATTACAGCTCTTAAGGATCTGAATATCCCATGTGTGGAACACCGTATAGATAATGTCTCCATCTTTAGAGCAAAAACCACTCGGTCGTCAGTTCTAAATCACGTGGGTCTGGGAAGTTCCGTCGTGCTTTAATCGACGGAAGCATAAGCTATCACTCTACCATCCCGCACCAAAACACACCCTAACCTTGTCCGGAGGCATCACTATAAACCACTGACAACCCGCCCTTCTCTCTACTTTGTGAGTTAATATCGGGAGTCTGCCGTCAATCTCCTGTCTCAGCCTCAAACTATGCTAGTGCATCCGACCACCCGAATTTCGATCCTTTCAATAGGATCGGGTCAACTGGTCGCGATTCTTGAAAATCCTCAACAATTTTTCCAGATTGAACTCACAATCCAAGGAAATCGCGAACTCGAAACATTCGTACGCTTCCCACCACTATAGCTCGATCTTCCGAGGATCCACACTAATACCTTTCACTAAAACGATTAAATTTAATTTTAAGAGGTTACTTCTTTTTCCAACCAAAATCGGCACCTACGCAACTGAACAGATAATCGGCGCCTTCTCTCTTCTAAGAATCGTAAATACCGTCCGGAGATGCTCTGCATGTTCCTCTGAACTGCCTGAGTACACTAGAATGTCATCAATGAATACGATCCACAAACTTATCTAAACACGGATCGAATAATTCCCGGTTTCATCAAATCCATGAACGTTAGCCAGCATTAAATAATCCGAATGGCATCACTAGGAACTCGTAGTGACCATATCTCGTCCTAAAGGCAGTCTTAGGAATATCACTCTCCTAGACCCTCAACCCATGGTAGCCTCGACCTAGGTCAATCTTAGAATATACCCAGATCCATGCAATTGGTCAAATAGCTCCATTCCATACGCAGGAAGCCGGATAACGGTTGCGTATTGTCACCCGATTTAGCCGTCATATAGTTCATACACAACCGTAAGCTTCCATCTTTCTTCTTTACCAAGAGAACTGGAGCTCCCACTGAGGCAATACTAGGGCCTGGATTTAAGCCTTGCTTAGCAATTCTCCAATTGTGCCTTCAATTCTTTCAACTCACGGGTGCCATTCAGATGGAGGATCGATACTCCGCCTGGCCCCTAATCAGTCTCAATAAAGAACTCAATTTCATCCCGGTAAACTAAATATCATCCGGAAAGACATCCGCAACTCTTGTGATTTATGGGATGTTCTTTCTCACTGTCCCCCTTTGCTCTATCCACTACAAATGCCAATAATCTCCGCAACTTTTCCGAAGCATTTTCGTTTGGCCATGGCATTAATGACTAGGCGATCTCTTCGATTCCCAAATATCACGCCGGGGTTCCTCCGTCGAACTAATCTTACTTTCGCTCTATGCCCTGGATAACCACCACACCCAAGATATATCGAAATCATGGATACCAACATCATCAAGTCCGGCCGGAAAAATCCTTATTCGATCACCAATGCTACCTGAACTATCCTTTCGACATCATAGTATCCTATCGGGTACTTAAAATCACCATAAGACCATCTATGGGGCCGACTCTATCCTCGTGCCTGTATGAATGGTAATGAATGAATAAAGTGAGTGGCTCTGTCCACCACCCGTGAGATGCACGGCGGATCAAACCGAAATCATACCAAGAATCACGCCTCGCAAGGATGCATCCGCCTCCACGTGGTGACTGTGAAATACCCGAGCCCGAGTACGGTGCATCACTCCTGATCCTGCCGACCCTGGGCGGGATCGTCTCGTCTCGAATCCACCCTACCACTCACCTGATCACTGTGCCCGGTAGATGCTGACCACCTACCTCGCAGGTCTCAGCCACTAACCGTGGCCAATCTCGAATAAAGTGCACCTTCCTACCAGAATGGAAAACATCCCGTCATGTTCATCCTACACTCTCCGAGATGCTCTCCGACATGTGGGCACAATGGAAAAGATGATCCTAAAATCTACCACTCAGCCTTAAGGATTCAAAGAATCCCCGGGTTACGCCTCCGCCCCGAGCCTCTATCACGTCCACTTTTTCTTTCTTTCTACTAGATCGGATCAGTATGGCCAATAGTGCTAGGAGCACTTCTTACCGTCTCAAGGTTCCCGAGTTAGAACCGAAACTATCCTTTCTACCTTTAGTGCAACCTCAAACTTTCATAAAATCAAGTCAGCTTGCTTTGCTTTGTTGTATCCGAAACACTGAAACCCAGGTCTCCACCGTGCCTGAAAGGATCTCGTGGTCCACGCTACATCTTTCGGTGCACTCATGGTGGAAAGACTCTGCCCACAGACCACATAATACTAGAACGCCTAACCCTATCTAAACCATACATGTCGCCTCCGGGTCGGCAGACCATCATAAGTTTTAGCCCCTAATTTTAGAGCGTCTCTATCATGCCCCTCGCTCTTCCTGAGGCTCGTACCTAATCCGTAGTCAGAACGACCGTATAACCTCGATCCATCGTCAAGGTACCGCCACTGTCCGCGCCGATGGTTCCTCACACGCAATGATTCATCACATTTTCGCATCTGGTGGGTGTGTCTGCTGATGATATCTCTCGTGGTGCCTCCCATGAAGTCCTGGGGATCGACCTCTCTACGACCCCGTCCCGGTACATAATGTCAGAATTTCAAAGCAAAGATTCAAAGTGACACTTACAATATTTGATACATGCAAGGATTTAGCAAAACAATGTAGGTTGCGAGAAAATCATTATTATGTACCACTATAGGAAACACCGAAAACGCCAAAAACAGTGAACTATCGCCTAAACTCCGCTTCTCGATACCAAGCTGACGCACCCTTCCTAGTGACAAGAAACGCCTACATCTCCACAAGATCCTCCCACCCAAGCTCGCCGACCGACAAGTTACCATGAAGCTAAGCCGTTAAAACCGCTGAAATCGTATTTGAAAAACGTGGGTTGGTAAAATTCATTTTTCTATCAAACACACCTTTAGATTTAACGAAAATCCGCAAAGATAACGACGTGACTAAGTGGTCAAGCCCGAAATACAAAAAATCAATTCAGATATAAAAATATAGCCCCAATATTTTCCAAAATCCAACCACATAACAATAAAGGACCTCTCCGGTCCTCATCAAAATATAAGATAAAGATCAATCAAATATAATTGTCAAGAACTCTGTTTTCAAAACCATGCATGCATATTTTACAAAAGATATTTACATATACAAAATGCCACATTTTAACTTTTACTATTTTTAATTTACACCTTATCTTATATATAATCACAACACAGTGTTTAGGACTGAGGATCTTGGAAAGATCTTTCGGCTTCAGCACCTGCACCTGAAAAATTATTTTAAAAATAGAAAACTGTGAGCCAAATGGCTCAGTGAGTACTACAAGTTCTAAATGTCGCTGCCTCGTTGTTTGTACCTCCCAATATGAAAATCAGACATAAATGGTTGTAAAATCGCTTATGAGAAACCGAGTTTTTACTTATGAAACCATTTCCAAAACTGCCTCAAACTGCTACGCTGAAATCGGCTTCAAAACTATTTCGGGCCAATAAAATCAGCTTAAAAACTATTTCTCGTCATTAAAACTGCTTCAAGCAGTGGTTAATATCTCGAAAGTGTTATACTCAGAATCAGTACCAACCATCGTGGCCCATTTCTCGAAATACCCAAACGTGATGCCCCTGGAATCCTGAACCCAAGATCAGAATAACCCTAACACTACCCTGGCTAATATGGTCCATGAACACGGCGGGATCTTATGGCAGTACAATGGAACCTCTGGATCCAAATGCTCTGCGGATGGAACCCTGAACCAACACCTCATCGCTATGTACTAAGTCACGCTAACTATATACCTCGAATGTGCAAGAGGGCGACTCAATTATATATATTCTGTATCTAACCCCCAATCGCGACTGTGCAATATAGGTTAGTCATAATATCCCATAACCCAAATGCATGCACAATCCGAAATATATCCGACGGAACTAAGCCGTACATTTAGGGTTTTGCTAAACCGTGCCAACCTGGTTTTTAAATAACAAATCGAACTTTTCGCTGAAGATAACAATTGGGAGGTAAAAAAACGCTTTATAAATCTATATTTTCAAAGCACTTTACTTCGAAATTGTAATTTAAACACTTTCGCTTTAAAAATGATTTCGAGTACTCAATCTTTTCTCGACTAATTTCTTTCAAATCTTGTCAAGCACTCTAAATTTCGTCGGATGCTCAAATCGCTTACAACCATACAAAGTACGAAATACCTCAATTTAACGCTTTAACCATAAACATATATGTATTTCAAAGACTATATCAACGAACTCTCGACTAACAAACTTTAATACGCTTTAGTCCCATTTGATATGAAGATGATAATACGACGCTAAATTGACCAAAATGTCCATACACATTCAATGCCTCATAAAAACTATCCGCTTTAGTCAACTCGACTGGGCTGACTTTCCATGAGTCTAAAAATACTTAAATATTTCGAAAATTCCGTCCGACTCATTCACTACAATCCCGAAATTTCAATCAAAATCGGTCTATAACAATCCCAAAATTCAGACCACTGTCTCGAACATTGGGCCCCAAAATTCCTAAACTCGCCTAAAATTCTTGGGGATTTAAAGTTTAACTAATCTTTACGGCCTTCTGAAGAAAATTTCAAGCCATTACATAACCTTGAAGCTCAATAACACAATTAGGCAAATTTTCTACCTTTAAAGTTTGACAAAAGGCTAAGATATTGGTACCTATGCGCAAATTTCTCTTCTCAAGGTATACCAATTTTGCTCTCTCGTCCGACGAACGCCTCATGATCCGATTTCCACAGATCCGAGAAAGAATGTTATGTTAAAATAAAAAAAAATCGCCTCCTCTCTCTCTCTCTCTCTCTACGTATCCCATCTCCCCAGTTTGATTTTTATTCTTTTTTTTTAATCTAATTATTATTCTTTTTCTTTAATTATTATTATTATTATTTAGATAAATAATTTCTATTACCTTATTCAAGTCCATTTTTGTCCCGAAAAATTTTATTTATCCTAATTGAATATTCTTTAAATATTTATCATTTTTTCGAGATTTTTCTAAAATCTCGCTTTCTGTGTTTCACTCTTAAACCCGGTCGCCAGAAATTCGTAAAATATCCGACTATCCTTTGAATTTAATTTAAACTTTTTCTAGGTTACTAGATTTCATGGCATCGAACTTAACTAAGATAAATCCGCTTTGTCATCCAAATCTAGAGAATTTTCGAAACTTCCTCGAACTATTTTGCAATTTATTATTATTATTTTACTATTTAAACTTCCCATTAATTATACTTTTCACTCCATTTCTCTCTTATCTGCAAAGTGCCACAATTCTTTTGAAAATTTTGGGAAATTTCACCCTTTAAAACAACAACATTTCAAAAAATTCTATTATGGCACTAAAATACTACAGTTCTCAAGCATACTACTACATACCGTACACTTTCAGACAAGTGCTGCTACAAAGAACACCCGAATCGAGTTCGACGGTTGAGTTATGACCTTCCCGAAGTTGGAGGTCATAATGCAGTCAAATCCCGAATCGACGAGTCGATTCGACTTCTGAGCTTCGGCTTCAACACCTCGGTCCGACATATAACAAGACCCGAAATTCCAATTTCTCGAATAAGGGCAAAATCGTAATTTCCACTACAAAATTGTACTCTTGCTAAAAATTCGAATTAATTCTCTAGATCCTGATGATGAAACGGATCGCACCGTTTAATCGCCTCACAAATCTAGTTAGTATGTAAAATTTCCTCGTAATTTTCCGGTGACATTGAGTCGGCATCGCTGAGCAAGATCGCGCTTCGAGTGCTCAGAAACGATTTTCGGCGCAACGAAGTCAGAATGATGGGGCGACTTATCAATGCGCTATGGCGGGTGATGAGTGTAGAAACGATGAAATGACGTCAAATAATAATATCAAATCCTAAATTATGAAGATAACGGTGATTTCTGGGAATTTGATTTAAGTCACAAATGCCAACAGCCAATAGCCAGTTTTTCTCCTACATTAAGCCAAAAAAGTTAAAAACGCTTTAAACATTTGGTGAGATGCGTAGCTTTTCGAGAGGATTTGTATAAAGAGAACTCTTTCTGTGAATGCGGACGATCCGACCATTCATGGGCCTTTCTGCCAGGCTGAAAAACGTCACACAGGCAGTGCGGCTACAAAGATTTCTGATTCTGGAGTTTCTTTCAAACCTCCTAGGGTAGATTTCTCCCTACTTCGAATTACTCCCATTTAAACGCTTTTTACTAATGCTCTGGCTGAATGAGGCCGTGAGGGGTCAAGTTCGATCTCTGTCCCAAAACATGGGACCCGAATTATTGGAAATTTTTTTTGAAACTTTAAGAGACCGGCTTCTGCATACCCGGTATGGACTGCTTGGGGTGTAGGTCAGGTTGATTTGTGTATTGAATGGTCAGTTGATATGTATCAAGGGAATTACGTGGATTGCGTGGTTCACAAGGTGAATCGTTGATTGTGATTTTTCGAATAAAACTGAGGCTTCACTATTCTCGAAAAACAAAGTTGTTCTAAAAATTATATTTTTGTGAAAATATGTGTTTGGTTAAGTAATTCGAATAGAATTGCTTGTGTTTGAACATTAGCCCAAGTGAGCTAATTTTATGTTTGAAATGATAATTACATAACATGATTGTGTGATTTTAATTATGCGAGTATATTCAGGTTTATATATTTGGTGGCATGTGATTTAGACTGTATTTGAAATTTGACATACATGCATTCCATATGCACTGAACATCCTGCAGGACTAGTAGCTAGTGCATGGTATAAGTCTAGAGAAGACTCGCTCTGAGGGTAGTCTAAAATGTTAATCATCTGAGGGTAGTCCACAAAACTAAAAATATCAATAGTCGGAGCGGCCCATTTGATATTCATCTGAGGGTAGTCCACAAAACAACAATATATGAATCATCTAGAGCGCTCCAATTGATATATACAATTTCGAGGGTTGTCCAATTAATAAAACAATAATTCTATACAAGGCTTAGGCGAGGAGAGAGTCGGTAAGACTCTAGATCCGAAGGTCATGGACATTCACAGGATCATGCATTTGCTTGAATGTGTGTTTACTTGGAACACAGACCGCACTTAGGCGGTGAGAGTAGTCTACTTTAGTGGCGATTCTCCTATCGAGCATTAGCCACCCCGTCGTGATCATCCCCTTTGCGGTGCAATGTGGAGCGCATATGAGACAACCATTCTGAGGATGTCTTAAGAAAAGCCGATTGTGGATTTGGCTTGATCATATTTTTATATGTATTAGAATTTGAGTATTTTAATATATGGGTATAAGAGTAAAACATTTGAACTCTTGTAACTATCAAGATATAATGATTCATAGCTCTGTGATGTATATTATATTGTTTATAGCCCAAGGTCAGATATCTATATGGATTGAAATTATATTTGACGATATTTTCTGCAACTGCTTAATGCACATGTATTGTATCAGGTAGAGCTCCCGTACAAAGGAGACTCTGGGTCAATTTTCTCAAGGGCTTCTGCAACCCGACATCCACTTAGACTGGGCTGGTCGACGGGTAGTCAACGGACACCCCGGGTTTGGGGCGTCACACTTGGTATCGTATACAGGTATACGAATATCTAGGAGCTCTAAGCTTGGTATCCATCACCACCAAGTGGTTTGATGTGGAGTATAGGCATATGGAAACCTCCTTATGGATAGGAAAATTTGGGCTTAGGGGCCATGGTTGAGAAAGAGCATCACCACTAGGTGTGGTTCTGATGTTGAGTTTAGGTACGAAGATTACCTTGCGAAATCACTGACAAAAACTAGGACACTACATGCACGCAAGGTCACGCTGCTTGATTCAATGCAACACAAAGTGATGGTCGGTGCCAAGTGTTGTAAAGTGTTATAATGTTGTGCGCTTGGTGATTAGCACATAGATGAGTTAAGGAAATATCTAGAAAATATTTGGAGTGTAATCTGGTACAAACTGAACAAAAGAGAATAAATGAGAATAAATTTAGAAGAATTTATTTGTTAGAGGTGAAGAAATTTAATTTTAAGGTTTTGATGTTGTAAATCAAGAAAGTAAATAAAATAAATTTTACTAAATTTATTTGAGTGTTGAAGATGAGAAGAAATTTGGGTTAAGAAAATAAATTTAATAAATTTATTTGATGAGAATTTGGAAGAAAATACTTTCTAAGATTTACACAGACAGAAAATTGAAGAAAATGGAAGAAAATAAATTTTTATAAATTTATTTGAGTGGAGAATATTTTCGTTGAGAAATCGGAAAAGAAAATAAATTTTTATAAATTTATTTTTTGGTTATGAAAATTCACCCCGACTTCGAACGATTTCTAAACTCCAAAGACCTACAACTCGCTAAACCCTCACCCATCCACCCACATGTAGAGAGCACTAAGTCAAGACTTCAACCGCTGGCTTACAAGATTCTGGATTTAAAGGCTTTTGCCATACTCCTGATCGTCGGATTTCACAAGCTGGTCGCGGCTTTTCTATTCTCTTTTCCTTTTCTTTTTCTTTTCCTTTTTCTTTTTTCTTTTTCTTTTGTTTTGGAAGACGCATTGGCCTTCTATTCGTGGGGGTCCTTAACCTATTAAAGGTGGTCAATCTAAACCAGATAGGCTTTTCAAAGTTTAGATGTTAGGTAACTAAATTTTCTATTGTTGAAACCTAATGTGCACAATTTAAGAAAAGTTTAAGAAAATGGTTTTCTAAGGTTTTATATGGTGTAAAATTTAAGAAAATGGAGAAAAATAAATTTTTATGAATTTATTTGAGTGTCCAAGAAAATGAAAAAAAAATGATGATTTTAGTGATTTTTAGAGATTTTTCCTACTGAAATAATGAAAATATATATATATATATATATATATATATATATATATATATATATATATATATATATATATATATATATATATATATATATATATATATATATAAGGAAAACGAAAAAAATTAAAAGTGTAGTTGAAATTAATACCGCCCAAGTGTATTTTTTAGAGAATGTGACTCAGACATAACATGTAAATTGTATTGCAGCCGAGGAACCTAGAGTGGTAAGAATTGCATTGCAACCTACGGGTTATATCGCAGTCAGGTAAATGGGCTGTGGAGTACAGACAGAATACACTCGTAATCAGGGACAGAACTTGGGGGTCGGGCTACTGATTGGGAGCAGATATAAGGCTCACCAAGCCACGATATCTACATCGTAGCAAATGATACACGGCCGCGCAGGCGCTGGGCGTGCAAACAGCGCCGGGCGCCACGCAAGAGGGATCAAGGCCGGCGACGAAGCTGGCGAGCGTGTGACTCGCGGCGAAGGGCAGCGCTGGGCGCGAGGGCGGACGCGCGCTGGCGAAGGGCAGGGCGCATACAGGCGCGCTGGCGGACGCGGGCCGCCACAGAGCGCCATGGCGAGGCAGCGCCATGTGGCGAGGGTGCTGCGGGCGCGCGGCGCGACGGGGTGCAGCGCCACAGGCGCCAAGCTTCGACAGTAAAGTACTGATATGCTGGGCGGCGCTGGTCGCTCGGGTCGTGTGCACTCTGCACTTGGCCTGCTTTTGGCCCGCTCGATTCGGTATTTTTCTCGAGTCAATTTGACATTGTTCGTGAACTTGGCTCATGAACATCGTTCGCCTCGAAATTTTCTAAAAAATTTTAAATTTAATTAAAATCAAATAAAATTTGATAAAATTTTCGAAAATGTGTAATTTTCAAAAATAAAATTTTCAAAATAAAATTTTGTTGAAAACAATCTTTTGATGCAAAATTTATTGCGATACACTCCAGTTATGTATGATTAGTGTCTCTGACTGTGCTTATGCTCTTGCAGAATGTGTAGATGGGATTTAACTACCAATTGAAATCGTGATTAGTGGTAGTTATGTAGGGAAGTTATAATAAGCATGGTGTGATGATAGGGAAAAGGTGAATGCTAAGGTTACGACTTTGACTAGATTCGGATACCTAAACGAATGTTAACCTGTAACCTTATCAAATAAATAAATCGAAAGTGGCCTAATTTAGCACCACTTAGAAATGAACTGGTCGGTTCATGGTTGTCAAGTCTATTAGTAATCATGATCTACATTACTAGTTGTGGATCAAGTGAAAAATTAAATGACCTTGTTGCCATTGAACGGTATGATGGCTATCGAGGACGAGACGAGAGGGAGGCCCACTGCAGACTTCCACAAACACCACCCGCTTGTTCGATCACAGACCCTTTGCCGAGGCCGCAGGTATTACAAAATGAATGCCATCGCACCTGACCGGTACAGCAGTAGACGTGGAGATCCTAGTAACCTCCAGAGGCTGCGAGACGACATCCCTCCGACATTCACAGGGGGTAGATCCCGATGGTGGTGTAATTCATTGGTTCATGCAACGAGAAAGTGTTGGGGAGGCTGCGGAGATTACTCTAACACGACCAGATTAGACTAGCCACAGACCAGCTATAGAGAATGAGGCCCAAATAGGGTGGAATGGGCAAGGACTCCTAGAGACCTTAGAGGAGCCATTGTTGTGAGTTCTCCTCAGGGATTGGTGGCGAGAATAAGTAGATATGTCGAGGTTGCAGTTAGAGATCTCTGAGACTCTACCACAAGGGACTTGAGGATCATGGACATGTCGAGTTCGATGTCATCCCTTGATGGATCGCCGATAGCTTACAAGATCAAGTATCGACAAGGGAAGATAGCGGTTACCGCTTGTCGCAGACTGCATCGTGGTATTTCAGGACAAACATGATATTTCGCCTCGCATAAGATACGAGTCCAGCAGGTCGTGACAAGCACGGTTGGCTCGCGAGCCCATCCCTAAAGGACGAGGAGAGATCACTCTGATCTACCTTGAGCAAGATGCGAAAGTATGTGGATGTTTTTCCAGATGAGCTACCTGGACTACCTCCACAGAGGATAGTAGACTCTCAGATCGCACCCTGTACTTTACTCCATCTCTATGACTCCGCATAGGATGGCACCAGCTTGAGCTGCGGAACCTCGAGTCCTCGGGGCCATAAAGAGCTATTGATAAGGGGTTTATCAAACCGAGCACTTCACCATGGGGCGCTCCGGTTCTATTTGCGAAGAAGAAGGGCAAGACCTCCTTCGATCGTGCATTAACTAATACAGTACCAACAGGTTATGATCCGTGACCTACCTACACGAGGATTGATGATTTATTTGACCAAATGAGAGGAGCGAGTTTATTTCAAGATAGACCTTCAGACCGGTTATCATCGCCTGAAGGTTAGGAGCCGATATCCCTAAGGCGCCATAGACGCTGCTATGGGCACTTCGAGTTTACTTGATGTCTTTGATCGACGAATGCACAGCGGAAGCATTCATGGATCTCTCATATGCATGTGGTGTTCCAACCCTATCTAGATCAGTTTAATAGTTCGTGGATGACATTTTGATCTACTCCCAGTCAGAGTAGGAGCATGAGTATCACTCGAGGGATTGTGTTACGCCATCGAGAGACCATCAACAGAGAGCGCTCAAGATCGCAGTTACGCAGTTTTAACTTACTGAGGGGCGAGATTTTGGGACACGTATGTCGCACCAGAGTGTCACTCGACCTAGAGAAGGTTGAGGCAAAGTTGATGAGCTGGGAGAGACCTGAATGCTAAATTCTGTAGATACGTGAAGCTTCTTGGGATTGGCTGGGTATTACAGAAGATTCAAGAATGGGCCTGAAAGGTCCATTCTAAGTGTGATCGCAGGATTTCACCTACGGACATAGACTCCATGGTCAGCGGCCCCGACCTCATGCAGAGAGATTGAGGATACTTGGAACACGGATACCTGCAAGTTGGTAACAAGAGGGAGGATCAGCCTTTCCTAGTCGGAGGAAGAGGCGTAAGACTTTTTGCTTCAGCACCTGGGCTTTCGTGACTAGTGGTCAAGATCGAGCATGAGCTTACTGATCATCAGACAGGACCCAAGACTTTCGGGAGCAATGAACCAAATAGGCCAGAACAGAGAGAGAGGAATTCATTCTTTCCACACCCTAGTACGCTCGAGGAACCAGCTTTGCCAGGTGCTATACAAGAGTGGTCGGTGTCGTGAATTGGGCCAGAGTCGCACAAATGGAAGCGTGGTGAACCTGTGGTGGTACATCTATTAGTCACGGGATTGTCGCTTGACATAGATGAGTAGACAACCATCTAAGTTGTCGGCACTGAGACCTTAGCCGGGTTGTCACACTCTGGCCACCCAGATCGACTCGGCTTAGAGGTTAAGGCCTTTAGAGTAGCTTTTCAAGCATAGATGTTCCTGTGATGTGGGGAGAGAGTCGACCCGAGCAGGTCAGATTATGATGTAGAGATCTCCGAGATTCAGATTCCCGCTTCATGGTGGACCTGATAAAGGTGTCACAAGACAGACATCGCGTCAGGTGCACCCGCAACATCAAGAGACGGAGACTGTATGCACTAAGAGTGGTCATTCACCACTCATGGTCACAAAGCAAAGCAATAGGCTCAGAATCCCCTCGTGTGAGTAATCCCGAGAGTTAAAAGAGACCCCAGGAGAACCCCGACTTCGTGTAAATGCAAAGAGGCCTCGCGGTGCCTAAGAGTTATGTGATCGAGGATGGAAACACCACACACCGTCAAAGCCATCACCTAGACTAGTCGAGGAGCTGTGAGCCCAAGACCTCGAGGCTCGAGGTTCTCTTGGAAATTGCATTAAAAGGTTGAGCCGGAAGGGCTTAGTAAATGGATGTCATGCATGGCAGGTAATGGATTAGGTTGGAGCCCATCAGATTGTCGCGATCGCGACCTCTAGAAAGGTGATTTACACACCAAGCAAGGGTCGGTAGATTACAGCATGGATTACATACTGTACAGGGAACATGGCTGTCTTGATCATAGCAAAAAGAGTGATTAATTGCCCTTAGCTTTAATTCACCCATAAACAACATTTATCAAAGGTAATGAACGGGCACCATATGAGACATCAGATGGTGCCACGTAGTCACCAGCAGATAATCTAGACGGAGAGAGAGATCCATCACGGTCCTGTGATTTACTAGAGACACCTCCGAGAAGGTGAGCTTGATACGGCCAACGCCTTCTCTCATGGCTCAGCCTAGAAGAGCTAAGGCCGATGTACGACGCCACCCCTTGTGAGCCCCGAGGTCAAGGATCACGCTTTCTCGAGGGTGAATCCTAAGAGAGTGAGTATAGGGTTCTAGTTAAGCCAAAGCAGGTTTATCACTCTAGATACTCAGAGGGGAGCTGCATTGTTGGCACTCCATAGCTTATCATCCAAAGATGTCAGTGGTTCACAGGTGTTTTTAATGCCTCCATGCTCTGATATATACCCTGTGATCCAACTCATGTGGTGGATTGAGGACAGATAGAGATTGACACGGATAGGACCTTCGAGGAGGGACTAGTGCAATGTCGATAGTCGTGGATCTGTCTTGCGACAAGACCTTGAGGTTGTAGTAAGAGGCTATGGCAAAGACTGGAGTGGAGAGTCAACGGGGAGCCGCCAGGACACGACATGCAACACCCATCCCTTCTCGCTTGGGGTGGACAAGGTACGTAATTTGGCCGCTTAAAATTTAAAAACGATCATACTTAATGAGCGCAGTTGCATATGTACGTGAGTGATTGTGATAGTCCTGAATTTTGGAACGAAATTCCTTTAAGGAGTGAGATCGTAAGACCTTAGAAATTCCTAATTTAATAAGGGGCAAATCGCAATTTCAATTACAAAATTGTAATTTTTATAAAAATCCCACTAATTTCTAAATCTCATGATGAAACGGATTGCACCGTTGGAACTGCCTCGCGAAATCTACGGCACGAAAATTTCGTAATTCTTCCTCGGTAGTCGGAAATGGCACGCTTCGGCGCACGCGCTTGAGCGCCAAACGCATTTTCGGCGCAACGAAAGCCAACATAAGACGTACTCATGTGCCAAGGGGGCGGTATGAGTAGAGAAATGATGAAAATGAACGACCAAAATAGTGCCGAATATCAAACTGAAAATCTGAAGATATAATGCATTCGAATTCGACTTGTTTCACAAACGCCAAAATAAACACAAGGCTTCTTCTCCTACATTAAGCCAAAAAGAAAAACGTGGGAAACATTTGGGGGAGATGCAGTAGCTTTCTTTTGAGAGGATTTTAGAGAGAGAGAGAACTTCTGTAATGCGACGATCCGACCGTCACGGCCTTCTGGGCGACACAAAACGCTCTACATGCGGGGCAGCTACGCGTGACTCGGATCGGGAGTTTCTTCAAACTCATTGAGGTAGGATTCTCTCCGTACTTGAGTTTTACTCCCATCGGTTGAATGAGGTCGTGAGGGGCCGTTTGATCTGTCCCAAAACATGGAACCGAATTATTGGAAATTTTTTTTGAAACTTTAAGAGACCGTTTTCGCACAAATCCCGCGTATGGACCGTTTGGGTGTAGGTTGTGTTGATTTAAGGACAATTTATTGCCGATATGCATGTAGTGGAATGGCCGTGGATTGCGGGTTCACAAGGTGAATCGTTGATTATGATTTTTTGGGAATAGTAACCGAGGGTTTCACTATTCCCAAATAGTGTTCTAAAATTATATTTTTGTGAAAATATGTGTTTGGTTGGCACTAACAGAATTGCTTGCGGTTTGAACACAAATTTCAAGTGAGCTAATTTTGGTGTTTGAAATGATAATTACATAACATGATTGTGTGATTTTAATTATGCGAGTATATTCACGTTTATATATTTGCATGTGATTAGACTGTATTGGAATTGACATACATGCATTCCATATGCACTGGAACATCCTAGGACTATAGAAGTTAGTGCATGGTATAAGTCTAGAGAAGACGGTTCGGAGGGTAGTCTAAAAATGTTAATCATCGGAGGGTAGTCCACAAACTAAAAATATCAATCGTCGGAGCGGCCCAATTGATATTCATCGGAGGGTAGTCCACAAACAAATAATATATGAATCGTCGGAGTGGCCCAATTGATATATACACTTCTGAGGGTTGTCCACTAATAAAACAATAATTTCTATATGCTTTCAGCGAAAGTGTGAGAGAGCTCTGGGTGAGGACTCCTGGACCCAGTTATCAAGTGTAGACACATTCAAGCAGGATCATGCATTTGCTTGAATGTGTGTTTACTCTGTAAACATCATGACCGCACTTAAACATGTAGTGTTCTACCAGGCGATTCTACCGAGCATTAGCTCACCTCGTCGTGATCCCCTTACAAAAATGTGAGCTATGAGGAGACAGTTCGTCTTTAAGGATGTCTTAGAAGAAAAGCCGGATTGTGGCTTTGGCTTTGACGATATTTACATGTATTAGAATTTGAGTATTTTAATATATGTGGTATAAGAAAGAAACATTCAACTTTGTAACTACTGGGTATATAGTTGATCTATAGTCGTATGTATATTGAAAGTATTGTTTATGGGCCCAAGTGGCCAGATATCATATGATTGAATATATTGATTATATTGCACTGTTTGGGACAGGATATGCAGGTATTGTACGGTAGAGCCCCGTACAAAGGAGACTCGCCCGATTTTCCTCGAAGTGGCTTCGTAACCCGACATCCACTTGTATTCCGCGGGTTGACGGGTAGTCAACGGACCCCTGGGTTTGGGGCGTCACATATAATATCCTCCTCAGGCATATGAATGGATTCTTGACTCAATGGCCTTTCCATAGAGTCTAAGAACACCCGAAACGAGTTCGACGGCTAGAAGTTATGACCTCCGGTCGAGGTCATACGCGGGTCAACTCGAATCGACGGCTTGACCTGACGGACGAGCCTGATCTAACACCTGGTCTGACATCTAATATCCTCTCAGGCATATGAATGTATTCTTGACTCCAATGGGCTTTCCATAGAGTCCAAGCACCCAAATCGAGTTCAAACGAAGGAGATATGACCTTCCCAAGTTGAGGTCATGTGAGTCAACCTGCACGAGCTGACCTCAATCGACAAGCCGACCCGACCTCGACGAGCTTAATCTAACACCTTGGTCTGACATCTAATATCCTCCTTAGGCATATGAATTTCGACCAATGGGCCGATGAGTCCAAGAACACCTAAATCGGAGTTCAAACGGCGAGAGAAGTGACCTTCCAAAGTTGGAGGTCATGTAGTCAACCTGCATTTGTCTAACCCGAACCGACGAGTGACCTTCATGTGATGGAGGTCCGCCGACCTCTATGCACGAGGTCTCGGCTGACCTCCGGCTGTACGGCGCAGGCCGACCTCTGCGCAATAGGAGCGTGTCGACCTTCTGCATGAGGTCTGCTGACTCCCGCTACATGAGGTTTGCCGACCTCTCACAGCGAGGTCTCACGACCGTTGACGAATTCTACGGCTGACCTCTCACCCATTTGACTGCTCAAAGTAAAACACTCATAACTTGATCTACAAGATCCGAATTCGAGAATTAAAGTTCTAACATCAATTTCATTGACGCTACTTACAATTCTAACAGAAGGACTTACTACCAAATTCCCTTTTATTTCTACTCAAAACCCGTTCTAAGGTCCGACTAGCTGACCCGAATTGCGAACTGAATCTGACCAGATTTAGTCATTGACTCAGTAAAAGGACTATAACTTAGTCTATAAAGGTCCAAATTGAGATATTCAAAATCCTAACATCAAGTTCATTGATGTGGCTACAATTTATCAGAAGGACTTACTTCCAGATTCCCTTTATTTCTAACCCAAAAACTCGTTCTAAGGTCCGGCTACTGCATATGATCAAAAATAGGGAATTTTCTTGGTTCAACTTGCAACTAGACCCTTCCTAAAACACATATCTAGGATCCTTAGAGCTCTTCTCAACTTAATCCTAACAAGAAATGAGATTAGGAGTTTCCAAACCCCAACCATACACAAGATAAGGTTCCAAACTATGTATCTAACCTTTCTAGACCAAAACAACTCAAATCCTTACAACCCAAGACATGTATCCATACTCAAATTTAGTAGTTCCATACCAAACCATATTTCCATACTTTTCTATACAAAATCATAGTTCCATACCAAACCATATTTCCATACTTTTCTATACAAAATCATAGTTCCATACCTGTGACCTTCTCTTTCTTCTCCTTCTTCTTCTTTCTTTCTCTTCTTCTTCTTCTTCTTCTTCCTTTCTTTCTTCTCTTATTCGGTTTGCTCTCTCTTTCCCAAGACCAAACAGAGATATTTATTTTGGTCTTATCCTTTTATTTCACTTTCTGGGCCAAAGGAGGAAACTTCCTCCTTTCCTTTAAGCCACTTGTCTCTTCCATACAATTTTCTAGTCCTTACTTCATTCTAATATCTTTCTTTTATTACTTTAGTCCTCCAACTCTCTATTACTCTTGGATTTAACTTATGCATATTTCTACTTTGGCATATGAACTTATTAAATTATGACTCTTAGGTGTCCTCGAATTGGTAATTTATTAAATTACCCTTAATCATGTATTAATTCCAAGTTCTTTCTTATTTTATTTTATCTTTAATTTATTTCGGATAAATATACTTTGTTTTTATTATACCCTAAACATGTCCGAAAACTCGCTAGGTATATTTCAGTGTTACATTACCTCTAGCTCTCTTCAGATCAACTAGATTGATCGCCACTCCCCACGCAAACTAGCGCCAAAAAATGCGTCTCGCCTTTATTCGTATGCTGAATTTATTCCCAAGCGTAGGAATTAAGGTCGTCTAGCATTGTAATACTGTGGGAATCCACAGGTCATCTCCACAGGGAGTAGTCTTTTAGTTGATCCTTAGGAGCTATTCTCCAAAAGATGTGTATTTGAAAAGGAAATTATGGGGGTCAGGTCGGGTAGATCGAGTAATTAATTAAATAGATTATTTTAAACAAGAAGATGATTGATGGGGTTCTTAGGTTTCCACTCACTATTGATCAAGTAATTCCCACCTCTTAGTTTATAATCTCATCTAAGAGCCATTGATGAATGGTCTTCGACGGAAGATTTTGCTTTAAACGCTCTTTTAGAATGAAAAACGATCAAGGGATGTTAAACACTTATTCAACAATTAACTCAGACTCTTAGCTTGCATTTGTAATCAAGCATAACGTGTACCGAGGATCTCTCGTTCACACGTTGTCAAGAGGATGCCCAACTAAGGTTTTATAAAGTTTCTCTACAAGTGCTTAACATCACACAATCCCATTGAAGTATAAAAGAGGAATCGAGGGTTATTACCCCGATCGTGTGAGTTTCCACCAAGTAACCCCAGCCTAAGAGTTTGTAACTTCATTGAAATTATAAAGCGAATCATAATTGATGAGAAACTATTAATAAAAGAAATCAGAAAATCAAACTTCAATGCAAACCAAAGAATAAAAATACAAAATACTGGAGAGAGAAACTAGTCATGGTGACCTAACCGAAAGGTTACATGAACTTGAAACTGCAACTGAGAAAGTGAAGTCTCCTATTCTACTCTAAAATCCTAGCAAAACTGGTGAGAAAGAACACTCTTATGAAAACCAAAACCCTAGAAATCAAAAGCCGCCTTCTCCCCTTTCCTTTAGCTTATACCCTTTTCCATCAGGTGTGGATCCCACATGGTCGAAGGACGAACGTACTGCACACAGAATCGTAATCCCGCTCAATTCCGTAAACATTACATGTCAAGATCGTACCGTTAGGTGCGGTACCGGCACCGACGGCTAATGTGCTTCACGGGGGTACCCAGACGTTAGAGCCGTACCGGCACCGGGCCACACCGTTGATTTCCCGTCGTGGGTACGGCATCGTTAGGAGTGGTACCTGCATTCACATCTGCACTTGTTCCCCAACATCTTTGCAACTCTCCAAGCTTCACCACACGTTGGCATCATCCTCAATGATCCATATTCGCTTCCGGTCACGAACTTTGTAACACTATGCACCGAAAACCCAAAACTCGTACAAGTCCGTAAACACAAAACAATCAAAAGTACCTATTCTTATACAAAATGCTAAAGTATGACTCGAAGGTACTAAATCTGATATAATTGTTGCTCTTCAGGTGATTCTAACACACGGCTTGAGGTCGCACAACCGAGGTCGTCGTAGCTCTACCTCAAATATTTAGGCCCCTTTGTATGACCTTTGCTCATTTCGCTAACTTCGAAAGCCTCTATTCCTGACGCTTGTAACACCGATTAGCTTTGTTATTCTATGGATCCGTCCCTCTTACCTTCTTGGTTTCTTCTATTTTTTTTTTTTTTTTACGACTAGGTCGAGAGGCTCTCGATCATCCACCTTTAAATGGCTGTGCTCTTACCGAGCTATGTGACCGTTGATCGGGTCGAGCCATCGGGCTCGCCAACCGAGCCATATGGCCCCCGCTACTTCGGGCCTCTGAGCTGTTAGATTCTTAAGAACTGAGCTACATGGCCTCTTTGAAATTGAGCTACATGGCCCCTTTGAAATTGAGCTACATGGCTCCTTTGAAGTTGACCTACGTGACTCATTTGAAACTGAGCTACAAGGCTCTTTTGAAATTGAGCTACGTGACTCCTTTGAAGTTGAGCTACATGACTCCTTTGAAGTTGAGCTACAAGGGTCTTTTGAAATTGAGCTACAAGGCTCTTGACACCGAGCTACGTGGCCTTGGCTACTCGCCTCTCGGGCTATTAGGTTCTAAGAAGCTAGGCTATGTGGCCCCTTTGAAACTAAGCTACATGGCTCCTTTGAAGCTGAGCTACAAGGGTCTTTTGAAACTGAGCTACGTGGCTCCTAGGCTACTTGGCCTTCTAGGTTGTTAGGTTCTTAAGAACTGAGCTACATGGCCCCTTTGAAACTGAGCTACGTGGCTCCCTAGAAATTGAGCTACATGGCTCTTTTGAAATTGAGCTACGTGGCTCCTTAATATCCAAGTTCTTGGGTGCTCATTCGTCTTCCTTCCCTTGGGAAGGTGCGAGTAGTTTTAATGTCAGTTCGTGGAGAATCGGAACGGACTGCGTGCCTTCCCAAGGCGTTCCAAGCTTCTTTATAAATAACTGCCTTCCTTCGAGGGTGTATGCTATACGTTGATCCTGTTTCCATTTCGCCTCGCCAGCGTTGGAGCCGGGAGCTGACTTAAGCTTTTATGCGGTTATGCTTGCTACTGCCAAGAGTCTGCTTTGGCGCCACAAGATGGTGCTCGCTCGTTGTTCCCATATGTCGGGAGTTGGGTTGTTTCTTAGTCCCGCTAGTTGTGGGAGTTGTGTTGTTCTTTAGTCCTGTCATTTGATGGATTCAGGTCAAGGGACATGCTCGGAGGAGGCGGCGTGTTTTGAATGCTTCAAGGCCCATTCCTTATGCTATACCTTCCCTCCCCTCTTTTCTCTCTTCTCATTCTCCTTTTTCTTTTTCTCTTACTTGTGGTTTTGCCTCGACAGCGCTTGTCGATTGTAATTTCCTCGAGATGCAGAGCGCGCTTTGCTGACATAGTTTTTCGAGATAATCAGAACTCCTCGAAATAAAAGTACGAATTTTTGAGAACAGGCCTCTCTGTCTGATGTGTAATTTTCCGAAGCACCTTTGAGCCGAGCTCCTTACCCTTTTTTTTTTTTTTTTTTTTTTTTTTGATGATCTGCGAGAATATTAATCAGGCTAAAAATGAACACAAAGACTCAAGTATTAAAGTAAAACTCGTGAATATCTTATTAAAAGCTAACTGAGGTCCATTGGTAAAATATCCCGAGGTGTTCAAATTGCTCCAAGAATGCGTAAGGTTTTTCCTCTTATGCTCAGTTCATAGTTGTCGTTGACTATTCACGATACCACGTAATGTCCCTCCCGCTTGGTCCAAATTCTCCCATGTGTGGGTCTTCCTCGCGGCGTAAGTTTTTTAACTGTTAGGTTTCCTGATTAAAACTCATAGCCCGAATCTCTGGCCGTAATACTCGCTTATCTTCGCGTGATAGTCCTCGACACGCTTTAGGACCTGCTCACGCTTTTCTTCTAGGAGGTCAAGGTTCAGGCGGAGAATCTCCTCGCTGTGTTCGGTATTTGCGAACTCAACTCTTAGTGATTTTAGCCTAACTCAGACAGAGCTACCGCTCTGCCAAATGCCAGAGCAACAGGCTTTGAGCTGCTGACTCATGTACCAGATACCCATAATACCTCGGGGGAGGTATTTCTCCTACCCATTTCCCTTTAGATTTTCAAGCTTAGTCTTTAACGCTACCTCGAGTCCTTATGCTGACTTCATTGGTTCGCTGACTACTGATGAGCCTGGGATGAATAGTAATTTTATTCCAAGCTCCACGTGTAAATCTCCGAACTTAGGATTGTCGAACTGCTTTCCCATTATCGATACTAGGGTCGGTGGATTTTGAACCCGCATATTATGGACGCCGAACAGTTATGCACCTTTGCTCCTGATTGTCGCTAATGGCCAGCCTCACTCTACTTTGGTGAAGTAATCCACTCCTACAACAATAAACTTGCACTGGCCCTTCCCAATGGGTAGGGGCCCCAATATGTCTAGCCCCCACTGTTGAAAAGGCCAAGGACTTGTGATTGAGGTCAATCTACCTAAGGAGGTGAGAGATCCGCATGCTCCCGAAAGATTCAGATTTTCTAACCAACCCGTGGCGTCTGAAAGCATCAATGTAGGCCAATATCCATGTCTCAAGGTCTTTGTCGCCAAGGTCCTGGCTTCGATATGGTTGCTACAGATGCCTTCATGCACCTCTCTCGAGGCAATTACACCCGCTTCTTCCTTTCCTAAGACTTAAGGATGGGTGTAGAAGCCTGCTTATAAAGGGTCCCCGATGAACGTGAATCTAGCCACCCGCCCCGAGCTAGGTCAGCTTCGCCCCGATTAGTATGCCTAATTCCCTATTCCCAAGCCGTAGAATTATAGTCGCCTAGCATTGTAATACCGTGGAATCCATTG
Organism: Tetrastigma voinierianum; assembly: GCA_016808115.1. Lineage (NCBI taxonomy): Eukaryota > Viridiplantae > Streptophyta > Magnoliopsida > Vitales > Vitaceae > Tetrastigma > Tetrastigma voinierianum. Next base: position 1,067,257 of record JAEQBH010001147.1, on the reverse strand, counting down.
TGTCATCTCCACAGGGGAGTGGTCTCGATTCGTTGATCAATAGGAGCTATTCTCCACTAAAGTATGGTTTAAAGAAAAATGTAATGTTGTGTTGTTTGATTGAATGGTTGATTGGTTTGAATGTTTTAAAATAGAAAGACAATTGCTGGGATTTTTAGGGTTCCACTCACTTTGATCATGTAAGTCCCACCTCTTATTTTATAAACTCATCTAGGAACCATTGAGAAACAAATAAGCCGATGGAGGATTTATCTTTGAATGCCTTTTGGAAAATAAAGATGATCAAGAAATACTAAACACTTGTTCTCAATTAAAACGAACTCCTTAGTTGGCATTATGATCAAGCACAACGTGTACCTAAATATCTCTTCGTTAACACGTTGTCAAGAATTTGCCTAACTAATGGTTTAAAACCTTTCTACACAAGTGATCAATATTACACAATCCGCTTAAAATCAATAGAGGAATTGAGGATTCCACTGATCGGTGAGTTTCCCCCGTATGATCCCAGCAATAGGGGTTTAGAACCCATGTACTTATATGAATGATTAAAGTTGAAGAACAATTAATCATAAAACAGGATCTCAAGAAATCAAAGCACTTGTAAAACTGAGAACGAGGAATATATAATAATAAGATTTAAAGTGAACAACAAATATTTCCAGCCGAAAGATTGCAAACTCTCTAACCGAAACTTCTAAAAAGAAAGAAACTAAATCAGATCTACAAAAATACTAGGAAGATGGAGAAAAACTATTATTACTTAAAACCCTAGAATTGAAGAACTAAAAGAAGGCCAAAAACTTCCTGTGAGAAAAGAAGCATCCCTGAAAATACTGCATCCTCCTTTATAGTCCCTTCCAAAGTGATCCTCCCATTTTGGTTTGCTTCCGAGAGTGCCCTCGCGTATGGAGTGAATTTGACAATTCCCAAGAAGTTATAGCCTCTTACCTAGGGATTCTTGGGTTCCACCTAGAGTCGCCACCGCCACTTTCCAGCAAGTGCTACCGGTAGGACTTTAAGTCCTACCGGTAGGACTTGTCCACTGCCAATTTTTCAGCAAGTTCTACCGGTAGGACTTTAAGTCCTACCGGTAGGACTTGTCCTCCGGTGCTTTCCTTGCTTCGCTGGGGTTCCCGAGACTTCGTCAATTGCTCATCCACCTCCACATTGCTTCATATTGGCTTTCCGAGCTTGCCTCTTTGCGGCACTTACGTTTTAAACCCGAAAAAAACCCGCATTGCAAATCTAAAGCACAAGAGATTAGAAGTACATGTTCTTATGCCAAATGTGAGTACATTGTGGTTTAAATGTGTCTGATTCTCTTATAATTATCACTCAAATGTGTATTCATCACACTTCACTCCGCAGATCTCAAGCAAATTCCTAGCAAGATTTAGAATGAAACTACCCACTAGGTATGAACCTAAACAGAGCGCTCGGTATAATATAGCTTTGCAAAAACTCAAAACAACACTTATGGAATAAAGCATTTCACCCACGTTGGTACACATCAGCATGACTCAATCGCTTCAACCACATTCTTACACAATGAGTATTATAAATATGCAAACACAAAATTCGACAGTGGACTGTGGATTTAAGAAGTGCAAGATAGTCATGCTTGCAATGAACTCGTAATGATCAAAATTAAGTACACAATCATATAGTATAAATATGTAACTATCATGCATAGAGTCTAAAGGAACAAAACACAAGTCGAATCAAAGAGGTCTAATGGGCCAGGAATGACCACTGGTTTAATGAAAGAAAAGGGAAACAACCCAAAAGGCATGACATGGCTAAGGTCTACTACCCGATTGCCAACACCACCCTAGTACAGCCTAGTGCAGCTATGCAGTGTCATCCTCATCCTCATCAGAGGAGAATGCGTCCTCGTCCACGCAGTCGTCTAACTCTTCGACTCTCCCCCAAATCCCGGAGGTAAAAGATCCGCTATCGCCTCGGGGCCTACCATGGAAGATGTGGCTCTCAAGCCTGGCAAGACGCCGGTCCAGCTGCTTCCTCGCTTCCCAAGATACACTTGAGTCCAATTTCGACCCGCCGCTCCATCCTCTTCAAAGGCGATGTGCCCAGTGCTAGAACCTGTGGTTAAGTGGTCCCAAGAGGAGGGCTGAGGCAATCGGGGTCGGGCCTAGTAGAGGCTGCCCGCCGCTGTTGGGTCTTAGTCGTGGATCCGTCCCGCTCGAGGTATCACTCTTTAACCGGTTCCCCCATCCGCTTCTTCTACAATGCTAGTCACAGGGAACTGGATCTCTATTGAACGCGAATACTGTAAAAACTCTCTCATCGCGCACCAAATGACTAGTGCATAATCAATAAGCTTTCCAGTCATAACCTCGTATAGCAACTGAATCTGTTCTTGACTGGGAAGCTTTTCACAACCATTCGGCCAAACACGATTGTGGATGATCTTGTTCATCAGGGCGTATTCGGGCTTTAACTTTCCAGGAATAAATTCTTGTCTCATAAATCCATTCATAGGTACAGACGGGTGCAATATAGCCTCGTGAAAAGTCAGCATCGAAACTAGTAATGGCCCCGAGTGGATATGACTGCCCGACGCGCCAGACTTAACATAATGCAAGGCATGTGCTATCGAGTCAGGAGTGACACGAAGCTGCTTTCCCATCACTGAGGTTTCCAACACAGAGTCGACCCGCTGATCTTCCTTCAAATTAGAATAGAATTCCCGAACTATTGAAGGCAAGTACCCTCTATCTCCTGAATGCACAAAGTGCATATTTTGCTCCTGTATAATTACCCTGATGGGGTGAGTATATAAAAATGTTTCCAGATTGACGCCCCTCTCACATCGAAAACCTCTATTTTCCATTAACTGAACCCATTTCTCGTGCTCACCTGAGTCTTCAAGTAAACATAGCCTCTATCTCTTCATCGACACTTCCGCATAAACTCACTTTCTCCTCAAGAGGATATAGCCTGCTTTTCCTTTTCCTTTTCACCGGGCCGGGTGGCATCTGGGCTTTCTTCTTCACCGCCGGCTCCATAGAAGAACCTCGATGCCTTCCCCTTTCCTGTATTCTTCGAACGTGCCATGGAGATGGCAATGATAGCAATGACGGCCCAGATGGCCCAGAAATAAATAACCATATCCCAAGACTCGCCCGAGCAACACCGGGCCGCCCCCATCGAGCGCCTCCCGCCCATTCGACAAAGACAGCCCCTAACCAACAATCAGGTCAACAAAGAACAAAATCCATCCAAAGAAGTCCATATCTAACTCGAGAAGAGCAACAATGTGCTAGTGGAGAATGGTGCTTACCCCGTGCGAATACTCACGCAAGTAATCAACTGAACTTTTGGACCGAACCTCTGGCAGAGAAATTGGCCTGTCGTGGTTAAGAGGAACAAGTAGCTAGGGCACAACTTCAGGATCAATATAAATCAAATGGAAATGAAGAGGCAACCCATTCGGGTTACAAAGACCCTTCGCCCACTTTCCGTCGATCCCACGGTAGGACTTTGCTCCACCTAGACTTAGCCACGCCCGCTGTCAAGTCCCACCCCAAGTAGGACTGGTCCACCCGATTTTTCTTCTTTTTTTTTTTTTTTTTTGAATATATATATAATGAATATATATATTTTTTTTTCACTTTTGGAATGGTGGTGCCGCTTATCCATCTTGACCCTGTTCAATCGCTTCTTCATCCGTGCTTCTTCTCGCATGTTTACTTTCATAAATCAACCGACTGCATTTTAGCCTTAGCACCGTGATTCATTCTCGGGGATGTCTTCAAACTTCCATGAGAACTACCGCTGTTCCATGAATCCGGATTCCTAAGGTTCGACCTCAACTTGACAACTTAAAGCTCAAAAATGGCAAGGGTTGAGACACTACAAACTACCTGGGTATGCACAAGAATGATGCCTCTAATCATTTTCCACTTAGCTAAAGGTGTTCAGAAAGACTATAATGCAATGATTAACATGACCACTAAACTGATGCACACAACGGGAAACAATCACAGCAAGATTGGGGAAATTTTCGGGTCATAAGTCCGTGGTATGGTGAGAAGTAAAAACAGGTAGAATGCAAGGGGAAACAAAGCTTCACGTAAGAATATGAGGCTCACTGCGGTGTGCTTGTTAAGATGCACACGCGTTAAGATGACGGGAGAGTATATGAGATCAAGTGGGTATGTACGCATAGTAAAACATAATATTCCCAAAAAGGCAAATTTTGAAAAATTCACCCATTGAACATATAACGAGCGATAGTTACATTCAACCAAGTGGTACACTCTACTCCCCACAACAGACAAGCATCGTTCCCAATGCATCGAACTAAGGTACCCCCTAATAACAAGATCGAGGACTCACGTAAAACAAGAGCCCCTTAATTTTATCCTAATTTTTTTATATGTGATGGAAAAGAAAAGGAAATAACGCAAATGAAGTAAAAATAATAAAAACAAAAAGCAAGAACAAAAATAAAAGCAAAACTATTTACAACAATTTGAGTGATGTTACTGAAGGAGAGTTTGGCAGAGCTGGTCTACCTAAATCTTCATCAGGTTTCGAGGATTAAAATGTTCAAGGAACGGTTTGAAGCGTTGGCCATTCACCTTGAATGAGTGTCCATTGTCCGGATTTTCAATCTCCACGGCCCCATATGGATAAACCACCTTAACGATGAAAGGGCCACCCATCGAGAGTTTGAGCTTCTGAAATGTATGTAATCTGAACTGCATGTACACTTTCTGATCAGTTCAAAGATTTCTGGCAATGGATTTGATCGTGGAATGACCTGAGCCGCTCCTTGTAAATTCTTGAGCTTTCATACGACTCCCTCCGCAACTCTTCAAGTTCTATTTAATCGCAATAAACGCCGCTACTCGCTGAAGTTAGGATCGTAGTTAAAAGTTCGACAAATTTCAATAAGCCCGGCGGTTCCATCTCTATCGGGCAAATGGCGTTTTGCCATAAACTAGCCTATAGGAGACATACCAAGGACAGTTTTAAAAGCAGTACGGTATGCCCATAGAAAGACGCAGAAGACGGAAAGTGACCAATCTTTCGACTGTGGCAACCGCCTTTTCTAAAATGTGTTTTATCTCCCTATCATAGCTCACCGACCATGTCCGGGTGGTGTCAGATATTTTATTGGTGACTCCACATTTTTTAGCAGATTTTCAAAAGATCGGGACAGTAAAAGTGGAGTCCACCATCACTAATAATCGCCGAGGCGCTCCAAAACGAAAAATATGTTCCTTTATAAATTTCAAACAACCTTACGGTCATCAAGGTTCTCGCTGAACCGCCTCAACCCACTTAGATACATAGTCAACAGACAATAAAATGTAGAGATAGCCACAAGAAGGGGGAAAAGGCCCCATGAGTCACACCCCAACAATCAAAGATTTCAATGATCAGAATCAGTAAGAGGCATCATGTTTCGCTGGTGACTCCCTCCTAATTGCTGCACGGGAGCACACGTTTCATAAATCAAAACAATCTTTAAATGTGAGGGCCAATAAAAACCCAAATTTTGCAAAATCTTGTCTCGTTGTTTTTGGGCGAGAAATGTCCTCCGCAAGCTTCCGTATCGGCAAAGTTAGAATTGTGACTCAGCCATCATTCCACACATCTTCTCACATTTGATCCGACAAGATTTTAAATACATGGATCATCAAAATAAGATTTCTTAATATCCGCCAAAAAATTTCTTTTTCATGGAGAGTCCATTGAGCTGAATTTGGCCATGACTAGGTAATTCACTATGTCAACAGTACTCACGGGTACGTACAAGAGCAAAAAGTTGCTCATCTAGAAAGCTATCCCAGCGGGTATGCCATGAGTTCTGGATTGAACTACACTCCGAGATAGTGGTCCGCGACCACGTTTCAACCTCCCTTTTTATCTCGATGGTCAAGTTGAATTCTTGACAGAGTAAAATCCACTCAAAGGAATAACCTTGGTTTCTCAGATCCCGCTAGAGAGCAAGTATTTCAAAGTCGCATGATCTCGTAAAGATGGTCATTGTGGGAGCCAATCAATATATGACTAATTTTTCAGAGCAAAGACAACCGTTAGAAACTCTGTTTGTGGTCAGATAGTCAGTTCGGGCCGAGTCTAGTGTCTTACTTAGCATAGTAAATGACAAAAAGCCTTTTGTCCTCCCTCCTGGTCCTAACACGCCTCTATGGCATAATCAAGCAAGATCGCACATGATCTCAAATGGGAGGTCCCAATTAGGAGACCGCATGATTGGGGGTGATACTAGCATGGTTTTGAGCTTAGCAAAAGCAGTGTCACAAGCTTGTGACCATGTGAAAGGGACATCTTTAGCAAGTAAAGTACATAAGGGCCGGGCTATAGCACTAAAATCTTTTATAAACCTTCGATAAAAACTAGCATGGCCTAAGAATGACCTTATGTCTCTAACACACTTAGGAGTAGTGAGGTTTGAAATCAGTTCAACTTCGCCTTACTAACTCGATTCCATCTTTGATACAATGTGGCTCAAACAATTCCTTGTGTTCATGAAGTGACATTTCTCCCAATTTAACACAAGATTTTTCTCTTGACACCTCTCCAAAACCTTACGTAGGTTCTCTAAACACTCTCAAATGAGTCAAATTAAAACTGAGAAATCATCCACAGAAAATCTCCAATATGATTTCTATCATGTCAACGAAAATACCCATCATACAATCGCTTGAGTTCCCGGTGCATTGCACACCAAAAGGGATTTTCCTAAAGGCGAAGGTACCAAAAGGCAAGTAAATGTAGTTTTTTCTTGATCTTCTGGGGCTATCTCACTTTATCAGACCGAGTACCCATCAAGAAAACACAAACATGCCCTGCAACTCTCTCTAACATCTGATCCACAAATGGAAGAGGAAAATGGTCTTTCCTAGTACCTGCATTAAGTTTCCTATAGTCTATGCACACCCTCCATCCTGAGGTGACACGAGTAGGAATAAGCTCATTATTTTCATTGGCACCACGTGACTCACTTCTGTGTGAACTACTGCGGTTGACTAACCCATCAAGTATCTCGCACAGTGGTGGGTAAATAACCCCGACATCCAAGAGTTTTACCACTTCCTTTTCACCACTTCTTTCATTATCGGGTTCAATCGTCTCTCGTGGTTGCCTAGAAGGCGAATATCCCTTCTAAGTGAATTTATGTGTGCAAATCAAGGGCTAATTCCTTAATATCTGCAACTGCCCAGCCCAGCTTCAGGTGTTTTCAATATTTCCAAAAGTCGAAGTTTCGAGTCACGCCTAAGGAAGAAGATATGATTAATGGAAAAGTGTCCCGCTCCCCTAAGAATGCACATTTAAGATGTGTTGGTAAAGGTTTCTAGCTCTAGCTGAGAAGGGTTTCTCCCTCCGAAGGCAATGTCTTATCCTCATTCGCTAGGTTCAAATTTAAATTCCACTCATTAACTTCAAATACATCTTTATGCTCAATTATAGATGGAGAAATTCGACCCAAAGTGGTCACTTCCTCATCCCAATCTCTGGGCCGACCGCATGACTTAAGAGGATCATCATGTGAGACATTATCCGTGCATTTTCAGACCACCTGAGTCAACCATGTTAATTTCCCACTAATATCTTCTGCCTCCCATCCCTTCGAGTACACAGAAAATATTCGGGACACACTATGTTCCCAAATGAAAAATAGCTCTCCCCTTACAATGTATGATGGCATTAGCAACTACAAGAATGGTCGACTAAGAATTACTGAACCTGAGTTCCTCGGGTTCACACGGCTGAGTGTCAAGCACCACAAAATCGACAGGAAGTAAAATTCCGTCTAATTGACCAAGACATCCTTCACTATTCCCTCTAGGAATTTTGACACCACACCAATCGAGGTGATATCAAGTTGGCTCTAATTCTCCTAACCCTAGGTCCACATATACCAGTAAGGCAACAGACAACACTTGCCCCTAAGTCCACTAAAGCATGCCCCAACTTGAATTTCCAACTACTATGTAAATAGTGTGACTACCCGGGTCTTTGTATTTAAAGTTGTTCCAATTAGGGACGATTGTTCAGTTTATGAATGCCCCTTGTTGACACCTAGTTTCCTTTTTTACTCGTGCACAAATCCTTCGCTGTAAATTTAGCATATGACGGGACTGCTTAATGGCATCTAACAGGGGAATGTTCAGTTTCACCTGCTTGAACAACTCATAAATTCCCTCAGCAGATGGTTATTCACTTTCTTTGGTGCTCTTAGCCTACGAGGGTATGGAGCTGGAGGATATGGTTAGACTTGTCTTCCTCCGTTGCTTATCTTGTCATTTGTATTAGGACATGAGGTGTGTCTGATTTTTCATCCTCTCTAACTAATTCACTATGAGACTCTTGCGGATGGTTCCTCGGTTGGAATAGTTTTGTCGAATTACCTACCAATTCGAAGGGTAGTGACCGCCTACAATGCTCAAAGGTACCCTCACCGAACCTAAACTTCCCACACCAAGCTAATTGCGGGCTTTGATGAGTCAGATGGAAGTTTCCCTTTTCTTGTCAAGGTTACCTATAGATGAGGTTAACTGGGTTATCCGGGATCTCACATCATTCCGTAGAGCGCTCTCGAATTCTCGTGTTTGTGGTTCACCGGGTTTGTACGAACTCGGCGGTGACTATGTCCCGCGTAATTTCTTGCGTGGAGGCAGTTGTTGGTAAGGCCGTGAGTTTGATTCCCTTGGTTCTGTGGATGATGACCTGATCGAATTCTCAAACTTTCGGGGGCCTTGATTCTGAAATGGAGGAATGGAATTTGGAAACCTTGGTTCGATAGTGAGGGCCTTGGTTGTTTGGCAAAGCTAGGTGGTCCTCCCTCATTTCTCCAAATTTAAAATTAGGATGCTTACCCCAACCAGATTGTAAGTTTCAGAGTATGGGAGTTGAAAAGCCTTTGGTAGTTATGGCGCTGGGTTTGTCTAATTTGAATGGCTCCCTTAATCCCTGAGGAAGATTCAAGTGCTAAGGTCAGAGTGTGTAGGGTCATCGATATAATACATGGCCTTCCACTTCTAGGTCCTGTTGGGACTGAGGGTAATTGAGGTACACTTGAGCCTCGCTCACTCTTCATCTCTATGCTTCCTAATTTCTTGTCAAATCGGGCACCCTGGCCCGTAACTCATCATTCTTAGGTGGTGAATTCCACTTCACCGCCAGTGTGCTATGCACTTTGTGCGTTGTCTAAAGAAGTGTTTGTCTCCTGTCTGAAATGCTCTCTCTCGCTATAGTGTCAAAAAGTCGAATCTGCCTCCCGGCACTCTTTCATAAAATTCTCCCCGCACACATCATTCGATGTAACGTTTATTACCTGATAATCCTTGATGAAAGTATGCACAAATTTGTCCAACATCCAACCCACGATGAGGGATAGTATGGAGTGGTGATCCCTATATCTTCCCATACTCGTCGCAGCTGTTCACCCGGCTTCTAAGTTCCGAAATTGCTCGCACGAGGGCATGAAGATGTGAGGGAAAACTTATTGAGGAATTCATTCCGCATGTTTTCCCAATGCAAAGATCGAATTAGGTGCAAGGGAATGGATCCGTATTTTGGCTTTCTCCCTTTAAAGAAAAGGAAATAAGACCAAATGTATAATGTGGAGAGGGGAACTGGTGGAGAGGAAATGCACCGCGTACATCCTCAAAATCCTACGACGAGTAAGGATTCTTGATTCGAACCTCGTAAACAGTAGAAGACTGACTACTCGACTCATCGAATTGGTCATTCCCATCAGAAGGCGAATACAAGAATTTGTGGTGGTCCTCTCGAGGTTGCAGAATTTCGGCGGTTCTTTCTACATCAAAGGAGCAGGAGGAACTCTATATTGATTTTGGTCGAAGGTTACCATTTCCTCCTCCTAGCACTCGGGCCATCAGGAGCGTAGCATCGTCCCATGCTGTGGAGGCCTCATAGAGTCCTTGTCGATTCTCAGATTATCCATTGGAGGTAAATGCTATCTTGAGACACTTGGCCATAATGGGCTTCTGTCTCTAGGGATACAAACTGATTCACCTGTTTCTCGTCAAGAGCCTTATCGATACTTTTGACTACTTATCATTCAAGAAACACTTACCGAGATTTCCTTTCAACAAAAACAAAACAAAATAAAAGAAAATGGAGAACGCATCGGATTTGCGTAATGCAATTGCAAATTACCTCTAGCTCTCTTCGGGGACAACTGGGTTAGTCGCCACTCTCAACGCGCCAAAAATGCTTCGCCCCGATATTATATGCCTAATTCTATTCCCAAGCGTAGGAATTATGAAGGTCGTTTAGCATTGTAATAATCGTGGGAATCCAGTGTCATCTCCATGTGAGTGGTCCGATTCGTTGATCAATAGGAGCTATTCTCCGTTTCAAAAGTATGGTTTAAAGAAAACCGAGAATGTTGTGTCATGGATTGAATGGTCGATCGGGTTTGAATGTTTCAAAATGTAGAGATCACCGCCGATTTTTGTGTGGTTCCACTACTTTGATCGTGTAAGTCCCACTCTTATTTTATAAACTATCTAGGAACCATTGAGAAACAAATGCCGATGGAGGATTTATCTTTGAATGCCTTTGGAAAATAAAGATGATCAAGAATAAACACTTGTTCTCACTCAAAACGAACCCTAGTCAGCATTATGATCGTCTGGCACAACGTTGCACGAAATATCTCGCACGTCACAAGAATTTGCCTAACTAATGGCTAGTTTAAACCTTTCTACACAAGTGATCAATATTATTACAATAATCCGCTTAAAATCAATAGAGGAATCTGAGGGATTCTTACCTTGATCGGTGAGTTTCCCGTATGATCCCAAAGAAGCAGGGCTTAGAACTCCATGGGGAATTATATTTAACGACAAAGTCAAGAACAATTAATCATAAAAACAGGATCTTGAAGAAATCAGTTAACTTGTAAAACTGAGAATGAGGAATATATAATACGAAGATTTAAAGTAGAACAAATATTTGTGCTGAAAAGATTGCAAACTCTCTAATCCGAAACTTCTAAAAAGAAAGGAAATCAAATCCGGATCTACAAAGTACCACTCGAGAAGACGGAGAAAACTATTATTACTTAAACCTAGAATTGAAGAACCAAAAGAAGGCCAAAAACTTCCTAGAGAAAAAAGAAGATCCTAAAATTTGTATCCTCCTTTATAGTCCCTTCCAAAGTGATCCTCCCATTTTGGTTTGCTCCAGAGTGCCTCACATATGGAGTGAATTTCGACAATTCCCGCAAGTTTCATAGTGTCCTACCGTAGACTTTGCCCCACCTAGAGTTGCTCACCGCCACTTTTCCAAAGAAGTGCTACCGTAGACTTTAAGTCCTACCAGATAGGACTTGTCCACGCCAATTTTTCAAGAAGTTCTACCTAGATTCTTAAGTCCTACCTAGACTTGTCCTCCTGCTTTCCTTTACTACGGGTTCCCGAGAGACTCTGGCCAATTGCTCATCCACCTCCACATTGCTTCATATTGGCTTTCTCCGAGTCATTTTCCCGTGCACTACGTTTTAAACCTCGAAAAACCCGCACAAATCTAAAAAACACAGAAGAGAGATTAGGTGAAGACATGTTCTATGCCAACGTGAGTACATTGTGGTTTAAATGTGTTCGATTCTCTTATAATTATCACTCAAATGTGTATTCATCAGAGGCCTCCTTTGGATCGCTTGGCAATATTTCGTCTACCAAGTAATCGCAGATGGGGTCCATCCAGCTCGGCTCAAACATTACAAGGGACACTTCTTCATTGTCGACGTTCATCGAGGGTTCTAGGAGGTGCTTGACAGGTACCAGTCTATCTAGATCCTCTTGTGATGTCATTGCTTGCTACTTTGTCAGTGGCATTTCGTCGCGAATTTCGCCCTCGACATAAGCCACCCGAACCCGTATGAACTTTTTTAAACAAGCCTCGTGACTCGAGGTAAAGGATCATTTTTTTCACCCCGGGGCTTGTAGGGATTCCTAATCATTTACCACCAACTGGAATCACCGCATACCTCCGCTGACTAAACTTCCATAAAGTGGGCAAGATTAAGCCCATTATGACAGATTCGCATTTCCTACCAAGTATCGAGGCTTGGAATCTGAATTTGATAAGGCATCCACGCCAATCCCATTCCAAGGAGGTCGTAATCGCACCCGCACCGCCTCAGAATCGCGGTCCCATCTACTTTAATACCCGACAGAGCTCTGCGCCACCGAGCAGTTTCAGGCTTCACGAGGCATTTGATGCGGAATTCCATGATGAAATCTCGCTAAAACCCGCCTCTTTCAATGGGCCCTTACTATATCTGATGTCGAACTCGCTCAACTCTATGGCCCATTTTATTAGTCTTCCCGAGGTCTCTAGCTTGTGCAATATTTGTTTCATTTGGTGTTCCATTGTGATTTCAATAGTGTGAGCCTGGAAATATGGTCGAAGCCTCCTGGCAGTGGTCACCAAAGCTAGGATTAGTTTCTCCATCTTTGGATACCTTTCCTCCGCTCCTCTCAGAGCTCTACGCGAATAGATTTAGTCTGCTGTATTCTATCCTTCTCGACTCAAGGCGGCGCTAGCTGAGAAATTTGAAACACTCAGATAATCCGCTAAGGAGTTCTCCTCTAAGGGCTTACTGTGACGGGTGGGAGCCGTGTTTTTAAATTCCCGAGAACATCTCTTCACATTGGGCGTCCCAATGGAAGGCCTTTTCAAAACCTGAAAGAATGATCGCACTCGTCGATTTAGATATAAAGCTACTGCAGTAGCTATTCTCCTACCAACGCTGAATTTCTTTGGCGTTCAAGGCGACAGATGTCTTAGGCAAATTTTATTTTATCTGGATTTGCCTATATTCCTCGGCTGTTAACTATGAAACCTAAGAACTTTCCGACTTAGACCCCGAAGGCACACTTGGTTGGGTTTAACTTCCTGTTATAGTTTTTCAGGACCTAGAACGACTAAGCTAGGTGGGCTACGTGGAGCTCGACCTTAACTGACTTTACCAGCATGTCATCTATATATACCTTCATGGATGCTCAAATCGCTCGGAACATTTTGTTCACCGTACCGGGACAGTATTCCATTGCTCTTCAACCCGGAAGGCATCACCCGTAACAAGAAGTACTCGCCTACCACAAACGAGGTCTTCTCTGGTCACCAGTAATTCATTATGTTCCGCTGTATCCCGAGAAAGCGTCCATGAAGTTGAGAAGCTCGTGGCCAGCCGTGGCGCCCACTATAAGGTCGATCCGAGGTAGGGGAAAGCTATCTTTTGGACAGGCTCGGTTGACATCGGTGAAGTCAATGCAAAGTCGCCAGAATTTTCTTAGTTCTTGGCACGTGAGGACTACATTCTTAAATGTCGGGAGTGTCTCAAATAACTTTGGCTTGGAGGAGTTTGTTAACCTCCTCATTAATGCCTTACGCCTTTACGTGACTTCTTCTTTTTGTTTGTGGGTTTTGAAAGAAGGGTTGGCCACGTTCGGCTTGTGTGTGATTCTTTGAGAGGATTAATTCCTACATCCTCCTACTTCCAGGTGAATACTTCTATATTCTTTTTCAAGAAGTGGATAAGAGGGTCCACGACGTCTTTAGCGATTTGGATCCGATGTAAGCAGATGTCTTTGGCGGTCATCAGGCGTATTAGTTAAGTTCTTGAGGCATGGGTTGGATGTTTACGATCCCTCATGTCGAGGCTTGTCATGTAGATGTTGTTTCATTGATCTTAGGAAATTAGCACTCATTCTGTTTGATCTCCTCGAACCATTCCTACCCGTTCACAGTGGGGGTGATGTAAGGAAGAAGGATATTATATAGCGTGAGAGAGGGTCTGCGATAGTATCTGAGTTTAGTCGTTTTTGTTACGAGAAAAAGCAAAAAAGCATATTAATTTAGTCGCAATACTTGATTTTTCAAATAACGTAATATGTTTTATGTGTTTTTTATTTATTATTTAAAAGCAGTTTTTAAAGTAAAAATCAAACGTGCATTTATTACTGCAGTTTACTCTTATTTGTTTTGATTCTTTAAGCATTTGCTTTTTATGTAAATTTTCTCATCTTGATTTATATCTTGATAATAACATTTAACTCCTTTTCATTTCTTTGATCCTTACATAAAGGAAACAAAACAAATAAAATAAAATAAATAAATAACACAAAAAATTATCATTTCAATATATTTCAGGTTGTGCTTAGGAAGCCATAAATGACTCTTCCAAAACTGTTTTTAAAAATTTTCTTTATGTTTTTTAATATTGAAAATTGTTGCATTGATAAATTTTGATTTGGAACAGTTTTTTTAATTTAAAAAGATGCATTTTTTGGGAAAAAAAGAAGAAGAGATATTTTATGTTAATTTTTTGGAGTGTTATGATGAATGATTAAATAGAAAAAGAAAAACGTGTGAGAATATATCGTCTACGTACTTTCTAAGATTTTATCACCCTGAACCGAAAAAACGGTCCACATCTTTCTACATGTTTAGCAGGCCAAAACACCCTCAGTGCATCACCGTTCTCTCTCTAATTCTCAGAATCGAAGAACATGTAGACTTTCCATCCCTTCATCACAGACAGATATTTGGGGCTATAAGCATCGAGCTTAAACCATATCTCATTTCCTCCATTTACGTCTCTCTCTCTCTCTTCCAGTCTCTCCGTCGCATTCGCCTCTGTCTCCATCTCACAGCTGTGAGAGCATCAAGAAACCTTCCATATTCATCTTCTTCCCATGGCTAGACCGAAACATCAGTAGCAGCTTTATCAAAACCCCCATCTCCATTCTTCACCTTTCTTCCCGTTTCACCCATTTACTTCACTTCTCCAACAAATTCCTTACCTAGAATCCACATACTTGTACTCTTCCGTCCCGACCAAAATCTATCTTTCGTCATCTTCCTTCTCATTCTCCTCTCTCTCTTGGGGCTTTCGGTCCTCAGGTTGGTCTCCGTTTCTCAGAACCCAAGCCCATCTTTCCTCACTCTGTTATCTCCCCCACCCTCTCATCCACCATTCGCTTCACCGTCTTCCAAGAATCATGAACCGGTAGTGCTGTCCAGGAGCGCGACGATGCCCTTACCAGCTCATCCGGTTTCCGGTAACCGCGACGGCAGAGGCGGAGTTCTGGGCGCAGCCTGACGGAAGAATTTACAGGCCTTGTCCGGATTTCACTATCCAGTACCAGCGTCTGCAAAGATAATATCGAAGGAGAAGCAGAAGTTCTTGATGGTGGTAGTCTTAGGAGGATTGAATCAACAGAAGATTCAGATTGTTGATGCAGTCGTTATTGCAAGAATTCTTGGAAAGGCCGCTCTAGTTGTTGCCAGTTCTTGCGGTTGATCGGATCTGGAAGGGCGAGGTAACACTTCTGATCAGTATTTCTTCAAATCATAGAACAACAGAGCTTTTGATTTCTAAAAACGATCCCGAAGAATCGAAAATGGATCGAGTTACACGAATCTATGATCGAAATTTCTCTCTCGGTGTTGTTTACAGCGAATTTTCTGAATTTTCGATGTGGATCATTCGAAGAACCTTACAAATGATGTTCGAGTTGTGTCGTCTCTTCCCTCCACACATTTGGGTTCAAAACCAACAATCAACACACAAATGCCCGACGATGTTTCGCCCCTTTGGATCCGTACCAAATTCCTCAAAGAAGTAAAAACAAATTGCCTGAAACTCAAAACTCTTCTTTTAACATCTTTCGTTCTTCTTCTTCTTCTTTCAAGTTCATTTCCCTTTCACATAGCACTGTCTGAAATCTGGTTAATGGGTGTAGCTGAACAGAGGAGGTGTTCTTATACTACAAGATACATTACAGCTCTCCAAGAATCTTCCTTGATCTCAGAGAAGCTTCGGTGTAAGGTATAATGGAATTTGATTTCCATCAAAAAGTTCAGACTCTACAGATAGCTGATTAAGGGTCTGTTTAGAACCGGAAAAGTAATAAAGATGGAAAAAAATAACAAGGAAAAGGCTCGGTTTGGAATTTTATCCTTCTGATTCTCCTCTCAATATTCTTTTCTTACTATTTTCGGGGTTTCAAATGGAGTCTAAAGGTTTTCGGGTTTTCCTTAACCTTGCAGGTGGCTTTCCATGCACTAGATTCGTCAGTCCAATTCAGAACTGGCGATAAATTTGCAAGAAGATTGTGGATCAAGGACCATACATTGCTCTCCATCTCCGTGTCAGAAGGATGTGTGGGTGAGATCTGGCTGTCTTACCGGTTTAGGCCCTGAGCATGATGATATTATCAGGAAGATTCGAGAATCCCAGCCCAAACTCCTCACTGAGAGGTTGAACATGACCAACACTCAACGAAGACTAGCCGGACTTTGTCCTCTAAACGCCTTACAAGTAGCAAGGTTTAGTGACAAATTCTTAGAATGTGATATGGAACAGTACTTGAATTCGTTAATAATTCATTTAAAATAATAATAATAATAATAATAATACACGGATAGTCTTCTTTCGGCTTTAAGGTTAATTTTAGTTCACGTTTTTAGCTTATTT
Organism: Tetrastigma voinierianum; assembly: GCA_016808115.1. Lineage (NCBI taxonomy): Eukaryota > Viridiplantae > Streptophyta > Magnoliopsida > Vitales > Vitaceae > Tetrastigma > Tetrastigma voinierianum. The sequence continues at coordinate 1,050,738 of JAEQBH010001147.1, read as the reverse complement.
GATAAAGCGTTCAAAGTTTAAAAAGACACGACGTTCATGAAAGTACATCGTAACAAAGTAGGTGCTTAGTTGTTAAAAAATATTGATTTTCAAAATCATAGTCGATAAATACGGTTTTAAAAAAACAAAAAGACTACTTCGGTTATTATTTTAAAAAAAAGTCTATTATTTTTGAAAAAATGAATTACTTTTGAGATATCAAACTTTTTCGTTCTTTACTTTAGTGTAGGCTGATTAAGGCTTTGGGGGCACCAAGGACTGCACAAGTGTACATAGCAGGAGGAAAGCCGTTTGGGGGAACTCAGGCGTTGCAGGGCCTTGTGGAGGAGTTTCCGAACGTCGTAATGAAGGAGATGCTGGCAAGAGTGAAGCCGTCTCTCGCCCGTCTACGATGTAGGTCGTCCATGTGCATTTCTTCTGAGCTCACGTTGTATGTGCTTGATGATGTGTTGCTGCATACATGGAAGCGACATGGAGCTTCATGCGCACAGGTAATAGGTGGTCATCAATTGAATTGATAGGCTCTAATTAGATCCAGGAAAGTATTAGTGAAAGAAAAAAATATTATGACTTTGTTTGAAACCAGGAAAGCACTAGGAAAAGGAAAATAAGTATTGAGAAAATAGAACACTACCATGTAAATATAAAGAAAATCTAAATATTATCAAAATTTTATTTATTTTAAATTTCTTAGTCAAACAAATAAAATAAAGTTTGAAAAAATATATATAATTAATTTATTAAGTTTAAATCTATTTTTTTATTATTAATTTTCTTTCCTTAGTGTTTTTAGTTTTGAAGCAAGCTTGATAAGAAAAATGATTTTTACAAATGTTAGTTGAGTGAAAAATCTAAAAGAGAATAAAACATAATCAAAATTTTACATATTTTTTTAGTTTCTTAGTCCTTAAATAACATAAATAAACAAATTTAACGAGTTTAATAAGCATATATAATTAATTTATTAAAATTAACTTTATTTTTAATTCTTTGATATTTGCTCTTCTTAGTTTTTTTTCCTCTCTAAGGAAAATGAATTTAAATATTTGGTTTGAGAAGAAAATCGAATACGATCAAGGAAATTCGCCGAAATTTGCGTTTTTTCATTTCTTAGTCTAATGTCGAAAAGCAAATAAAATGAGTTTGAATAATATAAACAAATTTATTAAGTTTTAAACTATTTTATTTATTTTCCTTCAAACTTTTATTTTCTTCTACTTTTCCTCTCTTAGGTACTTTCTGAGTTCAACAGAATAATGATATTCTTCCAAACCCCAAATTCATCATAAAAATCTTTGCTATAACATATATATGTTTCTTCATACTCTGTTCTTTGGGTTGTAAATGAGGTCATAGCGTATATTGGGCATAGGAAATTTGTAAGAGCAAACAAGAGAGAAATAGTTTTCTTGGAAGACACTTCAATTTCTGAGGCAGAGTTCGGAAGTATAATGAAGAAAATGCATAGGAGATATCAGGGGCAGCCTGAGAAAAGGACTAACGAGAGAGGAAATGCTTGGCCCGGGGGTGTGTTGCTTACCCTGTGCCTGAATGCATGTGCAGACACGGTAATAGGTCTCTCCTAAGAAGCTAACAATTTCTTAGGAGATGACTTCTTGTTGGGTGATGACTTCTTGTTTGCTTCAATAAAACGTCATTCCCCATTCCCATTCCCATATTACGTGTGTGTTTTTAGCGTTGATTTATAGCGATCTTTGGTCCCGATCTTGGGACAAAATTTTGCCAGCCTTGGACTTGGAAGTTAGACCACATTACTGCATTCGCTTTTATTTTATTTTAATCATTCAATTCTTGTTTCATGCTCTTTCGCATTCTTTAATCTTTGTGTCGAAGCTTCTTTACGCAAAATTACAGGGATTAAGGCCGTCCTTAAGAAATGCGAGGGATTATCTGACCACATATAGGCATTATGCGACACATTCTGAAGTTGATAAATTGAAATGACAAAAAGAGGCCAAGCTGATCTCTAACGAGGAATGGAAGCTTATATGGCCATGCCTTTAGAGCAAAGCGACATGCAGAGAGGTTATCAAGCCTTCCTGAAATGAATTCTTTCTATGGCACCAATTTGTACTTAGTTGATTGTCACATACGCTATGCTCAAATCGATATGTCATCTGGTTCACAGCCAAGCTGAGTTTGCAAGCAAGCTAAGAAGAACACAAGAAAATGAACAAATCACCAAGGCATATTGAAAAAAAAATGGAAATTTGTTCAACCTAAGTCCACTTATAAGAAGTGTCGTTAATTCTCTTGCTCATCCATATGTTCTGATTCTTCAAAAAATTTAGTCCAAAAGTATTAACATACCAAAGGAAAAACAACCAAGAAGGAAAAAGGATCCTTGTTGCAAGCTTTCCTAACCTGTAGGAGAATTGAGTGATGTCTGGAGTCATCAGTGTTTGTTATTTTATTTGATTTTATTATAAACTCTTACATTTGTCGACAGAGGCGGGTTTCCGACAACCACTTTATTGAGAACCAGCCTGCCCAAAACAAGTTTGAAGAAGCAAAATTACATTCAAATAGAGATTCAAACACTCATTTTTCCTTAGAAAGAATACACCTACACACACATATATATCTACATGTATTTCAATACTAGCTTTAATTATTCTATTTGAGAAATTAAAATTTGTGCTCAATAATTGTGGTATACTTGGAGAAATTTTCAGCTTTGATGGATCGATAGTTTAAGCAAATCAGGAGTCAGTTTGCGGAATTGATTTTAAGATGGGGTGAATGACTTTCATGGTTTCACACCTGTAAATAGCATTCTTAAGAATAACTTTAAAGCTTTGTCTGGCCCACATGATTCTTGAGTGTTTGGTCCTTAATACATTTGAATTTATTCGCATGGAATTAGAAGTCACTATAAAATTTACTTTCATGTGCCAGAATATAGTCGTAAAGCGGTGAGCGGTATGCGTATAAATGAAACGATCTTTCTTGCGCTCTGTTGGAATCTAAAAGGTGGACAAGAATATTATTTGGCTTAATTACATTTAACAATGTTTTTGAATGAAATGAAAAGTCATCAATAAACAAAGTGTTATTAATGCATGTTGCACATAACCCCCAAATTACATTGATTGTTGTTGCCAAGACGGGAACAAGATGACCATGTGCGTTCACTTTAAATCCATGCTTGGTATTCGCATTACCTGAATGTAGAAAGTATATATCCTTAAGTACTAACTCGACCAAAGGTGAGTGGATCCTGAAAGCTTACGATCTAAAAGCAAGTAGATTTACAAATATCCAATTTAGAACATCAATCAGATTCATAAACCAATGAATGATCAAAAAATATTATAGAAAAATTAAAACCGATTGAAGTGAGCGTCTAAGTTGAATTGCGAGGTTAGGGATTCGCATTGCCATGGGTTTCCTCGATCGACAAGGCATGAGAGTAAGCGTCGCCCCAAGCTTCGGGGACATACCTATGAATTATACAACATCAATCAGAAAAGGATCAAAATAATAACAAAAAAAAATAGTGCCAAACTTATAGCTTTGTGAACGTCTCTCTTTATATAACAGTAGATCGTGCCAAAAGGGTATCCTCAATTGGTTACTAAGAAAACAACCAAATTTGTCCACGTGTTACGTTAAATGCCCGAGGTAGCTTCGAAACGTATATCAAGCGGCCATTTGGCGTGTTAAGCACCAAAAAGTGATAGTTTTCTAAGCTAAGTTGCATTAATGTTTTTATTTGAAACTTTAATCTTCAAATTTTTCATTTTCTCATCTTATCCTATGGTTTCACAATATTTAGGTTCAAAACGTAATATCTTTTTCTTTTGCCATATTTTCTTGTAACCAACTATAGCCTGAATCGATATCAAACAATAAACATAAGGGCCCAATAATATTTAAAGAACACCTAAATTTGTGAAACCATACATACTTTTTTCCAATTGCGAAAGTAACAATAGTAAGTAATTAGCATGAAGAAATATCTCTTTCACTGCGCCAGTTGATTATCTACCTGCAGCTTTGGGCCAATCCTGCCTTCTTCAAAAACTTTTTGCCTCATCTAGTGCACGGAAAAGCTCAATCATTAGCAAAAAACAATGTTGAAACTGAAAACAAAACCCTACGATCAACGCGAATCAAATCGCACACTTTCACTTTCTCTTGTTTTGGTCGAAAACATCCAAAACATCAACTAAATAAATAGAGCTTCTCTTTTCCAAAGAACCAAAATCAGAACTCTTCTGTTTGGTCCCTCTGGAAATTGCAGGAAAAATAAAATAAAATAAAACAAATTGACATTCTAATCTCGAATTTCTTCGTCATTTGAAACGAGCTCAAAGCGAGCTAATAAACTGCCCGGCTTCATAGACTCGGATCAGATTTTCCGTATTATGATTCACAATTTAATTTCCTATTACTTCCACCTTAAATCTATAAAACGAAAACAAAAATTTCTTAGTCTTCACAATTTTCTTGAGAACCAAATGGAGATCGAAAATGGCAGAGAGAAAAGTTATCAACTGCGTGGAACGCTGTAGGCGAAGAGTTCAAGAAGTTAATTAGATCAAAAACAACGTCGCTTCTTTCAAGCTGTTCTTCTTTAGCCGTAGTGAGGAGTTTGAAAATCGGTGTCGATTGCCTCGACTTCCGATTACATATAGAGTGCGGCGCATTAAGCTTGCGCCAATACAAAAGCGGATTTGCGGAATCAATGTTAAAACGCAACGTTTTATACTCCGCAGAAAGTTCCACTGCGTTTTGGGAACGGGAATTAGAGTATATAAAACACCGGAAAAGCGGAAAAAAGAATCAAACTAAAAGGGGGGAACGACTGGCAGAAACGAAGAAACGAAGAAACGGAGAAACCAAAACGCTGCGTTTCAATGAAAGATGTAAAAGAAGAGTGAAGTTCTCAACTCACTTCAGGATACAAAGATGGTTTACGGCGTGTTTGGTTATAATTTTTGAGAAGTGTTTTATGTTTTTAAAAATAAAGAGAATAAAAAAAATATAATGAACAAGTTTAATTCATTTTTTTGTTCTGAAAAATATAAAAAACATTAATTTCAAATAACAGTAATAATTTTTAAATAATATTAAAATTATGTTTTCTGTATTTTCAAAAAATGTTATCTAAAACGGATTTTAAAAGTAAAAATCAAACATGCATTTATTCTCTTAATTTCCACTTTCAACTGTTTTATTACTTTTAAACCTTTCTTTTATGTGAAATTTTCTCATCCTTATATGCTTGATGTCTTTGTTCATTTCCTTTTCAACTTTATTGTTAGATCGTTATGGAAAAGGAACAAACAAATAAAATAAAATAAATAAATAACACAAAATTTATCATTTAAATATGTATATTTAAGGTTGTGTAGAAGCCATAAATTGACTCTTCCAAAACTGTTTTTGTTTTTAAAATTTCTTTTTGTTTCTTAATATTGAAAATTGTTGCAACATAGAAATTGATAAATTTTGATTTGGAACAGTTTTTTTTATTTAATAAGATGCTTTTTTAGGGAAAAAAAGAAGAAGAGATATTTTATGTTAATTTTTTGGAGTGTTATGATGAATGATTAAATAGAAAAAGAAAAACGTGGAGAATATATCGTCTATGTACTTTCTAAGATTTTATCACCCTCAACCGAAAAAACGGTCCACATCTTTCTACATGTTTTATGACCCAAAAACACCCTCCAGTGCATCACCGTTCTCTCTCTAATTCTCCAAGAATCGAAGGGCATATAATCATCCCGAGCTTAAACCATATCTCATTTCCCTCCATTTACGTCTCTCTCTCTCTCTCTCTCTCTCTCTCTCTCTCTCTCTCTTTTCAGTGTCTCCATCTGCATTCGCTTCTGTCTCCATCTCACAGCTGTAAGAGCATCAAGAAGTCTCTCCGTCTGCATTCGCCTGTGTCTCCTTCTCACAGCTGTGAGAGCATCAAGAAGCCTTCCATATTCATCTTCTTCCATGGCTAGACAGAGAAACATCAAAAGCAGCTTTATCAAAACCCCATCTCCATTCTTCACCTTTCTTCCCGTTTCACCATTTACTTCACTTCTCAACAAATTCCCTTACCTAAGAATCCACAGGCCTTACTCTTCGTCCCGACCAAGAAGCTATCTTTTCGTCTTCTTCCTTCTCATTCTCCTCTCTCTCTTGGGGCTTTCGCTGCTCAGGTTGGTCTCCGTTTCTCAGAACCCAAGCCCATGCTCATCTTTCCTCACTCTGTTATCTCCCCCAACCTCTCATCCACCATTCGCTTCACTTTCTTCCAAGAATCATGAACCGGTAGTGCTGTCCTGGAGCGCGACGATGCCCTTACCGGCTCATCCGGTTTCCGGTAACGCGACGGCGGAGGAGGCGGAGTTCTGGGCGCAGCCTGACGGAGAAGGGTACAGGCCTTGTCCGCAGTTTCACTATCAGTACCAGCATCTGCAAAGATATCGAAGGAGAATCAGAAGTTCTTGGTGGTGATAGTCTTAGGAGGATTGAATCAACAGAAGAATCAGATTGTTGATGCAGTCGTTATTGCGAGAATTCTTGAAGCCGCTCTAATTGTGCCAGTTCTTGCGGTTGATCGGATCTGGAAAGACGAAAGGTAACACTTAGAACAACAGAGCTTTTGATTTCTAAAAACGATCCCGAAGAATCGAAAATGGATCGAGTTACACGAATCTATGATTGAAATTTCTCTCTCTCGGTGTTCTTTACAGCGAATTTTCTGAGATTTTCGATGTGGATCATTTCAAGAGAACCTTACAAGCCGATGTTCGAGTTTTGTCGTCTCTTCCCTCCCTTGTTTGGGTTCAAACCAACAATCCAACACACAATGCCAACAATGTGTTTCGCCCCTTTGGATCCGTACCAAATTCCTCAAAGAAGTAAAAACAAATTGCCTGAAACTCAAAACTCTTCTTTTAACATCTTTCGTTCTTCTTCTTCTTCTTTCAAGTTCATTTCCCTTTCACATAGCACTGTCTGAAATCTGGTTAATGGGTGTAGCTGAACAGAGGAGGTGTTCTCATACTAGGAGGGATAGATTCTAAGCTCTCCAAGAATCTTCCACTTGATCTCCAGAAGCTTCGGTGTAAGGTATAATGGAATTTGATTTCCATCAAAAAGTTCAGACTCTACAGATAGCTGATTAAGGGTCTGTTTAGAACCGGAAAAGTAATAAAGATGGAAAAAAATAACGAGGAAAAGGCTCGGTTTGGAATTTTATTTCCTTCCATGTTTCCTACCGATTCTCCTCTAGATTTTCTTTCTTTACTATTTTCCGGGTTCCAAATGAAGTCTAAAGGTTTTGGGGTTTTCCTTAACCTTGCAGGTGGCTTTCCATGCACTAAGATTCGTCAGTCCAATTCAGGAGCTTGGCGATAAATTTGCAAGAAGATTGTGGATCAAGGGACCATACATTGCTCTCCATCTCCGTCTTGAGAAGGATGTGTGGGTGAGATCTGGCTGTCTTACCGGTTTAGGCCCTGAGCATGATGATATTATCAGGAAGATTCGAGAATCTCAGCCCAAACTCCTCACTGGGAGGTTGAACATGACCAACACTCAACGAAGACTAGCCGGACTTTGTCCTCTAAACGCCTTACAAGTAGCAAGGTTTAGTGACAAATTCTTGGAATGTGATATGGAACAGTACTTGAATTCGTTAATAATTCATTTAAAATAATAATAATAATAATAATAATAATACACGTATAGTCTTCTTTCGGCTTTAAGGTTATTTTTAGTTCACGTTTATAGCTTATATGATAAAACGTTCAAAGTTTAAAAAGGCATGACGTTCATGAAAGTACATCGTAACAAAGTAGGTGCTTAGTTGTTAAAAAATATTGATTTTGAAAATCATAGTCGATAAATACGGTTTTAAAAAAACAAAAAGACTATTTTGGTTATTATTTTAAAAAAATCTATTATTTTTTTTTGAAAAAATGAATTACTTTTGAGATATCAAACTCTTTCGTTCTTTACTTTAGTGCAGGCTGATTAAAGGGCTCTAGGGACATAAGGATTTGCGCGAGTGTACGAGGAGGGAGCCGGGAGGAGGCGGGTTTGGGGGAGCTCGGGCGCTGCAGGGCCTTGTGGAGGGGAGTTCCGGCCGCGTCGTAACGAGAGGAGATGTTAGGCGAGAGAGGCGGCTCTGCCGTACGATGTAGATTAGGTCGCCATGGTACAGCTCCCCAGACTACATTGTATCACTAAACAGTGATGTGTTCTTTCCTTCCCATGGAGGCAACATGGGGAGAGTCATGCAGGTAAAAAGTGGTCATCATTTGAATTGATAGGCTCTGATTGGATCCCAAAAAGTATCAGCGAAAGAAAAAAATATTATGACTTCGTTTGGAACCTGGGAAGCATTAGGGAAAGGAAAAAAAATGTTAAGGAAAATGATTTTCTCCTATAAATATAAAAGAAAATCAAATATTATCAAAATGTTATTTATTTTTAAATTTCTTAGTCAAACAAATAAAATGAGTTTGAAAAAAAATATATAGAATTAATTTTTTAAGTTTAAATATATTTTTTAAGTTTGAAAAAATATATATTTTTTAAGTTTAAATAAGCATATATAATTAATTTATTAAGATGAAACCTATTTTTTATTTTCTTCTAAATTTTCCTTCTATCCATTTTTCCTCTCTAAGGAAAATGAATTTCTCATATTTGGTTTCAAGAAGAAAATAAAATACAATCAAAATTCCTCAAAATTTTACATACTTTTTTTTCATTTCTTAGTCCTTATATAATCAAAAGAAATAAATAAAACGAGTTTGAACAAACATATAAAATAAATTTATTAAATTTTAAACCTATTTTATTTATTTTCCTCCAAACTTTATTTTCTTCATTTTATCCTCTCTTAGGTACTTTCCCTGAGTTCCAAATAGAGCCATGGGCTTCTTCCAACCCCAAATTCATCACAAAAAATCACTTAATATGTATATATATATATATATGTTCACCACTCTGTTTCTTTGGGTTACGCTGACAGGGTCATAGAGCATATATTGGGCATAGGAAATTTGTAAAACCAAACAAGAGAGAAATGGTTGGTTTCTTGGAAGACACTTCAATTTACGGCGAGTTAGTATAATGAAGAAAATGCGTAAGAATGTCGGGGCAACTGAGAAAGGACTACGAAGAAGAAGCGAGGGATGTGATTGCTTACCACATTACTTTGAATGCATGTGCAGACACGGTGTTAGGTCTCTCCTAAGAAGCTAACAATTTCATAGGAGATGACTTCTTGTTTGCTTCAATAAAACGTCATTCCCCATTCCCATTCCCATATTACGTGTGTGTTTTAACACTTCAATTTTCTTGGGTGATGACTTCTTGTTTGCTTCAATTGGACAGTGTCCTACAGATCCAACACTTCCCTTTCCATAGAGATTAAGGTGGTATTTGTTTTTAATATCGAATAAAAAAAATTTTGTGCTTAATATTGAATAGTATTTAATAGCATTAAGTATTAAGTTGTTTGTTTTTTAACATTAGGTAGTGAATAGGAATGATAACGGGGCGGATTATTTCGGGTTCTCGCCCCGCCTCGCTCTTATTGGCACATGTTTGGTTTAATTTTAATCGAATTTTTAACGGGTTTTGGTTTATTTTTGCCGAATCAAAGCAGGGTTCGGTATTGTTATCATATCAAAGCGAAAAATAGAAATTTTTCAAAAATTGTAAAATATTAATAAAAATAATAAGTCTTGTAAGGGTTCGGGGAAGCGCAGAAAATTCTAGATGCCGAGCGATGAAGCGATTTCTGTAGATTCAAATTTGTCTCGCGAAATCTAGTGGCCGGAAAGTTCGTTGAATTAAAAGGGCAATGATTTTAGATTTACCACAGTGATAAGTTGTCGTTATTTCCGAGATGACGTTTTCTGAAAATCTCGAAAATCGGGAAATGGTTTAATTTAGGATTCATTAAAATAAGTAAAATTTGAAAATAAATAAATTGTTCGGGCGTAAACGGCTGAATGAGCGATAATAGCAAATGTATCAAAAATAATAATAATAAGCCCCAGGCAAATTATATTTTTAAAAATAATTTTTTTTTATTATTTTATTTTTATACTTTAATATAAATAATAATTATTATTATAATTTTTTTAATAAATAATTTATAAAATTCATAATATTTTATTTTTATAAAATATTAATTTTAATATAATAAAATAAAAGCAAATATAAAAAAAATAAAATTAAAAAATAAAAACAAAAATAATGTAAGCAGGGACGAGTTTGAGAGATTTTACTGCCATCTCAAAGTCGTAATACTTGTTTAATTTTTTAAATAAGGAGCCAATTTGGGAATTAAAAAGAATACTTGGCGTGACAGGGATGGGACTATCCCGATAAGCCCCTTCCTGGATTGTCGTCACGCTTGAGTGTGTATTCTTAGCTCTTGCTTTTTGAGCGATGATTGAGTTTTAACTATTTTTGTGGAAAATAACACGAATAGAAAAGCGAATATTTTAATTTTTACATTCGAAATTTTTTAAAAAATTTCAGTAATTAGTCGTGAAAATTTTAAAAAAAACATACAGCTTAATGCTGAAAGCTATTTAGTTTCAGCATTAAGTCAAAAAACAAATGCCACTTAAGTTTTTTCTTTTTACTTTTCCTAGTCATTTCAAAGGATAATAAGTGTGAAGCCTCTTCCACCGTGATCCAAACGCTTGGCCAACTTTAATACCATGTTAATAATTTTATAACTCCTTTCATCTCCCACTAAAAGACCTTATAATAGGAGGAAGGTTCCTGTATATATATTCATTTCAATTGAGCTGGCACCATTCGATGTGGGAGACTTATATTGAGGGTGTTACGGCGGACCTACATATCCATATGAGGTATGAGGAGGCAGCAGGAAACGGTAAGGCTTTGCAGCGTGACATAGATGTATTCCCAAGGCTCGAACTCGAGACTATTGATTAAGCGAAGAGAGAGTAGAGACTCGACCATACCATTATATCGCTGCATAACAGAAATATCACACTTTTAGTTGTTTAACGTGTTTAGGTATTTTGTAGGCGTAAATTGAATTTTAAGTAAATTAAATGCGAAAATATAGAAATAGAAGCAGAAAATTTTACAAGTTATAGGACTGAGTGTAATTTGTAAAAGGGGCATAAAAGTCATAATTTGATAAGGCTATAGTAAAGTAGAAACGATAGGAATTGTAGTGTAATTCTGAAGGATGGAGGACTAAAAGCTAAATAACGCATGGGATTTAATTATAAATAGAAGGGAGGCCAAAAATGGATTATTTTGGTCTCCAAACAGAAAACTTCTGAAGGGAAGAAGGGGAGGAGGAAGGAGAAGGAGGGAAGGAATAGAGATCAAGCGAGAATTGGATTACAGTATGGATACATGACTTTTGTATGGATTTTGGTAAGATTTTGTCCAAAATCTGCCCAGGCTATGGATTGCTAGGGTTTCTTTGGAATTAATTTGGTTCCTCTTTACAGGGTTTTGTTAGGAATACATCCATAACTTTAGATTTAAGGGAAGTTTGGTTGAAAATCACTGATTGATGTAAATTAAATTTGGAATCCTTCACAATTTCAAGGTTTGTAAAGTTTAGTGAACTTGGGTATGAATCCTTGGATTAACGGAATTTGGTCTAAAAGTGTTTGGGGAGTTGTTTGGAGGGATTTCATGTTAAGGTTTGATGAAGAGGAATATAAAGAGAATTATGGAAGAAAGTGCATGAAAAATGGTGAAATTTACCATTCTGGGCAAGTCGGAGAGCGCAATGGAGTGCACTTTGAACTGTATCGGTATAGGCGATGCGATAGCAAAAGCGTGCGCGTGCGGCCTAAACTGTCTCCGTACAACCCTCGGAACCAAACTGTGCAGTGCAGGTCGAGGAGTTATCTTAGAATGCCCAGATGGCTCCTGCAGCCCCTGTTTTTGTTATTTGTGCGTATTTAAGCTAAAATTCGCATACCAGAAGTATAGAAAATGATGAAATTAAGTGAAAAATGTATCGTGCCTCGCCGCTTCGGGGAAACTTCACTTCGCCTCGGCAAGTTCGATGGGAGCAAAGTACATGCCCCAATAATAAGATAGAAAGTTTCTGAATGCATATAATAATAAGAATGCCTAAGACCAAGTATTAAATGACACAGCACTCCTGTTAGTGCTACGACACTCTGATACGATTAGTGCCGGCTCCTATTACGATTAGTGCTTGGCCTCTGTTCTAATTAGTGCTTGGCACTCCACGATTACGATTAATGCCGGCACTCGCATTTTTGTGCTAGGCACTTGATGTGTATAAATATCTTGAATGTATTGTGTTAATGTCTTACTCATTGATTAGCACTGGTTTAGGTATTCCCATAGTTATATGATAATAATTTGAATAATGAATAAGAGGAAACGAATATGTATCGTTACGATGCAGTAATACCCTACGAGGTGTTACGAATACGAATAAGCTCTGTAGCTCTATAGGGGGCCAGGAATAAACATAAGTGCATTTACAAGTATAAGTTACGAGATAATAATAAGCTTTGTAACTCTACGGGAGGCAGAATAAACATAAGTACGTACAAAATTATAGGATTACGAATAAAAATAAACTCTCATGTAACTCCTACGGGAGATCCGTAGAAAGCATAAACTGTTATAAGCATAAGTACTTGTACAAGTCATGATATGAATGCATGAAATTTCGATATACATTGTGCTATCGTTTATTATAAGCTGTGTATATGCATATTACCTATGTTTCCCACTAAGCGTAAAAGCTTAGCACGGTTTTAATCAGGTGTAGGTGCGGAAGAAAGGCAGCGATATTCCGCGTTTCTTGCCAGAACCTTGACCACCGTAGGGGTTCATCCTTTGTAGGTTCGGCTACGATCGAGTAAATGTAAATGTATAGCTTTTGAATATGTAAATGGGACTCAGTACTATATATATAACATTGTAAACACCACTACGGTGGTAGTTTTATTTTGGACTTTTGTATATAATATATTGATATATGATAAGACTTGGATATACCAATGTCTGATTAAGCAGGTAAAGAGTCCCAGTATATGTTCTTGCACCCCAAACTCGGTTCGGATCCGTCAATCGGGTCAGACCGGGAATCAGGGTGTGACATGCTCAATGGTAAGGCACACCTACATTGACCAAGTTGCTAAGAAGCATGATATTCATTTAAACTCAAATCTAATAAGTTTGAACTTTTACGAGAATTGGTTGTTTGACACAACCATCAAAACATTTTCCTTTGTCATATGGGAAAACAGAGACCCACTTGTCAGATTTTGTAGGCATGAGCTTGAGGTTGTCCTTTGTAATCTATATGGTAAAATCCATATCTCAAGCTGTGTATCCAGACTTGAATTTAAAGCTGTCAAACAAAGGTTAGTAGGAATAGCACTTTCACATTCACTCCCATTCCTGTTAAATATTGCAAAAAGTAGCAACAAAAGCAACATCAATTAGTGCATAAGCTAAATCAGACTTGATGATGCCTTTTTTCAACCGGAACTGAGCTGGAGCGTGTTGGGGTCGTGGGGCGGAACTAGAACAGTGTTGAGCGGTCCACGAGGCTGTGTGCCTCCTCTGAAGACAAGAAAGAAAGAAAAAGGGTCGGCGAGGGCCTGGCGTCCTTAAGCATTGATGCCCCTAGAAATCGGTTCTCATGGGAGAAAAGATAGACTTCTTAGAGGGCGTATCGTTGGGCCGGAACTAGAGTATTGTTGGGCCAGTCCCACGAGGCTCCTAACCTTTGCCTCCTACAAAGATAAGAAAGAAAAAGGGTCGGCGGGGGCCGCTGTGGCGCTCAGTGCTAGAAATCGGTTCCTCACCGGGAGAAAAGATAGACTGCTTAGAAGGCGTATGATTTTTTGCAAACCTTTCACCGAGGGGGTGGCTTGATATATATAGCGTAGGTTTTCCCAATTGGATGGTAATAAGGATTCTTCCCCATTGGATGGGATATTTTCTGTCTTTATCGATGCTCCAGTTTAATTAGGGATATTTAGGAAGCGGTTTATTGAGGGTATCCTTCCTTATTAGTGAGATCGGTTTGATGAGGATAAAGCGTTTATCATAAATTATCCTATTTTTCTTGCGAGGTGAGATTTAGTTGGATTTACGAGGATAAGATGTTATTGGGTTATCTACTTCCATAATCAGCAAGATTTAGTGAATTTCACAAAATGCGGGCCTTCGATTACCCATGTTATCGGCCTTTGGGGCGAGCGGACTGGGCTTTCATTTTGGGCTGACGCCAGGAGCTTGGGTGTTTCATTGGGCTTACCTCTTCTTTGGGCCTGGCGAGTGGGCCTATGCGCCTATTTTTCAAACCCCATCAGTTGCCCCCCAGCCCTTATGCATGATGTGCGTGATCAAGGGTTGTAACATTTCTCGTATCGGGTGTGATTTCCGCGTATCAGCTCGGGGCTGGATCAATTAGGGCTTTGTCGCCGTCATATGTCTTGTGATAATGATGACTTTTCGGTTCTCGCGTTCATTCTTTACCGATTCTTCGAGTTTCTTCTGTTTCTTAGTAAATATCCTCGTAGATTCGTCTTGTGTTCCCTTGATCTGAAGCTTTTCTTTTGCTTTTAGTGAGTTCGGACTTCCTTTTCCCTTAGTATTATAAGACATACGTGCGGGATTCTTTTAGTGTCTTGCTTGAGATAGGTTTTTTTTTTTTTTTTTTATTCCTAGGACGGGTGCGTCTTTCTCCCTTCGGTGTCTTTTCGAGTAATACAGCGAGGCGTTAAGGCTAGATTGGCTAAGTTTTGTTTTGTTCTTACTACTTGTTATCACCATGGGTCCAAGTCGCTCTTCTTCTTTCACGCGTGGAGGGTGACTCCTCGGTTCTTTGTCGGTTCGAGGGGCGGACTAGGCGCCTCAGGCCGCCTCGGCCCCGGAGTTGATCTTCGAGACCGCCCCGAGGGCCTTTCCCTTGAACAAGGGTAGGGGAGGTGCACGGTCGTATCCAGGGATGGATATCTAAAGTCCGCCGTGCAAATGCTTTGGTACGTGGGACCTATGAAGTCGGAGTCCTTGTATGGGGCCACTTTCGCCCGGGCGCGGCTACAGAGACCTCCTTTTGGTGTCAGTCGGTCCGACGTTTTGACCTCTTACATGGTTTCAATACCTAAGATGGTGTGCTTCTTTGAAGTGGCGCCGACAACGGTCTTAAGCTTCCCTACACCTTTATAAGGGTTCTGACACTTGATATTTGTCCTTCTCGACTCTCCCGATTCTTTGGGAGGGTGATACGGTTGGAGTTATTGGTTTCTTGAGACGAGGGCCTCGATGTTCCTAGTATAGCTTTGTTCCTTGATCTTTTTAGCGCGTGAAGAATCATGGGGGCTTCTTTATTTTTAGGTGTCACTTTGGCTCCTCTGTAATTCCGATCTTTCATATTCAGGCTTTGGAAGGAGCGTTATGTCGTTAGCGATTAAATGGTGGAAGTATGACCTGCTGACAAGGATGACACCTTGGGCGTTTCGGTTACCTGGACCACCCCCGAGAATCTACGTGAGTATTGTTTTGTTTTTGGTATAGTCTTTGTGAGCTCATGGGGTATCTCTAATTCTACATTGACCGCTTGCCTCTCAAGTGTTCGACCCGATCTCGGCCCTAAAGATAATGTCATAGCATAGGAGTTGGCTGAGTGTTCCCCGCGCCTCTACTCGGAGCTGATCAAGTCGGATATTCCTGGACCTTCAAGCTTGAGGTCTACCCGCTCTGCTGCTTTGAGGCCTTCACCTCCTTTCGCTATGAAATTCTCTCCTGTCGGGCCTTCCGCTGCCAAGCCCACCAAGGGAGAGCTTTTGGCTCAGGTGGAGACGTTGTCTCGGAAGTCCCGGAGCGTGAAGCGGAAAACTTCGGACTCCGTTGAGAAGGGCCACTCGGCAGGGTAGGTTAGAGCGGGGCGTCTTCTCTTCCCCCTTCACCGTCCAGTGCAAGGCGGGTTGTTGTCGCCTCCGGCTAAGGTCCCTAAAGCTCTGAGTTCACAACCTCGTTCTGGTTCTGCTGCAAAGGAAAAATACTCCTCGGGAAGGGCTGCTGAGAAGCTATTGGAGGTCATGCCTATCATTGTTTGGAATCCCCCCACGCAGAGTGTTAAGCCACCTTCCTCGAGGGTGAAAGAGTTGAAGAGGAAGGGCTCCAAAATTGACGGAGATGGCGATTCCTTGCTCCTTAATGTCGAGCCTGCGATGGGCGTGGTCTCGTCCATCCTTAAAGATTCTAACCTCAAGAGGTCGGGCGCCACGCGGAGTTAAGAGGCTTTAGCTCTATCCCTCGGTCACCCTCGTAAGTTCCTGTGTCTTCTTGTGCTGATTTTAACTTGAGTTGGGTGTTGATCTTGTTGGGTGTGGGCGGTGGCTACTCGTTTCAGAAGAGTTTAGCCCAGGCGTCTGACGAGGGGGTACTGTCGAAGCCACCAAAGTTCTGAGGCGGTGGCTTCCCCTTACTTCGACGGGCTGAAACTACGGGGCCAGAGTCACGAGTATAGAATGGGGAGGCGAGTGAAGCAAGTCGGGTTGAGGCATATGTATCGGCCTGAGTTCGGGTAGGGTAGAAGATGAGATAGAAGCTTGACTTAAGAGCGGTCGAGTCGGGCTTCGGGGAGGGGGTTCGGGATGGGGCTGCGAATTTGTATAAAATGACTTGTTGGAGGCCGGGCGAGTCTTGATCTATGATCCTAAGCTTCGGATGGTGGGGATAAATTTGTTTTTAGTCTCGAGCGGTTGCATGGGTCTAGAGAGGCTGCGGACGGCTAGAGGAGCAGGCCGCAATAGCTCGCATGCTGACGGGCTCGTCTGAAAGGCTTACCGGGGCTATAAGCTCTGTGGAGCAGCTTGGCCAGAAGCCATGGTTCTTGAGGGACCTTCATAAATAGAGAGACTCACGGCAGTGGATTCAGGAGGACAAAGTTCTATATCTTGGTCCCGAGGGCGAGATGCACTCAGTGACTTCTAGGTGGCTTGCCTTTTAGAGAGGAAGAAATTTCTTCAGCAATGCCTGCCCGGGGGCACGGACTTCTTGGGCAGCCCTAGCGGCAGGGCGGGAAGAGTCCCTCTCGTAGACTATTACGGAGAAATGGGATACAGTTGAGTGCCCCTCCCCTTCTTCACCCCTCTGCTCTACCTCTAATGTCGATCTCATATATCACTGGTGGCATGTGTTGTTTTTTTTTTTTTTTTTTTTTTTTTTTTTTTGGGCTTGGGACCCAGATATGTAGCCTTTTCCTTAATGAATATTCATTTTTATCTCACCACTTTGGCCTCTCTACTTGTGTCATACAGCTGTTGCATGAGCAGAATGGCCGGAAGTGTTGTCTGAGTTAATGATTGAGCTCTTCAAAAAGCTACGTGTTGTTCCCAGAGGCTCAGTAATTTGAATACTGTCTTGACCAGCTCTGAGTTTGCATCTTTGATGAAGTAGTTGAGTCTTGGTGGCCTATTGGGCTCTTGGAGTCTTGAGGCCTTCTTGGTAAAGAGCTTTGCAAGCTGACTCTTGAGGCTACAGAGGCGGCTGAGGCCTTATGGGTTATAGTGCCTGAGCTTAACTGACTCTTGGGTTGCATGGCCTGAGTAGAGTAGTTGAACTCTTCAAGCGGCTCTTTGGGCTCTGGCGCGAGGCCTTATGGGGCTAAGTGTACGGCTGAGGCCGAGCTCTTTGGGTACGTGGCTGGTGAGTAGTTGAGCTCTTCAAACTAGAGTGGAGTGGTTGAGCTCTTGGCCAATTTCTTGCTTAGGCTCTTGGGCGTTGAGCCTTATAAATTTAAATTACTTTGGCCCAAAGGCCAATACAGGCATGGCTGAAATTTGTGATGGATTGAGCTCTTCAAACTAGTGTTGGGCCCACGGCGCTAAGGCCTTATGGGCTCATATTACGCCGTGACCCGATTCTGGTACGTGGCTGGCGGAGTAGTTGAGCTTTTCAAAGCTGGAGCATTTGAGGGGCTGTAAATTTAGCACTTTGGTAGGCCCGCTCTTTGGGCTCGTGGCACCGAGCTGAGTGGATTAAGCTCTTCAGCCAAGCTCTTTAGACTCTTGGAGTGCGGGGGCGCCTGCCGACCTAAGTGCTTGAGCTAAAGCCCCGGCTCCGAATTTCATGGCAGTGAGATTTGGCTCTTGGAGTGTCAGGCGTTGAGGCTCAGGTGGGCTAATTGCGAGTTCGAGCTGGCTCTTTGGGTTCGTGCAGCTTTTATTTGAGTAGTTGAGCTCTTCAAGCCGAAATTTCTTTGGGGCTCAGGGCACTAAGGCCTTATAGATTTAAATTACTGTGTTTGAACTAACTCACCATTTGTATAAATTTGGCAGATGGATTAAAGCTCTTAAGCCTGGCCGTGAGGGCTCAGGTGGGCTAACTACGGTGACCCGACTCTTTGAGGTGCAACGTGTTTGGGAAATGAGTAGTTAAGCTCTTCAATTTGAGCTCTTGGGCTCTGGCGCGAGGCCTTATGGGCAGTGCTGTGCAGGCCGGCTCTTAAGGCTGCATGGCTTGGCGGGTAGTTGAGCTGCTTCCAAAGCTGGGCAGCGAGGCTCAGTGGGTCTTGCTAAGGCTGAGGCCCCGACTCTTTTGGGCGTGGCTGAGCTTGAGTAGTTAGAGCTCTTCCAAAGGCGAGAGGCTCTTCCGGACTCTTGGGCGTTGAGGCCTTATGGGTGGAAGTACTGGCGATGACTCTTGGGCTGCATGGCTGGGCGGAGTAGTTGAGCTCTTGGCCCCCCCAGGCGCGAGGCTCAGGTGGAATTCTTACTGGTTGGCGACTCTTTTTGGGGTACATGGCACAAGGCTGAGTCGTTGAGTTCTTTAAGCGGAGATTCTTTGGCTCGCAGGCGCTGGGCGCTTTATGGGCTAAATTGCAATTTGGTGACTCTTGGGGTGCGTTGCGAAGCGAGCTCACGGGCGACCTTGGATGCTATGGGCGGCGGAGATACCCACGCCGAATTGAATATTCTATTTTTTTCCTGAGTTGTATGCAATCGTCCATGCGATGTCCATAGTCCCTATGAAACTCATAATACCTGGTGTTATCTCTTTTGGCAGGGTCTGACCTCATCTGGGATGGCCACCTTAGAAATTGTTTGTGTTGTACTTCGCGTAAGACCTGTGATAATGTGGTTGTCAAGGGGGTAAACCGCCGAGGTGAATAATGTTGTCGTCGTTCGGGTTGAGGTGGACCTAGACGATCTCTGAGGCTTCCACGTCTTTTCGGGGACTCTTCTCCATTTTTCTTTGGAGACCTCTCCCGGTCACTTTGTCTTTTTAGGCTCCATCCCTGTCGCTTGTCAGTCCCGCTTTTCTCTTTATGGGTTGAAGAGCTTCCTTTTTTGGATATGAGGGCTTCTTCGCCATTAATGTACTTCTGCTTCAGCGACACCTCGACCATGCTTGCATGAGGGTTTTTGAGATGGAAAACATCAAATCTTTTGACTGGACTCCTAGCCCAGCGATGAATGAGGTGATCGCAAACTTTTCGTCGGGTATATCTACCTTCAGAGACTCGGCATTGAACCTCTGAACATAGGACCTTAGGCTTTCTTGCCGAGCTGCACGATGGTCGGCAAATGATAGCAGCTTTACGTATGTTACGTCCAATGAAGTGGGAGACGAGCGCGTGAATAGCTCTACGAATGAGGAATTGACTGAGGCGGAATCTGTTAAACCAAGCCAAGGTTGGGCCTTTTAACGTGATAGCGAAAGCTCTGCATCGTACAGGGTCCTGATACCCATGTAGCTCCATTTGATTCTTGTAAGTGTTAAGATGATCGACGGGATCTCTGGCACCATCAAACGCTTCCACTTGCGGCATTCTGAACTTTGCTGGAAGAGGGAAGTGGAGTACCTCGGTTGTAAATAGTGACCGGTTGTTGCACCCAGGGTGTCCGTAGAGTCGAGGAGCTCGTCCTTTACAACTTATTTCTGTGGCCTAAGTTCTACTAGAGGCTTTTGAACCTCTATTCCCATGATCGCTCCCCCACCCCTTACTGAGGGGGTTATAGTTCTTCGTTCCCGACGTGCCCCCCGAGTGCTACTTCGTTGTCCTCCTCGCCAGGGGGTAGGGGTGGTTCGTGCCCCCTGGCTCGGTTGGATCCCGATTCCGTTTTAGCACCTCGGGGAGTGTCGGGGTGTGGTTGTCCCTCATGACGGGCGATGTTTCGCCTTCTTGAGTTTGTCGCGCCTCCCGTAGTCGTTGCATCTGCCTGGTGAGTTGCTCCAACTCTCCTATCAGGCGTTGGTTGGTGAGGCGGAGTGCCACCACCACCTTCGTGTTAGCTTGCATTGTTTCTAGCAGCCAGGAGGTCGGTGACTCGTCGCTGGTGATCTGCATCCTTGGTGAATTAGATTTGCTCTGCTTGTGTTAGTGTTGATACCATCGATGGCGAGAGATCGGCTTTTATTTGTAAAAGGAATTATCGTTCCCAGCATCTGGCGCGATAATGATGCATTTTCAGCCGGGCTGGGCTAGGCGTGTTGGGAATTAAGTTAGTAGGAACTAGAATTTCTTTGTTGGGTGGTCCATAGGCTCTGTATTTACTCTACAAAGACAAGAAGAAAAAGGGTGTGAGGGCTTAGCCGTGACCTCTCTCAGAATGCCTAAGTCGGTTCCCTCGCCCAAGGGAAAAAATATAGGCGCTTAGGGCATATGATTTTTGCGTGCTTTTCAGGGGTGGCTTGATATATATAAGCGTGGGTTTTCCCAGTGCGGATGTGTAATAAAGTTCTTCCCCCTTTGGATGGGATATTTTCTATCTTTATCGATATCGGATTTAATTAGGGATATTGAAGGAGCAGTTTATTGAGAATTATCCTTCTCCCTTATTGGTGAGATCCGGTTTGATCTGCAGGATAAACTGTTTATCGTGAATTGTCCTATTTTTCTTGCTGGTGAGATTTAGTTGGATTTATAGGATAAGATGTTATTGGGGATTATCCTACTTCCCTTATTGGCGAGATTTAGTCTGATTTGCAAAATGTGGGTCTTCCCAATTACCCATGTTATAGGCCTTTGGGGCGAGCGGACTGGGCTTTCATTTTGGGTTGATGTCAGAGGCTTGGGTGTTTCATTGGGCTTACCTCTTCTTTGGGCTGCGGAGTGAACTGCTTGGCGGTCAATGCGAGTGAGATACCCATGACCTCCACAAGACTATACGAAACAAAACAATACTCACATAGATTCTCGGGGGTGGTCGGGCAAGCTGGGCATGAGTGTCATCCTTGTCAAGAGGGTCATACTTCCCGATTATTAGTACGCTAACGAAATGCGCTCTTCCAAAGCCTATGGGAAGATGGAAGATCGGAAATTACCAGAGGAGTGTCGGCACGCCTAAAAAAATAAAGGAAACCCTCGGTGGATTCCTTCACGCTAAAAAGATTAAGGAGCAAGCTATCTTAGGAACAGGGCCCTTGTCTGAAAGAAACCAATAACTGACTAAAGTCTTTGACAATTGGGAGAGAGTTGAGAAAGACCAGGACATTGAAGTCTTTGTAAAACCCATGCATAGGGGGTGTAGAAGCGAGGCCAGTTGTCGAAGGCCACTTGAAAAGCACACCATCTTAAGTGCGGAAACCACGTAAGAGGTCAAAGCGTCGGGGGACCGGACCAGAACACGAGAGTGCATGGCACGGCGAAAGTTTCCCATCTACGGGGCCAGGCTTTGCTAGGTCCATGCTCGTATTTGCGGCGGACTTTGATGTTCAATCCCAGGGATACTTAATCTCGTCAATTACTCCCCTTACCCTTGTTCGAGGAAAAGGGGGCTCCACTGGGGCGTCTCAAGATCCGCTCCGGTAGGAGGTCGAGAGCGGCGCCCGATCATCTGGCTTAGGCAGCAGCAGAGTCACATCCAATGCGCAAAGAAGAAGAGCGACCCGGACCCATGGTGATAACAAGTAGTAAGAACAAAAGTTAGTCAATCTAGCCCTAGCGCCTCGTTGTATTACTCGAAAAGACACCGAAGGGAGAAAGGCGCACCCGTCCCAAGAATAAAACAAAAAAAAAAAAAAAAAGCTATCTCAAGCAAGACACCAAAAAAGAACTCTGCACAGAAGGTTCAAATGGAATACGAAGGGAAAAGGAAGTCCGAACTCACTAAAAAGCAAAGAAAAAGCTTGGGATCGAGGAACCTGTGAGTGAAGGTCGGAGGATATTCTGGAAGAAGCAGAAGAAATTGAAAGAATTGGAAGAAATGAGCGCGAGAGCCAGAAAAGTCGTCATTATCACAAGACATATGGCGACCAAAAAGCCGCGATCGGCCAGCGACGCGCGGAAATCACACCTCGATGCGGCGTTGCAGTAGCGACCGCGCGCGCCGTGCCCTGCCAGGGGTTGAAGCGTGATGGGGTTTGAAAAATGAGCGCGCGAGCCCACTCGCCCGGGCGAAGAAGAGGTAAGCCCGATGAAACACCCAAGCCCACGGCATCGGCCAGCTCGGTCGAAACTGCTGTAGATACTTGTAATGGGTAATTGGGAGCTGCGATTACACTTAATCCAGACCATCTGTCGATAAGGAAGTAGGATAATCCCAATAACATATCACGCGTAAAATCAGCCAAATCCTCGCGTAAAAAAAATAAGATAATTCACGATAAACAGTTTATCCTGCAGATCAAATCGGATCTCACCAATAAGGGAGAAGGATAATTCTCAATACATTGCTCCTTCAATATCCCTAATTAAATCCGATATCGATAAAGGCCAGAAATATCTCATCGATGGGAAAGAATCGCTACATTACCATCGATTGGGAAAACCTACGTTATATATATCAAGTCACCCCCTCGGTGAAAGGTACACAAAAAATCATCGTCATACCAAGCGGTCTATCTTTCTCGTATTAGCAGGCGTGGCGGATGGCGCGGGCGAAGCCTGCGACCCTTTTCTTTCTTATCTTTGTAAAGGAGTGCAGCGCCAGAGCCTGTGGACCAGTCCAACAATAGCCTTTAGTTACGGCCAGAAAGCGACCACAGTATTTCATTGGGTTCAGATTGAAAAAAGCGTCAGTGGTAATAATGCAAAAGAGATATAGCGTCTCCAAACGTGAAATCACTTGGGAATTTGAACTCACAACCTCCCATTTCTCGGCCTTGGCAACTATGACCAACTTTGATGCAAAAATGAAACCAACTACCGTTTTAAGGGCTAAAAGAACATGTGTTTCATAAAAAGGATTAAAAGCAATACTTTCTTTAAACGTGAACTTTTATGAAAAAAATCACGTAAAAAACAAAACCTTCACTATCTATTTAAGAGAGATTACAAAAAATACAACAAATAAACCCTAGTATATTACCCAAACAGAAAAGATCCATTCCGTCGGGAGAAGACCCAGCACCCCGATCGATTGTGGGCTACAGAGACCCAACCCTTCTGCTACACAGATGGATCATTTCTTTTCATAAAGGTCATACTAATGTTTTAAACCCAAAACCCAAAACGACGCTCAGGTCATACTAAAATCCCAATAAATATAAAACCATATTTTGGAATTGGAATTGCAGGGGTCGCGCGGACGCGAACCCCCTCTATCACAAATTATGACGTAGACTCTGCCACTTGGGCAGATCTTAGGCGAGTGCCCCTCCCAAGTGCAATGGAAGCCACTAGCCTAGGCAATGGGCCTTATTGATCGCCCATAGACCCCGTCCAGGTAAGTATGTTTTGCCATCATCTTCCCTCCCTATTTATATGCAGCTCCTCCCTCGCTATTCCAATTCGTTTCCGATGTGGGATTACTCCCAGACAGAACACACTCCCTCTCTTGCATCCAAATAAATTAAGCTAATCTACATCGCGACACGTGCGAATCAGTTGATCTATTGGACGGCCTGATGGACTGTTCTACACTTTATCATAGCTGATGATACGGCTACCATAACAAAAATATTTCTTTAATATTTTTTCGTCGTTAATAATTTTTCGTCGCTTTTTATTTCTCACTTTTTCTTTTTAGAAATCTTTAAATATATAGATCATATAAAAAATGTATAATAAATAAATATTTTTATTTTTATTTCAAAACTATATTCCCTAAGTTTGCCTATTCACTCATGGATTCTAAGTTGAAATCTTATGGGGTGTTCCAATTTCGTAAAATCACTTATTGAAAATTATGATTTGAATTATATAAATAATTACACAGAAATGATTTACTCTAACAAAATAGTAAAAGTATTGAGTTATAACAAAGGGATACAGTAATAGCCTTATAGGAAAAAGTTACAGCAAACAGTTACAAATAATTGTTTTGTCTAAATAAATTAAATACTAACCCGATTATAGAACATATACTATTATTAAACTTCAATTAGATCAAGGCTAATATTTGACACTAAGTTCTTAAGACAGATTTTGCCCCCACTCACCGTGCTTATGGAATGTTGAGCGCTTACCTCTCATGATAAAATGATCTTCCATGAACAGAAGTAGTACTCCAATCTATTAGTACAACGAACCAAAATTGTGTTGTGTACTCTCTAACATATGGACTTCATGTAGAAATGGTATGCTTTGATGTTTGCCTTAATGCTAGAAACAGATTGAATGCTTGAGTGAATTGATGCTTAATGGTAATGAATGTATGGGTATTTATAAACCTCTTGGTGACTTTTCAGAGAGTCACCACTCTAAAGGTCACAACACAGAAATGCTAAAAGATACAACCCTCAAACAACCAGTAGACACCTTTGAAGTAATTGTTCTTCATGAACAGATACATCCCAAACTTTTGTACTTGAAGGAAGCAACTTGGTGCAGTGCATAACCGAAATTAATTTTGGTTTCAATTTGGTACCGAAAAATTAATTTTAGATTAAGAAATTCACGCCTAAATTTTCTCCATGTGGAACTTCTTATTCAACCAATGTGGGATTGGTGTCACATCCCACATTACACTTCCTTTATTTACACCTTTCAAGAGGGTCACTTTGGAGCCTATTTTCTCATTCATTTCTTAGTCGATTTGAGCAAGTGAATATACTACATTATTCTCCTCACAGAGTAGAATATGAAGCCACAAAATTTTATTCTAAATAATTATCAAGTCCCACTTTAATTTAGGCTAAAAGCCGACCAAAAACTCAGTTTTTATACCTAAAAAATTGTTTTGGTCTAACAATTCCCCACATGAATGGAAATTTGGTTGTTAATATGCAAATGATAATGCTGAAACGCTATAGAGAGTACATCTTTGGAAAGATCGTGCATCGAGTTATGTAGCTGCGGCTTCAGGAGCACCTCAGTGAGGCTTGTGGACTTCTCGGCTTAAATAGTGACGTGATGTCTTGAACTATTTAAATGTTTTGTCATCGGTCCGAATAGACTTCACACAGTCTCTTCTCTAACATAATTGGTTCTCATGATTGTGTTCATTTTGGCCCTGAACAACTCCTGGTTTTCATGAGTGCTTTAGAGAATTCTCTCATAGAAGGGGCCTCTTCACCCTTATAAGAGTGACTCTGTTGGAATATGCGAAACGTCGCACAGTTTTCCCGGATATGAGAGTCATTAAAAGCATAACACCACTAATCGCACGTTGCATACGACCTTCAGTTTATCATAGGAATAGGTAGGAGAGATTATCTCTTTAGTGCTTCTGTTGAATCACGCATAATTTGGTTGTCCCTTTTGAACCTAGATTTTGGGATCTCTAGTCAACTAGGTTGGGTTGCCATTAAGGTGATTCTTTTGTCATAGGCTTTAATCTCATTTCCTTCGATGTGTAATTTACTTGCTCTCTTGTCAAACCTTTAATAAGTAGACCCGCTAGATTATTCTTTGACTTTATATAATCAATAGAAATAATCCCATTTGAGAGCAATTGCCTAACGATATTATGTCTATGGCGTATATGTCTAGACTTACCATTATATATGTCACTCTATGCCCTACCAATTGTAGATTAGCTATCACAATGTATACAAATTGCTAGCACAGGTTTAGGCCATATTGGAATATCCTCTAGAAACTGGCGAAGCCACTCAGCTTCTTCTCTTGCTTTATCTAAAGCAATAAATTTAGATTCCATTGTGGATCTGGTAAATACACGTTTGCTTTGAGGATTTCCAAGATACAGCTGCACCACCAAGTGTAAAAACATAACCACTTGTGCATTTTGTATCTTTCATATCAGATATCTAGTTTGCATCATATTACCCTTCAAAAAATGCAGTGGATATCTTGTATAGTGCAATCCATAGTCGTGAGTATTTCTTGGGTATCCTAAGAACCACGATAATTGCCTTCGATGGTCTACTCGGTGCGAAGCCATATACACTCGGTTACTAGCGAGTATGCTATATCTGATTAGTGCGATTCATGACATACATTAGACTTCAAATGATACGAGTATTCAATTGTGACCTCTGCTTTGACCCGGTATTTTTTAAGCAGTAGAGTTTATATCGAAGAGCGGTGTTCTAGCCATCTTTGCTTTGGCGGTGACCCCGGGCGGGGCAGGCAGGCTTGGTTGGCGAGGCAGAAACCGGGGACACGTGAAATAGATGTGAATCACATTGTCAATACGTTTAACAAATCTTTCGCGGAGGCGATTTCAATTAGAGACAAGCCGTAAACATTTTCATTTAACAAAATGCATTACAATGAAGACATTCTATGCCTTTCAAAATGATTTATGAATAAATATTCGAGTTCAAAATGCGAGAAGTTGAAAGAAACATGAGCATGAATGCACAAGTCGAGACATACTCACTTAATTCCTTCTTACATGACTGTGCTCCTCGATCTTGGATCCGCTTTCGATCACCATATATCACTCGATACCTGCGCATTGGTAAAACAATACGCTAAGCATTTTCATGCTTATTGGTTCTATACAGTTCTCTCTTCCATTTCATTTTAAGTCAAATCATGCAAATTTTTTTCTAAACAATGCTTTTGAATCTTTTTGAATGATCCATGCAAATACAATACATATATTTATTTCACATACATCCATTTATGGTTCATTGATCATTCCAAATATGCACTTTCTTATACAATAAATCATTCAAATCACAAATCATGCATTTCATAACTTTCTTATCATTTCAATTTGCAATCATGCATTTCAATTCCAATATGTCAAAAATCTCAAAGTCATTTCAATTCTATCCTTAATGAATTTAACCTATGTTTTCGGTATATAGGATATCAGAACCATCGGCACGATCAGTTGAAACGCGGTAGGAATAAAAACATTTGTTTTACTCTTATGATCACGGTCCGTAGAAATTTGTTATTGGTTATTAAAAATCAATTAATGAGCATTCTGCAGATCTTATCACATTGGAGCTACGGATTAGTGACACATCAATACATTTGTTTGTAGTACTACTGCTAATTTGACTCCTATTGGTATACGATCTATCATTTATCTTGAATTAACGGTTAATCATTACATTAAGACTTTCAAATCACTCATAGCAAAACTCTGGCATGGTATGTATGTTTGTACAAACCATTATTTTCGATAATCGCCTGAAATTTTCATATGCAAATCAAGCTGTCTCAAATCATCGAAACAAGCCCGGAATATGCTTTTCTAATACATTTAGAACAAATATTTCAAATCTTGAAACAATAATAGGAGTAGATAGAACAAACATATCGTTTTCATTTATAGTTCAAATAATGCATACATGCAAATATTTGACAAACTTTCACAACCAATCAGTTCAAATCAATATGTAGCTTTCATAAATAAGTATTTCACAAACAATGTTTGAAATGAGGTTAAAGTGCTGGAAGAACAAACCAATACTTGAAATAGGAAAAAGAGACTTAGAACAAACCAAAAAGATTGTCGTCCTTCAATTCATGTCCTCGGAATCTCGACCTCAACTCGGGCTTTCCTCTTCGTTAACCCCTAATCCATCACACATATTTCACAATCAAAGAATAACCAAAGAAAAATCATTTGTGCATTCTAAGATTTTTGGTTAGGGTTGATGTCTACCCAATACACCTTCACTTGCCAAATTTTTCTGGGAGTTCTGAATTGGTATATTTTGCTCATACATCCTTCAAGAAAATTATAGCTCTATGAGTCTATTTTTATTAGGAATTTGAATCATCTCATTTGGATCACCCAAACACAAGTTATGACATATTTATGCCAAACTGGTCGGTATCCCCAGCTCACTCAGTTACCTACTATTTTTCTCAATTTCAGGGGCCTTAACTCCATAAATTGGTAATGGTCTCTTCTACTCATTTGAAGCTATGGTTTTAAGGTTTCTTCTACAATTGGAATCATCCAATTTTGATCAATAGAACTCAAGTTATTGCATTTTACATCCATACTACTCCATTTTGCAAAGCAGACCAGATTATTCTTACTCATAGCTCAACTTTGACAAATTTCTGGGAACTTTGACAAATTTCTGGGCACTTTGGGGTTACAATTTGCATACACTTCCTTCAAGTAAATTGTTTTCCTAAAAGTCTAGTTTACCCATAATTTTGAATCACTCAATTTGGATGAGAAATGACCAAGTTATGGTCGAAAGCAACGTAGGTTGGAAAAATTTACAGCGGCTTATGCCTAAAACTGTCATTTCCTTTATAGCAAAGCTCCTCCATTTTTAGGGACTACAAACTAAAATCAACCACAAACTGAACTCAAATAACAAAAATCACATTTGTACAAAGCTAGGGTTTCTTCTAACCCAAAGATCAAATGAGGGGAAAACTAGGGCTTGACATTCTTACCTCTTGTCTGCAGAAATCCGCTTTCTCTATAACTGCCATCTTCCTTCTTGAAAAATCTTGAACAAAAATGGGAGATCACCCAAAAGTTTGATCTTCTCTCCTTACTCTAGCTTTTCTCCCATTTCTCCTCTCAAGCCCTCTCTCAAAATTTTTTTTGGCAAAATGGTTATCTTAGACCATTTTTGGTCTTTAAGTAAAAATCCTCTTAAGGCCTTGTTGGGCTCTAACCCAATAAATCCCATTTTTTACTTAAGTTTGCTCAAATTCTATTTAGCCCACTTATCATTTAATTCACTTTGGCCTTTAGGCCCATTTTCATTAGATCTTTAGGTCATTATTTTAATAATTCCAATTTTGTTTTCACTTGTGTGAATTTCAGGTTCAATCTTTAAATCACTTATCAAATAACAATCAATATTCATTTAACAATTTTCAGAAATACCCAAGTTTGACTCAATTTATACCTGAATATATAATAAAATTATAAAAAAAAAAGGGTATTTTTGGGGCGCTATAGCTTTCATCTTTATCTAACTTCTCAAATATTTTCTCAATATAATGTGATTGAGATAATGCAAGGCCACTAGATGTTCTAGAAATTTTAATTCCTAGTATAACATCTGCAACACTCAAATCTTTCATGTCAAATTTATTGGACAACATTTTCTTAGTAGCTGTAATAATATTATTACTACTAACTAAAATAAGCATATCATCCACATATAGACAAACAATAACATATCCATTGTTTGTCTTTGACATAGACACAATTATCACATTCATTAATTGTGAACCCATTTGACATCATTACCTTATCAAATTTCCCATGTCATTGTTTTAGTGCTTGCTTTAAACCATAAAGTGATTTAATAAGTCTATACACTTTCTTCTCTTGTCCAGGAAACCATTTGGGTTGGTCCATATAAACTTCTTCATTTAAGTCACCATTTAGGAAAGTTGTTTTCACATCCATTTGGTGTATCTCAAGACTATGCAATGCTGCAATAGCTATGAGCATACGAATAGATGTTATTTTCGTGATAGGAGAATATGTATCAAAGTAATAAAGACCTTCCTTTTGTTTATATCCTTTACCTACAAGTCTAGCCTTGTACTTATTAATTGATCCATCATTTTTCATTTTCCTCTTGAAAATCCATTTACACCCCAATGGTTTACTCCCTAGAGGAAGATCAATCGACTCCCAAGTGTGATTTTGCATGATGAATTCAATTTCATTGTTTACAGCTTCTTTCCACATAGGTGCTTAAGGAGTGGACATTGCTTCATTGAAGCATTGAGGCTCATTTTCTAATATATTTGTTAGAAAATCTGGGTCATAGGACTTGGAAGTCCTTGCCCTTTTACTTCATCTAAGTGCCTCTTCACTTTCATCATTTATAGACTCATAGTCTATATTACGAGTCGCGGTATTGTGAGTTCTTTTAAGAGAACCCCCATCACATGCATTTTTACTAGGAAATATATTTTCAAAGAATGATGTATTTCTTAACTCAATAATTGTATTGACATGTATATCAAGAATATCGTATTTATGCACTAAAAAACGATATGCACTATTATTTATTGCATAACCAATAAATATATAATCAATAGTCTTAGGTCCTATTTTAATCCTTTTGGGAATAGGAACTATCAACTTAACCAAACACTCCCACACTTTTAAATATTTGTAGGAAGGACTCTGACCTTTCCATAATTCATAAGAGGTTTTGTCTAACTTCTTGTGAGAAAATCTATGTAAAATATAATTTGCTAAAAGGAAAGCTTCCCCCCACAAGTTCTTAGATAATCCCGAACTTATCAACGTGACATTCATCATTTCTTTCAATGTTTTATTTTTACGTCCAACAACTCCATTTTGCTGAGGTGTATAAGGTGCAGAAGTTTGGTGAATAATACCATGTTCTTGACAAAACCGATCGAAAGGTGCGTCATATTCACCACCTAGATCACTCCTTATTGCCTTAATCTTTTTGCCAAGTTGAATTTTAAAATTTTCTAATGTTTCATTTTTACTCCTTAACAAATATACATAACAATATCTTGTACAGTCATCAATAAAAGTGACAAAGTGTTTCTTCCCACCTCTAGTTTGAACATATTTCAAATCACATGTATCACTATGAAATAACTCTAAAGGTTCAGTACTTCTTTTAATATTATGAAATGATCCTCTAGTTAATTTTGATTCAACACATGCCTCACATTTATGATTTGCATCAACACTATATTTAGACAACAATTCTAAATTCATTAATTTACGCAAAGTATCAAAATTAACATGTTATAATCTACCATGCCATATATTAGAAAACTCAAGCATATAAGTAAAAGATGTGTTCTTATTATTAAAATCAGATACAAGTACAATAGTCATTACATTCATCTTAAAGAGTCCATTGCTCTTTTATCCCTTTCCTACATAACCCCACTCTTGGTGGGTACAAATTTTTCGAACTCAAAAACCAATCTAAAGCTTTTCTTATTCAACAACGATCCAGACACAAGATTCTTTCAAATTTCTAGAATATGTGACACATCATTGAGAGTAAGTTCTTTTCTAGAAGTCATCTTCAATATAACCTTTCCTTTGGCTTCTACTTTGGAAGTGGAGGAATTTCCCATAACGAGTTGTTCTCCATAATTAATTGTTTCATATGAAGAAAACATCTTTTTATCCGAACATATGTGTCTAGTGGCCCCAGTATCCACCCACAATTCCTTGGTATTTCCCACCAAGTTAATTTTGGATACTATAGCAGAAAAACTCATGTTAGAAACATTTTCAGAAATTTTTTCTACCTCGGTTATATTAGTTTGGGCAGCCTTCCTCTTATGGTTCACTTGTGCTTTACAATTTCAACAATCCTTTGCATGATGTTCCGGTTTATTGCACACAAAGCAATTGCTTTTGAACCTTTTGGAATCACCACCCTTGGCCCCTTGTTGGCCAACATGCTTCCTTTTCTTGTTTGTTTTATGTCCCTCTTCAATCACATGTGCCTTTGAATCCATGTAATGATTACCCACTTTCTTTTCGGAGACTCTATTGTCCTCCTCAATCCTCAATCTCACGATCAAGTCCTCAAGCTTCATTTCTTTGCGTTTGTGCTTTAAATAATTTTTGAAGTCCTTCCAATTTGGCAGTAATTTTTCAATAACTGCAGCCACTTTAAAAGATTCACTAAGCATTATCCCTTGATATGAATTTCATGTAGGATCACTTGAAGATCTTGAACTTGACTTATGATAGTCTTGGAATCCACCCTTTTGTTATCAAGGAATCTGCCCACAACGAATGTCTTCATTCCGGCATCTTCCATCTTTTATTTTCTATCCAAAGATTCCTACGACTCTCTAACTGTCTTGATTGGACTATACACATTATATAGTGTATTATCTAATCCATTGAGGATATAGTTTTTGCATAGAAAATTTGAGTGCTTCATTCATCCATTGCAACAATAACTTGGCGATCGGTCTCATTCTCATTACAGACAGGAGCATCGTCATGAAGAAACCTTGCAAGGTTCAATGTAGTGCGATAAAATAACATTTTCTGTTGTCATCTCTTGAAATCGTTCCCATCAAACTTTTCGGGTTTCTCCCCATGAGACATATGAGTAGGTATAGAAATTGGCACCATGGGCACAACATGATTTGTAGTAGCAGGAATATAATTATCATTTGCACCCATTTCTATTAAACAAAAAATACAAACTATTCAAAATAGGAAAAATAGTAAGTTATTTAAAGCAAATTATCTGTCACTGTTTTGAAAACATTTATGTATGATGTCATTGGTTAGTGTACTTCTTTGAAACATACACATAAACAAAGTCATTGTTTGGTGTAACCAATTACATAAAAAATAGAAACAAATCATGCAATTTTTTCACAAAGTTTTTTTCAAACTTTTCCTAACTATCACAGATTGTAAAAAAAAAGTTTTAACAATTTGCAATATTTTAGGAAACTAAAACATGGATCAGAAACAAAACAAGTAATTAAACTAATTGTAAAATTATGTCTTAAGAATGTTGAAATCCTATGGGGTGTTCCAATATCGTAAAATCACTTGTTGAAAATTCTGATTTTAACCATATAAAGAGTTACACATAAATGATTTACTTTAACAAAACAGTAACAGGAAAGAGTTACATCAAAGAGATACAACAATAGCCTTACACGAAAGAGTTACAATAAACAGTTATGCGTAATTGTTTTGTCTAAACAAATTAAATACTAATCCGATTGAAGAACATGAACTATTATTGAACTTCAATTAGATCAAAGCTAGTGTTTGACACTAAGTCTTTAAGACAGATTTCGCCTCCACTCACGCCTGCCTCCCAGGATACAATGATCTCCCACGAACAGAAGTAGCACTCCAATCTGTTTGTACAGCGAACCAAAATTGTGTTGTGTACTCTCTAACACACGGACTTCATGTAGAAATGGTATGCTCTGATGTTTGCCTTAATGCTAGAAACGGACTGAATGCTTGAATGAATTGATGCTTAATGGTAATGAATGTATGGGTATTTATAGACCTCTTGGTGACTTTCTAGATAGTCACCACTCTAAAGGTCGCAACCCAGAAATGCTGAAAGACACAACCCTCAAACATCCAGTAGACACATTTGAATTAACTATTCCTCATGAACAGACACAGCCCAAACTTTCGGACTGGAAGGAAGCAACACTGAACTAGTGTAATGCATAACCGAAATTAATTTTAGTTTCAATTGGGTATCGAAAAATTAATTTCAGATTAAGAAATTCAAGCCCAAATTTTCTCCATGTAGAACTTCTTACTCAACCAATGTGGGATTGGTGTCACATCCCACATTACACTTCCTTTATTTCCACCTTTCAAGATGATCACTTTGGAACCTATTTTCTCATTCATTTCTTACTCGATTGAGCAAGTGAATATGCTACATTATTCTCCTCATTGAGTAGAATATAAACCCAAAAATTTTATTCAAAATAATTATCGGATCCCACTTTAATTTAGGCTCAATGTCGGCAAAAGCACAGTTTTTACACCTAGCTTTATTTTGATTCATAGCAATTATATCACATTTCATAAATAACAGTGTATAATAGTTCCTTTATTTAATAATTATATATTATTGAATTGAAGTTGATTAGATTCATTGTTATTGTTTTGGGAAAAGATAAACCAAAAATAAATAATAATACTTCCCTAAAGAAAAAATTAATTACATATGATTTTTTACTATTTCATACATAATATAAAATTAATTGCTTTTTTTAAATAATACTTTGACTTAATAATAAAAATAAATTTTTGTAACTACGAAAAAATGCTTTATATCTCAAAAAAAAAAAAAAAACATATTGGATGATGTTAAAGTAAAAAAATAAAAATAAAATATCAATTAAATAATGGAATGATAATGATTACTGATATCACTTTATAGCTCAATATCGAATTGTAAATAGAATATTATGAGTAAAAAGCATTAATGGGATTGATAAGCATTACATGAAGGGGTTTACGGTGAAAAGGAAATCAACCACTTTCTATTATCTTTATGGTGAAATTATGAGTTAAAAAAAAAAAAAGTTACTCTTCTTTCAAAAAAAAAAAAAAAATTACTCTTTTTATCTTTACATATTTGTCACAAACTTTTTTTTTTTTTTCTGGATATCTAAT
Source organism: Tetrastigma voinierianum (assembly GCA_016808115.1). Taxonomy (NCBI): domain Eukaryota; kingdom Viridiplantae; phylum Streptophyta; class Magnoliopsida; order Vitales; family Vitaceae; genus Tetrastigma; species Tetrastigma voinierianum. The sequence continues at coordinate 1,016,299 of JAEQBH010001147.1, read as the reverse complement.
GCCATTCTTTTTTTCACCTAAAAAATTTTATAGAATAGGTTATTAATATTATTGATATAATAAGTTAATGTAAGTGAACAAAATAAATTGAAGTAGAGAGTATTTAAAAAATAAATGGAAATACATAAACTAAAACAAAATATTTATAAAATACAAGAGAAAACCTACTTTTAATAATAATTATAGATATTTAAATTATTTCAGTTTTTGATTGAATATTTTTAAATATCTTCAAGAAATTGTTTAATGTAATTTTTTATTATTTTATTAAATTACTTGAATTACCGAATCTTACAGTTTTTTTAAAATAAAATAGTAACACATATTTCCTATAAAGTCCATTTTTATGAGAGACAAAAATAAAAGAAAATAAAATTTTATTATTAGAGACAAAAATAAAATAAAATTTTATCATCAGAGACAAATAAAATAAAAGAACAAAGACATAATGGATAAGCATGAGCCTTAAGCTTAAGTTCCACAACCTCGGCCCAAAAGCAAGTCAAGCCCGATTCTTGGAGCTCCAAGCATAATTGACTCAAGGTTGTGATTCTATAAGCTTCTTCGTCAAGCCTTCTCCTTTCTCCACATATTGATGTCCTATTGTTATAGGATTACATTCTTGACTCAAATTTCTTGAAATCCTAACTATATCAACTTTTACATGCATGTCCATGGAATGGATCGACTCATCGTATTGTGTATAGCTTTCATCTTCAAACACAAATAAATTTTCCAACTTGGCTATTCAACACAAAATCAAAATTTCAATAAATGAAAGGAAAATAATACTTACACTCATGCAGAGAAAGGGCTTCTTTCTGTTGATGTCGAGACCAACATCGATCGAACTTGAAGTCGAGCTCAGTGCTCGAAGAGATACAAAAGTACCTTTAAGAGATAAATGCACCAGTATTACAGCTTCACACATCCAAATATGATGTACACATCTCGAAGCAATTTGAGGTATTTCAATACCTTGAAGTGAAGACGTTGATAGGGTCCTGCATATGTTGCACCTCCATCTTTTAAAGTGAAGAAAGTTGAGAAGATTATAAAAGATAACATTACACATAGTACTTTCATATTGGTATAGATAAATATATAGATTTAATGAGAATATTTATTTATTCTTTACTGATTTTAATATTAAATATTATGGGAATATTTGATATTATTAAATATTATGGGAATATTTGATATTATTAAATATTAAAAGTAGTGAAGTGTGTGCATGGATCCGCTCATGAAACCTCATGATATGATAAAGAAAAATACTACTTATAAAAGTAGTGAAATGTTTTACTTCCAAAAGTATCCTTGGTAATACAGCTTTTCTTCTAAAATTACCTTTGTTAATATATATGTTATTGATTGTCTTATTTTTTAATTAATTATATGTAAACTTTACCTTATTAATTGTATCTAAATGTTAAAAGAAATTATATTTGTCTTCCATGGTCTATCTTCCCTAATAATTGTATGTGAACTTTAAAGAAAATTATTTGGGAAAATTGTGGTATGGTTTATCAATATGATTCTATTTAAAAAAAAAAGTTTATGATAAATAAGAAACTAAGGACAAATTAACTTATTTAAAAATAATTCCTATTATGTATGGGAAAATATATATATATATATATATATATATATATATATATATATATATATATATATATATATATACATTTTTTAAATAACATATTTTTTGAAAGATTCAAAAAAGGAAAGTAGAGTGTGTACAAAAAATATATAATATGATTGTGCATAAAATAAAATAAAATTGAAATTACTATTATTTTTATTTTTATCTTTTATATTTTTATTTATTTTGAATGTTTTTATTTCAAAATATTAAAAATATAAATTCGTAAAAAAATTATAAAGTATAAAAAATTAATGAAGTTCTAATATTTTATTAAAAGGAATATTTATACTTTATAATTTATGGAGTATAATTTTAATAATTTAAAATAAAAACATTTCAAAACTCGTCAAAATAAAAAATATAAATATAAAAATTAAAATAATAGTAATTTCAGATTTATGTACAAACATATTATTATTATTTTGAATACACTTTGCTTTCCTTTTTTAATATTTCAAATTTTGTTATTTTAAAAAAATATATTTCTTTTTCTTTTTTTGGTTTTCTTACTGTGGTTAAAAATTGTATTTTTGAAACAAGAACTCCCTCTAATACTAGTAAAAATATAATATGAATTATTTTTAAATAAGTTAACTTGTCATTGATTTCTCATTTCTCATAAACTTTTTTTAAATTGAATCATATTGATAAACCTTAATATAATTTTCCCAAATTATTTTCTATTGATTATCTTCTGTCCTAATTAATTATATGTAAATGTTATCTTATTAATTGTATCTAAATATTAAAAGAAATTATATTTGTCTTGTCTAATTGTCTATCTTCCTTAATAATTGTATCTAAACGTTAAAGAAAATTATTTTCCATTGATTTCAAATCTTCCTATTTTTTCTTCTCTTCATTATCTTCTTCTATTTTTTTCTCATAGCATATCTAACGATTGTGAAACTACATTAGGTGAGAAACTGCATCATTTGAAAAGGTGCACCTTTGGCATAGAATCCTAGAACAACACATAGTAGAAGTTGAATATGCCCCATCGTCATTTTTCAGCTCACAACCAACGGTTTTCTTACCTTAGTAGAATAATAGAATCATCAAAGAGGTTTGATATTCATCAGTCTATTCAATAACAGATGATGGTCACACCTAGGTAGATTTTAGTAATTGTCTCTTAGTTATTATTTTGGACAATGGTGCATTGAAATGATTGTTAACAATTCGTTATTTACATTCTATTTCATCTTCGCTGTATGTAACACTCCAAATTATACATTAGTAGTTTATTACATTTTAGGGTATAATATAAGTAAAATTTGTATTTTTCGGAAATTTAAGTACTAAGAGTAAATTGGTAATTTGTCAATTAAGGACCCAAGGAACATAAGATAAAAATATTATATGTTAAAGTATAAATATGATAAATTGATTTTCAAATATTATGAACTAATAAGTAAAAAGGAGAAATTTAAGCCAAAAATGGGATAAGACCAAACATGGTTTTCTAAAATTAGGAGAAATTCTCATTTTGGCTTTTGGGAGTCTAAGGCTTACGGGTTTGAGGGAGAAGGAGCCTTCTTTGGTGATTTCTCGTCATTTGTTTTGGAGATCTAGTCTTGTTCAAGTAAAAAAGTGAAGAAAATGAAGCTAGTTGAAGGTTTTAAGAAAAGCAAGGTATGGAATACTTGTATGGAAACTATAAGTATGGAAATTCTCATAAATTCCTCATTGTTTAGGGTTATGTTATGAAGTGAATTCTTCATATATGTATTTGGAGTTGGCTTAAGTTAGATTTGGGAGTTGTTTTCTGCTTTGCTTTGGTTTAGTTGGAATTTACGGTGAAAAGAGCGCCCGGCCCAGCCGTCAGGGCGTTCTGCGCACAGGCGGTCGCTGGCGTGGGTCTCCGCCTAGGCGTGGGTTTCTGTCTGGCTGTCACGCCCTACCCTCGCACGGGCGAAGGGAGGGTGCGACTGAGGCGGGACTTCTTAGCACCTTTTCGAACATTAGTGAGCCCATTTCATATATAATTTCATAATGAAATACAACTTGTAATACAACCACCGTAGTGGTGTTTAAATGTCTTGTATATACATGCCTTTGTCCTATTTACTTGTACTTACACAAACTCCACTATTACAAAAACTTTTACATTTACATTCCAAAACCAGAAATCAAAACCTACATCAGGTGGACTCCTATTGTTGTATTGGCCCTATTATATGCAGAATGCCTCGGATTTCCTCTTCAGTACCTACACGGATGAAACATCCGTGCTAAGCTTATAACTTAGTGAGAAACAGATAACAGATATGACCACTTAAAGTGGTCCACAATTACAGGATACATGTAACATAATGCATATGCCAAAGTTTACGTATAACCTAATTCTTATCCACGAGTTTACTGCGGCCTTGACTCGGCATGGATGTCAGTGAGGTCACTCTTTTTTTCTTTTTTTAAAACTTATAACCTTTACACTTACGTATTCATATAATGTTAAACAATTGGCATGTACATTACGCCAGCGACGGATTACAAAATATAAATACAAGCTCCCGAATATGGAAATGTTGACATCTGATATTTTACATTGGTTACAAATTTTCATATCTGAAAATAGACTTAAAATTCTTCCGATTGTTTCCTATTCTTTGTGTGGCCTTTGGCTGATGTGGATTGCCCTGGATTCTACGATTTCTTCTTACGTACCTACCGCGGATTGAACACGTGCTAAGCTTTGCGCAGTGGGAATATGACTTCTATTAAAGTCCACCACACTTCTATACAGTGCATATAACATTCACGGAGATTCTTATCATTTCTCATATATATATACTTTTTCATAACGAGTTTCATTTCTTATCATCTTCCATATACTTTTCATGTAATCTTGTACTTTTACTTCTTTTATTCTTGTAGCGTATACTATCATCGCATAAACGGTGCTATGCTTCTCATATCATGTCGTTCCATTCTCTACCTTTACTTTACATATATCGGTCATATTCTTTTATGTTTCATGCGCATAAACCTTAGAAGTGGATCACGAGGGAAACCATGAGGGCTGAAGGCGCTATATATACTCAACTATGCAACAGTGATGGTCCATGAGAACGGAGCGCTATATTCTCCTTGTATAAAAGCAGTCCATGAGGGCAGAGATTTGTAATATAATCTATACCAGAAGGTATCATCCTTTGTAAAGACAGTGTTCTTCATTCATGAGGGCAGGAGGCGTGGTGACCTTCGAGGCCACCCAAATGGTCCAAACGGGATCTATATCATCGACAAACGGGGCCGAATATCGAGAACTTGTATCTTTAGGACTTATTTTTTCCCTAATAGGCATGCCCGTCTATCCCTCTACCGGGTTCTCTTGAGGCAAATCTTTTGTATATTTTATGCACCGATTATATATCTCATATTCGAATAATTATTGTCATTCGGTGTCATATGTGATATATATAAATATATAATCATTTATTCATAACTTTGCATTTTTAAGTAGCATACCATTGTAGTATAAATAACTATGCTTACCACTGTAATAACATGAGTTTGTTATGAATTCATAATATGAATAACTATAGTTACCTACGAGCCTACTATTTTTTCATGTTTTCAGGACTAATATGAGTTCCAATCTTATCATTCTATCTATTGATGATTCTTGACTTCGATGGGCTTTCCATAGAGTCGAGAACACTCGAATCGGAGTTCGGGCGAAGAAGATATGACCGAGAATTGGAAGTCATGCGTGAAACAAATCGACGGTGACTGGATTGACGAAGTTGACCTGGTGAGCGGGCTCATCTATCACCTTGGTCAGGAATCTAATATTCTCATAGGCATATGAATGGATTCTTGACTCGATGGGCTCCATAAGTCAAAGAACACCCAAATCGGAGTTCAGACGAAGGAGATATGACCTTCGAAGTTGGAGGTCATCTTGTGATCCAACATGACAGTGACGAGTACGTACTAAAATGCGAAACCTTTGTTTGACGAATATTTCTGTTTGGCTGAGCTACATTTAATAATCTTGTTGGCCAACTTATTTGTTGTAGTCTTGTTTAGCCAAACACTCTTTTGGTAATCACTTGTTTGAAGTCTTGTTTAATGACTACATTTGGCCAGTCTTATTCGACGAGCTGTTTGGCGAGCCCATTTGGCGAGTCTTGTTGTAGTGGAGCTTTGCATGTGGTCGGGCTCTTCAAGGCGAGTTGAGCTCTGCATGACCTCTATTTGATGACCCCTATAGCTGACCTCTCACCCTTTTATTGTTCGAGTAAAGACCATAACTTGGTCTCTGGGGGTCCAAATTGAAAAATTCAAGCCTAACATCATTCATTGATGTGGCTGAGCCCCTTCGGAAGGACTTACTTTCAAATTCTCTTTATTTCTGACTCAAAAACCCGTTCTAAGGTCCGGCTACTGCATATGATCGACAATAGGGAATTTTCTGGGTTCAACTTGCAACTAGACCCTTCTCAAACACATATTTAGGAGCCTTAAAGCTCTTCTTAACTCAACCCTACAAGAAATGAGTTTAGGAGTTCCCAAACCCAAACCATACACAAGATAGAGGGTTCTTAACCATGTATCTAAACTTTATAGTCCAAAAACTAAGGCTTCCATTACTCCGTAGTTTCCATCTGAAAACTAAGACACGTATCCATACTCAAATTTAGTAATTCCATACAACCCAAGACATGTATCCGTACTCAAATTCCATACAACCCAAGACATGTATCCGTATGTATCCGTACCTCAAATTCCATACAACCCAAGACATGTATCCGTACTCAAATTCCATACCTGTGATCTTCTTAACTCTTGCTTCTTTGCACTGTTCGTATTTACTCTCCTTTTCTCCCAAGACCAAAAATGAGATATTTATTTTGGTCTTATCCCCTTTTTATTTCTCTTTCTAATCAAAGGAGGAAACTTCCTCCCTCTTTCCTTTAAGCCACTTGTCTCTTCCTGATTTTTCTTATTTCATTCTAATATCTTTTCTTTTATTACTCTTTAGTCCTTGCTCTTCCTAATATTTGCAATAATTCATAATATTACACAATAGCCTCAAATCTTCTTTATTATTTGTAATTTAACTTGTGCATATTCCTACTTTTGTTTTTTATCTTTATTTTATTCGAATAAATATACCTTCTGGCCATACTGAAAACATGTTATAAAGCTGTTAGGGTATAATTTGAGGTCTTACGACTCTCTCCCCCTTAAAGAATTTCGTTCTCGAATTCATACTGATCGAAAGAGTTGCGGATCTGTGCTCTCATAGTTATGGCTCCCAAATGCTTCTTCTCTGTGGTGTTTGCAGAACTTTCTGCAATGGTCCCTTGTTTGTTCATATTTGTTTCACCTCTCGAGCGAGAATGGTCTTGAAATATAATCATATGACAAATCTTAGCTGTGCTTGTATCTTGCATTGGTAGTATGTGCGACTCATCAGAGCGATATCTCCGAAGCATCGACACATGAAATACATCGTGTAATTTGGCGACTCGGTAGGAGTGCTAATCGATAAACCCGCAGGGGCGGTACGTTCTAAAATCTCATGGCCACTACCATGAACCTTGGACTCGGCGCATCATTTACGACCAAACCTAAGAATTTTCCTCCATGTTGATACCTTTAAGAAGACCTTGTCTCCACTTTATATTCAATATCTCTCCTCTTTAGGATTGCTTATCGACTTTTGTACATCCTTAGCGTAACCCCAACCTCTGTAGAATAACATACTTTCTCTTATCTTTTACTATGTCTGGACCTATCAGTTTATGCTCATTTAATTCTATCCAACACACAGGAGCTCTACATTTCCGGCCATATAAAGCTTCATATGGTGCCATACCAATGCCTGACTGAAAACTATTGTTATAGGAAAATTCCATTAATGGAATATACCTATCACAACTTCCCGAAAATTCTATGACACAACCTCGAAGCATATGTGGCAGCAGAATCAATCTCACGTCCATACGTTTGGGATGGAATGCAGTCGCTAAAATTCAGCTTAGTGCCTACTTGGCAGCGTAATTCATACGAACCTTGATGTGTCAGCGGATCACTCTATCGAATCTGATAGACAACGACACCATGCGATAGCGCGATCTCGTCCATATAGCGTGGTCGATCCATAGATAGTCAATTCGGCGGTATAAAATGGGCGAGCTTTGTGATATCTGCAATCACCGGGACGAGTCATGTTTTGTTGTGAGGAAAACCAGGCACAGAATCCAGGTAATGTTATCCCACTTCCATTGGGAATTTGGAAGGGGATTTAACAGAAGCTTTGTGGGCACTTGGTGTTCGGCTTTGACCCTGTGACCACGTCAAGCATAGACACATGTTCGATCCATACCATTTTTCATTCCCTTTCCACCAATAAAAGCGTTTCAAGTCTGGTGCATCTTATTCCCTCCGGGATGCATAGTAAATCTGCAGGTATTATGAGCCTCGAATAAGCGACTTTGCTTTAGCTCTTTATCATTTGGCACACATAATCTATTCTGGAAATACAAACTTCCAGCTTCTTTCTCTAAAAACTCGGTCTTGTCACCGTCTCTAACCATCTGTAAATTTTTCTGTAACTCTTCATCATTTTTTTGCGCATCTATAATCATTTGCTTTAAAACGGGTTGCGCTTCTAATTTATTAACATAGCCCCATCATCTCTCCCCAGTCTCGATCAACATCTTTGTGGTGACATTGCTACCTTGTCTTTCGGCTTAAAGCATCGTACTATATTAGCCTCCGGTATGGTAATCTATGATGCGATCATAATCCTTTAATAACTCTAACCACCTCATTTGTCTCAAATTTAACTCTTTACTGCGTTAGCAAGTATGAACTCTTATGATCGGTGTAAATTCTACGCTTTTCCCAGTATAAGTAGTGTCGCCATATTTTAAAGCAAACACTAAGGCTAACTCTAAGTCATGAGGTGGGATAATTTTGTTCATGTGGCTTCCAGTAATGCGGACGCATAAGCCACTACTTTCCCGCATCTTACATTAACACGCATCACAAACCAATGCCTAAAGCATCGCTGCTTATAAGGTATACTCTTTTCTAGGAATTAAGGCGTGTCAATCTTTGGTGCTTGCAACCGGCATCCCTTTCCAGTGATTAAAGCCTGTTTGACATTTTATTACGTCCCTCGAGCTTTATTCGCTCTGAGTAACTTGGTGGCCCAATTTATGGCCAAAACTCCTCATGAATCTTACATAATAACTTTGCTAAACCGAAACTTCTCACCTCGGTTACATTTTGGTGATTTCCAATTCTAACCGCTTCAATCTTAAGCGGGATCGACTCTTATACCCTCGGCCGAACCTGATGTGGCTTTAGGAGATAAAGGAACTTATTCTTGAAAATCGCATTTACGGAAGCAGCATATAACTTCTTTTCTCTTAACGTCTAAAGACTAATTTAAGTCTTTGTTCATGTTCTGTGCATCCTTAGAATACACGGGATGTCATCAATAAAAACCCACAACAAATTGATCCACATAGGGTGGAAAAGCCTTATTCATCGAATCATGAATCTTTGGGTGCATTAGTAAACCCGAATGGCATGACGAAACTCATAATGACCATATCGGGTTCCTAAATGCGATCTTAAATCTCCTTCCTTTACCTCAAGTTGATAATACCACATTCGCGGGTCTATCTTGAAAGACACGGCTCCTGCTGATCAAAGATCTTGATTCGCTGATGGGTACTTGTTTTCCTTTGTCACCTTATTAATGCATGATAATTGATGCATCCGTAGAGTGCCATCTTTCTTTTCACAAATAAAGCAGTGCACCCCAAGGGGACACCTTTGGGTCGGATAATCCTTTATCTAAAAGTTCTTGCAATTGACTCTTTAACTCTTTCGACTCATTGGAGCCATCTATCTGATTACCCTTGACATGGGTTCACGGTACAATTTCTATGGCTAAGTCCACCTCTCTCTCATGTGGAATACTGTGGTAACTCTTGGGGGGCCACATGCGAGAATTTACCCTCTTGGGATCTTTTCTACATCAACTTGACCTCTCTTGGAGTCAAGTATCAAAGCCAAGAATGTCTCACATCCTTTCCTCATAATTCTCCTAGCTTGTATAATGGAGATGACATTGGACATTACACTTGATCCAATGCCTTGTACTATTACCTACGGTCACGGTCGGAGCGTCTCAACACTCTTAGTCTTTTGTCCTGATCATGACGCTAGACAACCAATCCATTCCTAGGATCAAGTCAAACTCGAATGGTAAGGTTATCAAATCAGCGAAAACTCTTCTTTTTGTTTATAACGATGGACATTTCTATATATGTTATTCACACCTAACGTTGTGCCCCAGCGGACTAGTTACATGCATGTCATATCTTAATTTCTCCATTCTTTGGTACTTGTCGAAATACGTATCGTACACATACTGAATGAGTAGAATCGAAGTCGATCAATGCATGCATCTCTATATCATATAAAAGAAAATATACCAGCTATAACCTCGGAGCATTACGTGATTTCTCCACGAGCCTTCGTAGCATATGCTCGTCTTAGTCTTTAATAGGCATAGGACGATCTTTTGTTTAGGCACTATGCCTCCTCGTCCCCTATCTGAGATGGGGCCACTGACCCCTACCACACGATCGCGGTCGAAAGTGGTGTCGCGAGATCTTCCTCTGCCACTTCCTTGTTGGCCACATTATCCCCCAGCCTCGGGGACAAGCGTGGCACTGAATGCTCGAGGCTTATCGAAAACACCCTCCTGTCAATATCACCAAACTCCCAATGCCTTTTATGGCAATGAGGGCGATGCGGAATTTCTCCACTGTTGTCCAAGCGAAGCACCTCTGCACGTACTCGTGTTGTGGACCTTTGCCTTCTACCCTCGAAGCGGAACTATATTACGATTGAAATTTTGGAGACTCTCACAGCTCTTTTTCCCCAAGGAGGACAAAGCTCCTCTAGAAAACTTCTTGCTTTTGAAATTTTCCTTTCTTTGCTCGTTTCTAGTTTCTCTACTTTCATTGCGAAACGGACAGTGGTAAATTCCTTGTTTGGAGAGAAGTCATAGGTGCGAATACCTCTTGATGGAATCATGCGGTCCATCCTCAAGAGTGCCCACTGCAGAAATGCCTCGGTGGGGACCAATTCGATGCATACTTACTAAAGATGGCTAAATTCTTTTTCATATTCGACCAGATAAGCACCTTTAGCTAGAATTCGAGCTGACCACTTGGAATCTCTATACATCTCAGTAACATACTTTGCCTTGAACTCTTGGACAAAGAATTCCCATGTCAGGGGATTTGGAATCCTTGGACTTTTGAGTACTAGTTTCCACCAGTCGTATGCCTCACCCTGCAATAGTGAGACTGCACAAGATGTTCTCTGATCAGGAGGACATCTAACCTCTTCTAAAACCCTTTCTAGCTTTTCTAACCGGTCGGCTTTTCTCGACTCTTCCGTACTCGGCCCGTGGAATTCGCCTGCTTTCAAGTGTCAACTAACTGCGTAATACATTGGAGCTTTGGGAGCTTGAATCAATCTACTCCCCAAACAGACGATGTCTTGCGATAATATTCTCGGCAAAGGCTTAATGGGCTCATTAGGTACATTACTTTACGAAGGTTCGAGGCGATAACCCTTGTTCTCTTGGGTTAACACTCTCAGCAACTTCTTCGGAATGATCCATCTATACAAAACACAAGGACATCCACATCGAGCCCACATTACTACACACGGGCTTTTTCTATCTTATATACTCTATTCAGGCCACCTAAACCTAGGCTTTTCCAGAAACGCCTAAGCCTAGGCCTGATACCACTCGTGGCATGACTCGGCATAGGATGTCAGTGAGGGTCCTCTTTTTTTTCTTTTTTTTTTAAAACATAACCTTTACGCCCATATTCATATAATGTTAAACAATTAACTTGTATTACATTACGTAGCGTGGATTACAAAATATAAATACAAGCTCAATTGTAAATGTTCAGCATGCAAATATTTACATTAGTTCTGAATTTTCGTATACAAAATAGACCTAAAGGTCTTCCCGTTGAGCACTATTGCGTGTGGCCTTTATTTGCGATGTGGATTGCCTAGTTCTCTGATTTCTTCTTAAATGCGCCTGCAGTTTAAGACACGGGTGCTAAACTGCAGCTTAGTGGGAATATGACTTCTATTAAGAGTCACCACACTTCTATACAAATGCATATAACATTTAAATATTCTTATCATTTCTCATATATATATACTTTTCATAACCAGTTTCATTTCTTATCATCTTCCATATCTTTTAAGTATGTCTTGCATCTTTTCTTACTTTGTCTTTATGACGTATCTTATCGTATGTAATCTTTATGCTTCTCATATCGTGTCGTTTAATCCTACACTTCCTTTGCATATATCGAGTCATATTAACATGTTTCATGTGCATAAGCCTTAGAAGTGGATACGAGGAAACCGTAGGGGGCTGGCGTTATATACTCATTTGTGCGAAGCGTTGGTGTGAGGAACTGGAGCGCTATATTCCTTGTATAAAAAGCAGGTGGTCGTGAGAGGGCGAGAGGCGCGTGTATATTATGCAGAAGGTATCATCTTGTACGAGACCGGTGACCTATTCTATGAGGGCCCGGAGGCGTTGTGGTGACCCTTTCGGGGCCACTTAGTGATCAACGGGATCTGTGCGTGAGCCCGGCGAGTGGAATGTATCGAACTTATGTCACTGTGATTTATTTTTCCCTAATAGGCATGCCCGTCATCCCTCTACCCGGGTTCTAGCGGACAATCAGCGTATGTTTTATGCTCGTGTATATCTCGTAGCTAGATAATTATTGTCGTTAGGTAATCATATGTGGTTAAATATAAATATCTGATCGTTTATTCGTAACTTTGCATTTTCGTATTTATTATCATGCAATAAGCTATCTTTACGCGTATCTTTATAGATTATTTATGAATTCATATATGAATAACTATAGTTACCTAGACTCTTTACATTTGTTTTCATGTTTTAGGGACTAATATGAGTTCCAATATTATCATTCTATGTGATGAATTCTTGACTCGATAGACTCACGTGGGGTCGAGAACTTCGAATCGGAGTTCGGTGAAGAAGATATATGACCTTCGAAGTGGGAAATTAAATGCGTAGGCAAATCGGCGGCGAGCACGGATTGACGAGGTTGACTGAAGTGACAAGCTGCGTATCACCTCCGGTCAGGCATCTAATGCTCTCCTCAGGCATATGAATGGATTCTTGGTACGGTAGGCTTCAGTAGAGTGAAGAACACCATCGGAGTTGGGCGAAGGAGATATGACCTTAAAGTTGGAGGTCATGCGTGGTAACCTTGACAGGCGTGGTATTACTAAAGTGATGAGCCTTGTTTGACGAAACCTTGTTGTGAGTACTATTTGGCGACCTTGTTTGGCCAGTCTTGTTGTGAGTGCTTGTTTGGCGGCTCACTGTTGTGATGCTACATTGTGAGCTCTGTTTGACGAGCTTTGTTTAGGCGTCTTGTTTGTGAAAACCTTTATTTGGCAATCTTGTTTAATGAAACACTCTTTAGCTAATCTTGTTGTAATCTTTGTTTAATGAGCTACATTTGGCAATCTTGTTCGACAAACTACATTTAATAATATTTGTTTGTAATCTTGTTTGGCAGTGGGCTGCATAATGATGGAGCTCTTCAAGACAGGATTGAGCTACGCATGACCTCATTGTGACCCCTATGGTGACCTCTCACCACTTTTGACTATTCAGAGTAAAAGATCATAACTTAGTCCCATAGGGTCGGGTGAGAAAATTCAAAAGCCTAACATCAAGTTCATTGACGTGCTACAATTTCTCAGAAGGACTTGCTTTCCAGTCTCTTTATTTCGACTCAAAGAAACCCGTTCTAAGGTCAGCTCACGCATATGATAGGCAATAGGGAATTTTCTGGGTTCAACTTGCAACTAGACCCTTCTCAAACACATATTTAGGAGCCTTAAAGCTCTTCTTAACTCAACCCTACAAGAAATGAGTTTAGGATTTCCCAAACCCAAACCATACACAAGATAGAGGGTTCTTAACCATATATCTAAACTTTATAGTCAAAAACTGAACTTATACTCCCGTAGTTTCCACTTCTGAAAACTAAGACAACGTATCAAGTACTCAAGAATTTAGTAATTCCATACAACCCAGAGACATAGTAGCTCAGGTACTCAAAGGTCCATACGGCTTGAACGCATGTATCCGTACTCAATTCCATACACCGTGATCTTCTTCTTCTTCTTCTTCTTAACTTTGTTTAGTATTTCTTCTCACTTTTCTCGAACCAATGAGATATTTATTTTAGTGCTTATGCTTTTATTTCTCTTTCTAATCAAGGAGAAACTTCCTCCCTCTTTCCTTTAAGCCACTTGTCTCTTCCACAATTTTTCATCCTTATTTCATTCTAATATCTTTCTTTTATTACTCTTTGGTCCTTCAACTCTTCTAATATTTGCAAATCAATTTATAATATTTTTACAATAGCCTCAAATCTTCTTTATTATTTGTAATTTAACTTATGCATATTCCTACTTTTGTTTTTATCTTTATTTTATTCCGACTAAATATACCTTTACGTTTATTATACCCAAAACATACATATAAAACTGCTAGTATAATTGGGGGTGTTACGCTTCCATATAGCATAATTTTATAACAGGTTTTCATATCTCCCAGGAGTTCGCATCGTGTGATTCAGCCGTGCTAAAATTCAGATGTACATTACAAAACAAAATTGATTCTTTATGCTTTCTTCCTGTTCATTATTCATATTCGTATCATATAAATATTTATCTGTATAGACCAGTAACAATGAATGAGAGGGACGCATCATAATTGGTACCCAAAGGTACGGTATAGCATCGAATGCAGACACGGCCTTACCCACGACAGAGGTGTCAGAGCGACAAATGAGTGTCACGTGACCGAATAGAGACATGCTCACCCAGAATAAAAGTGTCAGAGGGAATTAGCGATGAGTGTCGGGCCACATTAATGCAGATAATAACCGGGCCACGCAATGTATGTCGTAGCACAATGCGGGAGTGTCGTCACACTGATTAAACGTACCTATTCATTCACTATCCGGTCTTCAACAAGCATACAATTATATGTGTTTCTGAGATTGTTATTTTGTTCTTAATCACATTAGAAAATAAGGGGCAAGCAACAATGTTTGCCCAACGACAGGATCACTTCGTCGAGGTGGCGAGGTATAAAGCATTTTTCATATAACTTTTATACATGTATTGACCAATGGAATTAACGTGAAGAATGATAACAAAACAGGTTGCAAGACCGATACTGACTTAATAACTTTGAGTACCTAAGATCTAATTTTAGTTCCAGACTAACACCATCCGGACTAAAACAAATCTTCATACATGTAATTAACTTTCGCATCGACACTAATATCCCTCCGACCAAAAACAACTTGAGTACCTGGGTGACTAACTCTCGCATCGACATCACCTGCGATTCCACTAAAGCCCATAAAAACCAACCAACAACACTTTCATAATGGAAGTTAGGTTTTTCCTAACAACCCTACAAACAAGTAGGTCAGGATAGTTTGCTGGCCTTTCCATATAAGAATTCCATACATATAGGTTCCATACCTTGATTTATTCTATTTTTTCTCTTATTTTCCCTTCCTTCTCCTTGCTTAAACAAAAAAAAACTTGAATAAATGGAGAACAAGCAAACCAAAGTTAGCTCTTCTCCACCACCGTAACCCTAGCCCTTTTCTCCCAAAAATGAGAAAATATCTTTCCCTCAATCCATAGACCAATTTTTGGTCTTATCCATTTGAGTCAAATTTCATCCCTTACATTTAGGCCCTTCTATTTCATTTTATTTACAATTATAACTTATCACAATTCCTATTTTAACATATACTTTTATTGTTTTATGACCTTTGAGTCCTTAATCTGAAAAATTACCATTTTACCCTTGACTCTTGGATTAATTCCGACTTTATCTTTTTTCACTCTTAGCACTTAAATTCCGAAAAATACAAATTTTACTTTTCTTATACTACAAAACTGTAATAAAACTACTATGACCTAATTCGGGGTGTTTCATAGGCATAGGAACCCACGCCTAAGCGTATGAACCTACTCCTAGGCGAACCTGAGGCCCGAGTTTCCGAACTTTCTGATCCACCTAGGCATACCTACAAATCCTGTTTTGTTTTCTCTCTTTCGTTAATTCTAGCAATCATCCATTATATTAATGGAGGATCATAATAAGTGAATGAAAGGATCCGTACATGTATACAAGTGATAGGAAAAATGCTCTACTTCGCCTCGGCGATCTTGTCATTGGGCAGACATTGTTCTTGCCCATTTTTTGTTAATGTGATTAAGAACAATAGAGCAAGCTCAGTAATACATATAATTGGATGTCTGCTTAAGACCGAATATTTAATGAATAGGCACCTCTTATTAGTGCGATGACACTCTCTGTTTAATGCTTCAACACTCTCTATTTAGTGCTTCGGCACTCTCTGATTAGTGCGATGACACTTTCTGTCAGTGCTACAACACTCTTGCTTTGTGCTACGACACCTCTGTTATGTGGGCAAGCACGTATTGTGGTTTGGCACCTCTGTTTAATACTGCATTGTACCTTCAGGTACTGATGAGTCAAAAACTCATTAAATTTTTAGTCCATTTTTCTGATCTTTATTACAATGTAATTGCTTGTTTTTATGCAGAAATATGTACTATTTACCAAATTTATATTTTGTAGAAATTTATAGCAGAAATGAAAATTCTAGCAATGTCTAAGTGAAAGCAATTAACGGCTATGCGAGAGTCTGTAGAGAATCGTGCTCACTCAAATTAAGTCATACTATACTGAATGAAAAGCTGTCACGACAAAAGAGAAGTTGCTGAGACAAAAAAAGGGCTTCAAGGAAGGATTTCATGTCGCGACACCATTTAAGAAACTAGGACAAGAGCATATGTAAGAAAAGCCACCATCATGTCGCGACACCGTTTCGAGGTCGCGACACAGAAAGAAGACATTGTTGGTAGCAACAGAAAATTGATGTTGCGACAAAAATGTAAGGACACCAATCGAGGCCGCGACCAAGAATTCATGTCGCGACATAAAAATGAGCTAAATGGCTAAAACATGTCATGACTAAGCTCAACCGCATCATGACAAAAACAAAGTAAGTATACACTATCAACATGATAGACTTTCTAGGTCACGACTAGAAAAAGAAGATGAATTGATGGGAAACTGTTGTAAGTCAAAAATAAGGTTGCAACTGGAAAGGAAGGAAGCATGGTCGCGACATACTTTGAGGTCAGAATCAGAATCAAGTAGCGATTAAAGAATTCACTGGGTCACGACCTAATGCCTACGCTGCGACAAGAAAACAAACACTAGCAATTTTGAGTCAACTGTAAAAGAAGCCGAGACCAAAAAGGATCAAATGGCTAACAGAAGGGTGTCGACACAAAAGGCAAAGTCGCGACATACTTTTTAAGTCACAACCAGTGAAAGAAGCTGAATTGAGAAGAAACTGTTGTGACTAAGAAATGAGGTTGCGGTAGGATGGGGAGAAATGATGTCGCGACATGCTTTTAAGGTCGTGATATAAATTTCAACAAGGAGAAGAAACGATTAGGGTCGCTAATCTGGGATCTCATGTGTAAATGACAAGACAAATTAAGACAAAACAATTTTAAGTCGCAACATGAAAAGGGGAGCTATGACCAAGAATGAGCGGTTGACAACAGAAATGATGTCATGACATTGAATCAAGATCACGACACAGAAATGCAGTAGACAACAAACAATTATGTCAATATGAAACCAGGTCGCGACATATATTCGCAAAGAATAACACAAAAGTGAAGACCAAATTGAAAATTGAATGGAAACTGTTGAGACTGAGAAATGAGGTTGCGACTGGATAGGAAGAAAGAATGGTCACGACATACTTTTGAGGTCGCGACAGGAATTGTAGTGATTAAAGAAACTACTTGGTCGCGACCTAATGTCCACGTCGCGACAAGAAAACAAACAGACCAACAATTTTGAGTCGCGACCTGTTTGAAGGCTCAAGACAATTGAATGATGTCGCAACCTAAAAGAGAAGCTGTGACCAAGAAGTAAAGAGGCTGACAACAGAAATGATGTCGCAACATCGAATCGAGGTCGCGACACAAATATGCAGTAAAGGCAAAGAGAGCCAGGTCGTGACATCAAATTGAGGTCGCGACACCAATTCCTGGAAACAAGAAAAGGAGGTCGCAACCAGAGTCTCACTGCTGTCAACTAACATAATCACGACAAAGAATTCATGTCACGACCACTAATCAAAAGCAACTAAAGAAACAAGTCGCAACAAAAAACATCTGGGCCAGCTCAACACCAAGAACAAAGTGAGGAACTGCTATACCTCGCCCTCGAGGTCACGATGCACTTGACAAGCCAGACAAGGATTTCATGTTGTAACATCGTTCTCAGGTCGCGACCTAAACAGAGGGTTGGGCCATTTATTTTAGGGAAATCCACCTGGAGCTTTGGAATCGTGCTCAATTTCTAAAAGTTTTAAGTAGGCATAAACAGTTTTAGTAAAGTAGCTTCCGTTTTTTTTTTTGAAACCCATTGTCTGGGAGGACAAGGAAGACTCACTGTATATTGTAGAATAGACTTTTCTTTTCTTTTTCTGGATCTGAACCAGTAATCTGTTAGAATGTAGAAGCTGGATTTAATTTCATTCTTTCCAATTACGCCTGAATCAATGAAGTTCGCATAATTTTGGAATTCGCTTCTTCCAAGGAATTATAGTTACAGTGGATGCTCTTGATCAATACTCCATTGTAGATTGTGATTCTGTAATTGAGAAGCACAACTTCCATTGGAATGGATATGCTGTTAGTTACAGTTTTTCTTGCTCGAATTGGAAGGAATTTCCTGAAATTTGGATTTTGATTTATTTGATTGATGTTGTTTGTGAATTGAGTTGTTCCCAATGGTAATACCGAATACCATCTCAAAGATTGTTCCTACTTTGATTTTCAGGAAGCCCTTTGAGTGACACAGAGATGGAGATTCTTGAGAGCTTGGAACATTTAACTTATGGGTATGTCAAACTATCATTGAAGAACTAAGGAGCTCTGAGAGTTCATTTCGATAGATTTCTTATTCACTCATAGTTGAGGTTGAAGGGAATTATTTATCAATTTAACTCATTAGAGATTTCACCATCTGCTTTGATAGATTCAGATCTCTGTTATCGAGATTTAATCAAGGAGTAAAGGAAAAATTCATCAAATCAAAGGATGAGTCAACCATTTTTAGAAGTTTTGCAATGACCTTACTCTGGTATGCAAGAAATTTGCGCCTTAAGAAGGGGTATGGAGTATTGAAAAAGAAAAATATCCAGATCTATAAAGAATGTTATGAATACAAGTAACTGATTAGATCATTTGCTTTGAAAGAAGAAGGGACCTCTAATTAATGAACAATGGAGAAATCCAAGTTGCATTAATAGGCATCTTTGACAAATCCAAATCCAAAAAATCAGGATATAAAGAATTAATGAGTTAAAATGCAGAAATTGACTGTTCCACAACATTTTCATTTCAATGTTCATTTCTAGCAAAGATCTGATTCAGTTCAATTTATTTGTTAGTTCAATTCAAATTTTATTTTCATTAGATGAAAGTAATATAGGATTATCTTGTCTTTTAAATTCCATTTTGAAACTATTAAAAGTGTGGATCTTGAGTAGTTAGAGTAGTTGATTTCAACATTCTTATCAATCTCTCGTGGGAATGATATCCTGGACTTACATCCACTTTTACTACTTGTATGACTCCGGTAAAATCATAAAGGTCATTACTTCAAACCTATTAATTTAGAACATAAAATCAGCTTTATTCATTTTCAAACAACTCTATTCAACTTTGACATAGATGCAGGAGAGTTGTAAGGCTCTTGTATAAGTGTTAAATTGAGTGGTTTAGTCTCTATCTTCACAGACAAACAGGTACCTATTGTGCTATGTCCCTTTCATTCAATATTTTCGGTCTATATAGGCAAACATTTATATAATAAGTATATGAACAATGAAGCATAAGAAAACAAAAGTAATCAGCTCTGATGTTAAGGCATAATTCAATTTTGTTTTGTAATGTACCTATGGGTACCTTTTGTTAAAAGATTTATGTTCTGCACTCCTACGTGAGATATGAAAATTCCGATATATGAACATGTGAATATGTATACTATAATTGAGGACCATATGAATTGAGCCAAACTTAGGCTTTTTCAGGAAAACTGATAAATTGTGAAAAGTGAAATGAATATGTGAGTATATGATTAAATATTATATGCTATAATGAGAAATTGATTGAACCCGGAAATAAACCCGGTGAAAAAGGGCAAATTTGAAATTTTGTAAAATGAGGACCTAAGAGTTAAGAATAGAATAAGCTTAAATGCTAAAGAATAAAACATAAATGAGTGAAATGAAGACCAAAAAGGAGAAATATGAAATGAACTTGTGTAAGTCAAACAATGGCCTTGCTACACTTCTAACGAGGAATAAGACCAAATGTGGTCTTAGAAAAGCACATTTGTGCATTTGGGAAAAAACGTGTTTGAGAGCAAAGTGGGAAAGAGAATCTAGGGTTTTTGGAGCAGTACAGAAGGATTTGTTAGTGAAATCCTTCCACGGTTCCAAGATCTCGCAAGAAGGAAGAAGGAAAAAGACTAGGGCTTCAAGTGCAAAGAGATTTAAGGTAAGAACCAAACACTAGAATTTCTTTAATGATGTTTGGGTTGGAAAACCCTAAACCATCCATAGGTTCTGCTTGTAGTTGGTTTAGGATGATATTAGGATGTTATTGGGAGTGATTCCCATGTTTTGTTTGGGGATTTTGAGGATTTTTGGAGAAAATCGCAGAGGAAACTGTACCTGGGCACACTGGCCCACATGGTGCTGTAGGGGAACCCATGCCGATCAGTAGACTTTCAACGCCAAAGCTGGGATACCCTCGTCATGGCGAGTCAAAGCAAAATTACACCCTTGGTACACCTACTTGCCAGTAGCTAATAGTCTGCTGTACCTAGCATTTTAGATTTTTGTTCCCGAGCACCTCGTATTCGTACATCGATAGTTTAAGGACCTTAATAAATGATTAATGGGGTTCAAATAAGGATAAAACTAAATGAAAAGTGTATCAGATCGCCTCATTTGTTTTCGTCACTGCCGAATTGCCTTTGGCGGCTTAGTGTCTTAACCCAAAACCGCTAACAAAGATAAATCGTCATTCACCAAAATGGCATTAACTGTTATCGGATTAGAACGTGAGGATCACTCTAACCTAGGATCAGATCGGCGTGCTGGGAACGAGCTTTACAACTTTGCTTTAGTTCTTTCGACCCTCATTTCGATTCAAGTATTGTTGTTCTTTGTTCACCATAATCATATTTGGATTTCAAGTGTTTTGGTAGTTTACCAAATAAATATGAAATGATTATATGGAATGAGTATATCTTTGAAATGGTATTACGAAAGTGTATATGGATTTGAAAATGTGATATTTGAAATGTTTGACAATTAATTGCATGTGAGTTATTAATTGAATTGTAAACGAATTGGTCAATTCTTGACATCTTGAACTAAATCAATATACCGAATGACCAACATGGCGGGATGCACCAATCGACATCTCCCAGAATACCGTCCCGAGAAAGTGTATAGTACATGATAATTTAGGGTGGCAGAGTACCAAGCGCTGGCACGTAGTATTTGGAGACTAGCAGGGAAATGAAAGTTTATGGAACCCGGAAATTGTGGTATTAAACCAAGTGTGCAATTGTCATTTAGCAAAAAGAATATGAAAATCAAAATTTAGTTAGAGATGGGCCACAATACAAATGAAATAAGTTACAATTACAAATTTTAAAGAAATGAGGATTTATTTGCAATTAATGGAAAGTTGATATTTTAAAAGAAGAAAATTAAAACAAAATTTCATTTGGTCTCAAATTTTCCCTAGCAAACCCGTAGGAGGAGAAGGAGGGAGCAAGAAGAGGAAGAGAGGAGGAAGAAGGAAGAGGAGAGGTTCAAAACTGCATGCCTTTGTCTTGTAATCAAGTGCATTGGATTTCTAGGACTTTGCAAGGAGAATATCTTGGTTTAGGCTTGCAGCACATAAGCCTTTGAATTGTTGGGGTTATGAGAGTAAAACCCCAATTGATGTAAAAGAAACATGGAATCATCAAAATAATGTGGTTTCAAAAAGAATTGGTGGACCTAGGTTGAGTTCTTGGAATTCCACCTAAGATTTTGAGGTTTGAGGTTCCATAGCACCACCACTTAAGTGCCGTGAATTGTTTTTGTATTGAATCTGTCGGGTTTTTGAGGCACATAGAACTGATGTAAGTCATGTATGAATACATCAAAAGTGGAAAACAACAAAATCTGGGCAACATGGAAGGTACCAAGACATGAACAAGAGGCATCGCACACCCCACTGTATAGAAAGTGTACCGGCACACATTAGGTTGTACCGTACACCTGCTCGCTTCCCAATTTCATCATTTCGATTTTGGCCATAACTTCCTACTTTATCCGGTTTGAGTGATCTGGTGGCTGAATGCAAATAGACTCATGAGAGAACCAAACTAAAGAGAATGAATCGCCACCTGATCCTAAGGGCTCCAAAATTCACCAAAGTGGGCCATGTGCAAGCTTACCAATTCCCGCATCAGCTGGATATAGAGTAGTCCGGCTGTTTCGGACGTAACTAGTTTGGTGCTCGACTGGGTGATTCCAATTGAACAAACCCTTATACCTTAGCTTTAAAAGAATATAAAGAGTGTGACTAAGTCTAGGAAGTAAGTTAAGGTAGGCGATTAATTTGTCGTCAGATTCATTGAAGCAGAGTTAAAGCAAAGGATAAGTGTGGAATGGTGCTCAAGTTAAGCAAGCAAAGGCGGGATAAGTGTGGAACGGTGCTCAAGGTAAGCAAGCAAAGAGGTGAGTGTTCTAAACTCATTTTTCCAAATACTAGTGTATTATTATTATTATTATTATAAAATTGCTACATTGGTATTTCAGCGGTTTTATTCAACTATTTAATAGCAAGCAATGAGTTAAAAGGGCAATGGCTTGGATGCATCCAATCATACATGAAGTTGAAAAAGCAAGAATGGTTTGATTTGGGTTACACTGAGCAAACCATATCATATTTTAGAGTTAAACCATTTTAAAGTAAGCAAAATGGTTTTCGAATAATTAAACCATTTTTCAAGCAAGCAAGCAAAGAAGGCAAGCAAATGGTTTTGAATAATTAAACCATTTTTTCAAGTAAGGCAAGCAAATGGGGTTTAAATTGTAAACCATTTTTCAAAGAGCAAGCAAGTGCTACAAGAAAATGGCGAAACAAAGCGCCTTAAGTGCTAGCTAGACTTTTAGTGACACTAATAGAGCATGGAATCTCTAACTGCGTATGGTGGATGGCGACACGAGGTCAATTCCACCATATTCACCGGAAAAAGGTGATGCGGACAAAGGTCCTTCCACCTAACACGCCAGCACGTGTTCTCGTGTTCACTAGGGTATAGCAAGCAAAACAAAGCTCCAAAGTGGGTTGATGTTTTACAAGCATGATATACGCTTGGAAAACAATTATTGGCCCTCTTGGCTGCCCAAAGCCCGGAGAATAAAGCAAACTGCTGAGCCAGTTCGCAGATTTCAAAATCCATCTATTGAGCTAAGCTCCCATGGGTTTTATTTTCAAAGCATGTGGCTGAGCTCAGTTCGATTTTTATGAAAAAGTTTTGAGAAACTTTAAAGCAAAGGCTGTGAAAGGTTTATGAAACTTTGCCAAGATAAAGCAAGAAAGGAAACATATGAAGTTTTACAAACTTCCAAGCAAGCAAGCACAAGAGTTTATAAGTTTTTTAAAAAGAAAAAGCAAATTAAAGCACACAAGAAAAGTTTTATAAACTTTAAAAGCAAGTACAAAAGGCAAGCAAAGAAAAGTTTTAGAAACTAAAGCAAAGCAGCAAAGTAAGTGCTTCTTGAAACCATTTAAAAGAGAGTTTTACATTTTTGACAGATGTTTTCCTGAAAAATCTCCAAAAAGAATACACCCACCGAGCTCGCGTAGCTCATTATTTTCTATTTTAAAACTATTTTCATGTGCACGTTGAAGATTTTGATACACAGGATTGGTCCTGAAGGACTAGCTTAAGTGGCCGTGTATTAATAAGATTGAAGGAATATACTTTAATTGTATATGGAACATATGTATGTACATACTTAGTATGATGGGAAATGTGGTTGGTATGTTGGTTGCCATATTTTGATATAGTAAATCGATGTACACAGGATTTGAATCTAGACTATGTGCACCGCCATGTCGGCTCACGCTAAGATTTTACCAAACTTGGGTGTTATAAATTAAAAAGAAAAATTTTATAGGAGGTTTGCTAGCGGTCATGTCATTTACGGATTTCTAGTCGTTGGGAGGTAACGGGTCAGATTTCAGATGTTGCTAAGACGCCTTCACGCTTTAGGGGTGGGGTGTCAACATCCGTCATGAAGGCAACCGAATTGTTCAATGTCCACATATGATGCACCAATCGCATCCATGCATGGTGTGTGGCATTGTTAAATATCTCAGAGTGGCGACAAACACCGACATCCGTCATGATGGTGTATGGCATTTTAAATGACCACTTGGCGGGATAAACCATTTGGCATCCATTGTGGATGGGAGACCAAATTGTTGTGCGGTGTAAGCACATTATCAATACAAAAGGGATGAGATTCCAATTAATTTAACTGGCCAAGAATGTAAATCAGCAGACAAAGTGAAATAACAAACTTTGATGAGTGTAAATGAGATTTGTAAACTAAATACATCATTGGGAGTATATGTTCAAATCTCATGATTTGAGTTAAATAAATTGGTTGCATGGGAAAATGGACATTTTGATATGATCAGTGATTTGTAAAGTGAAAGCATGTGAAAATGAATAAGCATAAGTATAGTTTGATATAAAAGACATGGTTTTATGATAAATGCATGACATGTTAAACTGAAAATTGGAATAGAACTGTATAGAACCACTAAGCATGAAAATGCTTAACATGCAGTTTTTATCTATGTGCAGGTTTCGAGTAAACAAGAAAGAAGGCAAGATCAAGAAGCGCAGAGTCAGAGATAGTTGATGTGAAACCCCAGAAAATCCGAATTTTTGAAAAATGGTAAAACAATAATTTTGAGTTAAACCACTTATAGATATTTGACGACGAAACAGATCGCGCTGCTAAATTCAAGCCGTGAAATCTAGTGACCTATAAAAAGTTTCTACCGACTCGAGACAAGTGAAATATTTTTACGATTTTCCATGATAAAGTTTCATAAAATGATTTCTACACAAGATTTTTACGAAAATCTCGAAAGTCATGAAATGGCTTGAGCTAAGTTCATTTAAAATAAATTGAACTGAAAAGAAATAAATTGTTTTGGGGTAGAAACGGACCCGAATGAGGCAATATGAACCAAGTATTCAAATAATAATATAATAAAAAAATAAAAATAAACAAGATAAAAACGAAAATAAAATGAATGAAAGTCAAAAGGTGGAGAATATTTCGGGAGAGTTAGAGCGTGAAGAAAGAGAAGATATTTATTTATTTTTTTTCTCTTCGTTTCTCTCTAAGATTTACGGAAATCGGACCGTAGGTTTTCGTCGGAGCAAAAGGCAAAGTCAGTTCACATATCAAGAGCTACACGTGGGTACCAAAATCTTGGAGTTTCGTCAAACTCCACGAAGTAGGGAACTTTCCTACTTGTGTTATTTCTAGCCTAAAGGTCATTTAATGGCTTGGGATTGGCTTAGAGGTCGTGAAAGTCCGTAAATTTCAGTTCCCAATTTTTTAGACTGAGTGTAAGAATTTTTAGAAATTTTTGAGACTATTTTCAGACAGTCTAGGTTGAATTTCGGGACTATTTTCGGATAATTCTAGCTGAATTTTTGGGATTGTTGGACAGGCAGGATAGGATAGGACTTTCAGGACTATTTTTGGGCAATCCTGGACTGTGTTGAGGTTTGGTTTTGATCCCAAGACTGATGTCTTTGGGTTTTGTGGTGTGTTTTGATATCCCACTAATTCGGTGACGAACCGTGAATGGACCAAGAGGTGCCCTATTTTCTATGGATCCGAGATTTGGGCTATTTTGTGTGTTATTGTTGGAAAAATGAATAACATGTTGTTTGAGTGTGAATTTTGTTAATATATGCATGCTTAAATATATTAACATGAATTGTTGTGGAAATGATGAGCATTGCATCATATGCACTGGGGCACCCTAGGACCGTAGGTGTGAGTGCATGACATGTTTTCGGAGGGTTGACTCATAATTGATTATCAGAGTATGTCCACAAACGAATAAAAATAAAAATATGAGGGTTGTCAAAGAAAATTATACTCCAAAGTCATTCGAATAATTGCTTGGAAAGTTGTCCATCGCTCACGCCGGAGGATGTCCAATGGATCAAGCTGAGAGTTGGTCTAACACCAATTTTCGAGGATTGTCCAACGTATTTGCTAGGAGGGTCCAAAAGAATGCCATCGAAAT
Organism: Tetrastigma voinierianum; assembly: GCA_016808115.1. NCBI lineage: Eukaryota > Viridiplantae > Streptophyta > Magnoliopsida > Vitales > Vitaceae > Tetrastigma > Tetrastigma voinierianum. The sequence continues at coordinate 990,003 of JAEQBH010001147.1, read as the reverse complement.
CAATAACGTGTTTTCATGAACAAAGGCCTTTTGTTTCAAGATAAAGGTTTCACGATCGGGCTTAAGCATGCGTGGGAGAAATGCTGAGAGCCTCTAGACGTGGCAAGGGTGAGTCACATTCTCATCTATAACATGTAGACATTTAAGTAGGGACATACATGTTTTGCTTGAATGTGTGGTGCCATTGTATGCACTCTAGGCTAGAGCAACTGTAAGAATATTTCCTCTACTCCGGGCATCACTTACCCGCCGGGACCCCTTTCGTGCATACAGTGTCCAAACAGAAAGGCCCGACCCACATATGGGACCGCATGAGGGATGAAAGCCGAATGCGGCTTTATTTTGTTTTGTTTTTATCTTGTATTATATTCAAGCATAACCAAAACATGTATACCTTTTGTCAGATAAGCAGACCGTTAAAATGGATCACTGCTAAATAGCCTATCATATATTTTTATATATTTGGGAATTAAATATGCAAGAATGGGTCTCAATATATGAGACAAATGAGTGTGATATCGGGACACCTGATATTCACAGGTTTCCGCAAATTGACGGGTTGTCAATGGGACCCCCGGGAATGGGGTGTCATAGCATGGTATTAGAGATAAGGTATACGATTACCTATAGCGTGCTGGGCATGGGCTTAAGATATGCATTTGCAGTGTAGTACCTGGTTATGATTACCTATCACTCAATATCTGATACCAACTTCACAGCTTGGTATCAGAACATAGGTACACGAGTACCTAGGGCTTGAGGGACATGGGTTTAGGCCACGACTATTGTGTGTTGAAATTCGATACCAATGGCCATAGCTCGGGTCTCTAGAGCTTAGGTGTGGGATCACCTAGGGAGTTCATGGACTAGTTTAGACCACTACATGCATGATGTGTTTCATGTTGTGTCCTAGACATGTGTTCCATGGTTGTGATTGTGTGATCAGGTGCATATACACAGCATGGAAAACATATACACGGTACGATGTATATGGAAATGTGATTTATATATATATATATATATATATATATATATATATGGTAAAATGTATATGGGAAAAGTGGAATGCTAAGGTTAGGAACCATAACCTTAGGGGTTTGGAAAATGAAATGAACATGAAAGTTTTGAATTTTATTGAAATAAATAAAAGGAGTGGTTGGCAATTAGCATCACTAAGGAAAAAGGTGATGAATGGGTTTGTTCATGGTTGTTAAGTCTATTAGTAATTGGCATGTGCATTACTAGTTAGACTGAGATGAGATTAAATAAAGTTTGTTGCCATTTGATAGGTGTAGATGGCAAGTCAAGGCCGAGGACGTAGAGGTCGTTTCGATAGGTGCTAATGTGCACCACCCTGCTTTTTTACCAAGAGCTCACGAGGCTGCTTGTAAGACCCGAGAAATTCCAATTTCGAAAAAGGGCAAAAATCGACTTCGGGTTACAAAATTTTACCGTTAAAATCCAAAATTTATTCCCTAGATCTCAGATGACGAAATGGATTTCACCGTTGGAATCGTCTCGTGAAATCTAGCTACCACGTCGAATTTCATGGAATTTCGAGGTAGTCGAAATTTATATATTTTTCGAGGCATCGAGTTTCGGGTGCCGAAAAACGATATTTGATGTGACAAAAGTCACCTATAACATGTACACATGTTATACATGTTACATGAATAGAGAAATGATGGAAATGGACGGCCGAGATAGTCCCAAATGTCGAAAATCCAAGCTTAGGGACGTATTGGTCATTAATTCAAAAGTTTAAATGATAATATGCCAAAATTTTGAATAGTGATGTCCTCCTCCTTTAACCAAACGTGAAAAGAACAGGGGAGCACTGATAGTGAGGTGGGAAATTTCATTTTAGAGAGAGAGAGAGTAGCTTCTCTCTAGGTTTACGGGCGATCCGACCATCGAAATTCTTCGGAGCAAGAAGGAAGGTTGCTCTAGGCGGCGAGGCCTACGAGTGGACTCCAATTTTAAGGAGTTTCGACAAACTTCGAGAGGTAGATTTATCCTTGTCAGTTTTACACTTTATTTAAGTGAAGTTTTATAATGTTTCGTTGGTTTGAGGCCTTGAACTGCTTGCTTGATCTGCCCCAAACTGACTGAATTATTGAAATTTTTTGACATTTTGGTCGCCGTGGTCATGGGGACTGACGGTATTTGTATGATAATTCTATGGAATAAATCATGTATTATTTGTAAGGAGGCCGTAAATGGTCATGAAATTTGGGTTCAAAGTAAACCGATGATTGGTGATTTGTCGAACAAGAACTCCGAGGGTTTCACTGCTTCATAGGAATAGAGTTCACAATATATTTTTGTGAAAATGTGCTTGGTTGAGTAATTCAAATCGAATTGCTCGTGGCTTGATGCTTAGCCCAAGTAAGCACTCATGTAATGGAATGTGAAATTACATAACATGTTTGTGTGATTTAAATTATGTAATATATGCATGATTATATATTTGCATGTGTTATCGAATTGTAATGGAATTGGCATTTTATTTCTATATGTACTAGGTACCCTAGAACAATAGGAGGGAGTGCATGAGGTGACTTAGAGAGAATAGTTTTCGAGGTTGACTAAATAATAATAATTATCTGGAGGGTAGTCCATATAAAATATCAATCGTCTGAAATGTGCCCAATTGATATGGCATCTGAGGGTAGTCCATCAAATATAACATCTGAGTCGGTCCAATTATGTATCGGAGGGTAGTCCACAAATAATAACAAATATCTTTGTTAAAAATAATGTTTCATACGTGGCTTAGGGTAAGTGTGAGGAGTCAGAGGACTCGGGTGAATTGTTCAGTAGACATTCAAGTAGGATCACATTTACTTGAATGTGTGTTTTTCTTGAGCATTGTATATGCACTTGGGTAGTAGCCGATTTAGGTGATTCCACCAATGGCATTACCTCACCCCGTCAAGGAACATATTTTTCAGTACAAGGAGTCAATATGAGATCACCACAGAATGAGTTTTTGAGAAGGAAAGCTTCGTTGTGGCTTTGTTATCATTATGTATACATGTATTAGAATTTTAGAATTTTAATGTGTCAGATAAGAGTAACCAATTTCCTTGAAACTATTGGATATAGTTGGTTTACATTGATGATGAGTATTGTAGTATGGGCCCAAGAGGCCGTTTTTATTCATATATGTATCATGTGATTGATGTTGGGATAGGTGTTGTATTTGGGTAGAGCTCCCCGTACAAAGGAGACTCTGCCCTATTTTCGTGAGAGATGTCGGGTCACCCGACACTCACGAGTGTTTTTGTGGGTTGACGGGTAGTCAACGGACCCCCGGGATTCGGGGCGTCACACTGTTGGGGTTATAGCTGCTGCCATTGCACAGGCTAGTGCAACTGGTAGTCAGGGAGGTCCAAGTAACCTCCAGAGGTTTAAGTCACATCATCCTCCTGACGTCATGTGATGGATCCATGCATGCATCATTGGTTCCAAAGATTGAGAAGGTATTAGAGGCTATGGATATTACCTCCGATGCAGCTAAGATCGCTAGCTGCTGCTTAGCTAGAGGGTGAGTCCCAAGTGTGGTGGGACTAGGTTAAGACCTCTAGGGACTTAGAGGCAATGACTTGGGCAGAGTTCCATGGACTCTTTAAGAGCAAGTATTTTCAGGTAACTTGTAGACATGCAAAGGCCCAAGAGTTCCTATAGCTAAAGCAGGGAACGATGACAGTGATGGAGTACGTGGCCAGATTCACCGAGTTGGCACATTTTGGTGATGACAGATCACGGCACACATGGACATCGAGATTTGAGAATGATCTGTCATCATCTGAGTAAGACGGTGGCCCACACAGAAGATAATGGACTCTATGGTCGGGACAAATTCCGCCATAGAGAGAGATGGAGGACGCATGGGCCATTCGGGATGTGAGTGTCGGTGGGAAGAGGAAGGAGGATCAGCTTTCTTCGAGTTTGGGAAAGAGACAAAGGACTTCTGTCCCACGAGCGCCCCAGTTACAGGCCGCCTAGATCGACGACATGCTTCTATCACATCACCGACATATGAAGCAGGATTGCCCAAAGAGGCATGGATCCCAGGGTTTTGGGCCGACGCAGTCCTAGTTATAATGGGACAAGCATAGTCACAGTTTATTCCTCCACACCTTAATATGGGTCAGAGGAACCGATTTCAATCGTAGAGTGCTATACAAGCACCTTCGACAGCACAAACAGGTTAGAGGGGCCAGATTATGGGTTGAGTTCATGGACAGGGCTCACAGGCCATGACTTCGGAGACCCAAGGGCGTGTCTATGTTGTTGTACCACGAGCCGAGCGCAACACAACACAGGCACGCTTTTCATACCTACATTTGTCAGTTCGATGCATCATGTTCATTAGCCATATCTGTGATGTTCGGGCTTGGAGGTCGAGGCCTTGGAGTGCCACTGTATGGGAAAATTCTCCCAGACTGAAGCAGAGTTAACGATATGTCGGATTGTATTATGATCTCATGACTCGCTTCATGTGGACCTTCGGTTGTAGACATATCTGGGTTTTGATGTCCTTCGACATGGATGAGTTGATGTAAACATCGAGTTGTCAAGATTGGGACCAGGTGTTAATATCAAGTACCGCACGATCTTGAGTGGTTGCATATGCATATGAATTATGCGTATGTGTGGAATTTCAGGACAAATTCTTTTAAGAGGGGAAGAGTGTGAAACCCCAGAAAATCCGAATTTTTGAAAAAGGGTAAAATGGTAATTTCGTTGAAATCAAAATTTTCAGACTAATTACCTAAACGGATCAAGGCTGCTAAATCTATCTTATGAATTCCAGCGAATTCTTAAAATTTTTCACGAATTATGAGACAAGTAGAATATTTTTACGATTCCTGCGATAAGCTGCCGCGATTTGATGAGATTTTTACAAAAATCTCAGAAGTCAGGAAATGGCTTGAGTTAAGTTCATTTAAAATAAATTGAACTAAAAAGAAATAAATTGTTTCAGAGTAGAAACAGACCTGAATGAGGCAATATGAGTCATGTATTCAAATAATAATATAATAATAATAATAAAAAGAAGAAGATAAAAACGAAAATAAAATGAATGAAAGTCAAAAGGTGGAGGATATTTCGGGAGAGTTAGAACGTGAAGAGAGAGAAGATATTTATTTATTTACTTTATATTCATTTCTCTCTAAGATCTACGGAAATCGAACCGTAGATTTTGTCGGGAGCAAAAAGGCAGCCTGTCAATGACGAGCCATGCGCTGGTATCAAAATCTTGGAGTTTTGTCAAACTCCACGAAGTAGGGAATTTTCCTACTTGTGTTATTTTTAGCATAAAGGTCATTTAATTAATGACATGAGAGTCGAAACTGCTAAATTTCAATTCCCAATTTTTTGAACTGAGTATAGGAATTTTTAGAAATTTTTAGACTGTTTTCGGACAGTCTAGGCTGAATTTCTAGACTATTTTCTATTAATCGGCTGAATTTTCTGGATTGCTCGCAGATAAAGTGAGGGCTGTGATTTTCGTGACTATTTTTGGAGTGCCCCGGACTCCGTGTTGAGGTTTGGCTTTTGATCCCGTGGACTGATGTCTGGGCTGCAGGGTGTGTTTCGGGCATCCCAATACCCGTGACGAATCGTGAAGGACTCGATTAGTGCCCAAAAAGTGCTATTTTGAGCCCTATTCAAGATAGCTCTCAGCGCTGCACTAACTGATGAATTAAGCCAATTGTCATGTGCATGTCCACTTAGTGTTTTTGATTTGTTTTCGAGATTTTTTAGATAGTTTTGCAGGTTTTTGCATGCCTCGGCCATTTAGTTCGAGTTCGATATCAAGATATGTGTCGGTCGTCGAAGATTGCAATATTTCAACCATCAAAACAAAGAAACGTGAAGTGGTTTTGAAGAAAATGGATGCAAAGGAGCAAAATAGAGCTGTGAGCAATCCCAAGATTTTCACAGACATAAAATTACTGACGTTAAAATTGGGTAATCCTAGCGTAAATCAATTACAGTCGTTAGTTCTCAAGAAGGCGAAATTTATCAGGCTCATCGAAATTTCTCAATTTCGCATTCAAAATTCTCGCTAGTTAATAAATTTTCGCTAGCTAAATAAATTAATCGTTGATAGCGAAATTTCTCACCTCGTCAGACTCGCTAGGCTAGCGAGAATCACAGTTAGCCAAATTTTCATGCTAGCGAAATCTCCCGCCAAATAAACTACCGTGTTTTGGTATTTTCGTCCTAAACCCAATTACGTTTATATGTATTACCATTTTTAGAATCTTATGTAATTCACATTTAGGCATTTTAGTATTACACTAGCTTTGATCTATATAAGCCCTCAAACTTTGTAACCCTAAGCACTTAATTTTCTGCAGATATCATGTTTTCACTCAAACTTTTCTTCCTTCTCACTTTCTTGGGTGCTAAACACCCTCCAAGGATGACAACTTGGAGGATGAGCGACTAAAACCCTTTCCTCCTTGAAGTGGAAGGTTACAGCAGATCACTATCATATTCTCGTTTTCTACGCACAGTTTACATTCTCGTCCCTAATTTCCAACTCTAGCTTAAAGCTTTTGACATTTCTTGGCTACTATTTGGTGCTTTTAGGTTTGTGTGTATTCTTAGCTTTAGATACACTAATATCCATTAGTTGCCATTTACGAGCCACTGAGGTAGGTTAAGGGGTTAGATTTTCACTGTAGGAACCATGAATGCTAAATAAATGCTTCCTATCAAAAGGAAAATTATTAGGGTTTAGTTTTTAAAGAACAGATCCATTCGGTAGATGACTATATGTCATCCTCCTAAACGAGGAAATAAAACCCGGACCTCTCAGCTAGCCTAGGATCTTAAACCCAAAGGCCCAATGCTTCAAGGAGTTCTATTTACATTTTATTTTATTTATTTTCAGTTCGCAACCAACCACACCCACTCACACTGCAAAACTCAAAATCCAAATTTAATTCACCATTTTTTACTTCACTTAAATCATTTGTATGAAGAAACTCCATCCCCGTGTTCACTTAGACCGCTATATCAGCAAAGAGCTTGACTACGGCAGTAGGAGGAACATAGGAAACAAAAATTGTTGATTCCGCTCACCCTACCGTGGCACGAATCAGGACCAAGAGGTGCCCTGTTTTCTATGGGTCCGAGATTTGGGCCATTTTGTGTGTTATTGTTGGAAAAATGAATAACATATTGTTTGTGTATGAATTTTGTTAATATATGCATGCTTAAATATATTAACATGAATTGTTGTGAAATGACATATTTCATTTCATATGCACTAGGGCAACCTAGAATCGTAAGTGTGAGTGCATGACATGTTTTCGGAGGGTTGACTTATAATTGATTATCAGAGTATGTCCACAAACAAATAAAAATAAAAATATGAGGGTTGTCAAAGAAAATTATATTGGAAAGTTGTTCAAGAACTGTTGAAAAGCTGTCCCCATCGCTGACATTGAGATGTCCATGATCTGCTTAGAGAAGGTCCATTAATCACCTTGGAGGATCATCCAATGTATTTGTTCAGAGGGTTGTCCAAAAGAATTTTATCAAAAATCGAATAACGTGGCAGCAAACATGAAATTTTGTTTCAAGACGTTGTTTCGCAATGGCTTAGTAATGCGTAAGGGAGTCAGTGAGGGCTCGAGATGTGGGAAAGGGTGAGTCATATTCTCATCCATAACATGTAGACATTTAAGTGGGGACATACATTTTTTGCTTGAATGTGTGGTGTGTCATTGCATGTGCAGTTAGGCGAGGAATAACCCTTGTAGGAATATTTCTCTACTAGGCATTACTCACCCCGTCGTGGGACCCCCTTTTTAGGTATAGGTCCGGTGCAGGCACCTGACCCACATATGGGACCGCATGAGGGATGAGAGCCGGATGCGACTTTGTTTTGTTTTGTTTTTGTCTTGTATTATATTCGAACATAACCAAAACATGTAAACCTTTTTATTGTATAAAAGGACTCACAGTTATTCACCATATATTTTGTGATTGGGAATAATATGCAGGAATGGTCTTACATATGAGACAAATGAGTGTGATATCGACACCCAATATTCACAGCTTCCGTTGTGTCGACGGGTTGCTGTCAATGTAACCCCGAGAAATCGTGTCTGGGGCCAGGGCGTATAAGTATATACCTCAGCCATATATAACATTCCTGAATGCATTTTGTGAACAAAGGTTAATCTCTCTAACTATTATTTTGTACATCATTTTGTAAAGGCATGGTACGCCATTTTTATAAACTATTGTATAAAGTACATATATCATCATTTGAAATGCTGCAATTGAAAACTCTAAAATGGAATGACATAAATAAAATGTTTTTGATAAGATAAATGAAAACGGTCGTAGTAAACTGGGTTCCGGTTCGGATTCGCCATTCGGGTCGGGTCGGGTCGGGGATTCGAGTCGCGCCACTTTTGAAAAAGAAAATAATAATAATAATAAATAAAAAGAATTAAACAAACATCCTGGAACTTGTTTGGATCCGCCAATTGGGTCGTACAGAAAAGGGGTGTTACATTAAGAGTGCACTATATGTAGGTTTATGATTCTGTTTTGTAATGTAAATGCAATATTTTGGAGATAGTGCAACTTGTGTAAGTATATGTAAATGGGATCCAATAATATATGTACAAGAACATTTAAACACCACTACGGTGGTAGTGTTACAAGTTATATTTTTTGGAAGAATTCATGGATTTAACTTATGTCAATATGTATAAGTTTGGATTTATATTTCGAAATTGGTCCACCAATGTCGAAAAATCGTAAAGAGGTTTACCTCAAGACCTCATCATCATTTAGGCTGGGATGGGAGTTACACTGCACATTTTGTTTTATTCATTTTTGAATCGGAATTTTGCTTTATTCTTGTTCTTATACATATTTCGTTTTGGATGGTGGACAAAAAATAAACAAAAAAATGTTTTTTAACTAAACAATGAATCCCTCCAAAATCAATTAAATGTTACTCATTTACTTATGAAATGAAAAAAAGATTCTCAACATCATGACAACTTCTCTTATCTGAGTTTATTAAAAAAAAAAAACCTTACAAAGATAATTCATAAATGGCAATTGACATTGTTTTTATTATTATCCAAAATGTTGGAATTTTTTTTAATAATGTTGCTTTTTTTATATGATTTTATTTCTAATATAGAAGATAAAATAACAAAATATGGGGAGTAACGAGGATAACTCATATAACAACATAATCAATTGCCACCTTATTTTTTCTTTTATGTTATTTTATATTATTTGTAAAATAAAGCATTTATCTCATTCTATATATAACTAACAAAATATTAATAACTAACATAATAAAGGAATTATTACATACCTTACTTATATTTTCATGTTTAATAAATAAGAAATTTGTGTAACAAAAATTTGTATAATGATTACATAATATTTTATACCTTTTATATTTTCATAATAAATAGGAACATTATCCAATATCCAACATTAAATCTCAGTTTCCATTAAATAAATTATTACATACCTTTTATATTTTTATAATAAATAGGAAAATTATTGAATATCTAGCATTAAATTGCACTTTCTATTAAAAAAAAATGATTAATAAGACCGTGGGGTGTTGAAATTTTTTTGTTATTGCATACAACCTAAGTCCTATATCATACAAACCCGTGAAATGTACCATTGCTAAGCCATTGAATAAGGCTTCTGAATGTCAGATTTTTGCAAAAACCTTTTTACTTAGGTTCATTTTGGAACCCGAAGGCTCCTCTTGGAACTCGAAACTGCCAGGAAATAAAGGAAAAAATTAAAAAAAAATAATTTTCTCATATTTAATTTATTCTTTGAATATATCAAATAAAACTAAATATAATCAAAACTCCTTAATTTTTTAACATATTTTTAAAAATTTGTAGTTCTTATTTAATAGAGAGAAATAAATAAAAATAACTTTGAACAAACATATAAAATCAATTTATTAAGTTTAAATATATTTTTATTTTTTTCCAAATTTTATTTCCTTCCATTTTATCTCTATTTATTTTCTTTCCTCAAGTACTTTATGTGTTCCAAATAAGGAAAGAAACAAAAAGAAGAATGATTTTTTAATGTATGGTTTTATCATGGAAAATATAAAAGAAGCAAATAAAATAAGTTTGAATAAACATATATAATTAATTTATTAAATTTAAACCTTTTTTTTTATTCCAAATTTTTCTTCCTTAAACTTTTTCTCTCCATTCCTCCCTTCAAATTCCAGTTAACTAGAAAGTGTTATGAAAAATGACTCAAGTAAATGATTTTTCTGCTTGAATGTAAATGGGAAAATGAGTAAAGAAAATGAAAATAATAAAAAATCCTCAAAATTGTACTATTTTAAAATTGAACTTTATACGATAGAGAAACAAATGACATGATCGAGATCAGCAAAGAAAATATTAATTTTTATTAATTATAAGCTTTCTTAAACATATTTTTATTTCTTTTTCTCTTCCCTTAATTTTTCCCCATGAGCTAAAACACAAAACAAAGCCTGCCCCCTTCTTTTAATCCTACTTCACCACTAGTGATCTCCAAAAGCTCCTAGCCCGAGGCCCACCTTAGGTGTCTCTACCTACTGATGGGCTTTGTCTGCTCCTGCCCAACCTAAGATCACAGGCAGTGGCTGCCACAGCTTCATTTCGCACCCTGGCTCTACTCCTGGTCATCCGAATCATGGGCTTTAGGCCCGCCGTAAGCCCGCCTAGTGACCTGCCCGTGCTCGCCTAGAGACCCGCCTTAAGCCGCCCTGCAGGCCCGCCAAGCTCCGCTTAGAAGCCCGCCCAGAACATTCAGAGGCCCACTTAAAAGCCCTAAAAGCCCAACCCCTCCACGTAGGTTTTTTATTTAAATTGTATTCAAAAGTTAAATAAAAAGTAAGCTTAAAAACAATTCAAAATAAAAAATACATCATTTAAAATTCTCACAATCAAATATACTACATTTGTAAATGTAGCGTTAAGATCACTACAAAATAAGTACATCCCAACTAGGTTGGCACCTACTTATTTGTCAATCATTTGTACTTTTCAAACTACAAGAAAATAAAATACAATATATGATGGGGCATAGACCAAATATGATCCCACTCGCCACCGAAGAGCAAAGTAATCCAGGCCTCGCCAGGTAGGTGAAACTCTTCCATAGTGTACCAATGAGGCTCCTGTTTCATTAGCCCAAACTCCGGATTTGGAAAATAGGGAGGCCCATAATTCCACTACCAACCCATATCCCCAATAACAGAAGATAGAATATTCCCTAAAAAGATATCCTACTCATTCAATCAAGTCCTATTATAAAGGAAGGAAAAGCAATACATCATCAGTCGACATTCTCCATCAAAGCAGGAGGATTATTCCAGCCAAACTCGACTAATCCATTATAAATCTGGCATGACCACAGGAGAAACATACCCTCCAAATGGGAAGGACTCCTAACATCATTCAAACTGGATGAATATCCACTATAAATACAAGGTCGCTTCCACCACCGAAAGGTACACTCAATACTAAGCAATCGAAACATTCCTCTCTTTCTCTCGGGAAGAATCGAGACTAGGTGACGGAAGGTCTCGCGTGGGCCTCCCGTCGGCTCCTTCTTCCTTTTTCCTCGATTCTTCAGACAGCCAGATCCAGAGCCTCAGAGATCAACATTGCAACATCCTACCCTCAAAAAATTTCAAACGATCTCAAAGATTCCTCCAATTCAGCCCACCAGCGCCTCGTCCAACCTAAATACCTTCGCAGACGCTTCCAGCCCGCCCGTTGAAAAGCATCATCGGGCCATCGGTCGCGGAATGACGCTCCTTCATAAACATAACTGATTCTCACATCGATGGTATCAACAAGGAACACAAGGTGGAGTAACACTAATCCACCGGCATAGATCCACCGTGCGATATGAATGCCAGCACTTCCTCGACGGTGGAACGATGCAAGCCAATACAACGAAGTGGAAGCGCGCCTCATCAACTGGGCCTAGTCAAGAGCTGGAGCAATTTACCAGCGGATACAACATCAACGTGGAGACACCCGCAAACCCAGAAGGCCATAACCACCCCCACGAGGAACAACTTGGTCGCGACATTCCCCGAGGCGTCACAGCTGAGTCCGGCCAGGTGGCATGGACCACCGCTATCTCAAATGAGGGAAAATGGATGCAATGCCTGTGAGGCGCTCAAGCTACCGAATCACCTCAACTAGACGCAAGGGAACACTATGGGAGCAGTAGGTTCGTAAACCTTCAACAATACCACCAAAGAAGGAAGTGGTGAAGGGATCGGGCCTGATACTATGGATACCTGGGTGCAATGCACGGAATCTCCCTTCACGTACCGAGGTGCTACACTTTCTTCCAAGCCGAAATTCAGAATGCCTCGTAGAAACATTCGATGGAGTCAAAGATCCCGCGATCAGCCTCAATACTTACAAAATCAAATGCAGCCACGTACCAGACCCCAGGTGATGCAAAAAGTGTTTGGCCACTACGCTTAGCGGGCCAGCCTTGGCCTGTCTAAATGCACCCCCTTCATCCATCTCGTCATTCGTGGAACTATCCGTCGTCAGCCTCCCACCCACTCCGGAGCCGTGACGCATGCAGTCGTAGCTACCATCTATCGACCATCAAACAAGGATCGCAGAAAGTTTGAAATCATACGACAAAGATTCAACGCCGAGTCCCTGAAGATAGACGTACCCGACTAAAAATTCGCTATCACCCGCTCTAATACAAGCCAGGCGACAATCAAAGCTGACCCGATGTTCTCTATCCGAAGAACCCTCAAACAAGCATGGCCAAGGTCCCCAAAGGTAGCATATAAACGCAAGGAGGCCCTCATCAAAATGGTTGAGAGCTCTCCCACTTCGCAAAGAAAAAAAGGGGCGATGATAGACGACGAGGGAAGTGAGCCCCAAGAGACAAGACGACGTAGGAAATCCCAGCACGTGATCGAGCGATCCCCCTAAAAGGCGTAGGAGTCTCGCAGGACCGCTTCGGGGCCCACCACAAACCGAAGGATCTAACATTACCCGTCGCCAACGCTTCACCCACTAACGGCCCCGCAGATCACAAGTCCTCGCATGAAGTGCGCAACGAGCAATTTCGAGGATGGCCGACTGGGATGAAATCGGGATCCCCGCCGCGACAAAGGATAACACCAAGTATTGCGAAGTTCCATTGTAACTACGCATCGCATCTGATAACTGTATACAACTAAGCAAGAGAAATAGAATACTCGACACAAATATGATATCTTCACAAGCCTATATCTCCAGGGAACCAAGCTCATAATCAAACCCAAAGTCAGGCCCAAAACCATAACTCCGCCTCGGCCAAAGAACCGCCACCTCTACAGTAACCTGCTCAAGACCACAGTTTCTGGGAGAAATCATATGTGGATCTCGGGAGGATTTACTGGAGGAAAGAGAATCTAGTTCGCCTCGAAAAGCCCACCTACGTAACATAAGATCAATGGACATAGAAATACAAGATCTAAATTCACCGCCGACCGACACTACCACGCTCCGACTCATATCCGGAAGGGTGCCAAGACTCCCCATGACACTACCGTAGTTCGCTGCACTGCGGGCCAATACAACGGTTCATCGGGTTCACTCGATAATGGAGTTCTACCGACATCATCTTCGCAGCCTTGGGAGCAAATGGGTATTGGAAGAGGTGCTAGACCGTTAGCACATCCGTGGGATTTTCGTGGAGAGAAGGTATTACCACTGGGTCTGATTCAATCAGGCCACCCTGAGTATCCCCCGCAGTGCAACGACGATGCTAGTTGTTCCTTATAGTGGACGCCTGGTCGGGCCGGCACATGTCGCTTAGGCGCACCCTCCTCAACGCAATAAAAGCCATCCCCAAGATATCAAAGGATAATCAAATTCCCAATGTTGAATGGAGCTCTAGACGGTCCGGCGAGATCGGGCGGGTGTCGTGGAATGCCACAAATCTCCATGAAACAAAGAGCGTCGACAAGGAGTATAGACGAGCTTGACATGGATTCCAGGCACTCCACTGCCCAACCCTCGTAGAGGAATTGGAGCCAAGATCGCCGGATGACGACCCGAACACCGCTACATCTGATTCAGATTAAATGAAGACCTCAAAAGCCTCACTCGGGCCGAGACGTGAACAGTAGATGTTTTGCATGGAAGCAGCCTGACACATGGGAGGAATGACCACAATGATCACTCACGCATTGAACACCAACCCCTCCTTCAAACCGGCTTACAAAATGCCGGTTTCGCACTAAAGGCAAAAGCCATCAATGAGGGAGATCGGCAAGCTCCCGCAGGAGCGATAAGAGAAGTAGAATACCCCGAGGGCGAAGACCAGTTAGGCTCCGCCAAGAAAGCCAATGGTGCATACCAGATCACTTCATCGACATAAACAAAGCATGCCCGAAGGACAGCTTCCCCCTGCCGAGAATCGACCTCATCGTGGACGCCACGGCAGGCCACGAACTACTCAGTTTTATGGATGCATTTTCCGCTACAAACCAGACGCATGGACCCCCGGCGACCGTGAAAAGACTTCGCTTGTCACAAAGACAAAGAGCGAGTCCAAAGACCTAGTTTATTATCAAGTAATTACTGCGAGGGCGGAGGAGAGGTACTCGAGAATGAAAAAATTGATATTAGCACTGGTGATTGCAGCTCGGAAACTTCGTCCCTATTTCCAGGCTCACACCATAGAAGTCCCAACAGAGTATCCAATGAAGCAGGTATTGCAAACTAGAAGTCTCCGGAAGGCTGATGAAGTGGGCCATAGAGCTAAGCGAGTTCGATATCAGGTACAAGCCAAAAACTGCTATAAAGGGACGTCCTAGCCACTTCGTCATGGAATTCGCTCCGATAGAGCTTGCCGAGCCCACTCGTTCAGAGGACGACCTCCCGATATGGAAACTCTCTATAGATGGAGCCTTAAATGCACAAGGAAGCGGAGCAGGCCTAATTCTGACCTCACCAGAAGGGATAGACATTGAATATGCACTCAGGTTTGGGTTCCGTGCTTCCAACAACGAAGCCGAGTATGAGGCCGTCGTAGCAGGCCTCGACCTCGCCCATTCACTAGAAATCGACCAACTAGAGGTCTACAGTGACTCCCAGCTAGTGGTCAGACAGATCGAAGATACATACGGCCAAAAGTGAAACGATGGTTCTATATCTCCAAAAAGTCCGTGATTTACTAAAGAAATTTGTGTTGGTTCAAGTCAAGCACGTCCCTAGAGCAGAGAATTTCTGAGCCATCGCCTCGCAAAATTACCACAAAGATTGCAGAAGATCTTGGTATGTCACCATCGAATACTTGGCTAAACCCCCATCGATCCTTACAAAGATGGTGGTCGCCAAGAGGATTCCGTGCCGAAATGGGATGGATCCCATTTGGGATTATATTAACATCAACCACTGCACGACCCGAAGAAGGCAAATCTAAGATAGATGGAGGTCTTCCAGCTACCAACCACAAGGGGAGCCTTTACAAGCGGGGATTCTTCACACCTTTCCTAAAATGCATCATTAAAAATTGTAAAAATTGTATCATTAAAAATTTCATAACTTAAATAATTTTGAAGTGCCATATAAATACTAGTTATTTATTAATAACTGGCGTGGAAGTTGATAATACACACTAAAAATATTTGTCAAGTATCAAAATTTCCAAAAAGATGTCCAATGTGACAATCATAATCATTTAATACATCAACATCTACATCAATATTATTATTAGATAATTGTATTTCGTGATAATTGTACTAATTTTTTATATTTTTGTAATATTTGTAAAAGCTTATAAGTAGAATTCCATCTAGTCAGGTATGTCTAAACTTATATTTTTCTTTTCATATTTGCAATTTTGCAACAATAAAAAATAATTCATGTTTTGCTTGGGAACAATTATTATATGCAATGTCTCTAATTTTTTCTAATGTGCTATCAACTTGTTTTAATCCATCTACAATCAAATTTAAAACAGTGCATAATAACGACGTGGAAATAATTTTGCATAATCATCTTTATTTGTCGTACCTTATTGCTACATCATTATTGGAAGCATTATCTAATGCTATTGTAAATATTTTATCACAAATACCTAAATCTATAATTTCATCATTTATTAAAGTTGCTATATTTTTACCATTATGTGGAGTATTTATTGTTTTAAATGAAATTATTCTTTTATTTAACATCCATTCACTATTTATATAATGAGCAGTAATACATAAAAAGTCTCTATGCATTAAAGATGTCTAAATATCAGATGTTGCAAAAAAATTCTTCTTCAAATTTAAAATATCGCTTTTAAATTTCCTGCTTTGTTTGAAATTTTTCTAATATCTCTTTTAACAGATTTAACAACTTTGAATGAGGATTAATCAATGTTTGAATTGTTTCCGAATAATCACGCCCATCATATTAAAAGGTTGTTCACTTCTATTATGTAATCACTCATTCCTTCAAGACAAGCAAATTTCATCATAAGAAAATGTGTTTAAATTTCCACGCTATCTTTACCTAATTGTATATAATTTCTA
This sequence comes from Tetrastigma voinierianum, assembly GCA_016808115.1. Lineage (NCBI taxonomy): Eukaryota > Viridiplantae > Streptophyta > Magnoliopsida > Vitales > Vitaceae > Tetrastigma > Tetrastigma voinierianum. The sequence continues at coordinate 973,403 of JAEQBH010001147.1, read as the reverse complement.
ATATCTATTATGCTTAGTTTTACATTGTTCATTAAAGCCTTTTAAACAGACTTGTGCCCGAATTTTGATCAACCACTTCAAGAAGTTTGCTACAAATTTTACATTTTGCTTTATTTCTTTTTTATTATTTTCTAAAATTATTTCTATTCTATAAAATTCCATATATTTGAACTAAGTTTTTTGTTTAATGACGCACATAATTAAGAAGATACATACTTACTATCTATATTAAAATTATTAATAAAATATTATACTAAAAATAAAATAATGAATCAAAATAAAATGTAACAAATAAGAAAAAGTAAAGGTGGAGAAATATTACTCAATCGGGAATATCGTTTAAATTCTTAAATCTAAACTACTGGAGTCACCAATGCTCGACGGTAATTCACCAATAATATCATGTAAACAAGAACAATTGAAGAAAATGAAGTATTAAAGAATATGAGAGCAAATCATGTAAAATGAAGTGGAATTTGGGAGAGAGTATGAAAATTAAGAGATAGTTGATGAAAAATTAAGAGAATTTGTGTAGTATTTATAGAGAAAAAAATAAGTGAAAAAAGAGGGTGTGCAACGGTCACATGACCGTTGCAAGGGGAGGGGAGGGGAGCCAACGGTCATATGACCATTGGGGGGGCAGGGAAGCGGAAGGAAGGGAACTGGGAGGAGGGGGGCCCGCCAGCCCACCACTGCAGACGCCCCAAATCCCGAGGGTCCGCTGACTACCCATCAACCCAAGCAGTAAACACTCAAATGCTGGGTGACCCGACATCTCTCACACATGAAAATCTAGCAAAGTCTCCTTTGTGGGGAGATTCCACCTCAGTACATAACCTATCCCAACACATCCAACGACCACATATGGTCCAAATGAGAGTAAATAATGGCCACTTAGGCCCCTGCATCATCACTCAACCAATATATCCCAACCAAATACATATCTCATGGTTCAAGAGTTGATAATTCACTCGTATACAAACATATATCAAAATTCTAGAATTCTAATACATGTAGGACGAGCCGTAACCAAAGCCACAACCTGGCTTTCTTCTCAAACCTGGCCTCTAGGACGAGCCGTCTCCTCGTATGCTCCCTGTACCTGAAAAATATGTTCCCTCGACAAGGTGAGCTAATGCTCAGTAGTGGAATCACCCTAAATGGGCTACTCTCCACCTAAGTGCATATGCAATGCTCTAATGAAAACAAACATTCAAGTAAATGCGTGATCCTACTTAAATGTCTACATGCTCAACTCATATCTCGAGTCCTCACCGACTCCCTCACACTTGCTTAAGCCACGTATGAGAAACATTATTTTTAACAAAGATATTTGTTATTATTTGTGGACTACTCCGATAAGTAGTGGACCGACTCCGATGTTTTATTTAGTGGACTATCTTCGAGATATATCAATCAAGCACTCCGACGATTGATATTTTATATGGAATACCTCCGATGTATATCAATTGGCCGACCACGATTGATATTTTATATGGACTACCTCTCATAATTATTATTTTTAGTCAACTCCAAATCTCATTCTTCTTCAAGAATCACCTCCCCGCACTTACTCCCTATTGTTCGAGGATGCCCCAACAAGATATGGAATGCATGATGCCAATTCCAATACACCATATAACACATGCGAATATATATAACACGATATACATTTACATAATTTAATCACACAAACATGTTATGTAATTTCACAATCCATTACACCAAAAATTAGCTCACTTTGGCTAATTATCCAACATGAGCAATTCGATTTGAATTACTCAACCAAACACATTATTTCACAAAAATTATTTTGTAAACACTATTCTCGAGAACAAAGGACACTCCTAAGCACCATCCCGCGGTTCACGGCTACATTACATTTTCCGCCACACCAAGCCATTTCCGGTTCAGCACCATCAATAATACATAAGATTTATTTCATAAATTTATGAAATAAACACTCCAACAAATTTCTACACAAGCCACGGACCGTGCATTCTGGCCCATAAATTTCACTAATCATCGTCACTGGGAACCCGACTTCATGGCCATTCCCGTCGATACACATCAAAGCATCATTTATTTCACAACTCATAATTATGAACCCACCATAAAACTATTACGGGTCAGCCCATGACTCCTAAAAATTTCATTACCCGGTCCCAAGTTTCTCGGGACGGATCAAACGGTCGCTCAAGGCCTCAATCCAACTAAACATTATAAAACGCTTTAAATAAAGGTGTAAAACCCAAGTAGGACAAATCCTCACTCGAGTTTGAGAAACTCCCAAAAACCAGTCACAAGTAGCCCTTCGCAGCCAGCCTTTCTCATTCCAAGCACTCGACTGGCCTGATTTGCTCTGAAATTTAGAGAGAAGTCTCTCTCTCTCTAAAAGAAAACACAAAAACCCACTCACTGCATCCTTCTCCCCCTTTTCACGTTTTTTGGCCTTTTTGAATCAAAGAGATGACAATGCCTTTTTTTGTCCTATTCTCATTTAATCAAATTTAATAATGCCCATTTTGTCCCTTAGCTTGGATTTTCGACATTTGGTACTATTTCGGCCGTCCATTTCCATCATCTCTCTACTCATGCAACATGTATAACATGTGTACATGTTATATGTGACTTTTGTCACATCTCAAGTCATTTTCGCATTCAAACTCGAGCATCTTGAAAACGTAAATTTAATCGCTCTGTAATTCGACATAAAATTACGTGGTAGCTAGATTTCGCAAGACGAGTCCAACGGTGAAATCCGTTTCACCCTCTAAGATCTAAAGAATAAATTTCAGAATTTTTTATCGAAATTACGATTTTACCCTATTTCCAGAAATTGGAATTTCTGTCTACATTCTTCCTCCTAATGGAATTTCTCATTCCCGAAATTCGACAATCAAAACACTTACACGCATATGCAACGTGCACTATACCATGCATGTAAATTCGACCAAACCAATGCATCTTCATCCCTAAACAAGAAGGGATATGTGGCCCGTGATCGTGTCCCTCGCATCCCACATTGACTCCCTCCACTCCATAGTGCCGCCATAGCACCCTCACTAGCTCACTCAGACATGGCCGAAACTTGATCACGGCTATCTAAAATGCACATTGGTCCCTCCTCAAAGGTCCCATCAGTGTCTACCTCAATTTGTCCCCAATCCACCACATGAGTTGGATCTGGAGTATACTTCCAAAGCATGGAGACGTGAAATACCTTGTGGACACTTGACATGCTGGGCGGTAACGCCAATCGGTACACAATAGTGCCTACCCTCTCGAGTATCTCGAAGGGCCCAATAAACCTCGGCGATAACTTCCCTCGCTTACCGAACCAGACCACTCTTCTCTTAAGCATCACCTTCAAGAAGATGTAATCCCCAACCTCGAACTCCAAGGGTCAACGTTGTACATCCGCATAGCTCTCTTGCCATTTGCCGCGGAGAAGATCGCCGTTTATCAAGCTCACCTTCCTAAGTGTCTCTAATCGATCGTGACCACCGACGGAGCTCTTTCCCACCTCCCAACATAACTATGGACTGCACGGCCCCATACAACGCTCACATGGTGCCATCTGTATACTCGCCTGATAACTATTATTGTAGGCGAATTCCACTAAGGGTAAGTGCTCCTCCCAACACCCTTAAGGATCCGTGACGCATGCTCTCAGCATGTCCCTCTAACACCGTATAGTCCTCTCAACCGACCATCCGTCTGAGGTGGAAAGTCACTCATGGTCGCCATGGTGCTCCATACCTTGGAAACTCTTCCAAAGTGCGCCTCGTAAACCCGGTCCCTATCCGATACTATGGACACCGGTCCTCCGCTGCAGCTTCGACCATCTCTCGAATATACAACCAATCTCCAACGCAAGTCACCGCAGACAATTTAGAAAATGTGCCGACTTCGCGAAGGCCGATCTACTATCACCCATACCGCGATCATGCCCTCCCAAGGTCCGCGGCAAGTGGGTCACAAAGTCCATCGCGGACGTGCTCCCACTTCCGCACTCCGCCTACCTCCAATGGTCGGGCGTACTCGCTAGCTTCTGGTTGTTCAAATTTCTTAACCTCGTTGACATGTGAGACATCGTCAACAAAGTTCCTTACGCACTTCTTCATCCCGCCCGCACACCGACGATGAAGATCCCGTACATCTTCATGCCACCGATGCATGGCAAATCGAGCGGTAAACTCCCTGAGAATCTCCTCTCTCAAATCGGTCGACTGGGGAACTACTACCCGTCCTCTATACCGAAGACTACCATCCGAGTGACAGCCCCAGCCTCACTTGTACCTAATCGCACTCCGGTCCCCGATGGACACTATCTCCGTCCCGCCCCCGGGACTCAATCAACTGGGCCAAATGACTGCAGCCACTAAACTCCCCACTGCATCTCTCAGGTCAAGCATCAGAATCAAATTGAACTCACGCCTCAAGCATCCGCTCACTCTCGGAAGCTATACCAGCCAATACTCCCTGTGACTTCCGATTTAGCGCATCAGTTAATTACATTTGCCTTACCCGGTGGTAATGCGAAGTCATAACTCTTAGGAATCCCATCCATCTGTGTTGCCTCATATTGAGGTCTCGCTGCGTGAAAATATACTTCATACTTTTATGGTCTGAGTACACCTCGAACGCCTCGCCATATAAGTAGTGGCGCCAAATCTTCAAGGCGAAGACTACGACCGCCAACTCCAAGTCGTGTGTGGGGTAATTCTGCTCATGATTCTTCAATTGACGGGAACCATAAGCTACTACCTCCCGCACTACACGAAAACACATCCCATCCAATTCCTCGAGGCATCACAATACACCATGCACTCGTCCCCCGCCCAGACTATCAAAATAGGAGCCGGGCAAGTCTCCCTTCAACTCTTGGAAATGCCTCCTCACAATGGTCATCCCAATCAAAACTTGACCTCCTTCCGGTCAATCTCATCATAGGTAGCTCGCTAATCGAGAAATCCCTACCGAATTTCTGTAGTACCAAGCCAATCCCAAGAAACTACGTATCTCGAAGACTGACTTCGGCCTCTCCCAACTCATCACGGCCTCAACCTTCTCTGGGTCCACTGACACGCCTAATGTTGACACCACGTGTCCCAAAAATCTCATCTGAGTAAGCCAAAACTCGCACTTACTGAACTTGGCCGCATGTCATGGTCTCTCAAGAACTATAACACAATCCTGCTAGATACTCATGCCCCACTGACCGGGAGATCAAAACGCCATCCACGAAGACCACGACAAACTGATCTAAATAGGGTTGGAATACCCTATGCATGAGATCCATGAATGCTACTGGCGCATTCGTCAATCCAAAGGGCATCACCGTAAACTCAAAGTGCCCATAACACGTCCTAAACGCTGTCTTAGGGATATCCATCTCCCTAACTCACCACATGGTAACCATATGGTCTATTCGGCACCTCGCTTCCTCTCAACTCCGATCAAACAAATCGCCAATCCTTGTAATGGGTAAATGATTCTTGATTGTAACCCCGTTCAATCGCTCTAGTCACGTACGTCAAGGTCGCGTCCTTCTTCTTCGCGCAAATAGAACTGAAAGGCCTATGGCGGGCGGTCATTTAATGAACTCATTCAAAGATCTCCTAGTTTGACTCGAGTTCTGACCAACCAGCATCCGGCGTGAGTCAAGCAGAGATGGGCAAAGTACTGGTGTAACTCAATACCGGAAGTCTACATCCTCTACCTGAGGTAATCCCGCTAGCTCATCCGAAAAACATCCTCGTACTCGCAAACTACTGGCAGACCCGGTCCCGCCTCACCTCATCCTTAAGGCTTCTTTGCGCCAACCCGCCAACTGTCCTTAACACTTGGACTCGTATACTATCTAGAGCAACATGTCATGCTTGTCCCCCTGAAACACCACACGAGTACCGTCCTGCGTGTAGGCGTAATTTCCTAATACGCCATAATCGAGCACCACTCCAAGCCGTCAACCAATCCATCCCTCAAGATGACATCGAACTCTGACATGTCCATGATCCTCAGGTCCACTGTGAGTAGAGTCCCCGAGATCTCCAGCTTGCAACCTCGACATATCATCCCTATTCTCGCCCTAATCCCTAGGGGAGAACTCACATACAAGGCTCCTCTAAGGTCTCAACCTCTAAGCCTAACTCTATCACAACTGATGCAGGAATGAATGAATGAAGCACTGGGAATCAATAACACTCTTGCCCATAAAGTAGATAGCAAAAACGTACTATGGCTAAATGGGCTGATCCGCCGACTCAATCCCCAGGTGAGGATGGCGAGACACGCCCCGACCCCCGATGTCCCTGCACCCATGGGCCTCGTCCTCCGCCTACCCATACCCCTCGCCTCAAGCCCGCCCCGTGAAATGGGAGGTGCCCGTGTAGCTCCCTGAAACTAAGACTGGCTCCTCTGGTCTGTACCGGGCTGTGGAGGAATATATTGTATCCTCTGCTGTCCTACTATTGACCCGGGGACTATACCGTCCCAAACCCCGGGATCCCCGCCTCCTGGGGCAATCCTCTCATGTCCAAGCTAAGCGGGTAATGGTAGCACACCATCCGCCCGCCTTGACCGACAACTCCTCATCCGTCCCCGTCCATATCGCGACTGAACCCTGGGCCATGAACTAGGAAGCCTTCACCTCTTTTCCTGAACTAGAAGAAGACTGACTCTCCTTCCTCTTGCTACTAACACTCGCATCCCAAGTGCTCCGAGCATCCTCTATCTCTCTCTCTATGGTTAGGGTTGTCCCAACCATGGAGTCCATATCCTATAGGCGAAGTCCTACAATCCTGGCCCGAATGGACAACTTCAGTTCATTCTCAAATCTCCTAACCTTGGCCATGTCTGTGGCCACGTAATCATCAGCAAATCGGGCTAACTCTGTGAACCTAGCCACATAATCCATCATGATATACGCCCGTCAGCCTTTAGGAACTTTCAGCCTTCTCGCATGCCTTGGCAAGATTCGAAAAGTACTGATCCATGAATAGCTCCTGAAACTCTGCCCATGTCATCGCCTCTAGGTCTCTAGAGGTCCTTGCCCATTTCCACCATACTTGGGCCTCACTCTAGCTGGAACATAGCTAGTCTAATCCTGGTTGCGTCAGAGGTAATCTCCATAGCCTCTAACACTTTCTCTACCTGCATGAACCAATGGTCCGGCAACGCGTGAATCCTCCCACGTGAATGTCGGGAGGATGATGCGCCTAAACCTGGGATTACTAGGACCTCTCGACTACTGCTATACCCGACGTGCTATAGGCGCCTTCAAATGCCCTACGGCCTACACCAAAGGCAGTGATCGAATCTGTTGCGTGACCGATTACCGTGGATGCCCTCTACGTCCTCGTCCTCGACTAGCCATCTCACAGTTTAAATGGCAAATTAAATACAATGCAGTATCCCTAAGGCATAAACACAGCCCGAGACACTATTCATACACGGAGATGTCTCTCATATCAAATCCCCTACATTCATAAGCAATCTGCAAGACCATTTATCGATATATTAAATCATATTTATCCAACAAAAATTTTATTTTTCGAATTTCATTTTCAAAATTTTGTCTCATTTATTAATTTTATTTATTTAGTATTTTTTTTCCAACCCTTTGGAAAATACAAAAAAAAATACTATATATATATATATATATATATTTTCATCTTCTTAATACTCAAATAAATTTATAAAAAATTTATTTTATTCATTTCTTTAGTTTTTCACACTATAAAACCTTAGAAAATGATTTTCTTCTCCTCATTTTTTTCATTTAATTTTGAACATTTAGCATCGAGAATTTCCTCAAAACCTCATGACCCTAACACAACCACAGTGTTCGACCTTAAAAAAATTTTAAATTTTATTTGATCAACCAATAAACCAAATAAGATTTATTCAAATTTATTTATTTATTCTCTTTCGGTTTACTTCTTGTAAAACTCCCAAAAAAATTTTCCTATGTGCTGCTCCCACTAAGCACACTAACCATACAAATACATGATCACACATCATTCATATTATGCATATTTTTACACAACAAATTTATCAAATCACCTGAAAACACACCAAACACATGCATGCAGTGTCTGGTTTTTTGTCTTAGTGATTTCCCTACTGAGTAATCTCAGCCTCAAACTTAACATCAAACCACACCTAGTGGTGATGTTCTTACACCTCAAGACTATGGCACTAGTGAATCCTGAGACCCTGGGCAGCCGTATACCTAAGCTCTGATACCAAGTTGTGATGCCCTAAATCCGAGGGTCCCGTTGACAACCCGTCAACCCTCGAACGCCGTGAATGTCGGGTAGCTTGACATCTCTCGGTAAATCGGGCGAGTCTCCCTTTGAGACGGGAGCTCTACCTTAGTGCATGCTTGTCCCGTACATCCAACTGACCACATAAGGTCCGAATGAGGAGTAAATAATGGCCACTTGGGCGTATCATCACTCAACGAATATATCCCAGCCAAATACATATCTCACGGTTCCGAGTTGATAATTCCTCTTATACAAAGCGTATATCAAAAATTCAGGGTGTCATTGTATGCATGTGTAACCAAAGCCACGGCCGGAAACTGTACCGAACCCGACCTCAGGGCTGAGCCATCTCCTCGTCGCTCCACATTGCACGAAAAATATGTTCCCTCAGCGGGGTGAGCTAATCTTCGGTAGTGGAATCACCACTAAATGGGCTACTCTCCACCCCTAGCTGCGTATACGATATTGATAAGCCAAAACCTTCAAATATCCGACGATCACTACTGAATGTCTACGTACTCAAACTCATATCACGGTCATCACCGACTCCCTCACACTTGCCTAAGCCACATATGAGAAACATTATTTTTAACAAAGATATTTGTTATTATTTGTGGAATTTATACTCAGGTAAGTAGTAGACCGATTTCCGTGTTATATTTGGTGGGTATCCTCAGAATATATCAATTGGGCCGACTCCGACGATTGATATTTTATATAGACTACCCTCCGATGTATATCAATTGGGCCGACTCCGACGATTGATATTTTATATGGACTACCCTCTCATAATTATTATTTTTAGTCAACCCTCCAAAACCATTCTCTCAGGAATCACCTCCTGCACTCACTCCTATTGTTCTAAGATTGCCCCAGCATATAGATGCATATGCCAATTCCAATACAATTCATATAGCACATGCGAATATATATAACATGATATACATTTACATAATTTAATCACACAAACATGTTATGTAATTTCACAATCCATTACACCAAAAATTAGCTCACTTTGGCTAATTATCCAACACGAGCAATTCGATTTGAATTACTCAACCAAACATATTATTTCACAAAAATTATTTTGTGAACACTATTCTCGGGAACAGTGACACCCTCGGAGTTCTTGTTAACAGTTCATAACTCACATTACATTTTACCTGATTCAAGCCATTCAGGCCTCCTTACACCATCGACAGATTTCGTAAATTTATGAAATAAACACCCAATAGCCCTACAGGTCACGGGTTTGTGTATTTGACTCCATAAATTTCACCAATTATCGGTTCACTTTGGGAGCAGAATTTCATGGTAAATTCGTAGTATACACATCAGCATCGTTTGTTTCACAAATTTCATAATTATCTTAAACAGCCCATAGCTGACTACGGGCTGCTCCATGACTCCCAAAAATTTCAATAGTCGGTCCGAGTTTTGAATGTCATTTGTCGTTGAAGGCCTGTCAAGCGAAAACGTTATAAACACTTAAATAAAGTATAAAAGCCGAGTAGGATAATGTCGCTACCTCTCGGAGTTTAATGAAACTCCCTAAAATCGAACTTCGCATTAGGCCTCTTCGTAGAGTAAGGCTTCCTTAACGTAAATTCCGTGATCGAATTTCTTAGGAGATTTAGAGAGAAGTCTCTCTCTCTCTAAAAGAAAACAAAAAACCCACTCACTGCATCCTTCTCCCCCTTTTCACGTTTTTTGGCCTTTTTGAATCAAAGGCATGTGGCTATTAAACTTTTTTGTTACATTACTCATTTAATGATTTAATAATGCGATTTGTCCTTAGACTTTGGTTTCGACATTTAAGTATTTATCGTGGTAATTTAAGGTATCTCTGCTGCATTACAACGTGTATAGCATTAATGCGTGTATATGTGACTTTTGTCCGTCTCGATCGTTTTTCGGCACCGAAACTCAATCTTATAACGTGTAAATTGGTATCAATTCGATGAAATTCGACGTGGTAGCTAGATTTTGCAAGACAAGTCCAATGGTGAAATCTGTTTCCCCTTCTTAAATCAGAATAAATTTCGAGATTTTTCTTGAAATTCTGATTTCTGCTTTTTTTCAAAACTTGGAATTTCTCGGGTCTTACACTCCCAGGCGAAGATCTGCCCTTACTGGCGTTAGGCCGTAGATATAAAGCAGGTGGGGGACAGAACCTCCACTTTGATCAGAATTTGACCAGGCGGAGCTCGTTGACGGTCAAGCAGGCCTATAAACAGGCCGAACAGATCAACGGGCCTATAGACTGACCCGATTCGAGCCGCGGGCCTAATTTGATAGAGCCAACCCGCCCGGCCCAGCCCGTTGGAGACCCCTATCCGCCACTAGTGTATGGGTGCATAAATATTTTGAAAATAAATATTATATACCTCTTATATTTTGAAAATAAATATTATCCATAAATATTTTTATATGATTCATTGAACTCAATTTTCTTATTTTCTTACATAAATTAATACTTTTAAAATATAAAATTCTTAATTAATCTTAATCTTAGATGATAAAACCATATTTAATACCCTCTAAAGCCAAAAATGAAATGTCGAAATAGTTATAAGCATGTAATTTTTATTTTTTTATTTTTATCTTTATCATTCTCAAAGAAATGGGCATCTAAGTTTTTTATTTTATTATCTAATGAATTTGATTTTCTTGTGTTTTTCTAATTTTATTTTTAACTAATATTTATGACTTGAATCTTATAATAAAAAATAAAATAAAATAAGGTATTTTAATTGACATTAAAATAATTCTTTATTGAGTTATATATAATTTATTCAAAAATATTTAGAAAAGCTGCATAGAAAATAATAATAATAATAATAATAATAATAATAATAATAATAATAATAATAAAATAATAGCAATAATAATAATAATAATAATAATAGTAATAATAATAATAATATTAATAATAATGCCAATAATCCCTAGCGCATTTGGTTTAAAGCTTTAGGCCACACATAGGGAGGAGAGAGGGTCAGGTTCAAAACTTGTTGACAACAACATATTACTACATTATTGTAATTCTAAGTGAATAATTATAAAAAGTAATAAGACGAAGAAGGAAAGTGTATACTTTTTTTTTTTTTGAAACCAAAAGTGTATAATATTTTAAACAACCATATTCCTAACATCTAAATATCATAAAAAAAAAAAAAGTAAGGAGAAAAATTAATGAATAAAGTCGAGAAAATAAATAAACCTAAAATCTATTAATCTAAGTAACAAATAGTTTAAGATAGAATCTAAATATTTTTAATTATTTTATTTTATTTATGAAAGCTCAAAGAAAACCAATATTTAATATAGAAATTATCCTTCAAATTATGTTTAGTTGCACAACCATTTAAGGCAAATTGTAAGAGATAGTAAAGGAAAATAAATATTTATAATTCATAAATTATTTTTATATGATCCAATGAACTCAATTCTTTTTTTTTTTTTTGCATAAACTAAATAATCTTATATATAAAACTTTAACTAATTATAATTATATATGTTTTCTATTTTAGATGGTAAAACCATATTTATTACTTTTTAAGGTCAAAAGTGGAACATTGAAGGTACTTGTAAGTATGTAATTTGTTTTTTTTTTTTCCTCTATCTTTATTACTTCAAAATAATTTAACATCTTGGTTTTCTATTTTATAATATAATGAAATTGATTTTCTTGTATTTTTTTAAAAATTTTATTTTTAACTAATACATATGATTTTTTTTTAATACACCAATACATGACTTGAATCTTATAATGAGAAAAATAAAATTTTTAATTTCATTTAACATTAGGATAAATGTTTATTGAGTTATATATAATCTAGTTAAATCTTTAATTTGAAACATTTAGAATTTTACAAGAACACTCTTTTATTTCATCTTAATAAAACTTATTATTTTAATAAATATATATATTTTTTTAAATGTTATATGATTTAAAATGGAAGATCAAATAATATATTTGGAAGATCAAATAATATTATTATTTTAAAATTTTAAATTAGTAACTTACAAGGAAACTGGCCAATAAGGCCTGACTCAATGGTTAAGGGTTAGAAGGGGCATAGAGAATAACTAATTTCGAGTCATGAGAACAGAATACTACAAAATGTCAAAAAAAAAAAAAAAAAAAACTTATAAGGAAAGTGCGTAAGATATTTCATTTGTAAATATTGTGTCATTAATGTAAAATGTAAACATTTCATGAGTGTTTATGATTTAATAGTAATACTCATTTTCACTAATTAATATGTTTATGGCATAGGTTTCAATGCAAAATACCATGGTAATAGTTTTAACTACTACATACAACTCTTAAAAAAAAAACTAGATACAAAAAGTATATTTGAATTATATTATTTATAGTGTAACTTTCAGTATCCTCAATTAAACCCATTATTTATTTGATTGTTTTTTACCTCTAAAACTTAAAATCATCATTTTTAGCAAACTTTTCATGGGGGACACTTTTTATTTATTAATTTATTTTATTCTTCAAGAAAAATATGTTATATGATATAAAAATAAAAAAATTATTGTCTTTTTTTTATAACATTTTATTGTCTATTATTATTTTTTTCAAACCAATATTTCTTGATTTATATAATTACTCAAAATTTTGAATTTCATATTATATTTTGAAAACTTTTGTGAAAATATAATAATTAATTAAATTACAAGTTACTATTTTGTATCAGTGAGTTAAACTTAAGTAATGAAAAACAATAATATCTTTTTTTTAAATAATATATATATATATATATATATATATATATATTAAATACAAAGAAAGTGATAATTATAAGGGGTAATTGAAATGAATAATTCATAGTTTGGTCGGTCTTCTTTAATCAGTCTCACCTATCATTTAACTATAAATAATCCCATGTTTTGGGGGTTGAGTATCCTATTGGTTCACGCCCACTGATGATCGGATGAATGAGTTAAAACAATCTGATGTGGCACATTTTCCCCCCAAATGCCATTTTGCCCTAATAACCTATATCTCCATTGATTAATGTTTTGTATTCCTTGGAACTCCATCTCCACCTTACCTCTTCACCACTGTTGTCTTTTGACCGAACAGAACTAAACCCATTCATCTCATCTCATATCTCTTCTTTGTCAAGCACGCAATCAATCATCATCTTTGTCCTTCTCCTCTTCTCTCCATTTTCCACCTCTTGTCTCACGAACACTTAGTCTATGAGTTCTCTTCTCCACCTCCCCTTTTCACCCTTCTCCACCTTCGGTAATTTTCTGGATAATCTAAAGTATTAGTTTCGTTTATGTATAAATAAGGGGGTATTCCGAGTTTTAGGTTCCAAGGTTATGTTTGCCCACTAAAAATCAATTTTGGTTTTCTGGGTTTTTTAAAGACATTTATTGTTTCGTTTTCTTCTTCTTATTTCTTCTATTGTTTAGGTTTTTTGTTGTCCATAAGCATTTGATGACATTTATTGTTTTGTTTTATTCTTCCTATTTCTTCTACTGTTTGGGTTTTTTATGGTCCAAAAGTATCTGAAATTTTTCATGTGTTCCAAACAGAGAAACATGGTTATTACTGATTGTGTGATTGTGTTTGTGATTAGTGTAGGCAGTTACAACATATTATTTGATTGGTTTTTATATTACCATTGATTAATGTAGGTTTTATTGTGATTGTGTTTGTGATTAGTGTAGGCAATTTCATGATTATTAATTGATTGTGTGATTGTGTTTGTGATTTAAGGAAATGGAGGTTGCTACCTTAAGATGTAGGCATAGAGGATTGTTTAAGAAGAGGTAGGATGGGTTGCAGTATGTGGGAGGTGAAGAGAGGAGATTTAATGTGGATCCTAATGAATTATGTAACACCCCAAATTATACCATAATAGTTTTATTATAGTTTTGTTGTATAAGAAAAGGAAAATTTGTACTTTTCGGAATTTAAGTGCTAAAAGTGAAAAGGGATAAAACCAGGATTAATACAAAAGCTAAGGTTAAAATGGTAATTTATAAATGAGGACCCAAGGGTCATAACATAAGAAGATTGTATGCTATTGTAGGAATTTTGAAAGTTGAATTGCAAATTGATGGGAGATGAAGGACCTCAATGCAAGGGGTGATGTTTGACCCAAAATTGGGATAAGGCCAAACATGGCCTTATGATAAGACCAAAAATATCTCTTTTAGGTGTGGGAAGGTTAGGCATTCCCGTGAGAATATAAAGAGAGTAAGAGAAGAAGAGAAGTTAAGAGAAGAAGAAGAATAAGTTAAGAGAAGAAGAAAATCCAAGCTCAATTCATGTTCGAACTTTCATATTTGTTAGTAATGAACCCACGATTTGTTTGCTAGAAACTTTCATAACTCTTTCTTTGTTTATACATGGGTTAAGAACACCCTGGCAACTTTCAATACATGTGTATTTTGTTGGTTTAAGCTCGCTTTTGGGGTTGGTTTCTTGGGTTAGTTTAGTTTTGCCAGAAGATTCGTTGAAAATGGCCGAATCGCCATTTCTATGTAAAATCAGAAAGAGCACGGGTACCTAATGTTGTTTTTAGCCTAAGACTAAGTGTTATCAATGATCGAAAGTCGAAAACCCAGACTCAAAGCCATTTTCACCAGAGAGAGCTGAGTACCGGCACGAAAAGCCGAGTACCTGCATTCAAAGTGATTTAAGGTCCAGATGATGTTAAGTACCAATACTAAAAGGTGAGTATCGATACTCAAAGTGGTTTAAGGTCCAAAGGATGTTAAAAGGGGGTCCGTTGACTACCCACAACTCCGCTTAAAATTTATACGCCCCGTGACACGACGATACCGAGTAAAATGGTCTCTTGGGTCCATAAACCAATACTCACAAAATAAATATCCCAACTATATTCCAATAGTCCAAGAGTTATACATTTCTCTTAATACAAATACATATTAAAATTTACAATTCTAATACATATTATCCAAAAACATCAAAGATGAGCCATCTCTCTAATGCTCCCTGTACCTGAAAAAAATATTCCCTCGACAGAGTGAGCTATCGCCCAGTAGTGGAATCACCCTAAATGGGTTACTCTCCACCTAAGTGCATATGCAATGCTCCAAAATAAATACACACTCAAGTAAATACGTGATCCTACTAGAATGTCTACATGTCCGTTCCCATGTCTCGAGTCCTCACCGACTCCCTCACACTTGCCTAAGCGATGTATGAGAAAAATAATCATTTTCAAAACAAAACTTGTTGTTCTTGAAAATATACTACCGAACGTGTTGATAAAAATATGGGACTACCCTCCGAGGCGACCGTTGGCGAAGCCCGAAACAAATTACTGCTCCCATCCGAATGATCCGCCGCCCATCTCCCAACCCAATTCGAAATCATCCTATGAAATCTCTTTCTCAACCATGTTCCTTCAGAAAATCCACGTCACGCACTAACACCCAATTTCTAGTTACTCACAAGATATTTAAAAACGCGATTACGCCATTCCAAACCATTTATACAATATATATACCAATATATTAATTACGCAACATTCTCAAATTACAATGCACACCACATGTAATTCAACAATATGGATCAAACAATACCCAAATTAGCCTCACTGAAAGAATTCACAATTTCATCTCCAACAATATATACTCACAATTATATATTCCATATAATCAAAGAATCACAATTTTATCTCCAATGGCCTATACACATAATTATATTCCATATAATTGAGCAAATCACAATTTCATCTCCAAAGGCCTATACACACAAATATATTCCATATAATTGTGACCTCATGTTAACACATCAAGCTTTCATAAACACCTCAAACAGCCCCTACACAGTCACGGACTGTCCAAATGGGCTCCAAAATCCCTGGGTATCCCACATTTCACTCAAAGACGACTGATCAACTGCTCCTCACTACTAAACCAATACAAGATTATAAACCCAACAGAGTAAACAAAGAGATAAAATGTTCTATTAAGTTTGAAGTCAACTCACTGGCGTCTGACGCTAGTTTTTTCTGGTCACAATGATCTTGCTTTACTCTCCATTTAATCCCATTTATCCACTGAGATCCAGTAAAAGAAATGGTAGTAAAATATTCAAAATCTCCCTATTCCCATTCTACGCCTCCGATTTTTCCATTTTATTGTTTTTGTTTATTGTTGTTATTGAAGCTGTTATATTATTACGATTATTATTATTATTATTATTATCATTTAGGATACTTAACTTATATTACCTCACGGGCCCGTTTTCTCCCAAAAAATTTTATTTCTTTTCGCTCAATTATTTTAAACGAACTTTAACCTCGCCCATTTTTCCCACTTCCGGCATTTTCGCAGTGCACCGTCCCCGGGGAGCCACCGACGATTTATTACCCGTAGTTCATAAAATATCTTCTCCCGACCGTCTCGTAATTCGACGAAACTTTTCTGTGTCACTAGGATTTCACGAGACGACCAACGCAGCCCGTTCGGCCATCTAAGATCTGTAGAATTTCCGCCAACCTAAATTACCGTTTACCCTTTCGTAAAATTGAATTTTTTCTCCTGCTCTTACATAATTCATTATTATCGGTCTATGCAGATAAATACTTATATGTTGTATACATGAATAATATGATACATAAAATTAAAAGTAGTTAGTTCTATTTTATGGTCTGTATAGGCAAACATTTATATGATAAAGACATGACAAATGAACAACAAGAAAAGCATAAGAATCGCCCGTTTATTCAGACAGACCTAGGAGTACCTTTTGTACAAGATCTCTATTCTAAACTCCTATGGGAGATATGAAAATCACGTTATAAGAATTATGTTATATAAAAACTCAGTTATAGAATTTTGTTATAAGTAAACTCTGACATATGCATTATGTTATATGTATCATGTAATTATGGACCACTTCAAGTGGTCATATCTATTATTTATTTCCCACTAAGATATAAGCTTAGCACGGGTGTTTCCTTTGTGTAGGTACTGAAGAGAACATCCGAGACATTCCGCATACGACAAGGCCAACACAGCAATAGGAGTCCACTTGATGTAGGTTTTGATTTTTGGTGTAATGTAAATGTAAAATTTTTTGTAATAGTGGAATTTGTTTATGTACAAGTAAATGGGACTCAGGAATATGTACAAGACAGTTTAAACATCACTACGATGGTGGTACTATAAGTTTTATTTCCTTATGGATTTATATATGAAATGGGCCTACCAATGTCCCAAAAGCAGGTTAAAGAGTGTCAGTCTTGTGTCACGCCCCATCTCTTCACCCAGGCAGGGGTAGGGGCATGACAAATTATGTTGGTTTTGGCTTGAGGAATTGGCTAAAAATTGTGGCCCATATATGAAGATTAAAGAAATATATTACCTCATTCTAGGAAAAAGTTTAGAGGATGGGTTAAGGAGGGTGTATGCTGACAAGGAGGTTCTACAAATGGTCGAAATCAGACGCATAAGGTGCATTGACTTGTATGTCTTGCATGGAGTAGATGAACCCAATGTTGTGCCCATGATTTATACATCGGCACAAGAGTCGCAACAAGAGTCGCAACAAGAGTCGCAACAACATATAAGGAAAATGACTCTTAGGAGACTAACATTTCAATCTATATTCCCTCAATTAAGCCTAAAAACTAGCAACCCACAAACCCCACTTAGTCATAAAGATGATGTAGCCACCTCATCTAGACAAAACCCTAACGATACTGCCCCCACGGGAAACCCTAAAGAACAACCACCAAAACCTCATTCAATCCCATTTGAAAGGCAAAACCAACCTAAAAAGCAAGCTTATGGATCTGAAAACCAATAAGATCCAAATCTCAATGAACCAAACCAGCCTAAAAGCCAAAACCCCATCCATCCTTTAGGTGACTATGATTGGTTTGATTGCAGATCCAATGATGATGATTATGAGCCTTCGGAGAATGGTGACAGTTATGCTGACACAGAGGATTTAATGGTGGAAGATGATACTAGTGATGAGGAGTATAACACAATAAGAGACAGAGTGAGGGGGGGCAATAACAACTTTATTACTTAGCACAATAGTTACAAAAAGAGGCAGTAAAGGGTAGATTCGATGGTAAGGAAAAAGGTACCACTTCTAAATTAGAGCAAGAGTCATCAACATCTGCTAAGCCTGAGTGTCTTAGTGAATATGAAGCAAGTGATGATGAGATTCACACTCTAGGTGAGAGTGAAGAAGAAGATATACGTGTGAGGGGAAGAAGGACTTGTGAAGAGGTTGTTAATGAAAACACATTCTTCTCAACATTTAAGTGAAATGTAAGATTGAGATTTCCAAATAGAGATGTATTTAAGAAAGCAATTTCTAAGTATGCAATAACAAATGGCAAGAACTTGAGCTTTGCTGTCAGTAACAAGAATAGGCAACAAAGATTTGGGGTCAAGTGTTTGTCAGGTTGCCCTTTTAGATTGTACACATCTTGGGACTCATGGAGGGCTTGTTTTGTTGTTAAATCAGTTGACTGTGAGCACAGTTGCAACATAAATATGGAGCCTAACAAGCAAATGAAGTCAACATAGATAGCTGAGCAATTTCTAGAAGTGTTTAAAGCAAAACTCCATTGGCTTGCAAATGAAATTATTGAAACTGTTAGGAGGGCTTACAAGGTGGGTATTAAGAAGGCTCTTGCATATAAGGTTAAATATTATGCACATAGAATGCTTCATGGGTCTATGCAAGACCATTATAACAAGCTTGGAAGGTATTTGGAAGCCCTAAAGATTGCAAGCCCAGAGGCTTTTCTGTTATTGGTGACAAATCCATATAAGAAAACATTTCCGCTAGTTTTTCATAGGCTGTTTGTTTGTTTTGATGGACTAAGAAAAGGATGGTTAGAAGGTTGTCGAAATATCATATGTGTTAATACATGTTTCTTGAAGACTATTCTTGGTGGACAATTATTGGTTGTTGTGGGGAGGGATGGTAATTATAAGATGTACCCCATAACATATGCAATTTTTATTTATTTATTTATTTTATAAGTAGCATGGGTAATCGTGGAGGCAAAAAATATTGATTCTTGGGTATGTTTTTTCATTGAGCTCGTATGCTTCGTATCGCATGAAGGCAAATTTGAAGTTGCGCCATCTCTAATGAGCATTAGGTGATATGCAATCATAATCTCTACATTAACTTTTTAGATATTGTATATAGTGACAATTAGATAACTAATGTTGTTTTGTTTATTTTATGTTCAGGGAATTGTGTATGTTGTACAAATAGTACTTCCCCATGTTGAATATAGACATTGTGTCAGGCACATTTTTGCCATATGGCACAAGTCATTCGAAGGGGATGAAAACAAATTACCGTTTTGGAAAGCAACCAAGGTACAAGTAACATGGCGTAATTATAATGAAGCCTGCATGACATGGGAAAATTTTAATCATGTCGCAATCATTGGCCGAGGCCAATCCCAAAGTCTTTTGTAGGGCATTTTTAAAGATAGACACAAAGGCTGATGTTATTGTTAACAACCTTGCTGAAGCCTTCAATGGATATATAATTAATGCAAGGACCAAACATCTAATATATATATTAGAAGATATCAGAACATCCATGATGCAAAGATTGGTGATGAAAAGGCAAGAGATGAAGAAGACAACTTTTGTGTTATGCCCAAGAATACAAACAAAGTTAGACAAGGAAAAAGAAGAGGTTGTTAACTGCTTCCCAATACCTTCCAGCAAACTTGATTTTCCAAGTGAATCATAAGATGGATTGCCTCACAGTAGACATGGGTGGCAAAACTTGCACGAGCAAGAAATGGGATATGGGTGGCATACCTTGTTACCATGCAATTTCTTGTATTTTTTTTCTCTCGTATGAATGTTGAAGACTTTGTGGATGATTGTTACAAGAGGGAGGCATACCTTAGAGCTTATTCAGGTTCCATCTCCCCTTGTATAGGTGAGAGGCATTGGTCTAGGATTGAGCAACAACTTGACCCTCCCTCCATTAAGATTGGATCGGGTAGACTAAGAAAAAAATAGGAGAAAAGATCCCCATGAAGACCATAAGAGACATGGGAGGATGACTAAGCACGGTATTAAGATGAGTTGTACTGTATACAAATAAATGACATGCCCCTAAAAGACCTAGAGGTAGACCAAGAAAAGATGGGGCACCACCTTCATCAGCCAACCTTGGTGCCATAGCCTTGCCTACTAGAACAGCAAGAGGTGGAAGGGTTATAAGGGGAGGAAGGGGTTCTAGAGGTGGCAGAAGGAATGCAGGCCTAAATGTGCCTATTGGGTTTGGGGTGCTCATTGCACATGATGGAAAATGCATGACTAATGTAAGTTTTTATTTCATACTTGTCTTATTATACATTTATTTTTGGATCAAATATTAATTTGTGGATAAGTATAACTCTTTTTTATGTGTTTTTCAATTCAGCTACTGGAACAAGAAGGGGGACCTAGAATTGTTGCTCGGTCTTCAATAGGAGACTCGAACTATTCGATTGGCAGCCAAGCTTCTATCGCTTATCATTCATCATCTTAGTTGGAAAAACAAATTATTATTAGATTGTGGATGTTATGCGGGACAATGTTTGGTTATGTTTTGGTATTTTTTGGACAAGATTTGGTTATGCATTTGGTAATTTAATGTTAAATATTTGTTATGTTATTTAGGTTGATGATTGGATATTTGATATGCTATTGGCAAGGATATGTGGATGTATTTGGAAAATTTGGGACAATATTTGGTTATGTTTTGATATTTTTTTGACAAGGTTTGGTTATGTATTTGGTAATTTAACTTCATGGATATTTCATATGTAAATTTAGCTTGATGATTGGCTATTTTGTATGTTATTGGCATGGATATGTGGATGTATTTGGAAATTTAAGGATCGGATATTTGGTACAGTTTTAGATTGATGTTTGGATGATGAAATCGGATGCATATTTTGGTATGTAATTGGAAGCTAACATATTATACTTAGGTTGATATGTTTGGTATGTGTATGAAATCAGGTGCAGATGAAATCAAGTGCATAACCATTCATCGGTTAATTTATTTAAAAAACACCATTGTTCTAACAATTACAATGAATTCCTTACGGTTACAAATTGCTAACTATTACAACAATGGCAAATATATGCCATGACATAACAATTGCAACTACAACAAATTTCTCCCAACTTGAATGATTGATCACTGCAGCACGCATCTGACACAACTCATTAGTCATGTCTTGCATAGCCTCCTCCAGGTTGTCTCTCTTAATTTTCAACTTCTTCACTTTTTTATCCAATATTAACTTCTCTGCTTCTAACTCACCAATCACTTTGTCCTTCTCGAATAGCTTTCCTTGCAATTCTTTCCAAGAGATACTGATTCTTGCATTCTTCCAAAACCGGGTATCCGCTGACTCACCACACCTCATGGAAAACCTCGCGGAATGCCTGCAACTCCGACACGACCACGAAAATCAAAGTAGTCTCCTTGTACGGAGCTCCGCCTAAATACAAAACTCGGTCCCAAACAAGCCAATATGACATATCCATGAGAAAACAAATTACTCGCCCACAAACCAATACTCATCCAAATAAATCCCAACCAAGTATATAATAGCTCAAGAGGTAATAAAATTATCCTTACACATCATATATCAAACTTAGAGAGTTCTAATACATGTGTACATAACAAAACCAAAGCCACAACCCAACTTTCTTCTAAAACGGTATCTAGGATGAGCCGTCTCCTCGACCGCTCCCTGTACCTAAAAATAATATCCCCGACAGGCGAGCTATCGCCTCTTTCAAGAAGTAATCACCCTAAATGGGTTACTCTCCACCTAAGTGCATATGCAATGCTCAAAAGTAAACACACATTCAAGCAAATGCGTGATCCTACTTGAATGTCTACATGACCAACCCACGTCCCGAGTCCTCACCGACTCCCTCACACTTGCCTAAGCCATGGCGCGAGAAAAACATATTTTCAAAACAATCTTTTGTTTTCGAAACTATACCACCGGCGATCTGGTGAAAATATGGGACTACCCTCCGAGGCTAATGTGTCGAGAACTCCAAACAGTCATGGTCCTCATCCGAAATGATCCGCCGGATCGCCTCCCAACCCCATTCTCCTCGGAAATTCATCCCGTGAAATTCCTTCAAAACGCTGCTTTCAATTTTTCATGTCATGCACTCATACCTACTGATCTAGGTTACCCCAATGCATATGAAATGCATTATGTCATTTCACATTAATAATATATATATATATATATATATATATATATATATATATATATATATATATATATATATATATATATATATATATACACAACACATGCAAATATATCATCATGCGTATATTTACATAATTTAAATCACACAAATCATGTTATGTGAATTCTCAATCCATTACACCAAAAATTAGCTCGTGTGGGTTAATTCACAAACACGAGCAATTCGATTTGAATTACTCAACTAAACACATTTTCTCACAAAATTAATTTCGTGAACACTATTCACGTGAACATTGAAACCCTCAGGTTACTGTTCACGGCAAATCACCAATATTGGTTCCACTTTGTGAAACCAAATTTCATAGCCATTTCCGGCCTTATACATACCAAAGCATAATTTATTCAATAAATTATCACACATGAAACCATAAAAGTCCGTAAACAATACCAGGAATGCCCAAACGTTCCCAAAATTTCAGAACACTGTCCTGCTGGGACCGATCAAACTATTGTCGCGCCAACCCAACCGAAACATCATAAAGCACTTAAACAAAGTGTAAAACCAAGTAGGATCAAACCCCTACCTCACGGAGTTTGTCGAAACTCCTTAAATCCGGTACCCACGCGAAGCCTTCGCTGCGTAGAACCACTTTGCTTCTTGTCCCGACGAATTCCGACTGGCCTATCGCCAGAATCCTAGAGAGAAGTAACTTCTCTAAAACCCCAAACGTCCAACCATCGTGAGATCTCCTAGCCGGCCTCCTCGCTGGGTTCTCACATAAAAGGGAGAAGATGGTCACTGTTGGCTATTTTGTCCCATTATCATTTATTCTTTTATTTAATGTCATCTATGTCCCCAAGCTTTGGATTTTCGACATTTGGCACTATCTCACTGGGCCCATTCCATTATTTTTTACTCATGCAACACGTGTCACACGAAAGTACACGTTATGCTACTTTGTCACGCCGTGAAACAAGCTTCAGCGCACCGACACTGAAGGCTCGAAAACGCAAATTCCCGCACTGGCTCCCACCCGAACGAAATTAACGTGCGGCTAGATTTCGAGCGACGCCCCAACCCGCGGAAAACTCGCTTCGTCATCCGAGATCTAGAGAATAAATTTTTCGCATTTTTACCAAAATTACGATTTTCGCCTTTTCCAAAATTGGAATTCTTCTGCCACATTCTCCCTCCTAAAAGGAATTTCATCCCGATATTCAGGACAATCATAATCACCACACGCATATGCAACGTGCACATACCATGCAAACCCGTCATTTAAATATTAAATGACTAAGCTACGATCTTAGATCATCCACTAAACAAGAAGGGATAGGTGGCACGCATCGTGTCCTGCGCTCTGCCTGTAGTTGCTGCCATAACACCTTCACTAGCCTCCACGGTCTTTGCGTCGCAAAACCTGATCATGGCTATCGAAATCTTGTGGCTGGTGCTCCTCAGGTCTATCGATTAATCAGCCTTGTCTGTCACGTCAGCCACATGAGGCTGGATCTAAGAGTATACTTCCGGAAGCGTGGAGCGTGAAATCGCCGTGGGCCAACGATCTTTGTGGTAAATAGCGGTGCCAGCAGTGTCTATTCTCGAGTATCTCGAAAGGCTGATAAGCGCCGGCGATGAAACTACGCTTATCGAACGACCCGGCCCCTGTTGTGCTCGCGCGAAACGTAATCCGCGACCTGACTGGGTCGGCGTAAATACATCCAGCGCCATTTCTTTTCTTATTTCTGGCGGTGAGAAGGCGTTGCCATTATCAAGCTCATCTTCTCGGAGGTGTCTCTGTCGGATTAGGACCCGATGATGGAGCTACCACCTCAGTCGACATAAGTGATGCACTTGGCCTCAGTCTGATGCCTTATATGGTGCCATACGTATCTTTACTTTGATAAGCGTTGTTGTGGCGAGGAATTCCGCTAAAGGCAAGTGCTCTTCCTAGCTACCCTTATGATCCGGGGCCATGCTCGTAGCATGTCCTCTGCTGTATATAGTCCTCTCAGGCCGATATCTATCGAGGGTGGAAAAAATTTGTACTCATAATTCGATCGTGTGCCCATAGCCTTTTGGAAACTCTTCCAAAAGTTCGCCGTTAACCTCCTCTTCGTATATAAAAAAACCGCAATCTTCATTCTTCATAAGAGAAATAAGTGTAGGTCAGATTAGCAGACTTTAAATTTGCCATAATTTCGCCCTAAGTTAATTTCCACAAACATAACATAGAATTGATAACATAAGAAGACATGATCAAATCCAATTTTGTAGTGTGGTGGTGCAAAATTTTTTATATAAAAAAGGACATCAACAAAACATAAAAATGATACAAAATATGACATAATTTAGTTCTATTTCCTAGCATTTTGATAAATAAACTTATGATAGAAAATGAACTCAAGACCAAAACATTGAAATGATAAGAGAGATAAAATTGCAGTCATATATTTTTAGGGGTTATGAACTTATGAATTGCATGTAATCAAATTTGGGAATTAGTTGTTAAATATGATTGCTTTTGGGTGTAATAAACAAGTTATATAGAGTTTCTGGTGTTTTGAGCTATTGTTGGAGGTGCTCACAGGGAGTTAGAAAGCATTTAATTTAATTTGATGAATACCAATTCACAGATAAAGGTTAGAGTTATCCGATCCAGTGGTTCCAGGATTTAGGCATTAGAATTTCAAGAGTGGTTCCAGCATCTAGTGGTGTTCTTATGAAACAGATTTATAAGGTATTTCACGGATAAAATATCAAGCGAGTTTTATACCATAAAGTTAATTTCTTGAAAATAAAACAAATTACCCACTTTAATTGTGTTTATTCCATAACTAAATTTGCCCTTATTTTTGCCTAAATTAATCAAAATATGCAATTTAAATTTGCCCCAATTTTAATTTCGCTCAAACATGCCCTATGTGAAATACTGCTTTAATTTCCATAAATTCAAATATGTTATAAGTTAGTTTTTTTCAAAATTTAGAAAATCAAGTGAATTTTACAAAAAAATGCAATTAAATTTGTCCTAACTAAATTTCGTTGAATTTACAAATCATGCAACTAAAATTTTCATAATTTTGCCTTAATTATGCCATAATTAAATTTGTTCTAACTAAATTTATCCTAACAAAAAACAAAATTATTTGCCCTAACTAAATTTTCCCAACCAAATAATGAAAATTATCCCAAATTAAAATTAAATCTGCACTCAAACTTGCCTTAAATCTCCACAAAAAGGATAATTTTTCCCACTTACAGGCCAAAAGGAGCACCTATAGAACTTCTTCCCATAGTTTGAGCCATTTTTGACAATTCTAAGCTTTGAATCAATATTGTGGTGACATTTCACTTCCCTTTCACTGTAACCCATAGGGGTTGAAAGATCGCTAAAGCAACATTGGATTCAGCACATTCGAACAACCATTCTGGCACTACCTTTGGTTCGTACTGTTGCCTGGTTAGAGATAAGAAGAAGAGGAGAAGAAGAGGAGAAGAAGAAGAAGAGGAAGAGAAGATGCAAAACTCGACCCCCCATATTTTCTTTAAGTTGTGTCATGTGCTATACACATGACATAACCGATTATACCACGTAGGACAAGATTACCTGTTAAGTAAGTTGATTGCAGTTTGATTGATAAGTGCCTTATTTTGAAATATGGGATTATTACATGGTGAGTAGGTGGGGTAATTAAATGGCAGAAGCCAGTATGAATTGTCGTAGCCATACTAATTATAATAATTAGAAGAATATATATATATATATATTCTCACAATTTTGTCTCCACTTGTACTTGAACCCGGGACCCATCCCCTCTCTATGCCCATCCTAACCCTCAACCACATAAGCTAGGCCTTATTGGCTATAAGAAGATATATTTTAATTATATATAAAATAATTAACTGAAAAAGTGTCATAGTTAGTACAAAATAAATTAACAATGTGGTTTGAATATGATTTTTGAAAAAAAAAAAAATACAAAATCATAAATTTATCTCACGTATACTTATTAGTAAATACAAAAAACACTGAATTCAGATAACACCATTTTGGTGTTTTCAAAAACTATTCTAAAAAACAATTTTCAAAAACATGAACCAAACAAACACTAGATTTTGCTTTCCTTTTTAAAATTTCGACCTTGTTAAAGTTTGGAGAAGAGGTTCTAGGTTTACATTTAGGATGAAGATAAAGGAAATCCACTAAATTTCTGCCAATAATATCTAGTTCAAGTGGTTAAGAGTTTAGACTGATATAGGGAGGATAAGTTCTAGGGTTCGAGTCTTGATCGAGACAAATTTGTGAGGAACATGATATAATGCAATGTGAATAGATGAAAGAAAAAAAATATCCCATAGTCATTTTGTCAATTTCCACATTATAACATATTTATGAGTATTTTTGTCAAAATGGTGTTTATTTGTTCGATTTTAAAAGAAAAGGTTTCATTTGTCTATCATGCTAACTCGGTCCATCCGAAATTAGGATCGGGTCGGGTTGTTATTTTACTGGCCTGAAAAAATATGATCAAATTTAGCATGATTGGATTTTGGCTCTCCCCGATGTCGGCCCAACCTATCCCTTACAAATATTTACAAATATTTACAAATATTTGTTAAGTTATTCCCTTTCTTGGTTATATTCCATTTTTTATCTAGCGCTGGCTTTTGGTTGAAAGGGAAAGAGCAAAGCGGCAACCGGGCATTTCCCATCGGATTGGATCGAAAAATACATCGGCTGAAGGTAACCTAACCTTTACAGAAGTCTCTTTTCGTTCTTTTTCATTTTTTTTTCCAGCTATTAGTAGAAATCAGATGAACTGAAAGTTTCTGAAACATAAATCAAAGGTTTACAGGTTTGAATTAGGGTTTTTCGAGTTTTCTTTGTTGTAAATTACCTGGATGGTCCCTAAGGCGCCGTTAGGATCTCCGACAACATCTGAGATCCAATCGGAGACTAATCGAATGAAAAATTAATGTGATAATTTATTTCTGAGGGTCGGAAGAATTTTCTGGAGAATCGGAGATATCTAGAAGTTGTGGCTCTCGCATGGCTTCTGTGGTGTCACTGTTTGTCTCCAGTAGAAACCGTGTCTTGTAGGCTTTCAGAACTTTTTTGTAGAGGATGTTTGAAAGCTGCAATTTTGGTGATGATATCAAATAAAACCATTATGATTATTCTTTAAGCTGGAATTTTAGTGATGATATTGAATGAAATGATCATGATTACTCCTTTTGGCTATACTAGAAATATTTGATCATGATAATTTGTAAGCTTGAATTTGACTGGTTTCGGAGATAAATGGATTAAAACGTCTACAAAGGAAGTGTCCATAAATTGATTTGATGTTGGAAAGGCAAGGGTCAAGGGGTGGTGGAGTATCCAATACAAGATGCAAGTAAATTGGGTGTTCCAAAATAGACTCTCATGATATCATCAACTTGATCAGTTTTTGGTAATGGGTGATTGGGTGGATCACTCCTCTAATTCGGTGCAAAGCATGGTTGCAATCGATCACTTCCTCATTTGGATGAGGTGGGATGAGAATTGGAGGAGGTCCTCAGTTTGAGAATATACGGCTCTATATATATATATATATATATATATATATATATATATTTATAATACGGGCATCAGAACATGTTGGATTCATATCAGAAGAAAGGTTTTGTCCTTTGAATAGATTTTCTATCTGTATGCCATGGGTGGTTGGACAGAATAGGTGGGTTTTGGAAAATATGAAAAACAGTTCTCTTAGTTTATTTTTTGTGAATATATTTATGCCAATATATTTTTATATTTCCAATTATTGATCCAGACACTGTAAAAAACAATTGAAAACACCTCAAATTTGTTCTAAAAATTAACTTGTTTTGAGAACAATTGTTTTAAAAAACTGTTTTTTTCAGTTAAAAGTTTGTCAAGCACCTTTTTGAGTTAGAATTTTGTTTTTATTTTATAAAACAAAATCCTGTGTTCGAAAATAGTCTCTAAACACATCCGAAGTTTCTTCATTCCTGCTTTGCCACTCATTCTAAATTGCTTGTGAGTTGTGTGTGTGTGTATATTTGTTCTAGAAAACAATTTGTTTTGAGAACAAATTTTAAAGAAACTTTTTTCTTTTAAAACATAAACACCTTTCTGAGTTAGAAAATTGTTTTTTATTTTTAATTTTTTAAAAAGCCTATTTTCAGAAATAGTTTCTAGACAATTCCTAAGTTTCTTCATTCCTGTTTTGCTACTCATTCTGACTTGCTTATCTATGTGTTTGTGTTGTTTTGTCTGACCAATTCTAAGTGAACTATTACAGGGGTATTTGAGCAGCAGTGATAATATATGGCTTCTTCCTTCCGTGCATTCTTGAATAGTCCGGTTGGTCCAAAAACAACTCATTTTTGGGGGCCTATTGCCAACTGGGGATTTGTTGCTGCTGTATGTTTCACTTCCATAAAACTTTATATATACAAGTTTAGATACTAGACACATTTACAGATATTTTCTTTTACTGTGGAATGACAGGGGTTGGCAGACATGAGTAAACCCCCAGAAATGATATCTGGCAACATGACAGCAGGTTAAAAAATTTGGGTTTGCAAAGGAGAGTAATTTTATTGGTTTTAACTGGACGCCTGAGATACTAATTTGGGTCTTGATCTCGTGCTGCAGCTATGTGTGTTTATTCCGGCCTGTTTATGAGGTTTGCATGGATGGTCCAGCCCCGCAACTATCTACTTCTTGCATGCCATGCCTCAAACGAGACAGTGCAGCTTTATCA
Source organism: Tetrastigma voinierianum (assembly GCA_016808115.1). NCBI lineage: Eukaryota > Viridiplantae > Streptophyta > Magnoliopsida > Vitales > Vitaceae > Tetrastigma > Tetrastigma voinierianum. The sequence goes on along the minus strand of JAEQBH010001147.1, from coordinate 944,101 downwards.
ACTCTCACGCTGGGCAAAGGGTCAGGGGTAAGTAACTAAGGATGCTTGTCTTTCTTTCTTTTTAATTTTTAGTCTATGTTTGGATACAGTTATGGTATGTTTTTAGTTTTACGTAACAATTTCTATACAAAATATAGTAACTCTCACAGAAAAAAGTATAGACTTATATTTTATGTCTTTAGTGTAGTAAAATTTCTCTATTATCTCAATTTTTCTAGAAGTTCTTGTGCTTATCAGAAAAAAAAATCTTAAGAAGTTCTTGCATTGTAGAAGTTATTAATTTCTATTTTTAAAAACAGAAAACAGCCTATGCACTCTAACGATGCTTTAATTTAATATTATTTTTTTCAAAACCACTCCGAATCAAGGCATCTCAAGTTCTGATGTTCACCTACTCCACCTTAATATCAGTGGAGGCTGCATTCCTATTTGGCATCAGCTACCTTTCAATCTGAATCACATTTCATATGGTTTTCCTTCTGAATTTCACTCAGCTATGTGATAACATGCCATTTCTTCATAAATCTATTTTCCTCCCCACACTAGGCCACAGAAAAGAGAGGAAAAAAAGGGGGGAGAGAGAGAGAGAAAGACAGAGAGAAAAAATGTTAGTTTTGGATAATATATATTCTCAATTCAGTTGCATTTTATGTGGTTTTCTGATATACTGTAACCCACTGTCACAAAATTGTAAACAGAGGAACCTTATTGAGTTTTACATGAGTAGAGTCTGAAACAAAGAAAATGGATAAGAATTTTAGATGAGTTATATTTTTGTGTTCTCTTTTTATACCTATAGTTTCAAAACTTAAGTGTCATTTAGCAATACTGAAAAATTTTGGAACAGAAAACAGTTTGTGCAAAATTATTATGAAAACAGGGTGATTTTTTAAAAAGCATATTTCTTTGTAGAGAATTAAGGAAAAAAAGAGAAGAGAAATCCCTTTTACGTCATCTTAACCCTAACTCCCTTCATCAAGATCTCCTTTTTCATCTTATTAAAAACTGAGTTTGTAGACAGAATTTGTTCTTAAAAACAACGTATTCCTGTTTTTTAAAAATTGTTCAAGTAATTTGTGAGAGTTGGTTCTGAAAGAGTTGCCAAATAACCCTTCTACCATTCTCTTGGTACATTAAGTCCCAGCATATATTAAGTAACAATGCTTGCTTTATGACAGGTACTTGCAGGAGAAGAAAGACGATGATAAAGCATCTAACTGAATCAGCTTGATCACATGCATATGAATCTTGGTTCCCATTGTGGCTTTGCTTTTATGGCAATTAATAAATCTGTAAGGTAGTAGGTAGTAGCATTTGATCCATGATTTTATTACTGAAATGTAGCTCTCTACCCAGAGATGAATGAATATTGATTTTCTTCCTCTGTGAAGCCTTACTCACGTGGACGGTTTAGTGGTATTTGGATCGTTAGGAAAAATATTGGATGCGTTTTTTATTTTCTGTTTTTTTAAAATACATTTTTTTTTTATGAAAAGAACTCTTGGGTAACAAGTGTAGGTTTTTCTCTTGCATTCGAAATTACTTTTGAATTTTTTTTAAATTTAAGGTGATATTTTAAAAAAAATATTTCTCAAATTTATAATTAGATCGGATTTGTCTATATGTCTAGCTCAATTGGTAGAGCTTTCAGAATTTAAAAAGGCAAAACAGTTAGGGAGATGAGGGATCCCAAGTTGAGTTTCAATAAGAACAGTGTTTAATTGTAAAAAAAAAAAAGCTTCAATGTTACTATAAATTTTTTTGCTAATCTTTAAAAAAATAAAACCAAAACCAAAAAGGTTGAAAAAGATAAACATATTTGATATATTTTTTTGATATCATTATATTATTGTAATATTTTAGTACTTTGTTTTTATAGATACTCAAGTCAGTTGTCAAAAACCTTTTATAATTATTTTTAAATTTTAAAAAACAAGATTTTGAAAGTCATTCATATAGAGAGAGAGGTTTTAGATGTTGATTCCCTTGTACAGAAATAAATAATTTAAAAGGTATATACTCTATACTTGGATTTATTATTTCTTATATTCAGGCCAGGGGTAAACCGTAAATGTCCCCTAAATTTAAAAAAAAAAATTGTTTATAGTCAGATTGAGCTTTGCCTTCTTAATGGCCTTGAAACTAAACTAAAACCGATCATGCCCTCCTGCCTTTTTTTTCTGGCTCACTGCTTATATTCTATTTCTAATACTTTTTTTGAATTGGTTTTTAAGAACTCCACCTTAATCACTAATTTTAATCTCTTAATTCGAGATGAACTCTTCAACATTGAAAATAATTTATCTTGAAAACTACAAGGATAGACTTGTTCCACGTAAGTAACAAACTTTTTTAGTTAAACATTTTTAAATTATCATATTAACGGTCAAACTAAGAACACCAGCGATGGCATCTACTTTATTTAAAATGAAAAGTCAACCTGATTCTAACTACCAAGTAGGCTCAAATAAATTGAGTGAAAGTGAAAGAGACCACAAAAATCCAAAATAGCATTAAACAAAACGATAGAGAGAGAGAGAGAGAGAGAGAGAAAGAGTTTAAAAATAATGCAGAAGAAAGCATCTTAATCGATGCCTTTAAGTTTTTTTTTTTTTTTTTAAATATCCAAAACCCTTAATACTTTTCAGTCATTCAGCATGAGCAGGTGGGGGAAAGGTCAATTTGAGTGTGAGACGGCGAGGCCATGAACAATTTGGTGAGTTGACTTTCAAAGCCTCCATATCCAGTGGGCTCAGTCAAAGAAAAGATCGTTTCTGTTTTTACTTTTTACTTTTTCATGTCAATATCCAAAACCAAAAGTGCCAGAAATTTAAATTTGTGGGACTCTTTGGCATTATTTTCACATGTTTTTATAAAAAATCGTTTTAAAAGGCTTTCAAAAAAAATTAAAAAAAAATCGTTCTATAAAAAATACAACCCTATTTTGATAAATATACAATTTTGTTCTCGTTATGACTTAAACCAAATCCCTTAATCATTGTGTTAAACTTTATTTATTTGTAATTGCAATAAAATAGGATCTATTACCATACATATGTTCCTAAAAATATATTTAATTGTATATTAACATATGAGATATATCAATTATAAAATAAATTCAATGTATATAATTAGGAATCATATCTTAAAATGAATATTTCTTATTAAATGTTATATGATATTTTAAGATATACACCTTATCTTATTATATCCCATCAATTAGGTATATCATTAATTATTGAAATTAATTGTTTGAGGCAAGGGAAGGCTAGTTTAAGTGATTAAGGGGTGGAATGGAGCCAGAGCAATCTCAAGTTCAAATTTTTATAAAAAAAAGAGTATTACCACATAATATGCAAAGTCAATAGAAGTTATATATATATATATATATATATATATATATATATATATATATATATTTTTTTTTTTTTTTTTTGATAAAAATTATGTAAGATGATTCTTAGATAATCGTTAAAAAAATTATTTATTTTAGTAAAACATAATATCAAAATAATTATCATTAAAAATATTCGAAAGTGAAATAAGTTGTCAGGGAATATCTTTAAGATTAACAAACACTCTTATGTTTACCTGTAAAAAAAAAAGTAAAAAAAATAATTATTTTATAAAAATGATGTAAAGATGATTCTTAGATAATCGTTAAAATTTTTTTTTAATTTTATTAAAACATAATATCAAAACAATTATGATTAAAAATTTTTGAAAGTGCAATAAGTTGTCATGTGATATCATTAAAGTGCAAACTCGTGTCACAGATTGGGTCAAAATGTCATATTTTATTCAAAATATATTAAATTATGTTTTCAGTATTTCTGAATATATATAACCTACAAAAAAGTTGTTATTTAAATATATCAACTTTCATTTCAATTGATTTTATAGCCTTTAATAACTCGAACATAGTTCCAAACCTAGTTGGCTTCATACATGGCAAAAACAAGCCTACGTGACGAACAATAAAACGACATCGCTTTATCAACTTTGAAAACCAATAAACGTTATCCAAAACAATGTCATTTTGGTGGGAAGTCTATCATGGACAAGCTAATTGATTGAATTTGCTATTGGTGCCATTCGATGCCGCATGTAGACTGGACAAGGTGGTGGTGCAAGTTGCATATGACGAGCTATTTTCCAGTGACTGATTGAACAATCGATCAACATAATTTCACGTGCCCTTCAACACGACAACATCGAATTGAGATCGGGTGGTGATGTTTATACAACCCTTTGAGATCCAGGAGGTTTCAAATCCACAATAAGATCGAATATCGAAATCATAGATCATGTGTTTGTTGGAAGTCTAGTAGGCCAGTATTGACACACTTCACCTAAAACGACGTCATTTTAATGACTTGGCTTGATTCTTCCAAGCTAACAAAACGACGTCGTTTTATTGTTTGCTACGTAAAATTGTTTTTGTCACGTATGAAGTCAGCTATGTTTAGAATTAGGTTCAGGTTATCAAAGGCTATAAAATCAATTAAAATGAAAGTTGATATATTTAAATAGAAACTTTTTTTGTTCATAATATATTTACAAAAATCCGAAAAATTCAAGATTTAAACAATATTTTTCCTAAAAAATAATGATTTTAGACCACTTTTAAAACTATTGTTTGATATAATCCTCTTACAAGTTAGAAGCCGGCTTTATTTTGAACTAAATGCACCTTCATAAACTTTGGTTTCATTTTTAAATTAAAGCCGCGGTGAAAGGGCTTCTAAGTTAAATTTAAAAAATAAAAAAAATCTAAGTCTTTCTCATAAGTGATTTATGTTGTGCAGGATTACCGAGTCGCGGTCGTCGAGGTATGATCCTAACGTGAAGCATGGCAAACAAATAAGGGATCGATTATTGTGTGCGATCGGCTCTGATGCTTACCGTGGATTAAGGAGATTGGGAGAAAGTTTTCGAGTCGATTCTACGTGCGTATATTTTCACATCTGGCACTGCTTGCGCGTTACGCTTCACTTATTTATGAATTAGGATGTTGATCCTCTTGCATGGAGAAGTGGGTGATTAGTTCACGAAATGAAGGGAGGCCAGTGCGTCTCTTCTTGGCAATGAATTTCTTTTGGGTAATAAGATGTTTTGAGTCTTTCGACTTGGCGGTTAGTCTTTAGGGCGGTTTTCGAACGTGTGGTTTGCGAGGAGGATATGTTAACCCGATTGTCAAGGAATCGGCCAGGAAAATCAGCGATGGTAATCTGTTTTAAAGATGGCGGCCGGTGCGGAGGAGGGTGTAAATCTTGCGGTCGGAATTTAGGTCTGGATCCAGGTTCATGTAAGGATGCTTGAACCTCTTTTGGGCTTTAATCCATTTGATCCTTATACGTGAAGATGTTGGGTTTAAATCCATGGTACCCATGGTTTAAAACAAAAGTTGGTTTTAAATTATTATTATTATTTTAATAAAAGGGTGATTTTGAACCAAAACTCGGCATGCTTTCTAGAAACAACGTTAATTTTGTTGTTTTAAAATGTCATGACAGTGGAAAACGGAAAGCAGAAATATATTTATTTATAATGTTCTGTTTTGAGCAGAAATATTACAAAAATGGTAAAAGTGATAGACGTAAATATATTATCCTGCCTATCCAATTACTCCGGCTAAAATAAAAAGGGCGTCAGCCAGCCCCCGCTCTTACCAGTTAACTCGGACCTCTGAAAGTCCAGTGGCTCTCGATGGCGGGAACGAATGCGAATCGTTCGGTTGATCCGAAGAGCGGACTCTGCTCTGCAACCAAGACCTTCCATAGCCTCCTACCTCCGACACCTTTCCCGCCGGAGCACCGACCTCTCTCCCTCACCGACTACGCCTTCTCCCTCCTCCGCTCCGCCCCTCACTCGCCGCTTGAATCCACCACTGCTCTCATCGATGCTTCCTCCGACCATCGCCTCTCCTATTCTCAGTTCATCCGGCAAGTCGAATCCCTGGCCGCCTCCCTTCAGCGCATCGCCGGCCTTTCGAAAGGCGATACCGCTTTCATTCTCTGTCCTCCTTCTCTCAAAATTCCTGTTATATACTTTTCTCTCCTCTCCATCGGCGTTACCATTTCTCCCGCCAATCCGCTCGGCTCCGAATCTGAAATTGCTCACCAGATTCACCTCTGCAGACCTGCGATTGCGTTCGCCACTTCGAAAACCGCTCACAAGGTGCCGAGCCTGCGGCTCGGCGCGGTGCTTGTCGACTCGCGGGAGTTCGACTTAATGATGTCAGAGAATGGGCCTGGTTGTGAACGAGTGGAGGTGAGTCAGTCTGACTCGGCCGCGATTCTCTACTCGTCCGGGACCACGGGGCGAGTGAAGGGAGTGGTGTTGACTCACCGGAACCTGATAACGCTCATCGCGGCGTTGTTCCATAACTGGACGGCTGGAGAGGAAGCGCCGCGTCCAGTGTCCCTGTTCACCCTGCCGCTATTTCACGTCTTCGGTTTTTTCATGCTTGTGAGTGCTGTATCGATGGCGGAGACTTTGGTTCTGATGGAGAGGTTTGATTTTGAGAAGATGTTGAAGTCCGTGGAGAAGTATCGGATCACGTATATTCCGGTGTCTCCACCTCTTGTGGTGGCGCTCGCGAAGTCAGATATCGTCGGAAAATACGACCTCAGCTCCCTCCAGTTCCTTGGATGCGGCGGTGCGCCGCTGGGAAAGGAGGTTTCCGAGAGGTTCACCGCACGATTTCCGACCGTACAGATGGTACAGGTGAGGAACTTTAAAAAATAAGGCTATGTAATGTGTTTAGTTTTTTTTTTTTTTTCAAGGAAAAGAGAAGATTTAAAGAAAAAAATATATATCTATTTTTTATATTTTAACATTAATTTCTTATTTTTTCATTAATTTTTATTAGACATTTTGGGAGCTTTGCAATGCGGGTTGTTGAATGTTAATCTCCTTTATTATTGTTAATTAATTATGTTAGGGATATGGTTTGACTGAAAGTTCGGGAGGGGTGGCAGCGGTAGACCCTGATGAGACTGAGCGGCATGGATCAGTTGGTCGGTTAATGGCAAATGTGGAAGCCAAGATAGTTGATCCTGAAACTGGAGAGGTGTTACCTCCTGCCCATCAAGGGGAGCTGTGGTTACGAGGTCCAACTATCATGAAAGGTGATGTATGTTTTTTTGCTTAGATTTCAATTCTTTCTATATATGATAATGGTAATGCATATTATACATTTTAATCATATATATGGAGAAAGACGGTTGCTCTTTACAAAGGGTATATATATTTGGATTGCCAAACCCAGGATGTTTAAATTTTCTGAATTAATTCATTTATAGAGTCATGAGCTATCTTGAGGGATAATTTAGTTGATTTAAGGCCTTGGGGTTTATTGTTACTGGTTTGAGTCTTTTTATGACTACCGGAGATTTACCTGATCGTTAATCCCATGGAATTAGTCAAGATATATTCTGCTCTTATTGTGATAGCTCATGAAGTTTGTGTAGATAAAATCTGAATCCTAAACATACACTAGCCTCTCACCTGCCTTGCTTTGTGAGTGATATTTGTTTCCTTTAATAGGCTTCTTAGGGGTTGTCATCATATTCAATTGGTCTTGGTTAGCTCTTTCATGTGAGTCATGTGACACTGTTGAAAGCAGAGCAAAAGGGGATAATTTCTTGTCCTATTTCAAACTAGCTCCTCGGAGTTGGTCTCAATCTCCATGCCATTGATCTCCCCTTTGGCATCTGTGAATGATATGGAAACCTATGCCTTTGTCCTACTAAGTTCATCAGCCTTTTCTATCTTTTTTTGTAGTTTCTGTTTTGAAACTTGACTTTTTTATGTTCACAATTTTTGCTTCTCATATATTTTTCCCCGTTCTTATATTTATTTATATACATAAGTCATCTTCTGTATGAATTATGAACTACTTGAGTTCAGCTATCGCGACATTGTTTTCCTGCTCAGCTCTGTCTAGAACAATATCTTCCATTATACCTGTTAAGAAACATGATATTCATATTAAACCTAAATCTTACAAGCTTGAGCTTTTAAGAGAGTTGGTTGTTTAACATGGTATCAGAGTTGGGTTTGATGGGAAGTCTTGAGCCACCTTCCTATAATTTGAATCCCCATTTATTTATTTGAAAATCTATAAAGGACTCGGTTTGGTTTGTTTTCCGCACGATGTATCTTCCAATACATGACATGATACTGGCGATTTTCATCCCTTTTGTATATGACTGAACCATTTTTATACAACTTTTCTGACAACTTATCTTACCTTAAGCTTTTAGTTACTGAATGTTGTAAATTGTGCACTGGGCTTCATTTATGCTTTTTCCTTCCATCAAGGATTCTTTGTAAATGTTAGAGCTAAAGGTTTGAAATCTTATGAATTGAAAATTTCAGGCCTTCTCAAAACCATTACAATGCTTCCTGTATGATGATGAAAATTTTGGTGTAAGTGCAGGCTATGTAGGGGATGATGAGGCAACTGCTGCAACATTGGATCGAGAGGGCTGGTTAAAAACTGGTGATCTTTGTTACTTCGACTCCGACGGATTCCTATTCATTGTTGATAGGTTGAAGGAATTGATCAAATACAAGGCATATCAGGTGATTGAATTACTTTTCATAGGCTGTTAAGACTCATAGCAGACACATGTTTCAGGTGTAATTTCATTGCCTTTATAATTGTTTTAACTCAAAGTCAAGAACAAATTCATTTGCAGGTTCCTCCTGCTGAGTTGGAACATTTGCTGCTATCTAATCCAGAAATTGCTGATGCTGCAGTAATTCCGTATGTATCTGTTACTGCTATCTTCTCTTGGTGTAGCAAATCATAGTTTCACTGGTGTATATATGTTGGATTGATCCAAAATGCTCCAAATTTGGAGGCACTAATTCTTAGGTTTCAGAATTTGTTTCCTCTGTAGAGGCATTCAAGTTTTATAGAAAATAAGAAGGGTATGATCAGATATGTTATGTTTTGGACTTTTTTTTTGTTGAGAACCCAAATTGGAGGAGATGTTAAGGGCTTTATTGCTGCGCCAGTTTTTTTGTTCTAAAAAATAAGGAAAACACAACACAAAACATGATTCATTTCCCAGTTTTTTTTGTTCTGGAAAACATGAAGAACACAAAAAACACTAAATTCAGATAACAAAAATAATTTTCAGAGAACGTCAAAATGGTGTTAAGGAGTGTTAAATCCTTGTTTTCTTTCACTGCATGAGTCAATTAAAGTAATCGATTAAAGGTTTATTTATTCGTTTAACACCGTTTCGACTACGTAACGTTTAGTTCCAAGTTTTATTTGTTCCGAAATATACGAAAAACATAAAAAATACTAAATTCAAATAACAAGAATAGTTTTCAAAAAACACCAAAACAGTTACCAAACAGGCCTTTAGTTAGCTACTTTAATTCAATCATAGCTGCCAAGTGAAGAAAACAAAGATTTTGTCTGCTGCACTTTTTTCCCCATGTCGGAGTGCCTCTATTCATTAGCAGTATAGTTTAAAATGACATCAATTGTTTGAGGACCACTAGGTCCAAATAATAAATTAGCATGCCCTTGAATTTAAGTTTTGATGGCGTTTCCACTCTTACCATTTTATTCTCCTTTTATATAAAATATAAATGCAGGTATCCTGATGAAGAAGCAGGAGAGATCCCAATGGCCTTTGTGGTGAGAAAACCAGGAAGCAGCATCACTGAGGCTCAAGTTATGGAATTCATTGCAAACAGGCATGCTCACCATTTACTATTTAATCTATCAAAAACTTCTTTGACATTTTAAGACTCTCTTTTTTGAAATCGGAAAGTATAAAATATATATATAAAGAGAAGTAGGAGCAGATCAACAAATGTCCCCATTGATATTTGGAATTTTACTAGTTAAAATTTGATTAAATATTTATTCATTCTTATCATATTGCCCCAATTGAAAGCAAAATTTTCAATTTTTTCCCGATTGTCATTTGTTGGGTCTACCACTGGAGAGGAACATTTAACATTAATTTGAATAAGTATATAGAATTAATTTATTAAACTTAAACTTAATTTTTATTTTTCTCCTAATATTCTTTCCTTAATACTTTTTAATTCCAAAAGTCTTAGGAGGATCCCACCAAATTTTGTACTAATAGGTAGCTTTGGTGTGCTTATATTATATTGATGCATTTCTGTTTGCAGGTCGCACCATACAAGAAGATAAGACGAGTGGCTTTTATAAGCTCAATTCCAAAATCACCTGCAGGAAAGATCTTACGAAGAGAACTAGTCAATCATGCTCTCTCTAAACCTAGACTATGATCCATTTATTTATGATCTATTCAATCATTTTGGGAGCAAAGATCAAGAAGTAAACACACCCAAAATATTTTATTTTCGTCCTACTTTTGCCATGGAAGCCCATCACCTGCATATTGAAAATGATCACAACCAAACCAAATGGTCTAAAAATTTTGTATTTCCAAATGTCTGTCTGTCTGTTTGTCTGTCTGAGTTTCCTTAATTACCCCATGCCCTTATCCATTCTCCTATATAACTGTAGTAAAGTTAATAAAATAATTTTCAGTTATGGGATTCATAGCTTTATGGGTGCTTTTAGTTTGATTCTTGTTCAGTTTTCGGAGTTTAATTTAGATGAACTCTTCAAAGACAAAAAATAAAAATAAAAATAAAATAAAGAAGAAAATGCACAAACACATATTTCCATGTTTAGATGATGTGCCTATATTTAGTATGATATTTGTCAATTTTTCTCCATAAATATATTTCTCAAGTATGAGTTTATCCTTTTTGCAATTCATATAGATGATGGGTATATTTTTTATTTTGTGTTTCTATCAATTATATTATTTAACTCGATGAATAAATTTATTTATTTTTAAAAAAAAAAAAGTCACATGCTATACTACACAAGCAAACTTTTATACTCAATTTGGAACTAGTACTAAGGAAATAAAAAAAACCAAATAGAATGATTTTCTGTTTTTCATAAAAAATGTAAAAAAAAATCAAATATAATCATAATTTCTAAAACTTCATATATTTTTAATTTTGTTAGTCTTTATATAATAGAAATTAATAAATAAAATAAGTTTAAATAAATATATATAATTAATTTATTAAATTTGAACCTTAATTTATTTCCTCTAAATTTTTTTTCTTTTAACTTTTCCTTTCTATTTTTTTTCAAATTATTTTATAGGTTACAAATGGAGCCTTAGATTTAAATTATCATAATGATTCATACATAACGGTCAAACTAAGATCAGCAAAAACGACATCTAATTGATTATTGAAACGGAAAAGTCAACATTAATCCAAGTAGGATCAAATAACTTGAGAGAATTGTCCTAAAGCTCCTAACAAGCCGAGAGAGAGAAAGAGAGGACTTTTGGGGCTGTATGTTGTTTAGAGTCAGTTTTTTAGTTTAATTTTTAGGAAAATTAGGCATCATGCTATTAATTTAAAAATAATTAGACATTCATCATTAAAAATTGAGTATTTATAATTCAAGCTATTCTAGTTAAAAAAAAAAAGATTATATCAATATACTATCAAAACTAACAAATATACTATTATAACTAGTCAATATATGATGAATCTTAATCATAAATTCATAATCAGTAGAATTCTAATTATTTTTTATGTAAGTAATATGAATCATGGATATCTAATTATTAATAATAAATATTTAATTATTTTGAAATTAGCTGGATGCATGATACATAAGTTTTGTTAACAATATTTAAGTAAGCAACATCATTTTCAAAACAAAAAAGGAAAAAAGGAAAAAAGGAAAAAGAAAGCACAATCATAGGTCATGGTTTTTGTCTTTTTGAAACATCTTAATACTTTTAATAGTCTAACAGGTGGGAAAGGGGAAAGGGGAAAGGGGAAAGAGGAAAGGTCAGTTTCAGCGTGAGACGGCGGGCATGAACAGTGTGGTGAATGGTCAAGTTTGCATTAAAATCCTGCCACTTCCAGTGTATAGTGTCAAATACATGATCATCACGTGTTTTCACTTTTTATATATATAACCTTCCACATAATTTTTTTCAAAAAAAAAAAAAAAACAAAGAACCTTATATTATATATCTATTATATGAAATTTATAAGAGATATTTGGTTAAAAGAAGTCAATTAACTCCTCTCCTTTAGTCTCAAAACCTAATTTATTTCGTTCATTTTTTTCACCTCGTTATAAATGAAGGGTGGTTTTTGGCTCGAAATCAACCATTCCATAGATCGTCCACTCATATATGAGTTTTTTCCCATAATAAAGTAGTTTTTTCCGTCAAATATGAGTTTTTATTTGATTTTTTTTTAATGTTTTTATTATCGACTTGTGGTTATTCGTTGGTTTTTGTATAGGTTATTCAAATAACAACATTACTTTGATCATATAAAAAAATCAAATTAAATATTTGTTCATCCGTATGCTTCATTAGACCTAAAATCTTAGGTATTATATATGTTAATAAACAATAGTTTTCAAAAAGGTGTTGTCCCACATGGAAAAAAGACAAGAAGAGTCTTTTATGGGTTTATATAGTAAAACCCAATTATGTGGGGGTGTCTTGCCAAGGTTATGTTACTTGGTCCTAAAAAGAGAAAAATAGGATCCAAGACTTATGATTGTGTGTTTATTGGGTATGCTGGTAATAGTGCGACTTATAGATTTATAGTTTTGAAAAGTGATGTTCTAGAATGTAACACTATTATTGAGACAAAAAAAACGAAGAATTTTTTGAACACAATTTTCCACTTTTTGAAAAAATTTCTCTTGCACCTACAACTATGGATGATATGGAAAGCTATCATGGTGTGTTGAGAAGGAGTAAAAGACAAAGAAAAGAGGTTTCTTTTGAAAATAATTTTTATACTTACTTAATTGAAAACGAACCGTCCTCTTATTTTGAAGAATTTCCTTCCTTGACGTATTACTCAGTGTTAGTTATTAAATCGAGTTTGACTCTATTTTAAAGAATCAAACATGAGAGTTAGTCAATTTACCTTAAGGAACAAAACCTATTGGTTATAAGTAGATTTTCAAAAGAAAATATTTATCAAATGATTCTATTGAAAAATATAAAGCTAGGTTAGTAGCCAAAGATTTTTCGCAAAAACTAAATGTTGACTATTTTGATACGTTTGCTCCTGTTATTAGGATTTCTTCCATTCATATTTTGATTGCTTTGGCTTCTATCCATAAACTTTTAATCCATCAAATTGATGTTAAAACAACTTTTTTAAATGGAGATTTAGAGGAATAGATTTACATGCTACAACCTGAAATTTGTATTACATCTGAACAAGAAAATAAAGTTTGCAAATTGAACAAATCTCTATATGGTTTAAAACAAGCACCTAAACAGTGGCATGAGAAATTTGATAACGCTTTGTTAAAAAATGGGTTTTTATCTGTTGAAGTGGATAAATGTGTATATACAAAGTGTGTTAAAAAATGTGTAATCATTGCATTGTATGTAGATGATATGTTGATTTTTGCACTAGTCTCGAGGTGGCATATAGTACCAAGATTTAGCTTCACAATTTGACATGAAAGATATGAGTGAAGATAAGGTAATTTTGGGTGTGAAGATCGCAAGGATGGGTGATAGTATAATGTTATCATAAGAACATTATGTTGAGAAAATACTCAAGAGGTTCGGACATTTCGATATCAAACCTGTGAGTACCCCTTATGATGCTAATACCGATTTAATAAAAAAATCGAGGTGATCCTATGGGTCAAGCTGAGTATGCACAGATTATTAGGAATCTGATGCATTTGATGAACTTTTCTAGACTTGACATAGCATATGCAGTGTGTAAATTAAGTAGATATATACATAACCCCGCGGACGCCCCCAAATCCCGGGTTCGCCGGACCACCGTCAACCCGCGGGAATACTCATGAACGTTTGCAATCGACACCACGTGAAAACCGCGCGTAGCCCCTTTTATAATGAGGAGCTCTACCCAATAACAAAACTTGTCCCAAACAGTATGACATATATATGAGTAAAACGACCCCTTGGGCCCACAAACCAATACTCATCCAAATAAATCCCAACTATATACAATAGTTTCAAGAGGCAATAAAATTATCCTTATACATCATATATCAAACTTATAGAGTTCTAATACATGTGTACATAACAAAACCAAAGCCACAACCCGACTTTCTTCTAAAACGGCCTCTAGGATGAGCCGTCTCCCCGTGCGCTCCCTGTACCTGAAATAATAAATTCCCTCGACAGGGTGAGCTAATGCCCAGTAGTGGAATCACCCTAAATGGGTTACTATCCACCTAAGTGCATATGCAATGCTCCAAATGAAAACACACATTCAAGTAATTGTGTAATCCTACTTGAATGCCTACATGACCAAATCATGCCCCGAGTCCTCATCGACTCCCTCACACCTGCCTAAGCCACATATGATAAACATTATTTTCAAAATAAAGATATTTGTTTTTAATTGTGGACAACCCTCCGATATAAGTAGTGGATCGACTCCTATGATCTATTTAGTGGATAACCCTCCGATGTATATCAATTGGGCCGACTCCGACGATTGATATGTTATAAGGTCTACCCTCCGATATTGTAATGGACACACTCCGATAATTATTATTATTAGTCAACCCTCCGAAACCACTATCTCAATAAAACCACCTCATGCACTCACTCCTATTGTTCTAGGGTGCCCCAATGCATATGGAATGTATGATGTCAATTTCAATACAATTTTATAACACATGCAAATATATAATCATGCATATATTCACATAATTTTAAATCACACAAACATGTTATGTAATTTCACAATCCATTACACCAAAAATTAGCTCAATTAGGCTAATTATCAAACACGAGGAATTCGATTTGAATTACTCAACTAAATATATTATTTCACAAAATTTATTTCATGAACACTATTCACATGAACAAGAAACCCTCAAGAATGCTCACTACTAAATACCCAATATCGATTTCACCTTGTGAACCCGAATTTTATAGCCATTTCCGGCCTCATACACATCATAACACAAATTGTTTCACAATTTATACAATTTACAACCCAAACATCCCGTGTACAGTCACGTACTGCACAAATGGGTTTCAAAATTTTCTACCCGGCTTTCTCGTGCTTTGGGATCGATCAACGGCCACCATACCTCAATCAACACTCAAGCATCATAAATACACTTAAACAAAGTGTAAAACCCAAGTAGGATGAAACCCCTACCTCACGGAGTTTGTCGAAAACTCCCAAAACCGGAGTCCACGCGTAGGCCTCGCCGTGTAGAACAACCTTCCTTCGCTCACACTCCGACATCTGATCGTCCAGAACCCAGAGAGAAGCTTGATACTCTCTCACTAAAACCTTCAAATCCAAACTCTCTGCATCCGTCCCCCTCCCTCACATTTTGTTCTTTGTATTTCAAAGGAAGAGGATGACACTATTTGGATTTCGTCTTATTATCATTTAGAATTCTAAAATGTTATCCATGTCCCTTCTCTTGGATTTTTGACATTTGACACTATCTCGACCGTCCATTTCCATCATCTCTCTACTCATGCAATATGTGTAACATGAGTACATGTTATAAGTGACTTTCGTCACATCACATATCGTTGTACGACACGGGATACGTGATGCCTCAAAAAACGTGCAAGTTCCGACTGTCTCGGAATTCGACGAAATTCGATGTGTTCGCTAGATTTTGCGAGACGATTCCAACGATGAAATCTGTTTCGTCATCCGAGATCTAGAAAATAAATTTCGGATTTTTATCGAAATTACTATTTTACCATTTTTCAAGAAATTGGAATTTTCTTGGGTCTTACATTCTCCCATCCCCAAAGGAATTCAGCCCCGAAATTCGGACAATCACACCACTACATGCGTATAACGTGCACTCTACCATGCATGTAAACTAGTCATTTAAAAATTTAAACAACTAAACCACGTACCTTCATCCCTAAACAAGAAGGGATAGGTGACCCGCATCGTGTCCTCGCGCTCCCTCCCACGTTGACTCCACCCACAAGGCTCGCCATAGCACTCCTCACTGCCTCACGGCTCACACAAAACCCGATCACTCGCTATCCAAATGCACACTCGGTCCCCTCCCTCAAAGGTCCCCATCGTTAACCCTAATCCGTCCCTAATCCACCACACGAGCCGATCCGGAGTATACCCTATAATGAGACGCGAAATATCTCGCGATTTGACATGTCACAGACGCCACTCACGCAAGAGTGCCTACCCCTCGAGTATCTCGAAAGGCCCAATGAACCCTACGATAACTTCCCCTTTTCACTAATTAACCCGACCACCCTCTCCTAGCATCACCTTCAAGAAGACGTGATCTCCAACCCTCGATCCAACTCTAACGATCGACGCCAGACATTAGCATAGCTCTTCGCTTAGCTCGAGTCATGAGAAGACGCCGTCGTATCAAGCTCACTCTTCTCGCAGGTGTTCTAATCGACAGACAAGATGGAACTCTCTCCCACCTCTATCCAACATAACGGTGACTTGCATGGCCTCCCATACAATGCCTCATATGGTGCCATCTGTATACTCGCCTGGTAACTGTTGTTGTAGGCGAATTCCACTAAAGGCAAGTGCTCTTCCCAACTACCGTGATGATCCAGGACGCATGCTCGCAGCATGTCCTCTAACACCTGTATAGTCCTCTCAGACCACCATCCTGGTCTCGAGGGTGGAAAGTCAGACTCATCAGCCGGGCCAGGTGTCTACAGCCTTGGAAACTCTTCCAAAAGTGCCGTGAAACTCTGGCCCCTGGTCCGACACTATGGATACTGGTACTCCATGTAGCCGGAACAATCTCTCGAATGTACAACCGATAGAATCTCTCCAATGAGAAGGTCATCCGCAGATAGAAAATGTGCCGACTTCGTGAGCCTGGCCACTATCACCCATACCGCGATCACGCCTTCGCGGCGGTCCGTGGAAAGTGGGTCACAAAACGATCGCGGATCGCGCTCCCACTTCCACCCGCCTATCTCTAATGGTCAAGCAACCCCATGGCTTCCTTGTTCCGTAAATTTCTTAACTCCACGACATGAGACATCGCCGAACAAAGCCCCTACGTGTTCTTCATCCCTCTCCGCATACTAACGACTAAGATCCCGTACATTCGTACACTGGATGCACTGCAAATCGAGAGCAGTGAAATTCCCTGAGAATCTCCTCTCTCAAATCGATCAAATGGGGAACCATTATCCGTCCTCTATACCGAAAACTACCATCTATGTGGATGGTTCAGCCCTCGTCACAGACCGACCGTATTCCCAGCCCCGATGGACACTATCTCCGTCCCACCACCTGGACTCGATCACTCCGCTTCAACAGAGACGGCAGCCACCTAAACTCCCCACGTACCCTATGCTTGAGCTCGTCAGATCAGAGCCTAAATCGGTCCCAATACCAGCATCCGCCACTTCCTGAAGTTATATCACCCAATACTCCTCGTGACTCGACTGAAAGTGCATCAACTTAATAACATTTGCCTTACCAGATGGTAATGTAAAGTGAAGTCATAATCCTCTTAGGAACTCCATCCATCCGCGTTGCCTCATTGAGGTCCCGTCGCGTGAAGATATGCTTCGCACTTTACGGTTCGAGTACACCTCAACTCCTCGCCATATAAGTAGTGGCGCCCAAATCTTGCTACGAAGACTACGACCGCCAACTCCATGTCAGCGTGTGGGGTAATTTCGATTCTTCAATCATGGAACTATAAGCTAGTACCTCCCGTGACAGATCAAACACATTCCGGCCACCGAGGCATCACAATACACTGTACTCCCCGTCCCTTCCGGATTATCAAGATAGGAGTCAAGTAAGTCTCCTTCAACTCCCCGAATGCCTCCTCGACGAGTCATCCCAATCAAACTCGACTCCTTCCGGTCAACCTGTCATAGGTGCTATCCCAGAGAAATCCTCAATGAACCTCTCTTGTAATACCCAGCCAATCCTAAGAAACCACGTATCTCGAAGACTCCGACTTGGCCTCCCAACCCATCACCCGCCCCTCAACCTTCTCCGGGCCTGATCGACACTCTCGATGCCGACACCACGTGTCCTGTAATCCCACCTCAAGCAGGGCCAAAACTCGCACTTACTCGAATCCTCGCGCATAGTTGATGGTCTCTCAACAACTGTAACATGATCCTCAAGTGATACTCATGCTCCCACTCTGACTAGGAGTAGATCAAAATGTCATCCACAAAGACTACGACAAACTAATCTAGATAGGGTTGAAACACCCTATGCATGAGATCCATGAATGCTACTGGCGCATTCGTCAATCTAAAAGGCATCACCGTAAACTCAAAGTGCCCATAACGCGTCTTAAACGTTGTCTTAGGGATATCTATCTCCCTAACCCTCAGCTGATGGTAACTAGTGTGAAGGTCTATCTTGGAGTAGACTCGCGTTCCTCTCAACTGATCAAACAAATCGTCAATCCTCGGCAATGGGTACCGATTCTGATCGTGAATCCTCGTTTCAACTCCATCAGACCAATGCACAAATGTAAGGGTCTTGTCCTTCTTCGCAAATAGAACCGCGCCCCATGGTGAAGTGCGCTCGCCTATCGAACCCTTGTCCAAAGAGAGCTCCCGCAGCCTGGACTCTAAGTTCCCGTAACTCAACCCGGTGCCATCCTATGAGTCATAGAGATGGGTGAAGCAATTAACTCGACACCGAAGTCTACCACCCTCCGTGGAGGTACCCGTAGCTCATCCGGAAAACATCCACATTACTCAAGACACTACCGAGGTAATCTCTGTCCTGGTCTCTCCTCGTCCTCTTAGGTAAGGCTCGCTAGCCAACCCGCTTAACCGTCTCGACATCCGACTCGCAAACCGTCTGGGAAAAACGTCATGCTTGGCTCCCTAAAATACCACACACGAGTATAGTCCGAGCATAGCAGAACCCTCTTAATGCCACAATCGATAACGACTCGTAGTGTCGCACCAATCTATCCCCGTGATTACATCGAATCCCTCGACATGTCCATGATCCTCGTGTCCCCTGTGGAGTAGAGTTCCCCAGATCTCCAACTCGCAACCGGCGACATATCACAACTATTCGCCTCCTAATCCCTATAGGGGAGAACTCATACAAGGGCCTCTTAAGGTCTCAAACCTCTAAGCCTAACTTTATCACAACTGATGCAGTATGAATGAATGCGATGCACCGTAATCAAATAACACTCACCATAAAGTAGATAGCAAAACGCATCAGATGACTGACACCGCGACTCGGGCCAAGGGTGTGATGGCATGTATACGCCCCGGGACCCCCGATGTCCCCGTCGAGGGCCTTGTCCCCGCTCTACCCATACTTTGGCCTCTGCTTGCCTGCGGAAATGGGAGGGTGTCCGTACCCTCAAACCAGATCGCTCCGGGCCCGTACCGCGGCCGTGGAGGAACGTAATCGTGATCCCTCTCCCGTCCTACCACCGACCGGGATCAGGTCAGCCCCAAACCCGGGATCCCCGTCTGGGGCAATCCTCCTCATATGTCTGCACCGTCAGTAATGGTAAAGACACCATCTCGCCTGCAAAGATGACCGATAACTCATCCGCCCTCAAACTGATGGTCGCGACTGAACCTCAGAACTGGGCTCCTCTGGCTTTCTTTCGAACCTGAAGAAGACTGATTCTCCTTCCCTTCATACTAACACCCGTGATCCCAAGGCCCGAAAGCATCCTCTTATCTCTATGGTTAGACGTCCCAACCATGGAGTCCATATCCTGTAGGCGAAGTCCTACGATCTTGGCCCGAATGGACAACTTCAGTCCATTCTCAAACCTCCTAACCTTGGCCATGTCCGTGGCCACATAATCATTAGCAAATCGGGCTAGCTTTGTGAACCTAGCCACATAATCCATCAATCGCTATCACCCCTCGTCAAATTCTAGGGAACACTTGAACTCCTTCGCATGCCTCGTAGGGTATCCGGAAAGTACTTACTCATGAACAGCCTCTCAAACTCGCCCACATAGCCTCTAAGTCTCTAGGAGGTCCCCGCCCATCTCCACCATACTGGGCCTCACCCTAGCCGGAACGCGCCTAACCCGATCCCGGTCGCGGGCCGAGGTAATCTCTATGGCCTCTAACACCTTCTCTACCTGCATGAACCAATGGTCTGCTACCATCGGATCTCCTCCCTATGAATGCTCTGGAGATGATGTGCCCTAAACTCTGAGGTTGCAAGGACCTCCTCGACTCACCCGCTATACCACCGTGCTATAGTCGTCGCCCCAATACCTACAAAATTCTACAAAGGCCCTCATTGACAACACCGGTGGTCGGTCAAATGGCCGGTGGTGCCCGACTAGAAAATCTCCGTGGACGCCCCCCAGGTCCGTCTCGACTAGCCATCTACACGCTTTAATGGCAAGCTAAATACAATGCAAGATTCTAAGACATAAATACACCAGACACTATTCATACTCGAATATAATTGCTCATATTCTATGTCCCTGCATTTAAATGCAATGCGAGACAATTAATTCACATGTCAAATCAATTTTATTCACAAAAATTTTATTTTCAAAAATTTCATTTTTCCATAATTTTGTCTTATTTGATTTGATTTGATTTTATTTAATTAAATTTTTATTTCTCGTACCTCGTGATGAACAAGGTTTCCAAAAAGTGACTCTCCCAGAACGCGATCGAGTCCAAAATGTGTCATAGCACTCAAGTGCACAAAGATGTCGCCCAACAACACACCTGAAGCGCCCAGCGCCGCGCATGCCCGCCGTGTGTCAGGCACTACGGGCTAGCGTCGCGGCCGTGGCCCCGGCCAGGTCGCAGCGTAGGCGTCGTGTCGGGCGCAAAGGTCGCATGCTAGCGCCATGTCGCAGGCCCCCAGTGGCCGTTTCATGGGTGCAAGGCGCTGTGTCCTGGCTTGGCCTCCTGGTCGTGTCGCGACACAATGCCTGCCCCAACCTTGCCTCCATCACACAGCACGAGGTGTATCATGACACAAACGCCCCTCGCCCTAGCCTCGCCATTAATACACTATGTATATCAGAACACACCCCGCCTACCGCCAATTTCACACACATACCGAAACTCCGTATTGCAATACAATTCCCTCCGAAGAACAAAGTCCCTTCCTAGCCAACTTGCAATACAATTTTTTTTTTCCTTTTGCAATACAAACCCATCCAACTACACACCCAGGGTTGCAATACAATTTTTCTATCACAATACAATTGGGCAGTAGCCCAAATTAGTCCTAGCACCAATTTTTTTTTTTTTTCGTTTTTCATTATTCTTATTTTTTCTTCCGCCATCGGGAAAACACTAAAAAAATATATACCTATTTTTTTCTCATTTTCTAATACTCAAATAAATTTATAAAATTTATTTTTATTCACTTTCTCTTCAGCTTGCATAACAAACCTTAGAAAATTATTTTCTTTCACTTTCTAAACCAAATAAATTTATAAAATTTATTTTCTTTATTTTTTATTTTATTTATTTTTTCATTTTCCCATAACCCAAATAAATTTATTCAAATTTATTTTATTTCTTCTCTTTGTTCCAGTTTTCACACACTGTAAAAACTCCTAAAAATTTCCAACACATCATATTTTTCCTATGTGCTAATCACTAAGCACATAAACAATCACAACACATAATTTATGTTATGCATATTTTTCACACAACAATTCATCAAATCACACAAAACACACCAAACACATGCATGCAGTGTATTAGTTTTGTCCCGTGATTTCCTAGGTAATCTCATACCTAAACCTAACATCGAGCCACACTTAGTGGTGATGTTCTTACACCTCAAAGACTATGGCCTAAGCCCAAATCCCCTCAAGCCCTAGGTAGTCATACCCAAGCTCACTCAAGTCATGGACGCCCAAATCTCGGTCCGTTGATCACAACAACCCACTAATACTCGCGGAACGTCTGCAAACCAACACTATTCACGAAAATCGGTAGCCTCCTTGTACGGAGCTCTACCTAATAACAAAACTTGTCCAAAACAGTTTAATATGACATATATAAGGAGTAAACTAATTCCCTCGGGGGCTCCACAAACCAATATCTAAATAAATCCTAACTATATACCATAGTTTCAAGAGGTAATAAAATTATCCTTATACATCATATATCAAACTTATAGAGTTCTAATACATGTGAACATAACAAAACCAAAGCCATTAACCCGACTTTTCTAAACGCCTAGGATGAGCCGTCCCTCGTGCGCCTCCCGGTACCGAAATAATAAATTCCTCGATAGGCGCAGTTAATGCCCAGTAGTGGAATCACCCTAAATGGGTTACTCTCCACCTAAGTGCATATGCAATGCTCCAAATGAAAACACACATTCAAGTAAATGCGTAATCCTACTTGAATGCCTACATGACCAAATCATACCCCGAGTCCTCACCGACTCCCTCACACCGCCTCTAAGCCATCGTGATGAAACATTATTTTCAAAACAAAGATATTTGTTTTTAATTGTGGACAACCCTCCGATATAAGTAGTGGACCGACTCTGATGATCTATTTAGTGGACAACCCTTCGATGTATATCAATTGGGCCGACTTCGACGATTGATATGTTCTATGGTCTACCCTCCAATATTGTAATGGACACGCTTCGATAATTATTATTATTAGTCAACCCTCTGAAACCACTCTTTCAATAAACCACCTCATGCACTCACTCCTATCGTTCTAGGGTGCCCCAGTGCATATGGAATGTATGATGCCAATTCCAATACAATTTTATAACACATGCAAATATATAATCATGCATATATTCACACATAATTTTAAATCACACAAAACATGTTATGTAATTTCATAAGCAATCCATTACACCAAAAATTAGCTCACTACTAATTATCAAACACGAAAGCAATTCGACGAATTACTCAACCAAACACATTATTTCACAAAATTTATTTCATGAATACTATTCACATGGAACGCTGAAACCCTGCTACCGTTCACGGCCAAATACTCCAATATCGATTTCACCTCAGGAACCCGAATTTATAGCCATTTCCTCGGCCTCATACATCACAACACAACCGCTTTCACAATTTATACAATTTACAACCCAAACAACTTCACGCGACAAATACCGACTCCACAAATGGGTTTCAAATTTTCTAACACCGGCCCAAGCTATGTGGATCGATCAAATGGCCACTCACGGCCTCAATCAATTCAAACATCATAAATACACTTAAACAAAGTGTAAAACTCAAGTAGGATGAAACCCCTACCTTACGGAGTTTGTCGAAACTCCTTAAAACCCAGTCCACGCCAAGCCCGTCACAGAGCAAGTTCCTTCTTGCTTCAAGACTCCGACTATCGATCGTCTGCAAACCTAGAGAGAAGCTTGATACTCTCTCACTAAAACCTTCAAATCCAAACTCTCTGCATCCCTTTTTTTTCCCTCACGTTTTGTTCTTTGTATTTCAAAGGAAGAGGATGACACTATTTGGATTATTCATTGATCATTTAAGGTGGAAGGTGGGTGGTGGAATTCAAAAGTCCATGTCCCTTCTCTTGTATTTTTGACATTCGACATTATCTCTACAGCCCATTTCATCATCTCTACCCATGCAACAGTGTAACATGAGTACATAAGCTATAAGTGACTTTCAAGTTACATCACATGTCGCTTTACGCATCTCGACAATGTGATGCATCGAAAAACGTGCAAATTCCAACTGTCTCGAAATTTGACAAAATTCGACGTGTTAGTTAGATTTCGCGAGACGATTTCAACTGTAAAATCCGTTTCGTCATTCGAGATCTAGAGAACAAATTTTGGATTTTTATCGAAATTACGATTTTACCCTTTTTCCAGAAATTGGAATTTTCTCGGGTCTTACAATCCCAATAATGATCACTAGAGTGCATTAGCTAGACTAATGAAATACTTAAGGGGTACCATGAACTATGGTATCCTATATAGTGGATTTCCCGCTGTGTTGGAAGGATACAGTGATGCTAATTGGATCTCTGATTCAGATGAGATAAAATCCACAAGCGGTTATGTCTTTACTTTAAGAGGTGCTGTTGTTGTTTGGAAATCATCTAAACAAACCCTCATTGATACTTCTACCATGGAGTCAGAGTTTAAAGCTCTTGAATCTGCAGGTAAAGAAACTAAGTAGTTAAGGAACTTCCTATAATGAATTCCTTTGGGAATGCAACCGACACCTTCGGTCTCTATGCATTCTGATTGCCAAGCAACAATATCGATCGTAAAGAATAAAACATTAAATGCGAAAAAGAAACATATTCGTCTAAAACATGAGATTGTGAAACAATTGTTGATAGATGAAATTATTTCCATTGACTATGTAAAGTCAGAAGTGAATTTGACCAATCATATGACTAAACCTTTTGGGAAGAAAATTAATTTTGGAGACATTGAGTGGAATGAGACTTAAGCCAATTAGAGATTAGCAGTGATGAGAACCTAACATTTGTGATTGGAGATCTCATGAAGAAGGTTCATATAGGTAATAACAAGTCACTTGCTAATCTTGCTAGCACCAACAAAATTGTCCCTTCTTACGGTGTGATTAGGTGCTAGAATGCATAATTTGAGAAGATGGGTAATACTCTTAATGATTTCATATCCCTCATGGGTGGTACATATAAATGGAGTGTGTATTTGATGAAATCACCTATGTAAGTGTGACACCCCAAAAACCCGGGGGTCCTATTTGACAACCTGTTAACGCACGAAATGTCACACCCTTACACCCACTTGCGCGAAGAGAGGGGGCGCGACACTAGATTGAGACTCTTAACCTGTTTTTCTAACATCGGTGGGCCCATTTCATATATAAATCCATAAGGAAATAAAACTTCTAGTACTACCACTGTAGTGGTATTTAAACTGTCTTGTACATATTCCTAAGTCCCTTTTTCTTATACATAAACAAATTCCACTATTAAAAAAAACTTTTACATTTACATTATAAAACCAAAAATCAAAACCTACATCAAGTGGACTCCTATTGTTGTGTTGGCCTTATCGTATGCGGAATGCCTCAAATGTCCTCTTCAGTCCTTACGGATGAAACACCTGTGTTAAGCTAATAGCTTAGTGGGAAACAGATAACATATATGACCACTTAGAGTGGTCCACATTTACAAGATACATATAATAATTCTTATATGTCATAGTTTACATATAACAGAATTCTATAACAGAGTTTTCATATAACATCATTCTTATAACAAAATTTCATATCTCCCGTAGGAGTTCAGAACATAGATCTTGTACAGAAGGTACCTGGGAGTACATTATAGAACATAACTGATTTCTTATGCTTTCTTCTTGTTCATTTTTCAGATTCTTATCATATAAATGTTTGCATATGTCATATTATTCGGATTGACAACATATAAGTATTTGCCTGCATAGACCTGTAATAATGAATGAGAGGAACATTAACACAATAGGGTAACAACCCAAAGGTACGATACAAGATCAATAGAGATCGTGCCTACCCACGCAATGTAAGGCCGTAGCATTAGCAAGTGAGTGTCGCAGCACCAGCGTGGAGTGCCGGGCTAATCGATCGTGAGATGGCTCGCTTATGTAACATAAGTGTCGTAGCACTAGCAAGAGTGCCAAAACACTGATTAGAGGTGCCCATGTAATAGAAGTGTCGTAGCACTAGCAGGAGTGCTGAAGCATTGATCAGAGGTGCCTATTCATTCACTATTCGATCTTAAGCAGACATACAATTATATGTGTTTCCGAGCTTGTTATTTTATTCTTAATCACATTAGCAAATGAGGGCAATAAACAATGTTTGCCCAACAATAGGATAGCCGAGGCGAAGCTAATAGAACATTTTTCATATGACTTTTATACATATATCGAATCTCTTCATTCTAATTAACGCAGTTAACAAAACAAAAATGGTCACAGGACCAATACTCAACCTTAACAATTTTGAGTACCGGCAGCTCATCTTTCAAGCATCGACATTAACATTCTTTAGACCTTAGGACCACTCCTTTGAGTAATGGGTACTGTGTTTCAAGACGTACTCAATACCGGACCAAAGTAAAACATCTTCAGTATTGGTACACAACTCAGACAAGTACTCACCCCTTCTCTGTGCTAAAAACAATATTAAGTACCTAAGACTCAACTTTCACACGGCACTCACCGCTGATTATAAATACGCTCGCCATTTTCAATGTGAAATCTTCCAACCAAAACTAACCCATCTAAAAGCCAACCACAAAATCGAACTAGAACCAACATAAATCACTTTTATACAGAGATAAGGTTCTTCAAACCCTAAACATAGACAAAGAGAGAGCTAGGAGGGTTTCCTAACCAACAAATCCATACATAGGTTCCATACAAACAAATACAACAGTTCCAAACAAGAATTCCATACACATATGGTTTCCAAAACTGGATTTCTTCTTCTCCTCTTCTTCCTTTTTCCTTCTTCTTCTTCTCTTCATCATTTCTCTTTTCTCCACCTGTAAAGCTCCTAAGCCTTCAAAGCAAAAAATGAGATATTTTTGCCCTTATCATAAGGCCATGTTTGGCCTTATCCTCTTTTGGTTTAAAGTTCTTCTTTTGCATTTTAGTCCCCCCACTTTCTTCTATTTACAAATCAACTTATCCAAATCCTACTTCAACATATACTCTTTTCATTTTATGTCACTTGGGTCTTTAATGTCAAATTACCAATCAAGGATAAAAATATCGGCTTACTGATATATCGGCATTCTGATTTTTTTACTTGATATATCGGATATATCTTTAGATATATAGGTTTTTATAAATTATTCAAAATTTAAATATATATTCAATTTATATACAAAATTAGTTTGAAGGTATATGAAATGAAGACCTTTCATTTTCTCTCCTATAGTCTTGGTTTTCTCCAATTTTTTACAATAATTAATGATAGCAATTATTAATGAAGACATAATAATTTCAACCGTCTTTTGATTTTCTCCTCTTTTCTACAAATAATTAATTATAGTAGTTAGTAAGGAAGACATACAGTAAATGATATTAATTATTGGAAGAGAAATGAATCAAATGATATTAATTAATAATTATCGATATATCGCGATATATCGAATTCTCGGGGCTTTGTTTTTTTTTAATTTTCACAAGCCTCGCATTTTTGTGTCGGATTGCGGCTCTGATATATCGTAATTTATCGATATACTCTGATATATCTAATACTGAGCAATTTTTTCTGATATTTCCAAGAAACGACTTTCATTTGCAAAAATCGTGTCGGGATGGCCCGACATCCGAAATATCGACGATATATCATCAATATTTCACGAAATTTTTAACCCTATTACTAATTTATCCTTGGCTTATGTATTAATCCCGTCTTTATCCTTTTTCACTTTTAGCACTTAAATTCCGAAAAAATTCAAAATTTACTTATATTATACCTTAAACATGTGATAAACTAATAGGGTATAATTTGGGGTGTTACACAGAATGCCTGGGTATCGTATATCGCGTCCCATTCATCGGGACCCATTCATGCCCATATATTTTAGAAAATTATACAAATTTATCAAAATAGTTCATAAGAGTTCGAGTTACAACTCTCTTAAATACAAAATATTACATGTAAAATCTAGTTTTTTTTTTTTTTTTTTTTATAAAAAGGATTTTCAAAACCACAGTTCAGCTTTCTTCACACCTACGGTAGAGGTGTTCGTGGATCGGTTTGAGCATCATATTCAATCCAAACCTATAACACGCTTGAAAAATTGCACCGATCCAAATCGCTCAAAGTATTCTGAACCAATCAAACCTAATGTCATGGGCTCGCCTGGCTCGCTTGCCAACCACTCGCTTGAACTCAATTTATGTATGTAAATGAAATAATTATAAATAAAATAGTCAACATTTTTTTTTTAAAACTTGAAATGAAAATTCTACAATAAAATTGTAACACCTCAAAATATACCCTAGCAGTTTTCGGACATGTTTAGGGTTTAATGAAAGTTAAATATGAATTTTCAGGAAATAAAACGAGAAACTCGAAAATTTATATGAGAGAAGAAGGGTAAATATGTAATTTACCACTTGAGGACCTAGTGGTCATAAAAGGGAAAGACTAGGGGCTAAATTAGAATATGACATATGTTGATTTGCAAAAAGAGAAGAACCTAAGGACCTAAATGCAAAAATGAAAACTTAAAACCAAAAATGAGTTTTATTTGACTTGGCCAAACATGGCCTTAAGGGGGAATCAAAATATCTCATATTTTGGGTCTCCAAAGAGAGGAAACCGTAGAGAGAGAGAGGAGAAGGGGAGAAGAAGAAGAAGAGGAAGAGGAAGAGAAAGAGAAGAAGAAGAGAAGAGAAGAGGAAGGGAAGAACAAAAAGGTATGGAACTATGACTATGAGTATGGATCTATGGAATTTTTGTAGGGAAATCTAACATTTAGTATGGATTATTTGGATTTCTTGTATGGATTCATGTTTGTGGGTTGTGGGTTGTGCTAGAAACTTCCAACCCTAGAATGAATTTTGTATGGAATCAAGAGTAGAGTATGGAATCCTTTCGAGGTTGATTCATGGATTAATTACAAGTAATTGAGTTAGGGTTTAGAACAGACCCTAACTAATCTTTATATTTGGTTTATGTATGGGTTGTGACCCATTTTAGAGTGGTTTTAGGAGTAATTCATGAAAGGTTTTTAAAGAAAGATAAGTATTGAAAGATGATTTGAATAAAATTGAGATTACAAGATGAATTTGGAGTGGTTTTGAAGTGTATATAGATTATTGAGTTGATTTGGGTATCAAAATATGGAAAAAGGGGAGAAAAACCACCTTTCTAGACAAATTTCGAAGGGTGGTACCGGTACCGAACAGAGTGGTACCGGTACCACTTTGACCACAACTTGACTTCGATACTCGATACTCTAGCACTCCATGCTCTATTTTGGACCTGGTTAGTATTTTGGCCATAACTTACTCATTTCTTATCCGATTTGGAGTGATTCAAGTGGCTGGTTAAAAGGCTACTTCAAGGAGAATAGTTCATCCCTGGAAATAGGTACCTTCAAATTATGACTCTAGGTGGTCAAAATTCACTCAAAGTGGGGTACCATGTTCTATCAATTCAGTAATTCTACTCGCACGGCATTCGCTTGTTTTGCTTCAAACCAAGAATTGTATTTGACCATAACTTGGTCATTTCATCCGACGGAGGATTCAAGTTGCTGGTTAAACTAGACTTCAAGAAAAATAAAACACCCTGAAATAGGCACCTTCAGATCATGACTCTACGTAGCCCAAAAATTCACTCAAAGTGGGGCTATGTTCAAGCCAATTTATGGTTCAGTTTTTGAACATAGAGTAGTCCTGGTTGTTTAGGACATATCATGAGTATCGGTGCTCCGATTTGGGTGATTCTAGTTGGAGGAGAACCCTTATCACCTTAGCTTTAAAAGATTATAAAGAACCAGTGTCAAATATGAAGTTACACTAAAATGAGTATTACAAACCTGGTCTTATGTAATATCGGTAAATTGGGATTAGTTTGGCATGAAAATGCTATAATCTTTAGTTTGGATGATCCAATTGGAATGATTCCAATTTCTAAGTAAAATAGATTCATAGAGGGACAAGAATATATGAATGATGTGTGACTACATAGGCATCATACTGCATAAGCATATGAAATGCCACTGTAATAGTACTCAGAAAATATAGGAAATGCAATATGTATAGTGGTGTTCATGAAACATGAATATGATATGAAATATGAAAACGAACTGAAACATGAACATGAACATGAAAAGCAATATGGCATGAACACAGAACGTGATAAAGGTAGGTTATGAGTTCTGAAAGACATATGATAGTATGACTACCTAGGATCGAAGAATGAATGAGTTGACGTTCTGATTAGTGCTACGACACTCGCTCAAGATTTCCTAGATTTTGATTAGGGGTGCTACGACACTCCCTTGCTCAAGATTTCAGATTCCCGATAGTGCTAGTGACTGCTCAAGATTCAGACTTTAATAGTGCTACTAGCCCCGTTTCAAGACTTCAGATTCTCGATAAGTAAGCATTACACTTGCTCAAAGGCT
Source organism: Tetrastigma voinierianum (assembly GCA_016808115.1). Lineage (NCBI taxonomy): Eukaryota > Viridiplantae > Streptophyta > Magnoliopsida > Vitales > Vitaceae > Tetrastigma > Tetrastigma voinierianum. The sequence continues at coordinate 913,937 of JAEQBH010001147.1, read as the reverse complement.
TCCTAAGACTCGCGAAGTTACTGGGTGACTCAAGATCAGATGGTACCTTTCCGTACTTATTGTGTAGTGTCCTACTCATTTCTTATGATTAGTCTGGGTAGTCTAATAGTTATATGATAAAACTCCGAATAAAGAATAAGAGTAAAAAAATGAATATGGTAAAGATTTGAATGTACCTAATGTACCTTCAGATCTGCTCGCAGTACCTACGTACTTTCGTATAATGAATCTGAAGAACTTCGTATCGGGCAATATAAGTATAAGTTCCTCAGAATATAAGTATAAGTCCAGTAGTACCTACGGGTACTTTCGTATAATGAATATGTGAAGAACTTCTGTATCAGTAATATAAGTATAAGTTCTGTAATATAAGTATAAGGCGGTGTTTGTTTTTTTTACTTAATGCTAAATAGAACTTTTTTTAGCTTAATGCTGAATAGTACTTAATAGCATTAAGTATTAAGTTGTTTGTTTTTTAACATTGAGTAGTGAGTAAAGATGCTAACGAGATGGATTATTTCGGGTTCTCGCCCCGCCTCGCTCTTAATGAGACGAGTTTGATTTAATTGCACCTGCTTTAAAGGTGCATTATTACTCCCATCCCGCCGATTATATTTTAAAAATAACTATTTATTATTTTATTTTATACTTTAATATAAATACACACAATTAGAATGTTTTAATACTCATCTATAAAATTCAATATTTTTATTTTTTATGAAATATATTAATTTTAATATAATAAAATAAAAAATAAAAACAAAATCAAATGTAAACGGGATTTGCTCTGAGAATTTTCTTATCTCGTCTCGCTTCGCGACTTTTTAAATAAGACAAGTTTGAAAATTGAAAAAAATAAACGAGTCGAGTCGGGATAGGGCCGCCTATCCCAAACCCTTCCATTGTCATCCCTAGTAGTGTGTATTGTTAGCCCTTCTTCTTGTTGAGCAACGATGGAGTTTTTCTTACTTTCGTGAAAAATGACTTTTTCTGAATAGAAAAAGTCAAATATTTTCACTTTTTCGATTTAGAACTTTTTTAAAAAATTTCAGCAATAAGTCATGAAAATTTAAAAACAAACAATTTATCGTTGAAAACTCAATAGCCGTATTAAGTCAAAAAAATGTAAACACCACCTAAGTCCAAAGAGTACCCACGTACTTCCAGATAATGAATCTCAGATAGAACCTACAGTACTTTGTATAAGTAAAATCTCTGTAGTACTATAAAACAAGATCCGTAATACAAGTATAAGATCAGTAAGACAAGTATATGTTCCGTAATACAAGTATAAGATCTGAAATACAAGAATAAGCTCCGCAATATAAGTATAAGTTCCGTATGACAAGTATATGTTTCGTAATACTAGTATAAAATCCGTAAGACAAGTATATGCTCCGGAATACAAGAGTAAGAGCCGAAATACAAGAATAAGTATAAGTTTTGTAGTACCTACGACACTCTCGTATCTAATTAATTTCTCAGAAAGTACCTACTTCGTACTCCGTATAAGCCCTGATAAGGACAAACTCAGTAGTACCTACGGGTACCTCCATATGAGTATAAGTTAGTAGTACTTATGGTACTTTTTAACAAATATAAGTTTGATATGCTTACAAGTATGTGTCCTTTTGGGATAATTTGAACAAGTAGTACATGGCACTCTCCAGATAAGGAATAAGTCTCGCAACACCAAAAAAGATACGGCTCAAGACATCTCCGTAGCACTCCATGGGCACTCCAACAAGGCACCCCGTAGTATGCGTATAAGTCCTATGGCATAAGTGTGCTTCAGACTTCCTAAGGGTACCTCTTTATACATACTCTAGACCCACTCGAGATCCGAATACATAAGATAGATAGAAATATGAGTATGTGGACAAGTAATTCTCCCGCCTAAGTATATGCATAAGTTCAAGACCGCATACGAGGAATATAAATAAGAATGTCCTTCCTCGAGATATGAACCAAGATAAACCTATTCGTACCTTCACATAAGTATATGTTCCACTTGTATAATAAATCCATGGAAATATAAACCATGTAAATTTGAATAATGAACAACAAGAGGGAAAGGATCTACTAAGTGCTCTGACCGTATATACGGTATCTTGCAGCTCGTATACTCAGTGGAGATGTAAGAAATTCGCAGTCAAGGTACAAGTAGACATAATTATGTCAATGAAAATGAATAGAATATTGACCCGAAACCCTAGAAAGTCATGATACAGGTAAAAGAGACGACTCGGATGCCTTGCCATTGTATATGTATAAGTTTGCTCTGAATATGATATGACCTATTATACATGTAGAATATATGAATTACAACCTGTAAAAGACATGACACATGGAAATAACACGAACATGATAATGATTTGGAATCTGAAAAGGATAAAACCTACATGTGAAATATGAGATGAGTTAGGTCACACAAGAACAGTTTCGCGATAAGTGCATAAGGAAAGAGTAATGTAAAATATTGTGATCACTCTACTATCGTTATCGTCAGTCCCTATTTATATGTCTCACTAAGCTGTGAAAGTTTAGTACCGGTGTTCAATCCGTAGGCAATCGAAGAAGGCAAGAGGTCGTGACATTCCACACAAGCAAGATGCAGCCATCTCGCATAGCGCCACCAAAGACAAATTTCTTCCGCGGATCTCCCCGATGTTTATATTGGACATGTATATGTATAAGTGTTTGTATAAGTAAATGAGACTTAATATATGTGTATAGATTTTGATGGACACCACTCCAATGGTAGTTCTTGTGTGTATGTAAATGATTTTTGTTATTATAGAAATTTATCTTCATACCAATGTGTACAAGTTTAGCTCGAGGAAAAAACAGCAAAGAGTCCCAAGATATGTCTGCGCCCTAAACCTGGCTCTGATCCACCATTCGGTCTGGTTCAGAACCAGTGGTGTGACAAAATATTCAATAAACATGATAAGAAAATAGTTTAAAATACCTAATAAAATTAAGTACTACAAATTCTCTTAAACATTGATACAAATTATCTAATAAAATCTAAATTTTACACAACCCAACAAACATAGAAAAAAGCTTCACATATCCTCTTCCATTGGATCTTCCTCCACAATTTTACTTGATTCTCCAATTTCTAGTAAAACATAGAAAAAAGATGAGTTCTCATTTTATATATCACAAAAATATAAATTACTAAACCAAAATATTTATGTATGACACCTTGTGTAATGTCTTCATACTTTTCAACCTCCTCTAAAATTTCTTGCAAATTGATTGTGTGATATTTCTTCAACCAATTTTGTGAACAAACAAGTGCCTCCATTGTTTTAGGAGATAATGAACTCCTAAATGCATCAAGTATACATCCACTTGTACTAAAACTTATCTCAAGTCACTACGAATAAATTAAACCCTTAAAATCTCTAATTTTCAAAAAGCGTAGTGACGATAATTTCGGTCAAAAATCTATAATTTTTCTAGATCTCGAATGACAAAACGGGCTTCACTGGCTGTAACCGTCTCTTCGCAAATCTAGCTAATATTACGAATTTCACAAATTCTAAAATAGTCGAATTTCACGCCGGCGACTAAGACAGATACAGGCATACGGTAGATGTTAGCAACGTGATTTATCATGACTGGTGAACCAGCACACTGATACACTTATGAAAATCCCAAGTGCAGAGTGACAAGGGAGATGAATCCAAAGTTCAACCACTAAGGGGTTTGACATGTGCATGAGGGAAAAGTCCTTTGATCCAAGTTCTCCTAATCGGTTTTGGGAGGAAGGAAAAGAGAGAGAAAAGGAGAGTTTTGTAGAGAGTTGGTGTCCAACTCTCCTAAATTTCTATAATCTGACCAAGCCGAACTTTACGAGCTAAGAGGCAAAGTTGATCCTCACTACAAGAAAATGCATGAGCGACACTCGGTTTTATGGAGCTTGACAACTCCGTGAGTAGGAGTTTTCTCCAACTTGATTTAATCCTACACGATTCATTGATTACCGAGTGTTTTCGCCGTAAATGGCCGTGAGTTTTCGTCATCCCTGAGCGGGATTGAAGGTCGAAATTCTCGGCAGCTGACACCAAGTCGTTTGGAGGCCATTTCCCTTCGTGGTCCTATTTGTGTGATTTGTGATGATTTGATAGTGTCGAGTCGAATCACTGATTTTGTTATTAGCCCATGTGAGCGACATTTTGGAAGTTGTTAAGCTACGATATAACATAATAATATATACATACAATGGGAGAGACATTATTACAGATAATTTTTATAATATATGATGTTTGATATATTGACATGAATTGTTCAAACACACGTGCATTTATGCATCTAGGCACCCTAGAATGGTATGGTGTGAGTGCATGACAAATAAAATTCCTGAGGGGCTGTCCAAACGATGACTATTTTGTAAAATTATTAAAAATAATAATTTTATCATAAAGGTCAAGAATTGTGTTGGGAAAATTGTCCAACAATTCACGTCTGTGGCCCATGAATTGTTTCTTTAGGAGTTACCCAACAAATCTTACCTAGGAGGATCATTCAACGATTTATATCTGAGGGTTGCCCACAAACAAAACAAACATTTGCTTTGGAAACGGCTTTCATTCATGGCATAAGTAATGCAGAGAGCAATGGGCATCTACATTTTATCGCACACGTATCTCGGAAGAGTAATCATGCACCACTGACGTGTGTATTTTTCCATAGCTAAGCACTTAGGTGGGGAGTAACCCATGTAGGGGATTATCACTATTGGCCATTGCTCACCTTGTCAAGGGAAAATTATTTCAGGTACAGGGAATATTCGGGAAGATGGCGCTCCTTATGCCTGATTATAGAATGCTCTGATCAGGGCCTTGATTCATGTTTTATGGTTATATATTAGAACCGAACTAGTTTTAATATATGTTTTGGTATTAAGAGGATGTAATGTCTGAAATTATTTTAATATAGTTGATTATATTTTAAGTAGTATGATGTATGAGCCAATGTGGCCATTTTTATCACAGATTAAGCCCTCACATATGAGACTCATGTGTTTCGCAAGTTGACTGTGGTCAATGAGATCCTGAAATGGGGCGCCATACCTTGGTAGGACGTGTTATAGGTACACGAGCATCTAGGCTCGAGGGACTTCACTAGGCCATGGCCATGGTCATGTTTGGGCACCAGATTAAGCAGATTAATTTTGTACTCTGGACCGACTAACTGCCTGACTAGGACTGGACAAATTTAATATCTGCCCTTGTGTTTGGCACATTTAGACAAAATTATGGACTTTATCCTACGCTTGGTACATACCGACTAAGGTGGTGTTTGTTTTTTCACGAATGTTGAATAGAATTTTTTTAGCGACACGAGTGGTGGATGGCAACTGACAGATTATTTCGGATTCCCGTCCAAATCATTCTTAATGGCACGGGTTTAATTTATTTTAATCTAAGCTTTATTAGGTTTGAGTTTATTTTCTCAACCGATACTGTTCGTATTGTTATTTCAGAAAACTAAAAATTAGAAATTTTCAAAAATTGCAAAATGTTAATAAAAATAATAAATCGCCATAAGGGTTCAGGAAAGCCTAGAAAATTCTCTAGATCTCTGAAGGATGAAACAAATCGGCGCTGCTAAATTCGCCTCACAAATTCTAGTGACCCAAAAGTTTCGTCGAATTATGGGAGACATGGAAATTTTTCTCGATTTTCGGGTGATAAGTTGTCAAGGATTTCGTGAACGGTGATTTACAAAATCTCGGTAAAGTTAGGAAATGGTTTCGTGGTAGAAACAGTCCGAATGAAGTAATATGAATCATGTATCCAAAATACACACACAGTTCTCACTGATTATATCTTTTAAAATAATTTTATTATTTTATTTTATACTTTAATATACATAATAATAATTATTATAATGTTTTAATAAATAATTTATAAAAATTATACTATATTTTGGGATAATATATATATTCTAATTTATATATTGTTAAATTTATATTTTATAATATATTATATCATATATAATATATTAAGCTATTTTTTTATTTGAAGTGTATTTATTATTAGTTATTTGATAATATATTAGTTAATAAATTTTTTAGTCACATTAATTATTTTTTTGTAAAAAACTATAAAATATTTTGTCCCCGCTTAGTCCTAAGAGACTCCATCGATTGGGTTAAAAACCAAGACAAAAATAACTCACCTTCACTAATTTTGTCCCCAGTTTAGTCAGTCCCAGCATCTACCAAACGCTGCACTTCACTAATTTTGTCCAAAAATTAGTCTAATCCCCCTCTGTCCCGCTTACCAAACATGGCCTTAAGGTATAAGAGCATCACAGTTTAGTTTAACTTAGTATAAGTGAATTAGGTAAACGATTACCTAGGACTCGATAAGCACAGGTTAGATCATGCATTCTGATGATTGTTACTTGATTATGTGTTATGTGAAATTGTATGCTTGGTGAATAGCATATAGGAAAAAATGTTGAATACTAGGGTTGAGAAAATATAGCCCCTAAGTTTGAGGTTTAAGGTTTGTTTGAGGAAATTTGGGCAGAATGGTCTAGAAATAAACGAAAAAAAAAAATGAATTTATGGACAGTAGTTCCAATTTTTGAACATAAATAGAGGTGTTTTGTGGAATTCTGGAAGATTATTCCAGTTTTTTCACAAGAAAAAAAAAGAGTTTTAATTAAGCTCTTTAAATTGTGAAATATATATAAACAAATGTGTTTATATATTTCGTAGTTGAGAGCCGGGCCACCGTGATCTTAGAGTAGCAAGCTTGCAGAGGCTATCGAAGATTTGAAAAAAAAAAAAAAAAAAATATATTAAGGAAATTTTTTCTGAGGTTTTACAGTATGTAAAATAGAAAAAAAAAAAGAAAAAATAATTTTCTACGCTCTAATCGAAGATTTGAAAACGTGGAAGAGGGAAGCTTTCCGATGGCTACCGCCCATTTTCCGCCATCGTGATACGCACAGGTTGTATCGCTGACGTGTAGGGCACAGCGCCACTGCATGCGAGATCACCGCTTATGCGGTCAAGGCAGCGCTACGCCGCAGACACGACGCAGTAGCGTTGCGATAAGACACAACAAGACGGTGATGACGCGCTGCAGAAGGCCATGGCTAAGGCACACAACCGCAAGGCATGGGTTTTGTATCACGGCATAATTTTTGTGTCTCGACAGGGGGGCAGCATGTGCGCGTGACACGACGCTACGACATCGGCAAGCAAAGACACACGGCCAAGTAGTGGTGCGCACCGCATATGACTCAGCTTTTGATACAAGGCACTGCTTAGGTCATCGCTTGATCAAGCTATAGACACTTTTCATGAATATTGTTTACAGGGTTTTCAAAAAAAAAAAGAAAAGAGTACAAAAAAAAAAAAAAAAAATTTTATTTGTGTATGATTTGATATGGGATGCTTCATTCAGACACTATGAATGCATCACGTTGTGTATGAAATTTTTTTTCTGTGATAGAATAAGGTCCTGCTGCATTTACGCCTTAGAGATACTTCATTAAACCAAACTTGCCATTTGACATGTAGATGGCTATCGTGGAGAGAACGCAGGATGTCGTCTACGAGGTGCTAGTTCAGCACCAACCCGCTTTGACCAGAGCGCACTTTGTCGAGGCCGCAGGGGTCGCAAATACGCTTTCGTGGTCGGCTAGCGCTAGCTGGGGGCAATGGAGGTCCGAGTCACCTCTAGAGATTCAGGTCCCATCATCCTCCTACGTTCATAGGGGGAGGAGATTCGATGGTGGCTAACCATTGGTTTATGCAGGTAGAGAAGATATCGAGGCGACAAGATTACCTCCGATACGACTGTAATCGACTAGTCAGATCTCCGGCCAGGCGAGGCCTGCGCGGTGGAATTAGGCTAAGACCTCTAGGACTCCAGAGGCAATGACACGGGGCAGTTCCATGAGTCGTCGGCAAGTATTTTCCAGCCACTGCTAGACATGCGAAGGCTCAGGAGTTCCTAGAGCTGAAGCAGGGGGCTATGACTGTGATGGAGTATGTGGCCAGGTTCACGGAGTTAGCTCGCTTTGCTGATGATTATGTGGCCACAGACCTGGCCAAGGTCAGGAGATTTGAGAATGGACTGAGATTGTCCATTCGGGGTAGGATTGTAGGACTCCGCCTATAAGACATGGACTCTATGGTTGGGACGACCATGACCATAGAAAGGGAGATAAAGGATGCACGGAGCACCTGGCGCGATGCTAGTGGCAAGAGAAGGAGAGTCGGCTCTTCTTCCGGCCGAAGAAGCACAGTATTTCTAGTTCTAATGGGTTCCAAATACGCGCCATCCGTGCCAGGATCTGACGGTTGCTGGGCTAGGGCTGAAGATGGTGTGCTACCATTGCCAACAAATGGGACATATGAGGAGTGGGATCGTCTCGCAGACAAGGATCCCAGGCTCGGACAAAGACAGCCCTGGGCCACATAGGGATAGGAGTGGACATACGGTCTCCTGACCCCAAGATGGGTCGAGGAGCCCCATCAATCCTGTGAGGTCGCACTGGGGGACCTCCCGTTATTACCAAGCAAAGCCGTAGAGGCAAGGTTATGAGCCGAGAGGATCGCAGGGCCCACATACGTGGACGCCAGGGGTTCGGGGCGTGTCTACGCCGTCATTATCACCGACCGAGTCAGAGCAACCGGGCCATACAGGCACGCTTTTGCTATCTTGCTTATGGGCAAAAGTGTTATTTGATTCGGGTGCTTCGCATTCATTTATTACCGCATTAGTCAGTGGATAGCCGCTTGGTGCGCGCCTGAGAGCTCCTCTTGCACGTGAGTTCTCCCCCCAGGATTGTGGCGAGGATAAGGATGATATGTCGACGTCAGGAGTCAGAAATCTCTCGATTCTTCTCACGCTGACCTCGAGGGTCGCGGACATGTCGAGTCTCGACGTCATCCGATGGATTGCTGACTCAGATACGTAGTCGCCATCGATCAGAAGTGTAGTGGTTACCGCTTACACACAGGACGGTACTTGCGTTACGTTTCAGGGGGACAAGCAAGATATTTTGCCCTTACTGCACGAGTCCAAAGTCATGATACAGGCTGGCTAGCAAGCCTTACCCCGAGGACGAGGTGAGACCGACTCTAAATCTACCTGAGTAGTTCGCGAGTATGAGGATGTTTTTCCTGGATGAGTTAACGGATTGCTCCGCAGAGGGCTGGGCTGTAGACTTCTCAGATCAAGTTACACCCTGGTACTTCACCCATCTTTATGACTTTGCATAGGATGGCACCAGTTGAGTTATAAGAGCTCAAGGTCCAGCTACAAGAGCATCGGATATGATTTTACAGCCGAGCATCATACCACTGGGCGTCTTGCCTCTATTTGGCGAAGAAGAAAGACAGGACCCTTCTGATTGTGCATTGACTATGCATACTTGAATAAGGTCACGTACTCAAGAATCGTACTCCATTGCCGAGGATTGATGACAAGTTTCATCAGTTGAGAGGAGCGCGAGTCTACTCCAAAATAAACCTTCGCATTGGTTACCATCAGCTAAGGGTTAAGGAGATAGATATCCCTAAGACAACGTTCAGGACACGATATGGGCACTTCGAGTTCACGGTGATGCCCTTTATATTGACGAATACGCCAACGGCATTCATGGATCTCATGCATAGGGTATTCCAACCCTATTTGGATCAGTTTGTCGTGGTCTTCGTGGATGACATTTTGATATACTCTAGTCATAGAGGAGCATGAGGATCACTTCGAGATCGCTTTTACAAATACAGAGACCATCACCACGCTAAGTTCGTGAAGTGCGAGTTTTGGCTAATGAGGTGAGATTGGGACATGTGGTGTCAACCGGGCGGCCGCTGACCCGTAGAAGGTCGAGTTCATGGTGAGTTATTAGAAAGACCAAGTCGGGCCTTCAGATATCGTGAAATTTCTCGGGATCGGGCCGAGTACTACGTGAGATTTATCGAGGATTTCTCCCGATTAGCAAAGACTGCGACGATTAGCCCGAAGGGCGAGTGTAGAGTTTGATTGGGATGACCGATGCAAGGAGGCATTCTAGGAGTTGAAGAGGAGGCTTACTTCAGCTCCTATCTTGATAGTCCCGGGATAGGACAAGTACACAGCTGGTATCAGGATGTCCCGAAGGCCAGATCGGGATGTGTTTTGATGCAAATCGGAGGGTAAGAGCTTCATGGTTCCCCCGCCACTGAAGAATCATGAGCAGACCACCCCACACACGACATGGAGTTAGCGGCCATAGTCTTCGCCTCTGAAGATTTGCCATCACTACTTATATGGCGAGTAGCTTCGAGGTGTACTCAGACCACAAAGTCCGGGCATTTTCAATGCCAGCCAGGACCTTAATATGAGGCAATGCAGATGGATGGAGTTCCTAGAGGATTATAACTTCACTTTGCATTACCATCCTTGTAAGGCAAATATGGTTGCTGATGCACTCAGTCTGAAGTCACGGGGAGCATTGGCTAGTATAGCTTCCCGGGAATGGCGGATGCTCGAGACTGTGGGACAGTTTAGGCTAAGGCCACAAATGTATAAGCTTAGGGTACGCTGGGAGTTTAGTAGCTATAATCGCTCTATTGAGAGTGATTGAGTCCCAGTGGTGTGGACTCAAAGACAGGTCCATTAGGACCGTGCATACCGTGTACAGTGACGAGCCGACCATCCGCACGTAGCGGTAGTCTTCGCATGCAGGACGGGTAAAGTGGTTTCCCAAATGATCGACTTGAGAGAGGAGATTCTGTGTGGAGTTTCACCGCCTCGATTGTCGCAGACTGTGGCACGAAGATGTACCAGATCTTCGCCGCGCACTACCGGAGCGGGATGAAGAGACACGTAGGGTACTTTGTTTGATGATGTCTCACGTGTCGCCAGTTAAGGTTGGAGCACCGGCCAAGAGGGCTATCATCAGCCATCGAGGTGGCTGATGAAGGGAGCGGAGGCATGATGCGGTGTGGGTGATAATAGACCAGTTCATAAAGTCGGCACATTTCCTAGCCGTATGAACATGACCTTCTTCACATTGGAGGAGTTCTGCTATTGTATATCTGAGATCGTCCGCCACATGGAGCACCAATGTCCGCAGCCTGACGAGACCTCGAGGTTTACTACGAAGACTTTGGAAAAAGCTCAAAGGCTATGGCCATTACCTGGTCGACTACGAGTACAACCTTTCCACCTACGCATAAATGGTCGAGAATTACAAGTGTTAGAGGACATGCCGCCAGCATGCGCCCTAGGATCATATGGTGAATGGGAAGAGCATTCGCTCTTAGCGGAATTCGCTATAACAATCGATACAAAGAGTATACAGATGGCACCCTATGGGGCGTTATATGGGAGGCCATGCAAATCACCGATATGTTGAACCGAGGTGGGAGATAGCTCCATCACTGGTCCTAATCTAATTAGAGACACCTCCGAGAAGGTGAGCTTGATACGACAGTGCCTTCTCACGGCTCAGAGCGGGCAGAAGAGCTATGTTGATGTACGACGTCGACCCCAGCCTCGGCGCCAAGATCATGTCTTCGGCGCGATGCCTAAGAGGAGTGGTTAGGTTCTAAAACGCGTGAAGCTATCGCCAAGGTTCATCGGACCTTCAGATACTGAGAAGGTAGGCATCGAGGGTACCAAGTAGCTTTACCGCCAAAGATGTCGTGTCCATGAGGTATTTCACGCTCCATGCTCCGAGGTACACTCTGCATCCAAATTTCATGTAGCGGGATCGGGAGAGATCGTGAGTTGACATGAATGGGACCTTCGAGGAGGGACCAGTGCACATTATGTATAGTTGGGATCAGGTTTTGTGATGCAAGACCGTGAGGCTAGTGAAAGTACTGTGGCAACACCGTGGAGTGGAGGAGGCAACATGGGAGCGCGAGGACACGATGCGAGCCACCTATCCCTTCTTGTTTAGGGATGAAGGTACGTGGTTTAGTCGTTTAATGCTTAAATGACTAGTTTACATGCATGGCATAGTGCATGTTGCATATGCATGTGATTTGTTGTGATTGTACGAAATTTCGGGACGAAATTCTTTTAAGGGGGAAAGAATGTAAAACCCGAGAAAATTCTAATTTTCTGAAAAAGGGTAAGATGGTAATTTCGATCAAAATCCGAAATTTTTCTAGACCTTAGATGACGAAACGAACTTCACCGTTAGAATCGTCTCGCGAAATCTAGCTACTACATCAAATTTCGTCAAATTCTAAAATAGTCGGAATTTCACGCCGAGGCACCAAGATAAGACAGACGTGACGCACATCACAAATTCTGGCTGTGAGACAAGTGTCGACCGTGAGCTAGTCAAACATGGAGCCTAAGTGTGGGCTATGGTGGACACATGGCATGATGCCATTGGATGAAATCCAAGGTAGAGGGATAAGTAGATAAGGAAATCCAAGCCAACCAATGATGGCTTGACATGTGGCATGAGGGGACAAGTCCTCTTGACCTAAGTTCTCCCAACCGGTTTTGGGAGAAGGAAAAAGAGAGAGAAAAGGAGAGTTTTTGTAGAAAGAGAGTGTCCAACTTTTCTCTAAATTTCCTAGTGATCGGACCGTCGAATCCCAATGAGCCAAGAGGCAAAGTTGATCCCCACTGCAAGAGCTACACGTGGATATCGGTTTTGTGGAATTTCACAACTCCAGGAGGTAGGGGTTTTCTCCTACTTGATTTAATCCTTCTTAAGAACCTTGTTGATGGTCGGGAGTGTTTTCGGGGTCGAAACGGCTGAGTTTTGGTCCTCCTGGAGCGGGACCAAGGTTGGAAATTCTAGGCGCTTTCTGATGTACCCCAGGCCAAGCCGAGGCCGCATTTCGTAGTCCTATTTTCGTGATTTGTGATGATTCGATAGTGTCAAGTCGAATCAAGCCGGATTTGCTTTATCGCCCATGTGAGTCGATTTTGTGTTATTACTTACGATGAATAACATGTTGTCAGTATTTAATTTTGTTAATATATGCATGCTGAGTATATATATATTAACATGAATTGTCTTGAATGGCATGTAATGCATTTCATATGCAATCGTAGGCACCAGAATGGTAGGTGTGAGTGCATGACAAATAAAACTCCGAGGGTTGTCCAAACGATGAATTATTTTGTAAAATTATTAAAAAATAATAATTTTATCTGGAAGTTGTTCAAAGAATTGTGTCGGGAAATTGTCCAACAATTCACGCTGAGGGCCCATGAATCGCTTTTAGAGTTACCCAACAAATTCACCTCGCAGGATTGTCCAACGATGCATCGGAGGGTTGCCCATAAATAAACAAATATTTTGTTTGGAAACTGTTATACATGGTATAAGCATGTGTGAGGGAGCCTGGTGAGGACTCTGACACGGATCGGGACATGAGACATTCGAAAGTAGAATCATGAATTCACTTGAATGTGTGTGTTTTCCACTCCGCATGAGCACTTAGGTGGGGAGTAACCCATGTAGGGGATTATCACTACTGACATTACTCACCCTATCGAGGGAAAATTATTTTCCTGTGCACGGGGAGTATTCCTGGAAGACGAGACAGCCCTTAGAGGTTGGGATTATGATGTACTTGACCAGACCTTGATTCATGTTTTATGTATATATATTAGAACGAACTAGTTTTAATATATGTTTTGTATTAAGAGTGATGTAACAACCCTTGAAACTATTTTAATATAGTTGATTATATTTTGGCGAGTATGGATGTATGAGCCAATGTGACCATTTTTACTCACGTATTGGTCTCATGATATGAAACTCACAGGTTTCTGCAAGTTGACGGTGGTCAACGGGACCCTCGAGAAATGGGGCGTCACAAGAATGGCCAATATATCACTTGCCATCTTGGAGAGAATCAGATAATTAGAAGCATTTCAATTTCCACAAATCCAAAATATCAGAAGATCCCAACTTTTCAAGATTATCTAACAAATGCTTTCCAATATCAGATTTTGTCTCCAAAGATGCCTCATCTTCCAATTTCTTTTCAAATGCATCATCAATATCATCACTATCATTATCATCAATTCCTCCTAATCTAGTGGGAGTATTCATTTCATTCCCAAGTTCACTTGAATAAAAATCATAATACCATTCATACAATCAATTGAAAGTTGATTCAACCAAAGCAATTTTTATGACAGCTTCACTTGCTTCATATACTTGCTCAAAACAAAATTTCACATACTTCATCTTATATCGGGGATCCAAATCAATATCAGTGTGCAATAAATAATTGACATTGCTAAAATTTTCCCAATATTTGACAATTTTTTCCTTAATTCTACATGCATAGACAGCTATCACTTTATCCCCCCCATTGGCCATTTTTGCAAATGTTCTCGTATAAGCCACATTCTTAAAAATATATTTGTATAACATGCAAAGATCCCGAAAACTTCAAAGTAATATCATAAAACATCTTCAAGAATTTAACAAACACTTTGCTCTATTCCACCTTTCTTTTTTGAGGGCCCTAATTTTCTCTTTCAAAATGTTTTGATATTTCAAGATCATGACTCCAACAAAGTGTCGCCTAAATCTTTTCTACTGCATCCAACATCAAATAGATGGAATTCCACCTAGTCTCCACATCAAGACACAAGAGACTTTTATTTGATATTTTCACATATTCAACACACTTTTTAAAGCATCAAGTCTAGCGGGAGATGATCTAACATATCGAATTGCATTTCAAATCTTGATAACAGACTCATTATGCTCTTTCAAACCATCTTGAACAACAAGATTTAAAATATATGCAAAACAACGAACATGCAAGAATTCATTGTTTAAGACCTTACACCTTCAAGAAAATTGATCTTTCAAATATGCAATAGCTAAATCTTTTAGAACTAGCATTATCAACAAGAATTGGCGAGAATATGTTTCAATGCTCCCATCCAACAAACAACTCTCAATTACTCCTTCCAATTGTGCTTTTTCTTTATGATTAGGAACTGACAAAAGTTCAAAATTCGTTTCTGTAACTTCCAATCTTGATCAATCCAATGAGCGTGCTTACACATGGTAATTATAATTCAATGCATGACTGGTAAGTGACCCGAAATTCCAATTTCTGGAAAAAGGGCAAAAATCGTAATTTCGATTACAAAATTTTAATTTCGTTTAAAAATCCAAAATTATTCTCTAGATCTCGGATGATGAAATGGATTGCACCGTTGGAATCGTCTCGTGAATTCAGCTAGCACGAAATTTCGTCAATTCCGGTGATAGTCGAGCTGACACGTTTAGGTATCATGTCGGTGTCAGAAACAATTTTCGATGCCACGAAAGTCACATATAACACGTACTCATGTGCCATAAGTGACATGAGTAGAAAAATGATGATAATGGACGGCCAAGATAGTGCCGAATATCAAAACTGGGAAAAGAAGGACAAAATTGGTATTAGTGGAATTGTTTTAGTGACACAAAAGACAAAATTGTCAACAGTGTATGTCTCCCACAAATTCAAAAGGCAAAACGTGAATTGGGAGGAGAGAAAGTTGCAGAATGAAAATGGCGATTTTTCTAGAGAGAGAACATCATACTTCTCTCTAGATTTGCAAGCGATCCAACCGGGCCGACGCCGGACAAGAAGGAGAATTTACTTACTCCTGGAAGCGGCTTCAAGTACCGGATTTGTGAGTTCGACAAACTCCGAGAGTAGGGGTTTCTCCCTACTTGAGTTTTATTCTCTTATTTTTAAGTGTTTTGGTCTATGTTTGAGTCGTAATGAGTCGTGAGGGGTTGTCGATCGTCCCAAACCCGGGACCGAATTGATATATAAATTATGAAACAAGAAAATGGAGTAGCCGTATATGGGTACAGGCTGTTTGGGGTGTAGTTGTGTTAATTTGTGCATTAAATGTTTGTTTGGTATGCATTGGGCCGAATGGTCAGGATTGCGTGGTTCACTCAAGGAACTGCTGAGTTAGGATTTTCGAATAGTAACCGAGGGTTTCACTATTCCCGAAACAGTGTTCTAAAAATACATTTTTATGAAAATATGTGTTTGGCCGAGTGATTTCAAATAAATTGCTCGTGTTTGATTATTAACCCAAGTGAGCTAATTTTGATGTATGAGTTGTATAATTACATAACATGATTGTGTGATTTTAATTATGCGAGTATATTCATGTTTATATATTTGCATGTGAATTAGATTGTATTGGAATCGGCATACATGCATTCCATATGCACTGAAACATCCTAGGACTATAGGAGTTAGTGTAGGAGACGAGTCTAGAGAGAGTGGTTCGGAGGGTTGTCTAAAACTAGAAATGATCGGAGGGTAGCCCATACTTAAAATATCAATCGTCGGAGACGACCCAATTGATATACATCTGAGAGAAATTCACCAAATATAACATCACGGAGATGGTCCACAATTTATAACATCGGAGTAAGAGTCCACACAACAAAAACATAATATTCTCATACGAGGCTTAGGCGAGTGTGAGGGAGTCAAAGGGAGTGAATTCTGATCCGAGTTTGGCCTGGGCGTAGACATTCAGATCATGCATTTGCTTGAACGCGTGTTTATTTCAACATCAGACCGCACTTAGGGGTGGGGCGAAAGTAGCCCACTTAGGGCGATTCTCCCATCGGTTACTAGCCTCACCCCGTCGTGGGACCCCTTTTGCTGTGTAATAGTGGAGCGCACGAGGAGACGGCCTGCCCTAGAGGCTAAGTTTGTAGCTATTTCATTGTGGCTTTGGACTCGTGGTGTATACATGTGCCAATGTTAGAATTTTAATATGTGTCAGGAGCAGGGAGAATTGATTACCTCTCTGTAACTATTGGATATGCAGTTGGACCCAAGGATTGGTATGATATTGAGTACTGTTTATGGGCCCAAGTGGCCGCATTGGATATATATTGCATATATTGGACCTGTTTGGGGATGTGAATGTGTTTTATACAAGTATTGTATCTGCAGCTCCCGCATGCTGAGACTTCGCCTGATTTTCGTGAGGTCGCCGAAATAACCGACATTCACGAAGTATTCCGCGGTTGACGGTAGTCAACTGACTTCCGGGCCTAGCGCTGCGCCTGGCATCGTAGTTTAGGCATACCGCCACCCAGGGAGCTCCTGCCTGGGTATCCATCACCACTAGGTGGTTTGATGTGGAGTATAGGTATATGGAAACCTAGAGATTGAGGATTTGGGCTTAGGCCATGGAAATGTAAAAACATCACTACTAGGTGTGGTTCGATGTTGAGCGTAGGTATGAGATTACCTAGAAGGCAATGCATCAAAAACTAGACACCGCATGTGAGCTCAGATATGCTCGTGTATGGTTTTGTGCTCGTGTGCATGACATGTTTTATGTGTTGAGATTGTATGTGTGCTTGGTGATTAGCACATGGAGGTGTTAGAAAAATATGTTAGAAAGTATTTTGAGTTTATAAAGGTAAACCTAAGGATAATAAAAAGAAATAAATTTTAAATTTATTTGTGTATTCGAAAAAAAAATTGAAGAAAAATGAAGGAAATAATTTTATAAATTTATTTGACCTATAAAATTTTTTAGTGAAAAATCGAAAAGAAAATAAATTTTATAAATTTATTTGTTTAGAGGTTAAGAAATTTAATTTTAAGGTTTTGATGTTGTAAAATCAAGAAAATTAAATAAAATAAATTTTACTAAATTTATTTGGGTTGTTGGAAAATGAGAAGAAGTTTTAAAGCAAAGAAAATAAATTTGATAAATTTATTTGGTTAAGAGGAGGAGAAAATAATTTTCTAGGATTTTACAAGATGTAAAATTGAAGAAAAGTGAAGAAAATAAATTTTTATGAATTTATTTGAGTGTCAAAGAGAATGAAAAAAAAAGATTTTAGTGATTTTTAGTGATTTTTCCAATTGCTGGAAACAAATGAAAAAACAAATTAATTATAATGAAAAACGAAAAAAAAAAATCTAGAGCAGATTTGGAATGGGCTACTGCCCAATTGCGGTCCTAAAGAGAATGGATCAGATTGCAACATACCTTGTATTGCAAATGAGAAACCTAGGTCAATGTGGGAAGTGCATTGTCACACTCGTTTAGCCAGGTAGATTTAGGCTTTTAAATATAGGTAATTGTGTTGCAAGATAAGGATTTGTATTGCAACATAGTGGCCTTAGGTGGGTTGTGAGCAAAGTGTATTGCAATATCGGGCTCATTGGCCGGAGGTATTGCAATACAATTTGGCCAACTCAGACAGGAGGAGGGCTGGCCTGTGGTCGCGATACTGGCGCGGCAAAGAAGCCATGCAAGGCGCGTGGTGTGCAAAGAGCGCCAGAAGTGTGCACCGGGCGCCGCTGGGCACGCGGGTGTGCGCGGCGCGACGGACGGGCGCCGCCACGGGCGCGCGGATGGGCATGCGGTGGCTTGCCGCAGCGCTGCCGCGGCAGCGCCGGGCGTAGGCGTGCGCGCTGGAGCCGCATGGGGAGCTGCACGGCCGCTGGCGCTACGGGGCGCGCGTGAGCGCAGCGCGTATCACGCAGCGCGGCGGCAAGGCGCCGCAGCGCTACGTGGCCAGGGCGTCTGGCGCCAGCGCCGCCTAGGCGCCGGGCGTGTGGGCCGTGGCGCCGCGTGGCCCGGGCGCGAGTCGGGCGACGGCCGCACCTGCACTGGCCTGCCGACCCGGCTTGACTCGTGATCGTTCTCGAAGTCGATTGACATTGTTCAGAACTCGCTCCATGAACACCGCTCATCGCAGAATTTTTGAAAAAAATTTTAAATTTAATTAAAATAAATAAAATTTGATAAAATTTTCTAAAAATAAAATTTTCGTAAATAAAATTCAAAATAAAATTTTGTTGAAAAACAATATTTAAAGGCAAAATTGATTGCCTTGCATTACCTGTAAATGCAAGGACAATGTGTATACACTGATTTATGGGTATGATTAGTGTCTCGGGGCCGCGTTGATGCCTTAGAGATACTGTATTGAGATTTAATTGTCGTGTTAATTGTATAAATGGCTAGTAGAGGACGAGGACGTAGAGGGCGTCCACGGGAAATTGGTCAGGCACCATCAGTGTTTGATCACTGTATTCACGTTTAGGTACATAAAAGAATGCTATCGCATTTAATTAGTATAGCAGTGTAGACAGGAAGATCCTAATAACCTCCAGAGGTTAGAGCGCACCATCCTCCGACATTCACAGGGGAGGAGACCCCGACGGTGATAGACCATCGTCTGCGCAGTAACGGCAGTCATAGGGAGCTAATAGACACTCCGACACGACTCCGATTAGACTAGTCGTTTCCAAATGCAAAGAATGAGGCCTGTGATACTGAGAAATGGGCAAGGACCTCAGAGACCTTAGAGGAGCCGTTATATATGAGTTCTCCCCAGGATTTAAAGTAGAATAGGATGATATGTCTAGGTTGTGAGCCGAGATCTCAGTGGACTCCACTACAGAGAGACCGCGAGGATTATGACATGTCGAGTTCGATGTCATCCTCGGGATGGATCAGCCGACAAATTACGTGGTCGCTATCATTGTCAATACAGAGTGGTTAACATCACGCACGTGACTCGCACTGAGTGGTATTTCAGGGGGACAAGCATGACATTTTGCCCTGCATAAAGATACGAGTCCAAGGTTAGGGGATACATGTCGGCTAGCGAGCCTTAATTACTCTGCAGGACGAGAGACCAACTGACCTACCTCAGTAGTATGCTAGCATGTGGATGTTTTTCTCCGACGAGCTATTAGATTACCTCCACAGAGGGTAGCGGTGACTTTGCATCGAAGTTACACCCCTGGTACTTCACCCATCTCTATGACTCCGACAGATGGCACCTAAGTAAGTCAGATCTCGCAGTCCAAATGGGCTGTGGAGTTACTCGGACAGGCTCATTAGACCGAGCACTTCACCATGGGGTGCTCCCAGGCTTCTATTTAAGCGTGCTGAAGGACAAGACCCTTCGACCGTGCATCGACTATAGACAACTTGAACAGTGGTTACGATCAAGAACCCACTCCAATATCGAGATCGATGATTCGTTTCTCTCATCAACAGAGGAGCGCGAGTCTACCCCAAGATGCACCTTTGCACCGGTTACCATCACCGAGGGTTAGAATACAGATATCCCTAAGACAATGGCGAGGACGCCAAGCATGGCACTGAGGTTACGGTGATGCCCTTCGGATTGACGAATCGCACCAAATCGCATTCACGGATCTCATGACAGATATTCAACCACTGAGATCGCCACGAGCCTCAGACGACATTTTAATCTACTCCTACAGTGGAGCATGAGTATCACTTGAAAATTGTGTTATGGAAGCATCGAGAGACTATCGCCTATACACTAAGTTCGCAAGTGCCAGTTTTTAGCCATCAAGTGAGATTGGGACACGTGGGTGCCGCACCGGTGAGTGTCGCCGACCTAGAGAAGGTTGAGGCAAGATGAGTTGGGAGAGACCGGTCGTCAATCTTCGAGATACGTAGTTTCTCGGGATTACCGGGTATTACGAGATTCAAGAATGGGCCGGTTGTCCATTCGGGGCAAAGATCAGATTTCGCCACGATACGGACTCCATGGTCAGGGCAGCCCCACCATGTAGAGAGATCGGGGATACTGGGAACACTCGATAATGCGTGTTGGTAGCAAGAGAAAGGACTGATTTTCTT
This sequence comes from Tetrastigma voinierianum, assembly GCA_016808115.1. NCBI lineage: Eukaryota > Viridiplantae > Streptophyta > Magnoliopsida > Vitales > Vitaceae > Tetrastigma > Tetrastigma voinierianum. Next base: position 893,289 of record JAEQBH010001147.1, on the reverse strand, counting down.
CTAGTTTCATAAGAGGCGTAAGACTTCTTCGCCACACTAGCCGCGACTGGGGCCGTGATTGAGTACGAGCGACTGGATCGGCCTCTGCAGACAGGATCCTAAGACTTTGGGACACGCACCCCGGGCTAGCCGTAGGGACAAGAGAGTATACAACTTATTCCTCCACACCTAGTACGGCCGAGGAACCACGGCCGCTGGTGCTATACAAACAATTCTGGGCATTTATAGGCCGTAGCATGAGAGGTGGGTCAAGTCATGACAGACGAAGGCGCGAATGCGGGCGTGTGGACCTTAGGGTGGTAGACCTATTAGCTGTTATGTCGCTTTTGACATCGGATGAGTCGACACAACCATCGGGTCATTGGCATCGAGACTCAGCCCTGCTGTCATACCCGGCACCATTGATTCGGGCTTAGGAGGTTAAGGCCTTTGCAGGCTTAGGTATATGCTCTTCCCTAGGAAGTGGTGAGAGCCGACCGGAGCAGGTCAACATTATGAGTGAGTGATCTCTAAGACTTGCCCATGGTGGACCCCGGGATCGGGTGTCACCGCATGACATTACGCTCACTGTAACATCGCGCCGAGCCCAGCGTGGGTGCACTAAGAGGTCATTCACCACCTCGTGAGCGTGGGTCGAGTTGTCTTTAGGACTACATTCAATGAAGACTCATAGTTGAATCGAAATGTAAGAGGCTCAAGTGTGTCGAAGAGTTATGCAATCGAGATGAAAACACACGGTCAAGCTATCGTAGACTTAGAGTCAAGTGATGTGAGCCTGAGTGACTGAGATTCGGATAGTTCTTTCGAAAATTACATTGGGTGTTGTTAAGCTAGCAAGGGCTCAGTATAGGGATGTCATTCATGACATGGACTAGGTTGATGGTCCATTGATCGTCACGATAGTGACCTCGGGAAGGTCGGCCGCTTACACACAAAGTAAGGGTCAGGTAAGGTTACACGCCAGGTGGATTATATATTGTGTGTTGGGGAGGACACGCAAATGTAGCGAGCATACGGTCTGGATCATAAGGGTAGAAGAAATTGGCCTTAGTGGATTCGCCTACAACAATTTATCGCGAGTATACGATGGCACCATATGAGGCATCAGATGGAAGGCCATGTAGATTATCAAGCATGCTTGACCGAGGTGGAAGAGAGCTCCATCCCCCGGATCCTGATCCGCCAAAGCCACCTCCGAGAAGGCGAGCTTGATACTGGCAACGCCTCTCACTCCGCCAAAGCCTAAGCAAGAGCTACGCCGATGTGCGACGACCCTGTGAGTTCGAGGTCAGGATCACGCCTTCAAGGTGATGCCTAAGAGAGGATGGTTAAGTTCCCAGTTTATGGTTATCACGTGGTTTATCGGACCTTCGAGATACTCGAGAGGATAGGCACCGTAGCTTTCATCGTTAGCTAAGCACGCACAAAGAGCTGGGTGTCCACTTGCAGGTATTTCCACGTCTCCATGTTCGAAGTATACCCAGATCCAAATTTCTCATGTAAAGGATTGGGGATTGCATTAAGATTGACACCGACAGACCTTCAAGAGGGACCAAAGCAGGTGCATTTTGGATAGCCGTGATCAGGTTTTGCGACACAAGACCGTGAGGCTAGTGAGAGTGCTATGACAGTACCATGGAGTGGAGGAGTCAACGTGGGAGCGCGAGGACATACGCGAGCCACCAACCCTTCGCGAGGATGAAGATACGATAGTCGCTAATATTTAAATGACTAGTTTACATGCATGGTAGAGTGCACGTTGCATATGCATGTGTTGTATTGTAATTGTCCTGAATTTCGGGACGAAATTCCTTTTAAGGAGGGGAGAATGTAAGACCCGAGAAATTCCAATTTCTGGAAAAAAATCGTACTCGGACACAAAAATTGTAATTTCGGTTAAAAATTGAATTTATTCTAGATCTCGATGACGAAACTGGGATTGCACCGTTGGAACTGCCTCACGAAATCTAGCTAGCACGTCGAATTTCGTAGACTTCCGAGATAGTCGGAGTTGACACGTTTTTCTAGGCATCGTTCTGGGTGTCAGAAACGATTTTCGATGCAACTAAAGTCACATATAACACGTACCTACGTCTCATAAGTGACATGGAAAGAGAGAAAATGATGAGAATGGACGTCGAGATAAGTCAATATCAAACCTGAAAACAATGACAAAATCATAAGTACTGAATTGTTTAAGTGACATAAAAGACAAAATCATTAACAACAGATGCCTCCACAAATTCAAAAGTGCAAACGAATTGGGAGGAGAAAGTTGTAGAATGAAAATGAAGATTTTTCAGAGAGAGAACATCATACTTCTTCTAGATTTGCAAGCGATCCAACCGTCTAGCCTTGACAAGACAGAATTGCTCTACGCGTGAAGTATTTCACAGGGTACTGGGATTTGGTGAGTTTTGACAAACTCTGAGAGGTAGGGGTTTCTCCCTACTTGAGTTTTATTCTTATTTTAAGTGTTTTGTCGATGTTTGAGTCAAATGAGGCCGTGAGGGGCCGTCTGATCGGTCCCAAACCTTGGGACCGAATTGATATAAATTATGAAACAAGAAAATGGAGTAGCCGTATATGGGTACTGCGGGGCGAGCTGCAGCACTCTCAGGCATTAAATGTTTGTTTGGTACAGCCAGGCCGGAATGGCCGTGGATTGCGGTTCACTAAGTGAACCGCTGAGCCAGGATTTTCGTGAAATAAGAATCGAGGGTTTCACTATTCCCAAACAAAGGTTCTAAAATACATTTTTAAAATATGTGTTCGACCGAAAGGATTTCAAATAAATCGCTTGTGTTTCATTATTAGCCCAAGTGAGCTTTTCAATTATTGTATGAGTTGTATAATTACATAACATGATTGTGTGATTTTAATTAAGGCGAGTATATTCATGTTTATATATTTGCATGTGAATTAGATCAGACGAACCCAGATACATTTATTCACAGATGATCAAACATCCTAGACCATAGAGCAAGGCAAGACGAGCCCAGAGAGAGTGGTTCTGAGGGTTGTCTAAAAACTAGAAATGACTGAGGGTAGCCCATACTTAAAATATCAATCGTCTGAGACTACCCAATTGATATACATCTGAGGGTAGTCCACATACAATATCAATCGCCTGAGACGCACCCAATCGATATACATCTGAAAGAGAAATTCACTAAATAGAAAAATACCTGAGATGGTCCACAATTTATAACATCTGGAGGGTAGTCCACAAATAAACATAATATTCTATACGAGGCTTAGGCGAGTGTGAGGAGTCAAGAGGACTCCTGGATCCTGGAAGCTGGTCGTGTAAACATTTCTCTGCCAGATCATGCATCATTTGAATGTATGTTTACTTTGGAACATTGCACCGCACTTAAGTGGTGAGTAGCTTCACGTGAGCGATTCTCCCACGAGCAATAGCTCACCCCCGTCGGTGGGACCCTTTACTGTGTATAGGGATGATGAGGAGACGGCTGCCCTAGAGGCTAAGTTTAGAAGAAGCCTTTTCTCGCCCGCCACACCCTTATCAGGGCTTTGATTCGTGGTGTATACATGTATTAGAATGTTAGAATTTTACTACGTGTTGTACAAGGAGAGGGAATTGATTACCTCTCTTGTAAGCCTTGGATATGTAGTTGGACTCATAGTTGGTATGTATATTGAGTCTTGTTTATGGGCCCAGTGGTAGTATTGGATATATATTGCATATATTGTTGCTTGGGACGGGTAAATCTGAGGTTTATACAGAGTATTGTATTTGGGGTAGAGCTCCGTACAAAGGGGCTCTTCAGATTTTAGTGATAATGGGTCGGCCAGGCATTCATGAGTATTCCGCGGGTTGACGGGTAGTCAGCTGGGACCCGGGTTTGGGGCGTCACGATGTCGGTTGTTAAGCCGCGAGCGTTCATTCTTCAAATGGTTTTTCAAAAGTTTTTATTCTCCATAGAAAAGTTTCATCACAGTCTCAAATAGTGATGCGAGAAGGAATTACAAATCTAGGTTCTAATAAGTGAGAATAATCCTTAAATCCCTCCCCTTCAACAACTCTAAAAGACAATTCATCACGAATAATCATTGTTGTCAAGGCTTGTCTAATTGATTCAGGATCATACTTACAACCTTTAAATTCCCAATCTTAGCAACATCACCATCCCCAACCTCTTTCTTAGTATCAAAACTAATGGTATTTTGTTTCTTATCAATCATTCTATAAGGAGATTTTCTACATTTTTATTGCAAGTGACTCCATAAATTACTAGTCCCACTTTTTCTAAAATCACTAGCATAATATTGACCACAATAATTGCATGATGCATGTGGATTTTTCTTACAATTATTTCTAGTGAAATGATCCCATATTGCAGAAATTTCTCTTACCCCCTCACTTCCTTTTGTTCCTTTAAGTTTTTGTGGAATTGATGGTTTTTTACCTTCATCTTTCTTTGTCATTTCAATGCTATTGTTTTCCAATTTATCCACTTAGCCTTCTTCTTCTTCTTCATTTTTTGATACTATTCTTTCTTCGATGTGACCTTGACTTAACAATGGCATGTATCCATCACGACAATTAATAAGATATAATTTATATTAGGAAGTGAAATTGAAATATAAAAATTGTTTTCATAAATAAAATAATGCTTTAAAATAATGAAAATGGACATAAGTGCCCATGGAGGATTGATATGAGTAAAACATTTACATTTTTATATTTTATATACATCTTCATAAAAATTCCATTTTTATTTAACTATTTTAACATCCTAAAGTATCAAACCAATGGTTTTGATATCAATAAAGGTATAGTCTTGTGGCCGATCAGGGAATTAGTTGACTACCGTCGACATGGAATACAGAGTGGATGTCGGGTTACCGAGCTCCACTTAGGAAAAATCGGGCGAGGGAGTCTCCTTTGTGCGGGGCTCTGCGATAAATACGTGTATAAGGCACATTCCACATCCCAACGGTCCAATATATGCAATATATATCCAATGTCTGACCACTTGGGCCCCATAAACGATACTCAAATGTACATGCAACTATAAGAGCAAACTATGCCAATGAGTTTTAAGAGTTAATATTTTCGCTCTTAAGCAGTACATGTAATCAAACTTAAAGAGTTGTCGTATGCAGCCACCAAACACATTGGAAAGCTTTTCTTCCAAAACTCAGCCTCTAGGACGAAAAAGTCTGCTTACATGGCTCTGTGCACCTGCCAAAGGGGTCCCACGACGGGGTGAGCTAAAGCTCGATAGGAGAATCGCCAAAATGGGTACTCACCACCCTAAGTGCGGTCTGTTCCAAAGTAAACACACATTCAAACAAATCGCAGTCCTACTTGAATGTGCACATGACCAACTCAGATCAGAGTCCTCACCAGAGCTCTCTCACACTTTCGCTAAACTTGCCATGAAATTATTGTTTTGGTAGTGGACAACCCTCAGATGTATATATATCAATTGTGTAGCTCAATGATTGATATATTATTTATTGTGAATTTCTGCCAGTGAATATCAATTGGGCCGCTCCGACGATTGATATTTTAAATTTGAACTACCCTCCGATAATTAATGTTCTTAGACAACCCTCCGAACCTTTTTCCTCTAGACTCATCTCATGCACTCACTCCTAAAATCTTAGGGTGATCCAGTGCATATGGAATGCTATGTATACGGTTCAATCTGATGCAATCCGCATTACAAATATATAAACATGAATATACTCGCATAATTAAAATCACACAACCATGTTATGTAATTATACAACCCATACATCAAAATTAGCTCACTTGGGCTAATGATCAAACACGAGCAATTTATTTAAAATCTTTCGACTGACAGCGTATTTTCACGAAATATATTTGTAGAACACTTTTCGAATAGTGAAACCCTCGGTTACTATTCGAGAAAAATCCTAACTCAACGGTTCACTTAGTGAACGCAATCCACAACCATTCGACCCAATGCATACAATATTATTAATCCATAATCAACTTTCAATTTACCCAAGCGACCTACCAGCAGTTCACGGGCTGCACCGTAGCAAAAATTTCAATGAGTCGGATCCATGTTTTGGGACCGATCAAGCAGCCCTAACGGCCTCTTCGTCAAACATGCGTAAAACACTTAAAATGGGAATAAAACTCAAGTAGGAAAATCCTGCCTCGAGGAGTTTTGAAGAAACTCCCCCGAAATACGGGTACCTCTGTGACCCTCTCGCGTCGAAGCGAGTTCTCCTCTTGTCTTGTTGTTGTGATTGAATCTTGTGTATTTAAGAGAGAAACTAAGCTTCTCTCTCTAAGAATTAGGCTACTCTTGGACCTTCCCTGCCCATTTCACGTTTTCTCTTTTCATTTGAGAAGAACCTTTGTTTATGTGTCCCTTTATTTTATTTATTCCATTTTATTAATTAATTCCCCTTCTTTCTCGAGTTTGACATTAGGCACTATCTCGATCGATCCATTTCCATCATTTCTCTACTCATACCTTATAATTTTTATGAGTACTTGTTATATCATGAGCTTTCGTCGTCGAAAATCGTTTTCACGGCTGCACGGCTTGCGATACCACGAAAAACGTGTCGACTCCGACTATCTCGGAATATTATGAAATTTTATGTGCTAACTAGATTTTTTGAGACGATTCCAACGGTACAATCCGTTTTGTCATCCGAGATCTAGAGAATAAATTACGGATTTTTAACCGAAATCAACAATTTTGTAATCGAAATTACGATTTTGCCCTTATTCCAGAAATTGGAATTTCTCGGGTCTTACAAGTACTCTCTTAGTGTGTGGCTAAGTGTCTACTTTTTATTCTCTTCTAAAGTCTTCAATACCTACAATTTAATATGCTTTAAAAAAAATATTAGTTCACTTTCTATATTAAGCTACTAATTTCAACATGGGGTAATTGATAAGGATGATCTAAAACATTGTTTACATGTTGTATACGGGTTGAAGTTAGTAGAAAATATATGGAAAAAAGACTTAAAAATTAAATTTCTTGAAATTTACTATGTATGAATACATTACTAAATTCTATTTGTAATAATTATGAAATTAATTCAATTTTTTTTATAGATAAACACTTTAATTCAATTTATTTATATCATCACAATTAATAGGCATTGTAAAAGCTATATTATGATAAATATAGAAAGTACATCATAAATAGAATTAAATATTTATTTGAGGTGAATTTTTTTTATTAAGTTTAATACTTTAGACTTGGAATTTAATATTTATGGTCTATATCCACATTTAGCTTCCGAGAATAACTCCTTAAAAAATGTTTTATAGATAATATAAAAAATAAAATAAAATATTATTTTTCTTATATACATTTAATTTGAATTTCGCGAGATGTGGAAAAAAGTCAATAAATTCGACGCTGAAAAAAAGTTAATAAATTAAATGGTAAAGAATAGCATGTTGTATGTAATTTTTTTTTTCAACATGAGTTTACACGACCCATAAAGACAAAAATTAAAATAAATTAGGAAATCGAATTTAAGGACCCAGAAGAGGCGATGAGTTCTTTCATTACCTAGTTCAAATACAAATCCATAAGAAAAAAGAAAAAAAACATAATTTAAAAAATAACACAGAAGTTTCACTCACAAGAGGTGAGATTACAAATACAAGGAACAATGGAGGTGTAAGAGAAGAATGTAGATGGTTGGGTTGTAGGAGATTTGCAGATGAGTGGGATATTCGGAGATTGATTTTGCTGCTAGACCGCCGCTATGGGGAGCTTTTAGCCGTGCGTGAAGATTACAAAAACTTTTGGTTAAGACTTATAGAAAATATATATATATATATATATATATATATATATATATATATATATATATATATATATATATATATATATATATATAACTATATATACTATATATATATATTAAATAGCAGTTTGGGTCGGTTGGTTCCATGGTTTCGCCCACTAAGCATAGCCAGAGGCGATGTATCGGTTTTCAAAAATTTCAAACCCAATCGAACCTGAATTTTGAAAACCGCGGTTTCGGTTCGGTTTGGGCGATTTTTTACAATTTATGAAAACCCCTAACCTACAGTCCCGAATAAGGGTTAGCCACTTGTACATAACCTACACCTGAAAGGGGGTCCCATGATGGGGTGAGGAATGCCAAGTAAGGATAACTCCTACAAGGGCTACTCCCCACCTAAGTGCAAATGAAATGCCATATTCACATAATAATACACACATCAACATTCCAATTTTAAAAGGAATCCTATATGCCATGAAATGAGATGAGACTCATCATGCCTCATGTTCAGGAGTCCTGCGACTCCTCGCTATGCTTATGTAAGTGTGAAAAATAGTCATTACGGATGACATCAATGATCATTTCAAAACAAATTTCATTTGTTTATAAATGCTTTTGCAGATGATACATCACAATGATCATTTTATATTTAAAATCCATGCGCCTTTTTATGGGTAGCGGATTTTTGGTGTCTTATAGCGGGCTCCGTAAACCCAGACACTTTTACGGCCTTTCATTGTTGGGGACTATGTCTGATCATAATTGGCGGGTTTTTCACCCGAGGGGGGATCTATTCCTTCTTCTTTGATGCAGGCACATTTTTCCATTTCATGCAATAGATGCGACTACATTTGGATGTTGTCCCATTCTCTTAGCCCCCTGCAAATCAAACACTAAGCACGGTGTCGATTACCAATACTCACGTGAAATCGATGTTTTAAGATGCGTATGCAATGCAAAATGCCACTACATGTTATCTCATGTTACATGTATAATACACTATATGGAACAATTCATAAAAAAGTACTTTATGCCAAGTACCATGGATAATTATATTGAAAACATATAATTTACATCAATTCCTGCTAATATATATAACACCAATATGTCAACATATTCAGCATGTTATAAAATTTCTAACAATAACACACGTAAATAGTCCACATAAACTAGCCATTCCTAGCCATACTCGGCCTTGGAAATAATATGGACTCAGTCCAGAAATTTCAGCTTTGGTTTTATTTATTTATTTATTTATTTTTAACAAATTTCAAGACCATAATTTTGCCTATAAATTTAAATGGGTTCTAAGTTTGAAAAACACTTTTTGAAACTCATTTCTTCTGTAACTTTGAATCTCGTTCTCACTCTGTTGTTTATGTTCCACAGCTTATCCTCTGCTCTGAATGACCGTTGTATCCTAGGGAATCAAATTCCTAAGGATAGTGTTTTATACACGTCTTAGTCTGTTTTGTTCTCCCCAACCTACTACTGATTTTACAGGTACAACATTGGTCCCGAAACTGTCATCCAACAATCTTCGGGTTCCTGTTCCTGCTCCCGTTTGCTATTGTTGTCCTCGTCTTTTTCCGACCTTCTGTAGGCTACATCTTCAACATTCTTAGGAATTTGACCATGGACACCAATGCTATAGCGGTACTTGATTGGAAACTCCAAACAACACAACTCCGTGGCTGGACTTAGCGTTGCACATGTCGTCTTCCCGATTATTAGTTGCTTCATCGAGTCACACCTACTATTCAGTGACGAGGGCTAGATACGGCTTATGACATGATATGTTCTTGGTTGGCGGCGGCTATCCATTTCAATTGGTAGGACTTCCTCCATTGAAATGAGGACTAAATTCTATATATCTAACTTGGATTATGGCGTCTCGAATGAGGATATCAAGGTAATTGAAATATCCACTTGATTTATTTATTTTTTGGTTGATAGCTTCTTTCAAGATTTAATTTATTTCATATTATCTAAAAGATTTAATGTTCGAGGGGTGGTGGCACAGTTGGTTTTTGCTGTGTTCGGATCTATTATACTTGTTTGGTACCCAACTGCTCATGCATCCATAGAAGATAAAACCATCATTCATGAGAAGGATCTAGGTGATGCTTTTTGAGGAAAAAGGGTTTGAATTTACCCTTGTGGAATTTGGGGTTCTACATGGTTTTTAAGTTGCGAGAGGGATAATTTGCTAGTGAGCTTTCTATTAACCGTATAGGTGTAATGAGCGGTTCCTCGTTTTTATAGTTACGAAATTGAATGAGTATGTGGTTACTGTAATTATATTGTCACAGTGAATCCAATTGCCTTGTAAAGAAAGAAATAAAGAAAAGCAATCTATTTCCAATTGCCATAATGATCAACTTGATAGGAAAATCAAAAGGATTAGATCTGTTAGATTTGATAGAGGGGGCAAATATATCCCTTTAAATGATTATTGTGAAAAGGAATGAATAATTCATGAAGTGAATCCTCCTTATTCACCTAAGTCAAATGGAGAATAGGACTCTTAAAGAGATGATGAATTCTCTACTTATTAGTGCTTCAGCTCCTGATAATTTGTGGGGTGATGAAGCCCATATTATACCGCATATCATCTCTAAATAAATTTCATACAAGAAAAGCGGTAAGACACTTTATGAGTTATGGAAAAGTCATGCACTAACATATTTGAAAGTGTGGGAGTCGTGCGAGGGTTGTATTCTTGATCTGAGGAAAATAGGATCAAAGACCTACAGTGCATGTTTATTGGGTATGCTAGTGATGAGTGCGGCTTATAGATTTCTAGTTTTGAAAAGTGATGTTCTAGAATGCAACATATTATTAAGACAAAAATAGAATCTTTAGACACATTTTTTCCTAACACTACGGAAAAATTTTCATACACAATTGTGGATGATATAGAAAACTCATATGATAAGCATGTTCACACTACTATGGATAATATGGAAAGCTCTCATGGTGAGTTAAGAAGGAGTAAGAGACAAAAAAAAGAGGTTTCCTTTAAAGATGATTTTTATACTTAATTAAAAATGAATCGTCCTCTTATTTTGAAGTGATTTCTTCCTCCGACACATTACTTTGGAAAGAAGCCATTAAAACTAAGCTTGACTCTATTTTAAAGAATCAAACATGGGAGTTAGTCAATTTACCTTTAGGAGTAAAACCTATTGGTTACAAGTGGATTTTCAAAAGAAAATATTTGCCAAATGGTTCTATTGAAAAATATAAAGCTAGATTAGTAACCAAAGGTTTTTCGCAAAAACAAAATATTTGACTATTTTGATCGTTTGCTCATTGCTAAAGTTTCTTCCATTCGTATTTTGATTGCTTTGGCTTCTATCCATAAATTTTTTATCCATCAAATGGATATTAAAACAGCTTTTTTAAATGGAGATTTAGAGAAAGAAATTTACATGTTACAACTTGAAGGTTGTATTACACTTGAACAAAAAAATAAAGTTTGCAAATTGAACAAATCTCTATATGGTTTAAAACAAGCACCTAAATAGTGGCATGAGAATCTATTGAAGTGGATAAATGTGTATATACAAAGTGTACAGAAAAAGATTGTGTAATCATTGCATTGTATGTAGATGATATGTTGATTTTTGGCACAAGCCGGAGTGTGGTACATAGTACCAAGAGATTTCTAACTTCACAATTTGACATGAAATATATGGGTGAAGTTAAGGTAATTTTGGGTGTGAAGATCACAAGGATGGATGATAGTATAATGCTATCACAAGAACATTATGTTGAGAAAATACTCAAGAGGTTTGAACATTTCAATGTCAAACCTTTGAGTACCCCTTATGATGCTAACACTCATTTAATAAAAAATTGAGGTAATCCTGTGAGTGAAGTTGAGTATGCACATATTGTTGGGAGTTTGATGCATTTGATGAACTTTTCTAGACCTAAATAGCATATGCAGTGTGTAGATTAAGTAGATATACACATAATCTCAATAATGATCACTAGAGTGCATTAATGTCTCGCCCCGTACCTGACCCGACCTGAAGCCTGAACCGGATCCGGGGACGTGGACCAATTTTACCATACATACATTTTCGAATACTGTAGAAATAAATGTCGCATACTCATTTGCATTGAGACGGTGTTTTGTCGTGCTTTTCATTCAATATGACATCTTTTTCCAACATTATCATTTACAAAACATTATCAGAGTTCATCTCCACAAATAAATCAAATATGCTCTTCCCATGAAAACTTATACATTTTTTGTTTCATTACAAAAATGATCAAATAATGTCATGGGATGAAATGTATACATGAGACGGAGTGTTTACTTATACTCCGCACGATTCGACGATGACTCTGAACTCTGAGGTCTTTGTTGTTGTCCCTAGTCCCTCGGTACTTGCGCGATGATAAAAACAACACCCTAAGCATTTTCATGTTTAGTGGTTTTATGCAATTCTCTCTTCATTTCAAATAAACACAAATATGCAGCTTTTCTGAAACATTGTTTTGGGCACAATTTCAATAGTCCATGCAATATACATTATATATATGTGCTTATTTCACATACTCTCATTTGCAAATCATTTGATCACTTCAAAATATAGAATTTCATATGCAATATTTAATTCGAAACTCAAATCATGCATTTCCCACATTTACTTATAATTTTGCCCTTAAACAAATTTAACCATTTCTTTCGATGCTTAGGATAACGGAACCATAAACTTGCACGGTCCAGCTAAGTATGAGATCGATAAAGAAAAAAACATTTTATAACATAAAAAATGCGGTCTCGTTAAGATCTTGTTGGTTATTTAAAACTTCGTTATTGTACGCTCTGAATCTTGTCTGCTAGGCTATGGATCAATATGCCACTATTCATTTAGTTCCGCGGTGCTTTAGTTTGACCTTTATTGGTATGCCCGATCTATAGGTAACTAAATTTAAGGATAACGATATATTAAAGGCATTAAAACTCAGTCATAGTAATTTACAATATTGTATATACATTTATACCCAAATAATACATTTAGATGCTCATACGAATTTTTATGGCAATGCATTTGAAATCAATTTTCCCAGGCTCGCTTAAAAACAAATCACATATGCAGTTTTCTTCAAAATCATTTCAACCAATGATCACAAAACTTGAAATAAGAAGAGAGGTATGGAGAACAAACCCACAAAGGTTGTCGCTCCTCGATTCCTATCCTCGGAATCCCGTTATTGGGTCAGGCTTCCTCGTCACCAACCTCTAATCCATCACAATTAGAAAACAATATTAGTTGGCTTATTTAGGTTTCTAGTTAGGGTTGTTTTCTACCCAACTTCCTTTAAGTAAAATTTTCTAGGAACAAATGAGCCACATTTTACTCAACTTCCTTTAAGTCCATTGTTTTCCTATAAATCTATTTTATTCAGAAATTAGAATCATCCAATTCGAAGCACTGGCTCTCAAGATATGTTCAAAACAACCGATACTACTCTATTTTCAAAACATAACCAGAATTTGCCCGAAAATAAAGCTTCACTTTGACAAATTTTTGTGTCCAATGGGGTTCAAATTTAAATACACTTATTTCAAGGAGATTTGTTCTCCTAGAAGTCTAGTTTACCCAGAAGTTTTAATTACTCAATTTGGATGAGTGAAACTCAACTTATGGCCTAAATACCAAAAATGTTCCAAAACACCCAGCGTACCAAAAGGCGGGCAGAATTTGTGAGCCTCACTTTGACGAATTTTTGGGTCCAATGGGGTCCAAATTTGATTACACTTATTTCTAGGACATTTGTTTTCCTAGAAGCTGGTTTACCTAGAAATTTAAATCACTCAATTTGGATGAGTGAAACTCAACTTATGACCTAAACAAAAACATGAGTTTTGAAAAATTTTGACAACATCTCCACTAAAACCTCAACATCTCTTTTATACAACAATTTCTCAAAACCAATCCAAACCCAAAAGCACTTGGAAACTTAACCCAAAACAACCCAAAAACTTATCTACAACCATTTAAAACACATATATTCCGATTTGGGGTTTCATGAGCAAACCCAACATTAAATGGGGTTAGGGTTAGTTTCATACCTTTGATCTCTTTCTTTTCACTTCCTCTTCCTTCTTCTTTGTTTAGCTCAAATCCTTGGAGAGCACAAAGCCAACTTAGTCTCCTTTCTCACTTTCTCAACCGTGCCCTAGTTCTCAATGTGAAGATATGCCCAAATGAGAAATGCTATTCAAAGACCAATTTTTGGTCTTAACTTAAAACCTTCACTAGGCCTTGTTTGGCTAGAGCATTATTTCCTTATTTCTCATTTTTTGCATTTTAATTTTTCTTTTCTCTTTCATTTTCTATTTAACTTATTACCCCGTTTCCATTTTGGCACATACACTTTAACTTATTTTATACCCTAAACATGTTATAAAACTGTTAAGTTATTTTTAGGACGTTACAATTAGTTAGACTAATGAAATACTTAAGGGGTACCATGAACTATGATATCCTATATAGTGGATTTCCCGAGTTTTGGACGTGAATAATGCGTTTAAAATAAAAAATCCAAATTTTAAAGCTGTTTTCAAAAATATGTCCAAACTAGTGCGCGTTGGAACAAGGTGGCAATGGCCGTCGTTGTGAGCAGCGACCTTTATGAATTAAAGAAAATGGCGTTCTAGCGTCGGCTGTGAGATAAAAAATTCAAGGTCGTTGTTCACAGCAGCGACCATTATTGATTTATACCACTCGGCATTTTCCCTTCCCCATCCCCCATTTAGGTCTTTCGTTTCGTTTCTCCTCAATGACCCCCTCCCGGATGCGGGTTTGGAGTAGTTGATGTGTAATAGGCCGGCAAGCTGGGTGCGGTTTCTCGAATGGTACCTTAGGCTCGTCTTTCTCCTAACGATGCAGCCATACTCCTCCATAATGCGTGGTTACTCCATTGGAATGTCATTAATCTTGCCACCCTGAGTGGATGTCATTCACCTTCAGAGCCAACTCACCATCCAATCACGCCCTTCACGTAGTCCCATTGTTTTCGACGAACGTCACGTATGCGGTACGGAAATCTTGGCGACCTTGGATAAAGCAGTTGCGGATTCCCAGTAGGAGCCATTAGAGCTTGCCTTCTGGCTGGAAAGAAAATGAGGGAAAGTTGAAAGCTGTTTGGATCGAATTGTGAGTTTGTTGATGATTTTTGGACGGGGTATTGGGGTGTTTATATAGGCATGCCGGGTGGTTGGATTGAGTCACGGGAAAATGCCGAGTGGTATAGCACTGCTGACCTCGTTATTGAGCAGCTGACCTTTGGAATTTTTTTATATTCAATAACCGGCGTTAATGAACGCGATTAACGGGCTATTTGAAAGCCGTTGTTCCTAGCAACGACCAATACCACCTTGTTCCCTGCCCAGCTAGTTTGGGCTATGACACAATAACTATAAAGTTAGTTTTTATTTAAGCACTGTCCGATCAAACTCAATTTCATTGTGTTGGAAGGATACAGTGATGTTAATTGGATCTCTGATTAAGATGAAATAAAATCCACAAGCGGTTATGTCTTTACTTTGGGAGGTGGTGTTGTTTCTTGGAAATCATCTAAACAAACCCTCATTGCTACTTCTACCATGGAGTCAAAGTTTATAGCTCTTGAATTTGCAGGTAAAGAAGTTAGTGGTTAGGAACTCCTATCGAGAATTCGTAAGACCTTTGGGAATACGTAGGCACTTAGCCGGTCTGTGCATTGTGATTCTTTAGCGGCCCGATATTGATGCGCAAAAGAATAAAGCATTCAATGGGAAAACAGATGTATTAAATGCAAGAGTGAGAGGTTGTTGAATAACTGTTGATAGATGGAATTATTTCTATGGACTATGTAAAGTCAGAAGTGAATTTGACTAATCCTATGACTAAACCTTTGGGAATAAAATTACTTTTGGAAACATTGAGTGGAATAGGACTTAAGCCAATTAGAGATTAGCAGTGATGAGAACCTAACATTTGTGATTGAAGATCCCATGAAGAAGGTTCATATAGGTAATAACAAGTCACTTGCTAATCCTGCTAACACCAACAAATTGTCCCTTCCTATGGTGTGGTTATGGTGCTAGAATACATAATTTAAGAGGATGAGTAATACTCTTAATAAAATTATATCCCTCATGGGTGGTACATATAAATACAGTGTGTACTTAATGAAATCACCTAAAATGGTATGGCAAAATTTCTAAAGCACTTATGAAATAATCAGGCATGCACATGGCCTAAACGCCCACAACAATGTTGAACAACAAGAATCATGATGTGTGATGCTGATGATAAGGTCCATTATTTATGATCAAGAGTACTCTGGTTCATAGAAGTTATAAGCTTCACCAATACTACGTAAATTCATCTTTGTTAAATACATGTTTGGTTCGTAGTTAGTTGAGCATAAATTTAAAAGGCACTTACCTTGCTTCCATACCCAAGCAAAGTGTTTTTAAATATAAATTTTTTGTTGAATACAGCCATCTTTTTGAAAAATGTGGGGGATTTTTAGTAAACAATAGTTTTCAAAAAGGCGTTGTCCCACATGGAAAAAAGACAAGAGTCTTTTATGAGTTTATATACTAAAATCCAATTATGGGCTTGTACATTACTTGAGAAAATGGGAGCTTTGGTGCTCATAAGAAATCGACCAAAATCCCAATTTCAATGCAAATTGATTGATTTGCGTTCGCTCCCCCCACCCCCCGATTTTGTATTTAATTTGTAACGTTTCGAATTAATTCTTATTCTTAATGGCCAACATCCATAATTTACTTATAAATTCAAATGGGTTCTAAGTTTGAAAAACACTTTTTCTAAATCATTTCTTCTACAACTTTGAGTCTCGTTCTCACTCTGTTGTTCCTGTTCCAGAGCTTATCCTCTGCTATGAAGAATTGTTGTATCCCGAGGAATCAAATTCCTAAGGACAATGTTTTATACATGTCTTAGTCTATTTTGTTCTCCCCAACCCATTGCTAATTTTACAGACACAACATCAGTCCTGAAACTCTCATCCAACAATCTTTGGGTTCCTGTTCCTACTCCCATTTGTTGTTGTTGTCCTCATCTTTTTCCAACCTTTTGTAGGCTGCATCTTCAATAATATGCATATTAGAATTATCACTTATATAGGCCTTGAGTCGTTTCTTTTTGCTATTAACCTCAATGATGTCTCATCTTCTAATGGTTTTAGTAGTTTGATTTATATGTTCATATGTAAAGTTGTTCTCATTCTAAATCAATGAAATTTCATTTTTCATTGTCAAAAAATAACTTAAATAACTCAAAATATATTTTTATCAACAAAAAAAATCAAAATTTATAAAGCTAACCAATACTTTTCTTTTAAAGAATGACACATCATGGACAAAAATGATCTTTGCCATTTCATAAATTTACATATTTCCTAAAAAAGAGAAAAGGTTATTTTTACAATAAAATAATGAGCCTATTTTTATCGGTTAAAATTTAATGAATTGAATTTTTGAAATTTAGTTTCTAAAAATTCTTTTAATCAAATCACCCAATTTATTAACTATATGTTAAGATGTGATATTATGTATTATAAATTTACTATAAATTAAAATTGATGTCAATAGAAATAATATTTTATAATATAGTATATTGATAGGGTTTGAAAAATGGGTTCGCAGGCCCACTCGCCAAACCCAAAGAAGAGGCGCGCCCATTAAAACCTCGAAGCCTTTATTGCCCGGCCAGGAAGGCCAATGCACGGCCCCGAAATTTGGTTATAGGTGATCGAGGAATGCGCGTGCAAATCGGCCATCCGTCGATAAGGAAAATAGAATAATCCTCAATAACATATTATCTTGCAAATCCAACTAGATCTCACCAACAAGGAAAATAAGATAATTCACGATATAACAGCTCATCCTGCGGGTCAAGCCGGATCCCACAAATAAGGAATAAGGATAATTCTAAATAAAGTGTTTTGTCAATCAAACCCGATACCAATAAAAGCAAGAAATATCCCATCAAATGGGAAAGAATCCTAATCACCATCCAACTAGGAAAACATATACTATAAATATCGAGGCCTTTATCGGTGAAGATGCCTTGGCTGCGTGCCCTCTAGCGGTCTATCTTTTCTCTCGGAAGCCGACTTGAAGCATCGACGGCATGAGGCTGAAGCCCTGCCGACCCCTTTTCTTTACGGTTTTGTAGAGAGTGCGCATCCCGAGGCGACGAGACCGGCGGTGCCACATCGAGATCCTGCTGGACCAGGCTGACAGTACCAGTCGCCCAACTGACCCAATCGCTCGGCCCGGTCTGGATTGAAAAAGCATCATCGGTTAGTGCTGAGTGCGCCAGAACTGACAGGTTCCTTGATAAATAAAGACTTATTTCGATTTCGCGATGGTATCGGCAGAACCTGGCAGGAGTAACGCCCGATCCACCAGGATGCGGGATGCGCGGGTGATGCGGATAAGCGAACCTCTGGCGCGTTAGAGCGTCTGAAGCCAACACGAGCCGGGGTGGGCGCTCGCCTCCTGATAGCTGATAGGAGGATAGAGGTAGCTCACCGGTGGGTCTGCGTGGGAGCGCGGCGGCTTCGAAAGTCCTGACTTTCCTCCTCGTGAGAGGCGGCCTGCAGTCTCGATGTTCCCAGGAATGGCTGAAATAGAAAGGAGTCCCAGCGAGCGGAGGCATGGACCACAATTGGCCCCTGGAGAGGAGGGCAATGAAGTAACACTCGAAAGGCATGTCGGGAACGAAGAACTACTCCACCCTCGGCCCGGAGCGGAAGGCGAGTCATGGGAGCGAGAGGTTCGAGAGCCTCCGGCGAGAGCTTCGGTAGGTGTGAAGGAGGTGGTAAGAGACGGCGCTCGACATAGACACCTTGGTGCAGGTGATCCTGGGTTCACGGCTAGGGTGCTCCACTTCCCCCTTCCGGTAGGCAGAATGCCACAGTGGAAGTATTGGAGTAGTGTCGGAGATCCGGTCGATCGTCTCGACACTTACAAAAACGAATGGAGTTACGCCGTTATCAAGACCTGTGCGATCACGAGAGCTTTAGCTATCACATTAAAAGCCCGACCTTGGCACAGTTTTAACGAGCTTACGCGCTTCATCAATCTCCTCATTCGAAGGAAGCTATCCATTTGCGTTCAATCTGCGCTTCGTTGGGGCAGGACATATAGATAGCGGTACCATCTTTTGGCCGTCAGCGGGCTACGCGGGAGAGTCACGAGGTCTATGTTCAAGGTTTAACGCGAGTCTCACGAAGGTAGATATACGTGACGAAAGTTCGCGATCCGCGCATTCATTCTTTGGATTAGGAATACGGTCGAAAGACTTGATATTTTGGCGTCTCACAAAAATCCCCAGCGAAGCATAGGTGAGGTGCTTTCGCAAAGTAGAAATACGTGCGGCGAAGAAGCTCATATCCAGTAAGGGAGCTCCCTCCGCCCGCCAAAGAAAAAGCGGGACGGATGGCCGGCGAGGACGAGGACCACACAGAAGACAAAGCGGCAGGGAGGTCTCGAAGAAAGATGGAGAGCGGTCCCGAAAGGAGAGAAGCCTCGGAGGTCTTACGCGACTACCATGACTCGAAAGGCAACTGGCGTTATTCTCGTCGGTTCACCCCAGGCGGCCTTAGTATTGCGAGGTCTGCGAAATCGCAACGAGCAGTTCTGAGGTGGCGAGCTCGGAATGAAGTCGGACCAGCCACGAGAGACAGCACGGATGTTGCAAGTTCCACGGGGATTACGAGGGCATCACCACGGATGATTGCATACATTTCGAAGGAAATAGAGTATCTAATATGGCGTGGGTATCTCCGATGCTTCATAGCCCCTGAAAATTAGCCTCAGTCGGACTCGGAACCAAGCTAGCTCGGCGACCACCACACCGCCCACCTCGACATCTGGCCATTTCGGCTACCAATAGCCTTTAGGGGAAATCCACGTGATCTCAGGAGGATTTGTAGGGGGAGGGGAATCCAGCTCAGCCAGGAAAGCCCATCTGCGCAGCATCAGGTCAGCAGAGATAGCAGAAGCACATGCGGTGTCCAAACTGCCTCGGCTCGACACATCCATGCGTTCTCGACTCGGACACGGAGGATGCGGCACCCCATGGCTGACCCGCCCGGTAATTCGGCGGTTGTGGCGACAAAACGGTCCATCTGGTCTTAGTTGACAATGGAAGTTCAGCTGACATCATCTTCGCCTCGGCCTTCGATAAAATGGGCATCGGAAGGGAGAGAATGGAACTCGTCAGCACCCATCTGCGAGGATTCTCCGGAGAAAAAGTATTACCCTTGGGCTCAATACAGCTAGTACTCACCAGCAGGAGATCCCCCATGCCCGGTGTGATGTGTGAGATTCCTCGTTGTAAGAGCGCCCTATCACCTTATAATATGTTGTTAATGGACCCCTCTCTCGTCTGACCAAAGCCATTCCCTCTGCACCACATGATGATCAAGTTTCTTAAAGTAGCGGAGTAGGAATGGATCGAGGAACTAACGAGTGACCGGAGAATGCTACTCGGCATCCATGAAGCAAGCGGTTGTGTGAGGTGTTCGCGACTTTGAGCCCTCGGAAAAGTGGAACCTATACCATTGGATAGCTGACCACAGGCACCTTGCCTACATTGACTCCCAGGCTAAGCGGAAGACCTCAAAAGCCCTCCACCCCCATTTTTTGAGACCAGGAACAAAGACGTCTTATGGAAGCGAGGGGCGGACATGGGAGGAATTGACCTACGGTAATTACTCCGCAGAGTTTGAAAGTCGAGTCCGTCTTTCGAGCCCGTTAAAAACAGGGGAGGAGCTTCGCACGGATAGGAAGCGATCAACGAGGAGGTCGGTAAACTCCTCCAAGCGGGAGCAATCAGAGAGGTGGAATATCTGAATGGTTGGCCAACGTCGTACTTGTCAAAAAAGCGTAGTGGCGACTCTGCGTTGGCTTCATGACATCGACGGAGCGTGCCCGAAAGGCGGTTCCGCTTCCACAGGATCGACCTCATCGTAGGCGCCACGGTGACCATGAACTCCTCGGTTTATGGATGCCTTCTCGGCTACAACGGTCGGCTATGGACCCGGATGACCAAGAAAAGACTCGTTCGTCACATGAGAACTATTGTTATCATGTGATGCCTTCCGGACTCAGGCTTGAGGCTACCTACGGAGTGGTGAGGCAGGGGAATGTTCAACATATAGGCTGACCATGGAGGTGTACATAGATGACATCTTTGGTAAAATCTACCCTCTGGGAGCTCCACACCAACTCATGGTAGCGTTCGGATCTGAGGAAGTACGACATGGCGAGATACGCGAGTGCACGCCGGATATCGTGGAAAATTCACGGGTTTCATAGTCAACAACGGAAGAGGTGAGGCAAATCGAACATAATAAAGGTTATTGCTTTCGACATGCCATTGCCCTCGGGCATGAGAGGTCCAGCGTCTAGCAGGAAGGATTCTTTGCTTTAAATTCGGTCGTAGTCAGGTAGTGATAAGTGTGGAGTCCATAACTGAGAGTTTTAAAGACCTTTCAATGGGATCTACGAAGTGCGGAATAGCATTCTGACGTGAAAACATATTTGAGCTCCCCCACCCCCGTGCAGTAAGCCCTAGTTGAGGGGAGGCTCCTCACTCTATACTTAGATTTGTTTGAGACTTCGACCCAGCCATTTGTCCTCGTCGGGGGCCAAGGCCAAGTCTGCGCTCGGTTTATTGTACGCAGTAGAGGCTGCAAGAGGAGGCGGAGGAGAGATATCGAGGATGGAAAAGTAATCTTGGCATTATAACCCGCGACTCCGGCTCGCCCTTACTTTCGGGCTCATACTATAGAAGTTCCAACGGAATATCCCGATTAAGCGAAGTATTACATAGCCGAGACCTCGGGAAGGGCGTGAAGTGGGTCGTAGAATTTAGCGAGTTCGACATCAGATATAAATCGAAAAGCTGATAAAGGGTAGTGTAGAGACCGTCATGGAATTCAACTCATTGAACTCTTGAGCTCAAAGCGTGACCTCCCATCTGGAAACTCATGACGGGGCCCTGAAATGCCTGAGGAAGCAAATGGTTTAATCTTAACCTCCCCAGAAGGAATAGACATTGAGTATGCGCTCGGATTTGGATTCCAAGCCTCCAACAACGAGGTCGAATATGAGGCCGTCATAGCAGGCCTCAACCTCGCCATTCCTTTGGAAATCGAGCCGACTTGAGATCTCTGTTGACTCCCAGAAGTGGTAGTAAGGCGAATAAAGGCATAAACGAGCGAGCGGAAAGAATGATCTGTACCTCGAGGTGCAGGTTCTTGAAAAGTTACGTGCTTGTCCAGGTCAGACATATCCCCGGACGAGGGGAGAACTCCGGCGTGCCTTAGCGAAGCCAGAACGACCTCGCGGGAAGACCTCGGTCGACACACAGCTCGAGATACCTTGCGAGCCTTCTATAGATCTTTATTCGTGGAAGTTGCCCCAATCGAGTCGAAGTAGAGTTGGATGGACCCCATTGGGATTACATAATAGATGGACGTCACACTTGACGACTGAAAGGCGGTAAAGTTAAGGCGAGGTCGACCAGTTCAATCATAGGGAAGCCTTCTGGCGAGGTTTCTTCCACACCCATCATAAGTGCATCGCGGGAAAAACACGGAATATGTGCTAAGGAAGTACGAGAAGGTGTATGTGGAAATCATATCGGGCTCGGGCATTGCGGGGAAGGTCTTAGGCGGGGATACTGCGGCCCACGATCTCGGAGTGCGGTGACTGGTCGGGAGATGCGAGATTTCGGGGCATGCTAAGATCTCATGCCTCCCCATGCGAGCCCTTGACATCAATTCTGAGCCTTGGCCTTTCTAGCAGGTGGGGTTTGGACATGCGGGACCTCTTCCCCCTTAGGAAGGGCCCGATGTAAATTCATCATCGTGCAGTGAATTGCTTGACCCAGTGAGTCGGGAACCTTTGGCCCACGATCACGGGAACGAGAAGATCTGCGATTTTGTGTGGCGAGGCCATCGTATCGGGTTTGGTATCCTAAGGTATTTGGTATCGGACAATGGAAAGCAATTTGACAACGCCGAGTTCGAGGGAGTTTTGTGCCGGGCTCGAATTAAAATTATTATCGTCCCGAAGCACATCCAGCGATCTAATGGTCGAATGAAGTCACCATTAGAACCCTTAAGGCACGTGAGACCCGGGTGGAGATCTTGGGGTAAATGAATTTAGAATACCTCCCAGGGTGTTATGGACCCTCTGAGTACGTCTGAAGTCAGCAACACAGAAACCCCGAATTTAGCCCCCAGCTGCTTTGACAGTAGCCCTGTCGAAGTCGGGTTAAAGTCCACAAGGATCGAGTTGGCGACAGTGGAACTTGATGGCAGAGCTCTCGCTGGGTTAGACCTCTTAGATGAAAGCGTGAAGCGGAGTCTGGCGCAGAAGATTACCAAGGAGACGGCGAGGTGTCACTAACGAAAAGATTCGAGCCAGGGCTACATGCGGTTCTAGTCTTGAAGAAGCTCCTGGCAGCAGAAGAATCAGTGCATGAAGCTGGGCCTTGGGAGGCCTACGTCATATCCTGCGTCATCGGACCGGGGCAATTCTGTTCCAGGACGGAGGAGGAAAAATTACACATGTCGTACTTGGAATGCAAAGCACCTTAAGCGTTTTTATCGGTAGACCTCGGTTTGTAATCTTAAATGAGGCGTTATCAATTTTAGGATATTGATTTGAGGCGTTCGCGGTTATTTTATTAGGCGTCTCGGCTTATTTCGGACATATTATGCTCGGGAAAAATGACATACAAACGAGAATGTAAGTTCATGGTCAAAAGGAAAATTCTCTCTTTATTCCAATCAAGTACACTCAAATTTGATCAGTGAGTGTCATCCCAGTACACTTCGAAGTACGGTACAAGCGGTTCCTCAAAAAAAAAAAAAAAAAAGCCTTTAAGAAGGAAAGGGGAAAGGAAAACGAGATGAAAATAAATGGAAGAAGGGCAGAAAGGTGGAAAAGAGGAGAAGAAGAGTAGAGAGGTGGAAAAGAGGAGAAGAAGAAAAAAGGGATGGAAAGAGTTTGTGCGAAAGAAAAAAAAAAAAAGGGAGAGATTAGATGTGGAAGAAAAGAAGAAAGAAAGAGAGAATGAAAGAGAAGAAGAAAGAGAAGAAAGAGAGGAAGAAAGAACATAAAATGACGGCACAGAAATGTACCACCCTCTTCGGACGCATTCCACAACGAAGCTAGGGAATAACACTAACTCAAGGGGAGACTGAGGAGAAAAACCACAGCTCCCACAGTAGAGACCCGAAAAGGTGAACGGAGATCTTGAGGCGGATCCCCGTGAAGGCGATCAAGCCGACACTTCATTTCGCGCGGATCTCGGTTCACGCTTTTGAGAAGGCGAGAATACGATATAAACCCGTAATATGATAGACGCCATTTATAAGAAGGCGAACACTTAGATGTCGTTCAGTCTCGCGGTGTATTCAGAACACCGCTGTCTGAAAATTGGGTGGGTGACATATAATGACTCATTGCGTGCTGACCTCTGCCGAAATCAAATCAGCTCAATACAATCTGAGGCCTTAGCGCCGGGCCCGGTGGCTCGGTTTGTGAGCTCGACTACTCTGCCTGAGGCAAGTACGGCTAGAGTCGGATCTTTCGGGCTTTTTAGCCCTGAGGCCTCGGCACAGGCCAGTAACCGGTTTAATGAGCTCGACTACTGCGCACAGGCAAGTGCGGCCTAAGAGTCCCGGATCGGCTTAGGCTTTCGGCCCTGAGGCCTCGGCGCCGGGCCTAGCGGCTCGACAGTGAGCTCGGCTACTGTACGAGGGCCGAGTGCGGCTAGAGTCAGATCGACTGGGCTTTTCGGCCTGGGAGGCCTCGGTGCTTTCGGAGCCTAGTGGCTCGGTTTGATGAGCTCGACTACTGCACGGTACATTATGGCCTAAAGAGTCGGTCGGCAGAGCACCGACCCTGAGGCCTCGGCACGGGCCAATGGCTGGTTTGATGAGCTCGACTACTCACGGGCCGTGCGGCCTAAGAGTCAAATCGGCTCGAGGCTTTTCGGCCCCTGAGGCCTCAGCGCGAGGCCAGCTGACACCCGGTTTGTGAGCTCGACTACTCTGCCTGGCCATGCGGCAAGAGTCGAGATCGGCTTAGGCTTTTCAGCGTAAGGCCTCGTGGCCGGGCCAGTAGCTCGGTTTGACGAGCTCGACCTACAGACATCCTGACTGGGTCGGATTGCTTTCGAGCTTTTCAGTCCATAAGGCCTCGTGCCGGGCCAGCGGCTCGGTTTGGCCAGGCATTTCTTTCTGCCTGGGCCGTGCGGCTGGGGTCGGTCGGCTCGAGCTTTAGTATGAGGCCTCGGCGCCGGACGGCTCGGTTGACGAGCTCGGCTACTTTACCTGACCATACGGCCTAAGGAGTCGAGGTCCGGCTCGGGCTTTTCGGCCATGAGCCTCGGCGCCGGGCCCGGCGGCTCGGTTTGTGAGCACGACTACTCTGCCGCAGGCCGCATGCGACCTAAAGTCGGATCGGCTTAGGCTTTCAGCCCCTGAAGCCTCGGTGCGAGGCCAGGCGGCAATTTTGAGGCTCAGTACGCTGACTCTGGCCATACGAGTTTGCTCGGCCTGGATGCTCGACTCGAGGCGTAGCGAGCGTTAACTCGGTTCATGCGAGCGGTCATGAAATGCATAAGTAGAGGCGGGAGTGATAAAAGAACATTTATTAAGGAAAAGCTACATCGATCACAGGTCGAGAGGCCCGACAAAAAATAAATAAGGCAGCCAGGCATCGATATGCAGGCGGTCGGGCGTCGGAAAGAGAGCGAG
Source organism: Tetrastigma voinierianum (assembly GCA_016808115.1). Lineage (NCBI taxonomy): Eukaryota > Viridiplantae > Streptophyta > Magnoliopsida > Vitales > Vitaceae > Tetrastigma > Tetrastigma voinierianum. The sequence goes on along the minus strand of JAEQBH010001147.1, from coordinate 867,669 downwards.
AGGGTGAAGGGAGTGGGCCTCGGCGGGGGGGATGGGTTCTCGAGATAGTCGGAGGGATTTCTCGGCCTCCTCGTCGCCCAGGGATGTCAAAGTTGAAGTCCAGGCCGAGGGGTGGGCGTGCGCGGCTTTCCTTTGAAGGCAAACCACCTAGAAGCCCATTGGTACGAGGCCTCGTCCCTCGATCTTCCTGGGAACTTCATCCCGGCTGAGCAACCGGAGCTATTTATTGATAGAGGCCCCACTTGCCACGGCACTCCTCGGTCGGGCATTCAAGGCCGGCACTCCTTAGTCGGCGTTCCACCTAGTTTAGGCCTGGAGGCCTCACAGACGAGCCCCGAATCCAGTGGCGGAGTCTTATCCGTGGATTCGTCTTTGATCATACGTGGCTCTCCTTAGACTCCAGCGGCTCGCCTGGGATGTAAAATCATCACAACCATGCGAAGGCTCATATTGGGCGGATTAGACCCATCCTAGCCTCTAACCAAGTCATTTTGTGCGACCGCGGCTCGTCAGAACCTCTCGAAAGATCGCCTTTGGCGGCTCTCGAAATTTGTTTGAGACCTCGTCTTCTCTACCCTCGGCAGGAGCACTCGTGGTATGCTTCAAATCAGATTTAAGCTTCACTTGCCTCTCGATCATACGTTACCCCAGACCACTGCTGACTCGGCCATTTCGGATGTGAGGGAAGCACCCTCGCCTTGTAATCCGGGCGGCTTTTGGCGTGACCTTCGTTTAGTTTGGCCTTTTTAGCGAGCCACTAAATGGTAGCCAGCACCCATCCAGTAGAATCAATGTCCGTATGAATCAACCTCGACTGAATGGAGCAGACATGACAGAGATGTAGAGACTTACGAGAGGCGACCCCCTGGAGGGATAGAGCCAAAGCCTCATCAACGGGCAGCACGCTCGACCTCTTGAGATCATAATCCTTAAGAATGGACGAGACCGTGCCTGCCGCGAGTTCGGCATTAAGAAGCAAAGAGTCGCCACCTCCGCTAGTTTCAGAGTCCTTCCTCTTCAATTCTTTCGCCCTCGGGGAAGGTGGCCTAACACTTTTCGCAGGTGGATTCCAGACAGTGATGGGCATGACCGCCAATGGCCGCTCAACGGCCTTACCTAAGGGACCTTTTGCCTTCACCGGTGGGCCCGAGCGAGTGTGAACTCAAGACTTTAGGGCCTCGTGGGACGGCGGCTGCTCCAACTTTCGGACATGGGTAAGACGGAGAAAGGAAGAGTGGTTGAACTATGACAATAGGCGATCTTTCTCAATGGAGTCCGGGGTTTCGTTTCACTGCGGGGCTTAGGGGCAGTGTCTCAAGCTAGGGCGAGCTCTCCCTTGGTGGGTTTTTTGCGTGAGGGCGATGGGAGAGACTTTCATGGCGGAAGGAAGCGAGGCCTGAAAGCGTGACGGGCTGACCTCGAGCTCGAAGGCGGGAATATCGAAACGATCGACTCGCGTGAGGCGGAGGAAGCTCGGTGGCCTTATTGTTATGGCGTTATCTTCGGCCCAGCTAAGATCGATTCGGCGCACGAGAGGCATGTAGGCCAGCAGTCGAAATACCCATTGACCCATAAAGATTATCACCGAGCTCAGCGAATACTCCACGTAGATTCTCGGGGTGGTCAGCGGCTTTGAGCGCGAGGGTGTCGTCCTTGTCGAAGGGTCGTATTCCCGATTACGACCCACATTGCGAGAAGTAGGCGTTCCTTCAGCCTATGGGAAGAGAGGAAGATGGAAATCACCGAGGAGCGCGGAATGCAGGAAAAATAGAGGAAGCCCTCGGCGGTTTCCTTCGGGCTAAAAATATAAAGGAGCAAGCTATCTTGGGAACCTTTGAGTCCTTTGTCGCAAAAGAAAACGATAAATGCAGATACCCCGACCGTTGGGAGAGGCGAAGAATGACGTTAAAGTCTTCTGGCCGGCTTTTATGAAGGGATGTAGAGGAAAAGCAAGTGGGTGCTCCGGCGCCAGCGCACCATCTTAGGCACAAAAAACCACATAGGAGATTGAAGCGTCGGGGACCACACTCGAGCGTAAAGGAGGTCGTAGCGTCCCCAGAAAAGGTGGCCCATGGGGGACCAACCTTGCTAGGCCTGATTGGCTTATCTTTGAATGGCGGATTTGGGTATTCGACCCCCGGGATATTTAATCGAGTCCTACTCTCCTTACCCTTATCCCGAGGAAGGGCGCCCACAGGGCATCTCGAGTTCAACCCATTTAGGAGCGATTCGGAGGTGTCATGATCCCATGAGCGCTTAATGTAGAAAGTCACCTCCAATCTGCGAGAGAAGAAGAGCGACCCCGGGACCACGGTAAGCTAGTAATGAAAACAAAACTTGTGACCCTAACCTAGCGCTTAGTCGTATCGGTCGAAAAGAGACCAAAGAGATAAAGATGCAGCGGTCCCAATGAGAAAAAAAGCTATCTCGGGTAAAGCGCAGGGAAAAGACTCTAGCAAGAAATTGACCCAGAAAACTATGGGGAAGTGAAATGCTGAACCGGCGAGAGCGAAAGGGTTTCGAGGATCGAGGGCACCTTGAGACGAAAGGAGTGCACCCAAAGAAATAGAAGGAAATTGAAAGAGTGGGAAAGATTGTGCGAAAACCAAGAGTCATCATTATCGCCCAGTGTATGACGATGATCAGTATAACTAACCCGACCTCGGCCGGACACGTGGAAATTGCATGATACGGCGTTCTGACCTTTGCCCCGTGCATCGTACCGCAGTGGGGGCGTGACCGGGTTTGAAATGGGCTCGCGGGCCACTCACCAAGCCCGAGAGAGGCGTCTTGTTCAAAACAAGCTGGGCGCTGGCCTTGACCCGGAAGGGAAGGCGTCGCGCGACCCGAGGCCGGTTATGGGTGATCGAATGCCCACGATGCAAATCAAAGCTAATCTACGTCGACAGGAAAATAGAATAATCCTCGATAACATATTATCTTGCAAATCGACTAGATCTGTTAACGAGGAAAAATAAGATAATTCGCGATATAGCATTTCATCTGCTGGATGTGGATCCCTTGAATAAAGGGAGAAGGATAATTATAAATAAAGTGCTGTCGATCAAACCGATCTTAGATAAAAGCGAGAAATATCCCATCAGTGGGGAAAGAATCCTAATCACCATCCATTTGGGAAAGCGTATCTTATAAATGCAGTACCTCGTGATGAAAGTGCCTTGCGCGTTGCCTGCAGCGATCCCATCTTTTCTCTCAAGAGCCCGGCTTAGAGCATCGGAGCTGACCCGCGGCGAAGCCCCCCGTAGGCCCCCTTTTCTTCCCCGGTTTGCGAGTCTGCGCGTCAGGCCGTGAGACCAGCGGTCTTGCATCAAGGCTACTTGAGTTGACCAGCCAAACAGCCAATTCACGCAACTGACCAAATGCAACTTCGGTCAGGTCAGGTTGAAAAAAGCATCATCATATATAATTAAAAATTAGATCTTAAAATAGATATTTGTTTTTTGGACAACTAAATACTTTAGTTATAATATAGTAAACTATTTCCATTGCAATTCCTAAGACCCCTCCTTTTTCTATGTCTTATATTTTTAAAATGTTGAACACTATACCATATGAATTAGATATAATGGGTAAAATACATATTTCTTATTAAATGGTCAATAATATATATATATATATATATATATATATATATATATATATATATATATATATATATATATATATTATCCCAACAATTAAATATAAATTTAATTTTTTTTAAAGTAAAATAATTTGATTGATTCAAATTAAAAATCCTAGAAGAAATATCATATCGGTTAATAACATAATAAATAAATTTAAAGCCTATAAATTTGATAATTGAGTATACACATTTAATATTAATATTATAGCTATAATATCCATGATTTTAATTATGAAACATACTAACCATCATTGATTTGATATACTATCTCAAATTGGATATGTTTTGACCATTTGAATGCTCCTTGAACAAGACAATGAAATCACAAAAAAAATAAAAATAAATAAAAACCTAGATATATGAATATGTGTGAAATGATAATTTTATTGAGAAAATAAATGAGAAAAAAATATATAAAAGTGTGATTTAAGTAAAAAATGATAAAAAAATTATTAGTTTTGAAGGTTCCGTGGTAAAAAGTTTAGAGAAAAGGAAGCTATATAAAAAAAACAGTTATGCAAGGAATAATATGATTTTAATTATTGAAATCAAAGTGTTTGATAAAAATATTTTAAAGGATGATTATCAGAGAATCTTTTTGAAATACAAATTATTTTAAAATAATTTTTAAGTATTATGAAAATAATAATGTTTAAAATAATTTGAAAGTGAAATAAGTCGAGACATGACATCATAACGGAACTCTCATATCCTTTGGATAAATAACATTTATTTTGTTGTTTAAAATTAACCATGATGTAATGCGAGGATGGAAAGTTCTACCCAACGATAACGTTTGAGCAGAAATATCAGATATATTATAACAAAAGAGGTAAAAATGAAGGCCCCAGCGCCAAGGCTCCGTTCTTATTAGTTTTTGTCGCCTCCCTCCGAAAATCCAGTGGCCTTCTTCAATGGCTGAAATGAGGACGACCCACTGGATCGATCCCAAGAGCGGGTTCTGCCCGGCGACCAAGACCTTCCATAGCCTCCGGCCGCCAACACCCTTTCCGCCGGAGCACCGACCTCTCTCCCTCACCGACTACGCCTTCTCCCTCCTCCGCTCCGCCCCTGTTTCGCCGCTTGAAACCACCACTGTTCTTATCGATGCTTCCTCCGACTACCGCCTCTCGTATTATCTGTTCATCCGGCGAGTCGAATCCCTGGCCGCCTCCCTTCAGCACGCCACCGGCCTTTCGAAAGGCGATACTGCTTTCATTCTCTGTCAATCTTCTCTCAAAATCCCTGTCATCTACTTTGCTCTCCTCTCTATTGGTGTTACCATCTCTCCCGCCAATCCTCTCGGTTCCGACTCTGAAGTTTCGCCAGATTCGCCCCTGCAGACCCGCGATTGCTTTCGCTACTCGGTCCGCCTCACAGGTACCGAGCTGCGGCAAGACGTTGGTTGTCGACTCGCCGGAGTTCGACTCAATGATGTCAGGGAATGGGCCTGGTTGTAAGCGAGTGGAGGTCAGTCAGTCTGAACCGGCCGCGATTCTCTACTCGTCCGGGACCACGGGGCGAGTGAAGGGAGTGGTGTTGACTCACCGGAACCTGATCTCGCTAGTCGCCATCTTGTACCACAACCGGATGGCCAGAGAGGAGGATGCGCCGCGGCCAGTGCTCTGTTCACGCTGCCGCTATTTCACGTGTTCGGATTTTTCATGCTTGTGAGGGCAGTGGCGATGGCGGAAACCTTGGTTATGATGGAGAGATTTGATTTTGAGAAGATGTTGAAGGCCGTGGAGAAGTATCGAATCACGTATATGCCGGTGTCTCCGCCGCTTGTGGTGGCGCTGGCGAAGTCGGAGCTCGCCGAGAAGTACGACCTTAGCTCCCTCCAGCTAGTTGGATTTAGGCGCTGCTCGGAAAGGAGGTTTCGAGAGGTTCACGGCACGATTCCCCAATGTGCTGATTATACAGGTGAGGAACTTTGAAGGTCCCACAAGTACACATGGATTTAATGCAACCTCAAAAGTTAATTGTTTATTTTAATATATAGTAGAAGATAATGAAATATAGTTTAATAGTATAAATAATCATATTAATATATTTGATATTCTTATAATAACTCAAATATATATGATTATAGTATATTAATGATCTTGATTTAATGTTTTGCTATTTAAATCGCTTACTGTCCGTACATAAACCATAACAACTACAAAATTAGATCTATGCAAAATAATCACTTTATTGAAAAAAAATGATGAAAAGAAAATCCCTCGTTATATAATTCTAAGGAAATTAGGATTTTATTTAGAACTGTTTTCTTGGAATTACAAAAATGTAGCAATTTGCTCTCAAGAAATATGGAACCCTCGTTCCAATTCTACATGAGGTTTTATTTACATGGTCTTGTTTCAAAAACGGTTATAAGAAATATTTTCAATGTTTTTAAAAATATTTTCTATAAGCAATATTTTATGATTAAGTGGTTTTCTTTATGTTCATTTGACTGGACGTTGCTGTACTGCCTAAATTATGAAATCAGTGTGTTCTTGGGATTCAGAAGATAAGAGTAAGAAATGCATTATGTTTGAGTTTTACTTTCATTTATTGCTCTTAGTATGAATACCAGCTTTAGAATATTTGGGAAAGAAGATTGAAGGAAAATAAATAAAGAAATCACTATTTTTTTTTTATCATCCATGAAAATTTTAAAGAAATAAAAAATAAATTTATTTTATATTTTATATTTTTTGGAAACCAAACCTTGTTTAAATGTTACTCTTATTTCATATTTTATAAAGATATGAAAAATGTATGAATACATGATTGGAAATCAAATATTGCACCAAAGCTGTATATACTGTATAATTTTAAAATTTCAATTTTAATTCTCTTTCTTATATTTTTTTCCCTATCATTTTCCAAGAATCAAACATAGGCTATCTTAGAGATATGAATACTTTATTTATGAAGATTGGAGGCTGTTAATCTGGTTATTAAACATTTTGGCAGCTTTGCAATGCGAGTTGTTGAATGTTAATCTCCCTTTTTGTTAATTAATTATCTTAGGGATATGGTTTGATCTGAAAGTACTGAGGGGCGACAGGGAATGGTAAAACCCTGATGAGATTAAGCGGTATGGATCTGTTGGTCGCCTAATGGCAGATACAGAAGCCAAGATAGTTGATCCCGAAACTGAGAGCTCTTGTACCTCCTGGCCAGCGAGGGGAGCTTTGGTTGCGCGGTCCAACAATCATGAAAGGTGGTATTCCATTCTATACATGTGATAATGATAATGCATATTAAACATTTTAATTGTATGGGGACAGACAGTGGCCCTGTGCAAAGGATATATTCAGCTCAAATGTTGGATTGTGAAGCCCATGATGTTTAAATTTTTCTGAATTAATTCCTCTATCTCATTTGGGAAATTTGGAAAGAAATGAACCGTGTTGTCTTTGAAAATATGCCTTTCTCCTATAGTAGACTTAAAAATTATTCTGTTAGAGTTTTTTCTTCTTGGGCTGATCTCTTAGATGGGGGATGATACTTTTGCTAGAATTCTTTACGTATTCTAAGCTTGTCTTAGGTGGAAGGATTTTGCAGCCCTTCTCTTTATAAAGGCTGAGCTCCTGAGTATATTTCCTCTGTATACCGAGGGGAACCCTAGTTCCTCCTTTTATTAATATATTCCTGGTTTTACTGATAAAAATAATTTTGAATTAATTCATTTATTTAGTTTTAGTTATGAGCCCTTGGGATCATAGAGGCATATATTCTGCTTTTATTGTGATAGGTCATGTAGATCAGATTTGAATCCTAAACATACACTAGCCTCTCACCTGCCGTGCTTTGTGAGTGATTCTTGTTTCCTTTAACAGACACCTCGAATTGTCTCATGTTAAATTGGTCTTTGTTAGCTTTTCCATGGAAACACTATTGAGAGCATAGCAATAAAGGGATAACTTCCGTTAAACCATAGGCGATGATGTCTTTTTCCCTGCTTAAAATATCTTCCTTACATGATAAGATAATAGTTCACCACCTCCTTCATCTGCGACATCCTACCAAAAAACAATCTCTGACACTTACTGGTGAATTTTCAACTGTTATGATATGAGCTGAACCATATTTAAATAACTTCCTACAACTTATCTTACCTTGAGCTTTTAAAATAGTAAGTTGTGCAATGGAAGCCTTGTTTATGTTTATTCCTTCCGTCCTTGTAAATTTTCAAATTAAAGGTTTGGAATCTGAAAATCTACCTTTCTTCTTATTGCCACTTAAATATCCCCTCAATTGTCTCATTTTCATTCCTCCGCTCATTTTTATTACAATCCGTTTCTAATTTTCAGCTCCAGCCTTCACAAAATCATAACAAGGCTTCCTGTTTGACAAGAAAAGATGGAAACTGCAGGTTATGTAGGGGATGATGAGGCAACTGCTGCAACCTTGGATCGAGAGGGCTGGTTAAAAACTGGTGATCTTTGTTACTTCGACTCGACGGACCTTATCTATTAGCTTGCTATAGGTTGGAAGGAATTTGATCAAATATGCTGCATATCAGGTGATTGAATTACTTTTCATAGGTTGTTACACTTTACATGGGTGACACATGTTGCAGGTGTAATTACGCTGCCTTTATAATGCTTAATCCTCAAAGTCAAGAACAAATTCATTTACAGGTTCCTCCTGTTGAGTTGGAACATTTGCTGCTATCCAATCCAGAAATTGCTGATGCTGCTGTAATTCCGTATGTATCTGTTACTGCTGCCTTCTCTTGGTGTGGCAAATCATATTTTCACTGGTGTATATATGTTGGATTGTTCCAAAATGCTCCAAAAGTCGAATTTTTGTTGGATTGATATAATCATTTCTGTTTCTCACTCTCAATTTTATATGCACTAATTCTTAGGTTTCAGAATTTGTTTCCTCTGTAGAGGCATTCAGGTTTTATAGAAAATAAGAAGGTATGATCAAATATGTTATGTTTTGGACTTTTTTTTTTTTTTGTTGAGCACCCAAATTGGAGAGGAGATGTTAAGGGCTTGTATGTTTATAGTTTTTGAGAAGTCTTTTTTGTTCTAAAAAATAAGGAAAACACAACACAGAACACGACTCATTCCAAACACAACCCCATGTCGGAGTGCCTCTATTCGTTAGCAGTATAGTTTAAAATGACATCAATTGTTTGAGGACCACTAGGTCCAAATAATAAATCGGGGCATGTTCTTGAATTTTAGTTTTGATAATGTTTCCACTTTACCATTTTATTCTCCTCTTATATAAATATAAAACGCAGGTATCCTTGATGAAGAAGCAGGAGAGATCCCAATGGCCTTTGTGGTGAGAAAACCAGGAAGCAGCATCACTGAGGCTCAAGTTATGGAATTCATTGCAAAACAGGCATGCTCACTATTTACCATTTACCTATCAAAAACTTCTTTGACATTTTAAGACTCTATTTGGAAATCTGAGTATAAAATATATATATAAAGAGTAAGGGAGGAGCAGATCAAACAAATGTCCCCACAAATTCTGGAATTTACTAGTTAAAATTTGATTAAATATTTATTCATTCTTATCATATTGCCCCAATTGAAAGCAAAATTTTCAATTTTTTCCCGATTGTCATTTTTTGGGTCCACCACTAGAGAGGAACATATAACATTAATTTGAACAAGTACATAGAATTAAGTTATTAAACTTAAACTTATTTTTTATTTTTCTTCTCATCTTCTTTCCTTAATACTTTCTAATTCCAAAAGTCTTAGGAGGATCCCACCAAATTTTGTACTAACAGGTAGCTTTGGTGTGCTTATATTATATTGATGCATTTCTGTTTGCAGGTCGCACCATACAAGAAGATAAGACGAGTGGCTTTTGTAAGCTCAATTCCAAAATCACCTGCAGGAAAGATCTTACGAAGAGAACTAGTCAATCATGCTCTCTAAAGTAGACTATGATCCATTTATTTATGATATATTCAATCATTTTGGGAGCAAAGATCAAGAAGTAAACACACCCAAAATATTTTATTTTCGTCCTACTTTTGCCATGGAAGCCCATCACCTGCATATTGAAAATTGAAATCACAACCAAACCAAATGGTCTAAAAATTTTGTATTTCCAAATGTCTGTCTGTCTGTCTGTCTGAGTTTCCTTAATTACCCCAGGCCCTTATCCATCCTCCTATATAACTGTAGTAAAGTTAATAAAATCATTTTCAGTTATGGGATACATAGCTTTATGGGTGCTTTTAGTTTGATTCTTGTTCAGTTTTCGGAGTTTAATTTAGATGAACTCTTCAAAGACAAAAAATAAAAATAAAAAATAAAAGCGAAGAAGAAAAATGCACAAACACATATTTCCATGTTTAGATGATGTGCCTATATTTAGTATGATATTTGTCAAATTTTCTCCATAAATATATTTCTCAAGTATGAGTTTATCCTTTTTGCAATTCATAGATGTCATATATTGATTTCGTTCTATCGATTATATTATTTATCTCGATAAATAAATTTATTTATTTTCAAAAAAAAAAAAAAAAGTCACATGCTATACAACACAAGCAAACTTTTATACTCAATTTGGAACCAGTACTAAGGAAATAAAACTAAATAGAATTATTGTTTTTCATAAAATGTAAAAAATCAAAATATAATCATAATTCCATAAAACTTCATATATTTTTAATTTTAGCTTATATAATAGAAATTAATAAATAAATAAGTTTAAATAAATATATATCGATATATTAAAATAAGCCGCAGTTCCCACACATCGCTTCCAAGAAAGAAGCACCCCAACAAGACGGTACTCATTACTGAACCCAAAAAGCATGAAATACTAACTGTAGCACTGTGCCTAAACCAACACCTAGCTCCTTTGGGCCGCCCCCGGTAAGAAGCGCCCACCTCGTCGGGCCCAGTGCCAATTATATAGCCTCCCAAAGCTGACGAAATGTAATAAAGACCCCACAATATACACTGAAAATCCCACCAAATCTCATCACAAGGAAGCGCATCATCTCAAGAAACTACTCTTCTTACCAAACCGATGCACACTATAATGTAAGAACATCCCATCCAACGGGGCGACTCCTAATCACCATCCAACCTACTGAACACTCATTATAAATACGGCCACCCTGGCCGGCCGGGAAGCGTATACTCACATTCTAGACGCATACTCCACGCAACACCTTCGCCCCTCTGCCAGCCCCTCTTTTTCTCTGTAGTTAAATTCAAAGATCGGTCAAGTTACAAGACAGCCGACTCTTCTTCCTTGTTTTTCGTAGAGTGTTACGCTCGAGCCCAGATCAATCCACAAGAATCCTACCTCGCCGTGACGATCCAGACGTCGCATCCTACCACAATGATCCAGTCCGCCCACGACTTACGACGCCCACCCCAGCCCGATTGAAAAGCATCATCAATAAGGCGCCAACCAGGTGGGAACGACAGCTTCTTTATAAATATAACTCGATTTCGCCATCGACAGATCGACTTAACACGCAGATCACGCCAATCCGCTGGCGACGAAGATCCGGCCGAGACGCTGGGTCAGCCCCCGACAAGAGAAGCAATGCAGCCAATATGAACGGCTGAAGACTTCGCCTGCCAATCAACACCGATAAAGAGTTAACAATCCTACCGCACAGATGCAACATCCACGAGAGACGACCGACCCAGCGGCCATAACATTCCCCCATGAGGAGCAACACGGCCACGACGTTCCTCGATATGACAAAACAAGCGCAGTCCAACCGAAGCCGTGGGCATGGACCACAATCGGCCGCGGCAGGGAACGGCGAATGCTTCGAGTGACATGTCGAACGAAGAACTACATCAAATTCCTCAACCGTGAGCAGGAGAGCAATCATGGGGAGCAAGAGACAGTGAGTCTTCAATGTTAACTTCAACCGTGCAAGGAGGTATAGCCGACGCGCCTTACACTTATGGACACCTGGACAACCACCGCTCTTTCACCGCCGAGGTGTCTACCCTTTCCAACAATAATGCCACGTTAAGCATTCGATGGAATCAAAGATCCCGTCGACCACCACTTAAAATCAAATGGAGCTGCATGGGTATCAGGACCCTGTGCGATGCAGGGCTTTCGCTACCACACTAAAAGGCCCAGCTTTGGCCTGGTCAATGAACTCCACCTTCATCAATCTCCCCGTCAGAGAACTATCCACGCGCTCGCCTTCCCACTTCATCGGGAGCCGTGACGCATTTAAAACCGGAAGTTACCATCTATCAATCGGGCCAAGCAAGGCTCACTGTGAAAGTCTCAAGTCCTACGCAAAGATTCAACGCCGAGTCCTTGAAGAGACATACCATGAAAAATTGGCGAACATCGCTTTCATTGTTGGGTTAGGGAGTGCAATCGAAGGACTGATGTTTTCCATCTCGTGTTAACCTCAAGTTAAAAGATGTCGAAGGCCGCAGTGCGCAGAAGATATAACCACGAAGAAGCCCCTAGCATCCAAGAAGCGAGAGCTCCTCCACCCATAAAGAGAAGAGTGAAGGTATAAACGACGAGGACGGTCCCAAAAGATGTGCCGTCGAAACATCCCCAAAGAAAGATGAGGAGCAATCCCCAAAGGTTTAAACCTCGTGGATCGCCCGGGTCCACCGCACCGAAAGACGACGACGTTATTCGCCAACGGTTCACTCTAATCACCCAGATCACGCAGTCCTACGGGCACGAAACGAACGCCTTCGCGCTAACCTAAACGAATCTAACCCACAAGGGATAACTCAGTATCATGAGTTCCATGTGGACTATGGACACGCACCGACAACCTGTAGATACATTCAAAGAGAGTAAATAGAGATTTTAATATTTGCCGCAGATACTCCGGGCGCTATATTTCAGAGGGTCGTGCCTTAGAATCGTGCCCAAATCAAAGCCCAAATCGGGCCTGATCAACCTTAACCAGCCCCAACTCTCAATAATCGCCATAGACGACGACTCAAGACACCGAAGAACCCCTCGAGAAATCCATGGATCTCCCAAGAGTATTCCTGCAGGAGGAGGAGAGCTCAGTTCAGCCTCGGAAGGCCCATTCGCAAGATCGGGACAACGGAAATAGGGAAATACGCGTGTCTAAACTCGCCGCGACTGACACGCCCATCACATTCTCCTCCTCACCCTGACCGAGGGATGCCAACACCTTAAGGACGACCCTTTGCAGTTCGCGCAATCAGGCTAACAAAACAGCTTCATCGTTCTAATTCGATAATCTGCTAGCTCACACATCATCTTCGCCACCTCATAAACGGGCATCGAGAGAAAAAAACTGGTCTCGCCAACACACACCGCGATTTTTCCTGTGGAAAAGCGCGTTTTTTGGCCAACCCATTGTGCTCACTCAGAGAGCTCTGCTGTGCGACGACAACGTTAAGATTTCTCATTGTAGGACGCCCATCGTACCTTATAACATGTTGTTAGGAAGACCTCTTAACGCAATAAAAGCTATCCTCCGTGATACCACATGATAATCAAATTCACCATACACGGAGTGTGGATGGTCCGAGGAGATCAACGGTGGCCGTGAATGCCACACGCCTCCATGAAGCGTAAAGGCCGACAACGCATGTGGACTGCTGACATGCGTGACGAGGTGCTCAATCCCGACCGAGCCCTCGTAAGAGCTAGAACCGTATTCTAGATGACGACCCTAACACTCGCTCACATCATCCAAGCGCATGAAGATCTCAAAGCCCCTTTACTCACTGAGACATAACAGACGTCAGATGGAAGCAGCGATATGGGAGGGATCAATTCTACGCAATCACTCATAGGTCAAGACCGTACCGTTTTTTTAAATCGATCATAAAGCGGTGAGCTTCGCCAGAAGACAAAAAGCCATCAACGGCAGGTCGACAAACTCCTCCGTGCAATCGTGGAGACGAATATCCCAGTGGCTAACGCCGCACTGGCCAAAAAAGAAATGGCAAGTGGCGACTCACAGATCGACCACAGACATAAATAAAGCTGCCTCTAAAGGACGCTTTCCTTTGCTGGGCGATCGACCATCGTGGACGCCACTACCGGCCATGAACTTCGGCCACGACGCCTTCTCCCAAGAGTAACCAAATCAGCATGGACCCGTGAAGACCAAGAAAGACCCTATTCATCACAAAGACAACCGCATCGCGCGACGGCCCGGACTCAGCAACGCATTTGAGCCACCATCGAGGTTAGTGAACCTAATGTTCCAGAAGCAGATAGGCACAACATTGGAGGTATACATAGATTCCACATGCCCAGAAAATCCACCACACCGACCTTCACACCCATCTCACCGGTTGCTTCTAAATCCTAAGAAGTCACAACATGAAGCTAAATCCAATTAAGTGTGCTCGCGTGTCGTACCAAAAATTCCTGGTTTCATAGTAAACCACCGAGGAATCGGCTAAATCTAGACAAGATAAAGGTCGTGGTTCATACGCCGTCACCGTATAAAGAAGTACAATGCCCGACATGAAGGATTGCGCTTTAAGCCGTCAGATCCGTAGCAAGTGATAAGTGCCACCTTTCTTCAAAGTCCCGAAGAAGCCCTCCATCGGGATGCAAAGTGTGAAGAAGACCACACAAGATTAAAAACATAACTGAAGTTCTCCACCATTCTAGTAAGTCCTATCGGGTGGGAACTCCTCACCTATACTTAGCCGATCGCACTTCTCAACTGAAGACAAGATCGCCGAGACGTAGAACAGTACAACACCCAGCTTTACTATTAGCCGAAGCCCGAGAGGAGCTTCTGAGGAGAGGTGTTCAAGGATGGAAAATTAATATCGGCGCTGTAATCAATGGAAGCTCGCCTATTTCCGTGCTCATACCATAGAAGTCCCAACAGACATCCGATGAAGGGGGTATCGCACAAACCGTAAGTCTCCCAAGGTCGTTTGCCGGGCCAATATCGGCCAGTTCACATCGTAGCGCAGTTTCAAAACCACGACAGCTGATATCAAAGTCCTAGTCGATCACTATGGAATTCACCTCGACGTAATCCTGCTCGCACCACTCACTAAAGGGACGCACTTCCCAATCTGGAAACTCAGATGGAGCCTCAAATGCACAAGCAGCAGGAGGTCTTATCCCACTTCCCTAAGGAATAGACATTGAGTAATGACTGATTCGTTTCATACTTCTCCAACAACGGTCGAGTCGTCATAGCAGCCTCAACTCACCCATTCATTAGATCGTCGACCACTCAGAGGTTCACAAAGGACTCCTACCGGTGGTCGACAAATAGAAGATACCTTACGAGTCAAAAGTGAAAGGATGATTTTATAATCAAAGGTTCGTGACATATTAAAAATTGCGGTTGGTTCTGTCAAGATGTCCCCGTGAGCGTAGAACTCCCGAAATGATGCTCGCAAAGCCAGGCCACGCCACAGAAGACTCAACAGTCGACACACCGTCGAATAATTCGGCGAACCCTCAATCGATCTTTACGGCGAGGTGGTTGCCTGTGCCTGGTCCAAACCGACGGATGGCCCGGGATTATATTATGACGGACGCCTACCGCACGACCCAAAAGAAGCTACAAAATAAAGGCCGAGGTCTCTCCAGTTTACCAATCACGCGGGAAGCCTCTACAAGAAGATTCTTTCACACCTTCCTTAAATGCATCGCAGAGAAGACACCAAGTACGGCCGAGAAGTACACGGTGGCAGCGCGCAGATCCATACCCGGAAAGCGCCCAGCATTAGCAGAAAGCCCTGAGGCAAGTTCATCGTCGTCAATACCAAAGATGCTTAATCAATCTAGTCAAGAAATGCGACCGCCAGAGCACGCCAAGATCTCGCGCCTCCCGCCGTAACCCTTAACGCCGCATCGCGCTTCCTCGCCCTTCAACGCTGGGGCTTCGGGATATCGACCCCTACCATCGTAAGGGCCGCGTAACCATAATCGCCGCAAGAGATTACTTCTACTCGCGGGCGGAAGCCGCGCTCTTGTAGCCACAATTAAGGTGAGCGTAAGATACTAACGCAAGGTGGCGAGCCATCATATGCGTGTTTGGTATTCCAAGAGCCTGCACGCACACCGCACTTAATAACACCAATTCCGAGATTGTGTCGAGCTCTAATAAAAATTACTCATCTCCAAGACACCTATGAATTCAACCGACAAAGTCTAAGTCACTACGAACCCTTAAGTTTTGAAGACCAAATTGAAGACCTTAAAGGAACTGCAGAATACCCCTCGAGGTATTACGCCTGGCTGTGATATCACGTAAGTCTGAACTGAAACCCCATTTTCCCTAGCTTTTGGCACTGAAGTAGTAGCCCCCGTTGAGGTCGGAATAAAGTCTCTCAAAGACCGAGTTGGCATCGCAGGGAACACAATGACGGCCCTTCGTCTAAACTCAGATCTCTGGGATGAAAAGCGAGCAAGTCCCAAAGCCACACGTAGGACTATCAAAGGAAGATCTACGCGAGGTACTACAATCAAAAGTCAAACCTAGAAGCCACCGGTGATTTAGTCTTAAAGAAACTCCTCAACAAGGAAGATAACCCGACGATGGAAAACCCGGGTCCCAACTAAGAAGGTCCTTACATCAGATTCGAGTCGTCAGCGTCGGCAATTATGAGCTCCAAATGTAGTGAAGGAAAATCTTACAAATATACATGAAATGCAAGAACATCTTAAGCGCTTTCTACCCGCAGCATCTATTTATAATGTTAAATAAAGCCCATCGATTCTTATGTGACAAAATGCTCATTTGATTTTCTATTTAGTTGACACATCTCAAACAAAGCCAGATATGTAAGATACATAAAAGACATAATGAGAAAGTTCATATAAAGTCACTCTTTATTCCAATCGGATTACATTCGATTACAATCAGTGATGTTGTAACACCCCAAATTATACCCTAACAGTTTTATAACATGTTTTGGGTATAATAAACATAAAGGTATATTTATTCGGAATAAAATAAAGATAAAAACAAAAGTAGGAATATGCATACAAATTACAAATAATAAAGAAGATTTGAGGCTATTGTAAAAATATGAGAAATTGATTTGCAAATAATATAAGAATATGGGAGGACTAAAGTGAAAATAAAAGTGGATAAGATCAATAGAAGGATAAGCACTCAAAAGAACATTCATTTTTGGCCTTATAAAGCGAGAGCAACACGTAAGAAGTTGGGTTGTAATACAATAAGACATGTACTTAATTTGCGACGGGTACGGATACATGTCTGGGTATTTTGTATAATTACGATGGAGATAAAAGTATAACCATGAATAAGTGTGTAACTCAGGGGAGTATGGAAGTCTAGTTTTGACTATAAAGTTTAGATACATGGTTAAGAACCCTATCTTGTGTATGGTTTGGGTTTAGAACTCTACCCTTTCGGTAGGGTTGAGTTAAGAAGAGCTTTACACCCTAAATATGGCTCGAAGGTATCTAGTCATAAGTTGAACCTAAAAATTTCCTATTGTCGATCATATGCAGTATCCGGATTCAGGAACGAATTGTTGGTCAGAAATACAGGAATTCCGAAGTGAGTCCTTCTAGTAATTGTAGCCACATCAATGAACTGATGTTAGGCTTTTGAATTACTCGATTTGACCTCTGTAGACCGTTATGGGCCCTTTATTGAGGTCACCCAGCTAAATCTTAGGGTCGGGCTTCACAATCTGGGTCAACTACTCGACCTAGAACGAGTTTTTTGAACCATAAATAAAGGTAATTTACAGTAAGTCCTTCAGAAATCGTGTACCACATCAACGAATCCTGATGTTAGGCTTTGAATTTCTACCGGACTCAGACCGTTGGCGGTCTTTTTTTACTCTGGAATACCAGCCCAGTGAGTGGTCATCCAACAAGAGGTCGCCGTGTCCAATGCGCTGGGTCAGCCCAACAGGGTCGCCAAACAAAAGTGGTCAACAAATACCGCCCAATGCGGGTCGCCAAACAAGGGGTCGCTAAGGAATGCGGGTCGCCCATACCGTCGCCCAACAAGGGTCGCCAAGGAATGCTGGTCGCCCACCGCGGTCGCCAAGAATGTAGAGGCCGCCCAACAGGTCAAGAGACTATGCGCCAGAGGTCGGTTGCATTCGCGTGCCAGGTCAATGCACTTCATGCCAGGTCGCCAGATTCATGCAAGCAGAGGTCAAGACATGCACAGGTCGCAGATCTTCATGCACAGGTCAATGTACTCCATCCCGCAGGTTACACTCCGCCTCCAAGAGCTCACTGTCTCAGAGCCTGTGCCTTCGTCATAGAGCTCAAGAATTTCGCTGTTCTGCGTGTCACTTCTTCAAGATCGCATCGCGAGATGATCTCCACTTCGTAAGGTCATATCTCCTTCGTCAACTCCGATTGGTGTTCTTTGGACTCTATGGAAAGCCCATTGAGTCAAGAATCCATCCATATGCCTGAGGAGAATATTAGATGTCAGACCAAAGTGTTAAATGAGCTGTCACTTCAGCGCAGCCGTCAATTCGTAAGCCAACTCGTCAAGACGTACCACGCACGACTCCAACCGGGGCGTCATATCTCCTTCGTTTGAACTCCGATTTGGGTGTTCTTGGACTTTATGGAAAGCCCATTGAGTCAAGAATTCATCAGTAGACAGCTTGATAAGATTGAAACTCATATTAGGTCCAGAAAACATGGAAAACAGTAGGCAGTACAGGTAACCACAGTTATTTGTATTATGAACGCCGATTATGAATTCATAAATAGCTCATAAGTATACAGTGTAAGCATAGTTATTTATGCATATACGAAGTATGAAAATGTAAAAAGATATGAATAATCTGATTATATATATATATCTCATATGATTACCGAATGACAATAATTATTCTAGAATATGAGATATATACCCAACATAAAAATACATATCGATTGTCCGCTGTAACCTGGCAGTATGATGACGTTATTTGCCAGAAGAATAAGTCTACAAAGATATCAAGTATATCTGGAAACGGACTCAGGTGGGTCAATGACATAGATCCCGTTGACGGGTGGCCCCCAAAGGGTCACCACAACACCGCCCTCATGGAATAGGTCACCGCTCCTGACAAAGGATGATACCGGGTATAATACAGCGCCACGGGCTCTCGCGGATCACCGTTTCATACGCTGAATATAGCACCTTCGGTCCTCATGGGATTATGTGATTCTCGTATCCAATTCTAAGGTTTGCGCATACGAAACATGTTAAACGATGAGATGCAAAAGAAAATGAAGAGAATATAGCATAGCAATCGCTATGTGATGATAGTATACGCATAAAGAACAAGAAGTAAAAGTACAAGATTACATGAAAAGTATCCGAAGATGATATAAAATGAAACTGTTATGATAAGTATATATATGAGAAATGACAAGAATCAGACAAGAGTAGTGTGTTATATGCATTTGTATAAAAGTGTGGTGACTCTAATAGAAGTTACACTCCCATCACTCAAGCGCAGCTTAGCACACGGGTGTTCAATCCAGGTACGTAAGAGCAAAAACAGAGGATGTGACAATCCACACGCTAGCCAAAGGTCACATCAATAGGTGCCCACCGGGAAGACCTATGTCGATTTTGTAGGTGGCGAAATTTGTAAACTAATGTAAATATTGGGTAAATGCTGAACATTTCCATATTTGGAGCTTGTATATATATTTTGTAATCCTCTACGTAATGTAATACATAAGTTAATTGTTAACATTATAGGATTACGCAAGTAAAGGTTATATGATACAAAAGAGTGACTCTCATTTGTCATCCCATGCCGAAAGGGTGTCGCGCCTTAGTGGTATCAGAAAGCATTCCGGATTTCTGTCTGACCAACCTGGCCATCGAGAAGGTGTCACGCTTAGTGGTATCGTGAGTTTCAGGTTTAAAGCTTCGAAAGCCTAAGTTTGTGTGGCTCTCGAATGTAGTATATAAAATAAAAAGCCTGCGGTTTAGAATGTGGGCCCGATGCGATTGCCCTTGTGTTTTGTATGGGGATGGATCAACTCCGCTGAATCACGAGAGGTCAAACCACGAAACAGGTTCACTTTCCGAACCTTCAGAAGTATCACCTAATGAGCCTATTGTGTTTGTTTAGAACAACCCAAGACATGGCTCGGCTTGGGATAGATCGACCTCTCCTAAAGCTCCAATAGATACGTAAAGAAGACATGAGCGCAGGAATTCATTGGTCGAGTATGGAAGAGTCGTAGAAAGCCGACTCGGTTAGAAAAAGCTGAGAGGGTATTAAGAGGGGTTACGTCCTCCGACGAGAGCATCATGTGCAAATTTCACTATTGCAGGTAGGTGAGGCATATGATTGGCAGGAAACTAGCACTCAAAAGTCCAAGGATTCCAAGTCCCCGACATGGGGAATTCCTTTGTCCAAGCACCAGACAAAGTATACATCAGATGGTATGTGGATTCCAAAGGGAAATGGGGCTCTAAATTTGAAGCAAATGAGCTTATCGGTAGCTGAATATGAAAAAGAATTTAGCCATCTTAGTAAATATGCACCGGAATGGGTCCTCACCGAGGCATTTCGATGTAGGCAATTTGAGGATGGACTGCATGATTCCATCAAGAGGTATTTACAGCACCTATGACTTCTCCAAACAAGGATTTTTTATCGCTTGTCCTGCCGCAATGAAAGTAGAGAGACTAGAAACGAGCAACAAAGAAAGGTTTCAAAAGAAGAAGTTTTCTAGAGGAGCTTCGTCCTCCTCAGGAAAAAGAGCTAGAGAGTCTCCAGCTCAATTAGAATATAGTTCCGCTACGAAGGGTAGAAGGCAAAGGTCCAATGTAATACGTAGTACGTGTGAGGTGTTTCATTGACAGGAGAAATTCCTGAATGCCTCATTGCCATAAAAGGCATTCGGGAGTTTGCGGATATTGACAGGAGGGTGTTTTCTGTGGAAGCCTACATTCAAAGCACACACGTCTCGAGAATTAGGGATAATAGAAGCCAACATGGCAGAGGAAGATTCGCGACACCACGATCAGCGATCGTGGTGTGGGTCGCAGCGGCCCATCTCAAAAGATGTAGGACGGCGAGGCATATCGAGGTCGTAGATCGGTCCCATGCCACAAGACCAGCACGAGCATACATATGAAGGCTCGCAGACTCGGTAATGCTCCCAGGTTATAGCTGTATATTTTCTTATATGATATGGAGATGCATGCATCGATTGATCCCGGATCTTACTCATTCATATGTGCACGAGCATGTATTTTCGACAAAGTACCAAATAAAGGAGAAATTAGCATATGACATGCATGTAACTAGTCCGTCAGCACAACGTTAGTGCATCAGCATACGTAAATTGCCCCATTGTTATAATACAAACTGAGAGTCACGATTTGATAATCTTACCATTCGGAGTTTGACTTGGATTCTAGGAACGGATTGGTTGTCTAAGCACCGAGCTATCGTGGATTGTGGACAAAAGACGGTAGTGTTGAAATGCTCTGACCAGACTGAGGTAATAGTACAAGGCATTTGATCAAGTGTAATGTCTAATGTCATCTCCACTATGCAAGCTAGGAGAATTATGAGGAAAGATGAGACATTCTCGCTTTGATACTGACTCCAAGAGGTCAAGTTGATATAGAAAAGATCCTTAGGTAAGGAATTTCCGTGATGTATTCCCCGAAGAGTTACCGTGTATTCCACATGAGAGAAGTGACTTAGCCATAAATCAGATCAGAATGTCTTATGTCAAGGGCACCCGTGATGATGGCTCCAATCCGAATAAAGAGTTAAAGAATCAATTGCAAGAACTTTTAGATGCGGGATTTATCTCGACCTGGCCACTGCTCCCTTGGGAGCACCTGTTTTATTTGTGAAAAAGAAAGATGGCACCACATGTGCACGATCATCGGCGATTAATAAGGTGACAAAGAAAACAAGTACCCATTACCGAGAATCAAGATCTTTTGATCACTGAAGAGCGTGGTGTCTTTTCAAGATACCCCGCGATCAGTACACGCTTAGGGCAAAGGAAGGAGATGTGCCTAAGACCGCATTTGAAACCGATATACGGTCATTATGAGTTTTTGGTCATGCCATTTGGGCCGACTAATGCACCTAAGAAGACTGGCATTTGATGAATAGGGTATTCCGACCCTATGTGGATCAATTTGTTGTGGTTTTATCGATGACATCCTAGTGTATTCTAAGGATGCAATGTGAACATGAACAACACCGGTGAATAGTCTTGTAGACGTTACAGAAAGAAAAGAAGTTATATTAAGTCAAGAATGTGATTTTCGCTAAAAAGGAAGTCTCATTCTAGGCCATATTGTGTCCGGCCGAGGGTATAAAGTCGATCCCGCTAAGATCGTTGCCAGATTGGAAATCACCTCAAAATGTAACCTGGTATGTAGAAGTTTACTTAGCCTAAGATTATAGAAGATTTGTGAGAGGCTTTGCCATAGCTTCTCCACTCACCAAGTTACTCAAAGAAAGGAATAAAGTTTGAGTGACAGACAAATGTCGAATAGGCTTCAACAATAAAGGATGCCGGGTCAAGCACTGGCAGATTGACACACCTCATCCTCGAAAGAGTATACCTTGTATAGTGATGCTTCATTGGTTTAGGATGCGATAACAAGATAGAAAAGAGGGCTATGCGGCCCAGACAAGAAGCCATGAACAAAATTATCCCACTCATGACTTAGAGTTAGCCATGGTAGTGTTTGCTTTAAAATATGGCGACACTACTTATACTGAAAAGTGTAGAATTTACACTGATCATAAGAGTTCAAGTACTTTAAAATTTTAAAGAGTTAAATTCAGACAAATGAGGTGGTTAGAGTTATTAAAGGATTATGATCGCATCAAGGACACTATCCCTAAAGGCTAATATAGTAGCCTGCTTTGCCGAAGACGTAGTGGTAGCAATGTCGCACGTTACGCTGATTTGAGATTAGTGATGATGGAGCCATGTTAGCTCACTTGAAGAACCCGGCTTTAAAGAACAAGGATTGAGGATGCGTAGAAAAATGATTTAAGAGTTACGTAAAGGTCTCATGCAGATGGTTGTGTAGATGAGACAAGACCGAGTTTTAGAAAGAAGCCGAAGTTTGTATTTCCAATAGATTATGGTGCGATGATAAAGAGCCAAAGAAAAGTTGCTATTTGAGGCTCATAATAATGGTATTTACCATGCATCCGTGAGGGAATAAGACGTACTGTGTGACGGAAACGCTTATTGGTGAAAGGAATGAAAAGAGATGATCAATATGTGTCTAAGTCGACGCGTCGCCAAGTCAAAGCCGCACACCGCGCCAACAAAGTTTGTTAAATCCTCTCCAATTCTCAATGGAAGTGGGATAACATTACGGATTTTGTGCTCGTTCTTCCTCACACAACAAAACATGACTCGTTTGCGATTGTAGATAGTTCACAAAGTCGGCCCATTTTATACCGATCGACTATTCTATGGATCGACCAGCTGGAAAGCTATATGTGGGATGAGATTGCGCGACGCATGGTGTGTCGCTTAGATTGTCTATTGTCGGATAGAGATCATGATTTACCTCGGATTACGGAAGGAATTACAGTCAGCTTTAGGCACGAAGCTGAATTTTGCCTGACATTCCATCGCGAAACGGATGGACGATCGGAGAGATTGATTCGGGTGCTCGAGAAGATATGCTTGAGGAGTTGTGTCATGGAATTTTTCGGAAGTTGGGATAGGTATATTCCATTGATGGAATTTGCCTATAAGCGATAGTTTACCGATCGAGCATTGGTATGTGGCACCATATGAAGCTTTTGTATGGTCGAAATGTAGAACTCGATTGTGTTGAATGAGGTGAATGACGGCTGATAGGTCAGGACATAGTAAAAGATCTGAGGAAGAGAAAGTACAAGTTGTTCGAGAGAGGTTAAAGTGACTAGTGATAGACAAAATGGTATGCCAGCCTAAAGGAGAGATATTGAATATAAGAAGTGGGAGACAAGGTCTTCTTAAAGGTATCACCATGGAGGAAAATTCTTAGGTTTGGTCAGAAAGGCAGGCTGAGTCCAAGGTTCATAGGGCCGTATGAGATTTTGGAGCATTATTGGCCTGTGACTATCGATTGGCACTCCCTACGAGTTGGCCAAATTACACGATGTGTTTCATGTGTCGATGCTTCGAGGAATCACCGCTTTGGTAGATGTACGTACTGCGGTCTGAGAAATCTGAAGTCTGAAGATTTGTCATATGATGAGGAGCAAAGACATTAAACAGAGGTGAAAACGATTCAGGAACAAGCAGTACCATTAGTGAAAGTTCTGCGGCAGCACCACCATGAGTAGAAAAAGCTACTTGGGAGCGGAAGCAACTATGGAAACCACGATTATCATGGCGCCAGATGGTATGAATTTGAGGGCGAAATTCTTTTTAAGGAGAGTTGTAACACACCCCAAGTATACTCTTGAGTTTTATAACATGTTTGGGTATAATAAACGCTCAAGAGTATGTTATTCGAATAAAATAAAAGATAAAAACAAAAGTAGGAATATGCATAAGTTAAATTACACAAATAATAAAAGAAGATTTGAGGCTATTGTAAAAATATTATAAATTGATTTGCAAATATTATAAGAGTTGGAGGACCAAAGTAAAATAAAAGGGGATAAGATCGAATAAGGATAAAATGAAAAGAAATATCTTATTTTGGTCTTGGAGAAAAGGAGAGCAAATACGAAGAAAAGAAGAAGAAGAAGAAGAAGAAGATTACAGGTATGGAATTTGAGTATGGGTACGGATACATGTCTTGGGTATTTGTATGGAATTATGATTTGGTATAGAAAAGTATGGAACCATGAATAAGTGTATGTAAACTATGGGAGTATGGAAATCCCGGTTTTGGACTATAGGTTAGATACATGGTTAAGAACCCCTCTATCTTGTGTGTATGGTTTGGGTTTAGGAACTCTTAAACTCCTTTCTGGTAGGGTTGAGTTAAGAAGAGCTTTAAGGCTCTAATATGGAGTTTGAAAGTCCCAGTTGCAAGTTGAACCCAGAAAATTTCCCTATTGTCGATCATATGCAGTATCCGGATCTTAGAACGAATTGTTGGGTCAGAAATACAGGGAATTCCGAAGTGAGTCCTTCTAGTAAATTGTAGCCACATCAATGAACTTGATGTTGGAAACTTTTGAATTACTCGATTTGGACCTCTGTAGGCCAAGTTATAGTCCTTTACGTGTCGATCATTCGTCTGGTAGGAATTAGATTACGCGATTGGTCAACTAGCCGGACCTTAGAACGGTTTGAACCAGAAATAAAGAAATTTGGCAGTAAGTCGCTTCTGTGAAATTTTAGCCACATCAATGTAGACGATGTTAGGCTTTTAATTTCTTAATTCCGGATCTGTAGACGAGTTATGGTCTTTTACTGCGAGCAGTCAAATGGGTAGTGGTCATCGACAAAGTGGTCGAAGGTCCAAATTGGTGCGATCCAGCGGTGGAGTCAAACAAAGTCGTCGAGTGAGCGGTGGTGGTCAACGATTGGTGGGTCCAACGAGTGTGAAGCAAGGGGGTCGATCGGTGAGACGGTGGTCGTCAACAAGAAATTCGTCGGTGAGCGTTGATGCCGTCGGCAAAGAAATTGTCGAGTGAAACGAGTGCGTCGGCCGAGTCGGCCCAGGACCTCATGCGGCCCGAAGGTCGAGCGGACCTCATGCGAGTCAGCACACTCATGCGGCGAAGGTCAAGCGAGACCTCATACGGCGAAGGTCGGCGAGACCTCATGCGGCGAAGAGTGTCGGCACACTCATCGGCGGTCGGCCACACCTCATGCAACGAGTCGACGGGACCTCATCTGTAGAAGGTCGAGGACCTGCGTCTGAGAAGAAGTTCGGCTGGTGCATGAAACTCGGCTCGTCTGTGGGGCTTCGGCTCGTCATGTAAACTCAGCGGCTCGTCGATTTGCGGGTCAGCTCGTCAGGCCCGGCTGCGCATGACCTCCCGACTTGAAGGTCATATCTCAGCCGTCACGAACTCAGATTTGGGTGTTCTTGGACTCACATGGAAGCCGGTAGTCGAATCCATCCATATGCCTGAGGAGAATATTAGATGTCAGACCAAAGTGTTAAAATGAGCCTCGTCACTTCAGTGCGGCTCGTCGATTCCGTCAACTCACGTCAAGGCCCATTTGCGCATGACCTCGACTTAGGAAGGTCGTATCTCGCCGTTTGAACTCCGATTTGGGTGTTCTTGGACTTTATAAACCCGGTGAGGTCAAGAATTCATCGAGTGAAGCGAACGATAAGATTGAAACTCATATTAGGTCGAAAACATGGAAAACAGTAGGCGAGTACGAGGTAACCCGCAGGTTATTTGTATTATGAGCGCCGATTAAGATTCATAAATAGCTCGTAGAGTATACGATTATAGCATAGTTATTTATGCATATAATGATATGAAAAATGTAAAAGATATATGAATAAGCGATTGTATATATATATCTCATATGATTACGAATGACAATAATTATTCGGAGATATGAGATATATCTTGAGGAACTATAAATACATATTGATTATGCAGCAGAACTGGTAGGGATAGATGGGCATGCTGATAGGAAGAATAAGTGCAAGCATGCTCCCGGTTATATTCGAATCGGGACCGTGTGGGTCAATGACATAGATCCCGTTTGGATCGGGTGGCCACAGGGTCACCACGGCGCCTCAGGGCCCTCATGGAATGGAGTCCAACTGTCTCGGACAGTGATGATATCTTCGGGTATAATATATTACAGCGCCTACGGGCCCTCATGGATCATTGTTTCATACAGTGAATATAGCACCTTCGGGTCCTCATGGATTATAGTTTCCTGTATCCACTCCTAAGGTTTAGGCAGACATGAAACATAAAAGAAATGACAAGTATATGCAAAGGAAATGAAGAGAATATGGGAAGCATACTGCTATGTGATGATAGTATCTGAGTTACAAGAAACAGTAAAAGTACAAGATTACATGAAAAGTATACGGAAGATGATATAAAATAGGCTGGTTATGATAAGTATATGAGAAATGACAAAGAATACGATAGCATTATATGTGTTATATGCATTTGTAAAGGAAGTGTGGTGACTCTTAATAGAAGTCATATTCCCAGCAGCGTAAAGCAGCGCGGGTGTTGTCAGGTGTAGGTACGAAGAAACAGGGAGGGCGTGACAGAGTCGAGAGTCAAAGGCCACACATCGATAGGTGCCTTTGGAAGACCTTTGAGTCACATTTTGTATATGAAATTTTGTAAACCAATGTAAATATTGTAAATGTTGAACATTTCCATATTTGGAACTTGTATATATATTTTATGTCCATTTGCTCTGAGAATGTAATACAAGTTAATTGTTTAACATTATATGATTATGCAAGTGTAAAGGTTATAAGTATGATAAAAAGAGTGACTCTCACTTGTCATCCTATGCCGAGAAAGGGTGTCACAGTTTAGTGGTATCAGAGCATCCCGGATTTGGTTCGGACTCGCCAATCGGGTCGGATCGGAGAAGGGGTGTCACAGATGTCTTCAATTACAATCAATACAAACAGTTCCCTCAATAAAAAGGAAAGGGGGCAAAGGAGAAAGACAGAATGAAAAGAAAAGAGGAGAAGAGGAAAAAGGGAGAAAAGAAAAGAGGAGAAGAGGAAAAAGGGAGAAAGAAAAGGAGAGAAAGAGGAAGAAGGGAGAAAAGAAAGAGGAGAAGAAGAAAAGATCAAGAAGGAGAAGGAGGAGGAGAGAAGGAGAAGAAAAAAAGGAATAGAAAAGCGAGAGAGAGCAACGCAAAGTGCACATCTCTCTAGGATGCATTCCTAGCACGAAGCTAGGGAATAACATGACTCCCATAAAGGGAGACTAGGGAAAACACAACTCCACAGCGAGGAAAGTAGGCGGGACCAGCAGGTGCTCCGGGTGATCCAGGTGAAGACCACCAAACTTGAAACTTCATCTCACCTGGACTCGATCCACATACCACAAAGGCAGAAATATTCAAAATGTAAACTCTTTAGCTGTAAGCCACCATTTATAAGAAGATTAAAGCCTTAGAGCAGCGCAAAATGCTCCAATTCTCCATCAATCGGCGTAAAGACGTTCGCACCTTTGAAAATCGAGTCGAATGGCAGCCCGCGAAACTCTGTCGGCGGTTCACATGGATGAGCTCTGCAAGCCCAATGCGCAATGGCGAGGCTCATCTGCTGCGCTGCGGCCGCGGTACGCCTCGGGAGTCAGACCGACTCGGGGCTCTACATTGGCAGCTCGGTTGGAGCATTACTTTCATTGGAATGTAGGTTGGAGCATCGCTCGGTGGAACGCCACCATTGATGAGCTCATCTACTCTACGGCTACGGCGCCTCGAGTCGGTTGACTCGGGCTACATTGCCACTGGGCTGGAACGCCACTCGGATGGAACGCCACTCGGTACGGAACGCCCTTTCGGCTGGAACGCCGCCATTAGTGACTCATCTACCTGCGGCCCGCGTTGCCTCGGGTCGGATCATTTCGAGCTACGTACCGCACTCGGCTGGGCGCCGCAAGGCCACAGCGCCAAGAGCCAGTAGCTCACTCTGACGAGCTCATCTACTCTGCACAAGTCACGCGGCCTGAGGCCATCTCGGTCGAACCCAGCTCAGCCAGCCAATTGATATTTCATGGATGAGCTACGCGACCAGTTCCGCCTTGAGCTCTTCTGCTTGATTCACATGGGCGAGCTTTGCCCAGCGGTTGCGTGACTAGCTGCGCCCAAGCTGTTCCACGTGGATGAGCTGCACTGGCTATTCACGTGGGCGAGCTGCGCCTAAGCATTTCACGAGGGCGAGCTGCAGCAGCTTGTTCGCATGGGCCATTTCACGCCTAACTATTCCGCGTGGCGAGCTGCTGCCTCAAGCATTTGCGAGGGGCCAGCTACCTTGATTCACGTGGGCGAGCTGCGCCCAGCGTTCCACGTGGGCGAAACTCTACCCAGCAGTTGCGCAGCGAGCTCTTCCTAGCGATTCCACGCGGGCGAGCTACGCCCCTGACCCTATTCATGTGGACGAGCTGCGCGTTCACGTGGGCGAGCTGCGCCTTGGTATTCCACGTGGGCGGCTACGCCCAGCCCCGGTGATTACGCGTGAACTACGCGTTCACATGGACGAGCTACGCCCAGCCATTCCGTGGGCGAGCTGCACTTATTTGTTGGCGTTGGCGAGCTGCCTTATTTGTTCACATGGGCCCGAGGCCTACGCTGGTATTCACATTGTGACTACGCCCAAGCTATTTCATGGGCCAGGCTTATGTATTCGCGTTGGCGAGCTCTTGAGCAACCGAAAACCTGGCTCGTGCAAGTCGGCTAATAGAGCCACCAGCTCAAGTTGTGGCTCGACAATTCATGAGACACACGAGATCCATGCGGCCTAAGGAATTAGTTCAACTCATGCAATGGAGGTGACTCACATTGGCGAGCTGCGCAAAAAATAAGTCGTAAGGAATCGAGGAATCAATACAACTCATGCGAGTCGACGATGGAAGTCATTTCGCATTGGCGAGCTACGCGAAAACAAGTCATGGAATCAGTCAATACAACCATGTCGGCCGATTAAGGTCAGCATTTCGCGTTGAATGAGCTACGCCAAAAGCAGTCATGGAATCGAGGAATCAGATCAGCTCGAGCGAGCAGTCAGCGGGCCCGGCAACTCATCATTGCTTAGCGATCCCACACGAATCCACTGACCTAAGGAATCGGATATTTCGGGCAAGCAGTCAGCAAAGACCAACGGCTCGGTTGCGAGCCCCTTTATGGCCGTCTGACCTAGGAATCGGGTCGGCTCATGCAGTGCCACAAGCCTCGGCGACTTGGTTGTGACTTAATTGCCCCGACTTAGACCCTCGGTCGGGCGGATAACTCATGAAGAAAAGCGAAAATGCACTACGGTGAAGCCTTAAGCGATAAAAAATGAATATTTATTAAAAGGAGAGCTACATATGTCTCGGGCCCCAGGCCCGGAAAAAAGAAACGAGTGTACATAGAAGAAAAATATAAAAGTCGATATCGATGGGCGAAATGAATGTCTGAAACCTGGCGTCGCGGGAAAAGACGAGCGGCGAAGAGGGAAAATGGGCTTCAGCAGGAGTATCCAGTTCGTGAGAATAGTCTGCAGAGAAAGACTCCTCTGCATCCTCGTTCGAAGTTGAAGTCTAAATCAGGGTAGACGTTAACGAGCCTTCGGTGGCAGCCACCCGAGGCCGGCTGAGCCCGCGGCGGTCCTGTTCTGTATAACATCATCCTCACGAAATGACGAGGATGTTCTTTGGTGAAGATCCGCGTAATGCGTGACACTCTTCGATGACCAGCTCGCGGTTTATAGCCTCGAAGCCTCACGGCGAGGCTGCGATCTGCGGCGTCACGGCCTCGGAGGTCTCGCTACGAGCCATGGCTAGCTGCGCTACTTTATCACACAGATCGCCATTGGCCGCACGCAGCTCCTCTTGAGCCTCCCGCAGCTCGCCTCGGGATGCGATGAGCTCATCCCTAACCGGTTGAAGCTAATCTTGGGGCCAGTAGCCCATCCGGGTCTCGTCGAGATCATTGACGCAACATAGACTCACCGGACCTTACGAGCTCACCCTCAAGCGCGCCCGGCTTCGCCCGAACCATCCTCTCTACTTCCCGCCCGAGCAATGAAGCGCATTGTCTTTCATCGGTTAAGTCTCTCACCTCTTGATCATCTGTGCGGATTCTTGCGGCTTCGGTCCACTCGGGAAGAAGAGGCCGCCTTCGCCTTATAAATCCGGGCGATTTTTACATGCTTTTCATTTAGTTTGGCCTTATCGGCCAGACCCTTCAAATGAGTGGCTACCTGCACATCAAACATGAAGTTAACATCCAACACGGGATCAGCCCAAAAACAGACACTATCGAAGCGGGGGACTTCTGAGGCAACCTGAAGGGATAGAGCGAGCCTAAATCAGGCGTAGCTTCGACCTCCCGAGTCAAAGTCCTTGGGGCCAGGCAGATTACTTTGTCGCAGGATTTAGCATTGAGGAGCAAGAATCCTCATCTTCGCAACTTTTGATTCAGTTTTCCCCTTCAACTTGTTCACCCTTCAAGGAGGTGGCCTAGCAACTCTCGGCGGTTCGAATGGTAATAGGCATAGCCAACGGTTGCTCGGCGGCTCCATCGAGACTCTTTGCCTTTACTTGACCCAGGCTTAGAAGGGGGCGGAGAGCTCATGATCTCAGGAACCTCGGCGAAGTGACGGCTGCGCCCTCTGCGGCTTTCGACGAAGAGAAGTCGGAGGCATCCCATTCTGAACCTTGGCCGTAAACCCGTCTTCCTTGGTGGAGCACAGACTCGTTTACTCAGGGCTTAGAGACCAGTGCCTGGCGGACAATTTCTCCTAGTAAGTGGGCTGCGGTAAACTAATGGGAGGGACTCCCACGATGGAAGAGAGCGGGGCCTCAGCAGTGGGAGCTTCTTTGAGGTAAGCCTACAATGGGAGGACTCCCACGGTGGAGCGGAGCAAGGGCCTCGACGATAGAGACGTGCAGACCTTAATTTCGAGCGGGCGGGGAATGCCCAATTTTATCGGCTCATAAGGATGACGGACGTCAGCGGCTGGAGCTACAACATTATCTCGGCAAGGTCGAGGCGAGCACACAGGAAGCATGAGAGCTCTCGAGGAATTAGATATTCAACCTTCTTTACACAAGTTATACCGAAAAGCGAGCAAACACTCCGCGAGATTATCGGGGGTGGTCAGCCAGGAACTCCACGAGTGTCGTCTTGTCGGAAGGATCGTATTCCCGATTACGACCAGCAACAGAAAGAAGTAACATACTTCCATGACTATGGGAAGAAGGGAGATCGTGTCGCGGAAGGCTAGGAGCGCTAGAGAAATAAGGAAGCCCTCGGTAGTCTCCTTTGAATTTGAAAAGATGAGGCCGAGCCACCTTTGGGGACCCATGGAGCCTTGTCCCTAAAGGTGATAGGCCCCTGAAATGCCCAGTAGTTGGGAGCCGAGTTGGGAAGAATAACGTTGAAATCTTTATGAGAACCTCTTTCATAAGGGATGCGGTGGAAAGCAGACCATTGTCAAGCGACCTCGAAAGAACATACCATCCGGGCCACGGAGGCTACATAAAAGTTAGAGTCCCGAGTCCATGCACCGGACACCGGGGAGGTTGATGCGTTCGTGAGTAGCCTCATAAGAAGGACCGACCTTGCTAGGTTCCACAGTCACAGCATGTTGAACGGAAGATTTGAGGTAATCTGACCCCCCAGGATATTTAATTAGGTTTATTTTCCCTTTATCCTTATCCAAGGGAAGAGGAGGCGCCCCAGGAACATTGCGGGGTTCAACCACGGTCGAACGGCCCGAAACATCCCTAACGTCCGAGCGGGCAACAAGCGTGAAGAGTGTTATGTCATTAAAGAAGAAGCGACCGGACCCGTAATCAAGCGAGCGGTAAGCGAAACCCGATCAGAACAACCTGGCGCCTAGTCGTACGTGGAAGAAAAACCCGAAAGGTAGAGACGCAGTGATCCCAGGAATAAGACGGAAGAAGCTGCCTCAGGAAGAATGCCAGAAAAAGACTCTACCTGGGTCGAAACGAGAGAACTGCGAGCAAATAAAGTACGAGATCGTAGAAGGGTTGGAGGACCGAGAGAAACACGGGACGGAGAGGTTTGTGAAAGCGAAAGAAACAAGAGGTAGGGAAACGAGCGAAAACCAAAGTCATCGTATCACCAAGGCAATGGCGGCGACCCGACCCTAGCTAATCATTTGGCAGGACACATGGAAGTTACACCCTATAATAGAAACGTTACAGCCCTTGCCCACGTACACCGTACCTGAGTGGGGGAATAGTGATAGGGTTTGAAAAATAAGGCTCATAAGCCACACATCGAGTCAAGAGGCCAGCCAATGAAGCACGAAGGCCCTTGTTGAGCCTGAGAGGAGCTTGCCGATGAGGCACTCGGGCACTCACAAACCCAGCCTCAGGCCTTTTTGGGGCCAGCCCGGAAGAGGTCCAGCCCCTTTGGGCCCAAGGCCAATTATGGTAAGTCTCGAAGGGATGGGAAAGCAGAATAAACCCCTGATGATATATTATTACGAAAATCCCACCAAATCTAAACCAAATAAGAGGCCATCAGAGTAAACTACTGCTACATATCTGTACCAAATCATTATGGACTATAATAAGAAATATCCCATCCAATGGGAAGGACTCCTAATCACCATCCAACTGGTTGAACATCTATTATAAATACGGGGCCACCCCAGCGGTGAAAGGTACACTCACATTCTTAGACGCATACTCGTATGCAACACCTTCGCCCTCTAAGCAGTCTCCTTTTTCTCTTGGCCGGCCCACGCGCCCGGAGCGGCCACGGGCACAGCCCTTGCCGACCCCCTTCTTCCTTGTTTTTGCGAGGTGTACTCGTCGGAGCTGCGAATCAGCCAGTGCAGCAATCCTACCTCGACCCGGAACTGATCGAGGCCTTTGCATCCCGGCCGGCCGGCGATCGGGTCAGGTGCGGCCCCATGCCTCCGGCTGATTCAGATTAGAAAAAAGACATCATCATATATAATTAATTTATTAAATTTGAACCTTAATTTATTTCCTCTAAATTTTTTTTCCTTTTAACTTTTTCTTTCTATTTTTTTCTAATTACTTTATAGATTACAGACGGAGCCTTGGATTTAAATTATCATAATGATTCATACATAACGGTCAAACTAAGATCAGCAAAAACGACATCTAATTTATTATTGAAACGGAAAAGTCAACATTAATCCAAGTAGGATCAAATAACTTGAGAGAATTGCCCTAAAGCTCCTAACAACCCGAGAGAGGGAAAGAGAGGACTTTTGGGGTTGCATGTTGTATAGAAGTCAGTTTTTTAGTTTAATTTTTGGGAAAATTAGGCATCATGCTATTAATTTAAAAAACATTCATCATTAAGAATTGAGTATTTATAATTCAAGCTACTCTGTTAAAAAAAAAAGGATTATATCAATATATTATCAAAACTAACAAATATACTATTATAACTAGTCATAATATGATGAATCTTAATCATAAATTCATAATCAATAGAATTCTAATTATTTGTTATGTAAATAACTTAAATCATAGATACCTAAATATTAATGATAAATATCTAATCATTTTGAAATTAGCTGGATGCATGATACATAATTTTTCCTTAATTTTTGTTAACAATATTTAAGTAAGCAACATCATTTCCAAAACAAAAAGGGAAAAAAAAAGGAAAAAGAAAGCACAATCATGGGTCATGGTTTTTGTCTTTTTGAAACCTCTTATACTTTTAATAGTCCAACAGGTGGGAAAGGGGAAAGGGGAAAGGGGAAAGGTCAGTTTTAGCGTGAGATGCGGGCATGAACAGTGTGGAGAATAGTCAAGTTTGCATTAAAATCCTGCCACTTCCAGTGTATTGTGTCAAATGCAAGATCATCACGTGTTTTCACTTTTTATATATATAACCTCCCATATAATTTTTTTCAAAAAAAAAAAAAAAAAAAGAACCTTATATTATATATCTATTATATGAAATTTATAAGAGATATTTGGTTAAAAGAAGTCAATTAACTCCTCTCCTTTAGACTCAAAACTTAATTTATTTCGTTCATTTTTTTCACCTCGTTATAAATGAAGGAGTGGTTTAACAAGAAAATCAACCATTCCATAGATCGTCCACTCATATATGAGTTTTTTCCCGTAATAAAGTAGTTTTTTCCGCCCGATATGAGTTTTATTTGATTTTATTATTTTTTTTTATGTTTTTATTATCGACTTGTGATTGTTTGTTGGTTGTTGTATAGGTTATTCAAACAACAACATTACTTCGATCATATGAAAAAATCAAATTAAATCTTTGTTCATCTGTATGCTTCATTAGACCTAAAATCTTAGGTATTATATATGTTAGTAAACAGTAGTTTTCAAAAAGGTGTTGTCCCACATGGAAAAAAGACAAGAAGAGTCTTTTATGGGTTTATATAGTAAAACCCAATTATGTGGGGGTGTCTTGCCAAGGTTATGTTACTTGGTCCTAAAAAGAGGAAAATAGGATCAAAGACTTCTGATTGCGTGTTTATTGGGTATGCTGGTAATAGTGCGGCTTATAGATTTATAGTTTTGAAAAGTGATGTTCTAGAATGCAACACTATTATTGAGACAAAAAAAAATGAAGAATTTTTTGAACACATTTTTCCACTTTCTGAAAAAATTTCTCTTGCACCTACAACTATGGATGATATGGAAAGCTATCATGGTGAGTTGAGAAGAAGTAAGAGACAAAGAAAAGAGGTTTCTTTTGGAAATAATTTTTATACTTACTTAATTGAAAACGAACCGTCCTCTTATTTTGAAGCGATTTCTTCCCTTATGTATTACTTTGAAAAGAAACCATTAAAACTGAGTTTGACTCTATTTTAAAGAATCAAACATGAGAGTTAGTCAATTTACCTTAAGGAACAAAACCTATTGGTTACAAGTAGATTTTCAAAAGAAAATATTTATCGAATGATTCTATTGAAAAATATAAAGCTAAGTTAGTAGCCAAAGATTTTTCGCAAAAACTAAATGTTGACTATTTTGATACATTTGCTCCTGTTATTAGGATTTCTTCCATTCATATTTTGATTGTTTTGGCTTCTATCCATAAACTTTTAATCCATCAAATTGATGTTAAAACAACTTTTTTAAATGGAGATTTAGAGAATAGATTTACATGCACAACACGAAATTTGTATTACATCTGAACAAGAAAATAAAGTTTGCAAATTGAACAAATCTCTATATGGTTTAAAACAAACACCTAAACAGTGGCATGAGAAATTTGATAATGCTTTGTTAAAAAATGGGTTTTTATCTGTTGAAGTGGATAAATGTGTATATACAAAGTGTACAGAAAAAGAATGTGTAATCATTGCATTGTATGTAGATGATATGTTGATTTTTGGCACTAGCCTGAGTATGGTACATAGTACCAAGAGATTTCTAGCTTCACAATTTGACATGAAAGATATGGGTGAAGATAAGGTAATTTTGGGTGTGAAGATCACAAGGATGGGTGATAGTATAATGTTATCACAAGAACATTATGTTGAGAAAATACTCAAGAGGTTCGGACATTTCGATGTCAAACTGTAGTGCCCCTTATGATGCTATCACAGATTTAATAAAAATCGAAATTGATCTGTCACGTCAAGAGTGGGTATGCCGCAGTTATTAGGAATCTGATGCATTTGATGAACTTTTCTAGACTTAACATAGCATATGCAATGTGTAAATTAAGTAGATATACACATAATCCCAATAATGATCACTAGAGTGCTTTAGCTAGACTAATGAAATGCAGAGTCTGAACTGTGGTGTTATCCTATATGTAGTGGATTTCCTTTGTGTTGGAAGGATATAGATGAAATTGGATCGGTTCGGATGAGATAAAAGCCCTGGCGGTTATGTCTTTACTTTGAGAGGTGTTGTTGTTGTTTAAGAAGAATCATCTCATGACCCTCATTGCTACTTCTACCATGGAGTCAGAGTTTAAAGCTCTTGAATCTGCAGGTAAAGAAACTAAGTAGTTAAGGAACTTCCTATCAAGAATTCCTTTGGGAATGCAACCTACACCTTCGGTCTCTATGCATTCTGATTGCCAAGTAACAATATCGATCGTAAAGAATAAAACATTAAATGCGAAAAACATACATATTAGAGTAAAAACATGGTGTGAAACAAGTTGTTGATAGATGAAATTATTTCCATTGACTATGTAAAGTCAGAAGTGAATTTTACCAATCATCTGACTAAACCTTTTGGGAAGAAAATTAATTTTGGAAACATCGAGTGGAATGAGACTTAAGCCAATTAGATATTAGCAGTGATGAGAACCTAACCTTTGTGATTGGAGATCTCATGAAGAAGGTTCATATAGGTAATAACAAGTCACTTGCTAATCCTGCTAGCACCAACAAAATTGTCCCTTCTTATGGTATGATTATGGTGCTAGAATGCATAATTTGAGAAGATGAGTAATACTCTTAATGATTTCATATCCCTCATGGGTGGTACATATAAATGGAGTGTGTATTTGATGAAATCACCTATGTAAGTGTGACGCCCCAAAAGCCCGGGGTCTGTTGACAACGCACATTGCTTGCCACGAAATATCCACACCCCTACTTGCTGAAGAGAGGGGGCGCGGCACTAGATTGAGACTCCTTAACCTGTTTATCTAACATCGGTGGGCCCATTTCATATATAAATCCATAAGGAAATAAAAGTTATAGTACTACCACCGTAGTGGTGTTTAAACTGTCTTGTACATATTCCTAAGTCCCTTTTTCTTATACATAAACAAATTTCACTATTACAAAAACTTTTACATTAACATTACAAAACCAAAAATCAAAACCTACATCAAGTGGACTCCTATTGCTGTGTTGGCCTTATCGTATGCGGAATGCCTCAAATGTCCTCTTCAGTCCTTACACAGATGAAACACCTGTACTAAGCTAATAGCTTAGTGGGAAACAGATAACATATATGACCACTTAGAGTGGTCCACATTTACAGGATACATATAATATAATTCTTATATGTCATAATTTACATATAATAGAATTCTATAACAGAGTTTTCATATAACATCATTCTTATAACGAATTTCTATCTCGGGTGGAGTTGAACATAGATCTTATGCAGGAAAATTGCAGGGGGTACATTCTGATTATAGCGATTTCTTATGCTTTCTTCTTGTTCATTTTCATATTCTTATCATATAAATGTTTGCATATGTCATATTATTCGAATAGACATATAAGTATTTATGCGTATAGACTGTAACAATAGATAGAGGAACACAACACAATAGGTACGAAGGTACGTCTGATGCGAGCAGAGAGACATGCCTACCCACATGCTTGAAGTCTTTGGCTAGCATTAGCGAAGTGTCGTAGCACTAGCGGGAAGTCTTGAAACCTTGTCCAGCGTGTTTGCCATGTAACACATAAGTATCGTTGCACTAGCAAAACCTTACGAAACCTTGTCCAGAGATAATCTGCCCATGTAATAGAAGTGTCATAGCACTAGCAGGAGTGCTAAAACATTGATTAGAGGTGCCTATTCATTCACTATTCGATCTTAAGCAGGCATACAATTATATGTGTTTCCGAGCTTGTTATTTTATTCTTAATCACATTAGCAAATGAGGGCAATAAACAATGTTTGCCCCACTTGATGGACTCAGCAGAAATGACTAACGAACATTTTCATATGACTTTATACATATACCGGCCCTTTTCGTCGGGTGCTTGGAAGAACATAGCAAAAGCAGGTTCGCAGGGATCAACCACGAACCTTAAACAATTTTGAGTACCGGTGCTCATATTTCAGTACCGATACTTAACATTCTTTAGACCTTAGACCACTTTGAGTACTAGTACTTTCGGCTTTCGATCTAGGTACTCAATACCCTCTGAATGAAAACATCTTTAAAAATGTGGTACTCAGCTCGATGCCGGTACTCACCATTCTCTAGGCTAAAAACAATATTGAGTACCCGTTTTCGACTTTGTCTGGAAATTTACTCACTGCGATTTCTGCGAAATGGCTGGATTCTGTGCATTTTTCACGGAAATCTTCCAACCAAAACTAACCCATCTAAAAACCAACCACAAAATCGAACTAGAACCAACATAAATCACTTTTATACAGAGATAAGGTTCTTCAAACCCCAAACATAGACAAAGAGAGAGCTAGGAGGGTTTCCTAACCAACAAATCCATACATAGGTTCCATACAAACAAACACAACAGTTCCAAACAAGAATTCCATACACATATGGTTTCCAAACCTGGATTTCTTCTTCTCCTCTTCTTCCTTTTTCCTTCTTCTTCTTCTCTTCTTCATTTCTCTTTTTCTCCACCGTAAAGCCCTAGCCTTCAAAGCCAAAAAATGAGATATTTTTGCCCTTATCATAAGACCATGTTTGGCCTTATCCTCTTTTGGTTTAAAGTTCTTCTTTTGCATTTTAGTTCCCCCACTTTCTTCTATTTAAAAATCAACTTATCCAAATCCTACTTCAACATATACTCTTTTCATCTTATGTCACTTGTGTCTTTAATGTCAAATTACCAATCAAGGATAAAAATATCGGTTTTTACGGATATATCGGTACTTGGATTTTATGGATATATAGGATATATCGGAGATATATAGGTTTTTATAAATAATTCAAAATTTAAATATATATTCAATTTATATACAAAATTATTTTGAAGGTATATGAAATGAAGACCTTTCATTTTCTCTCCTATAGTCTTGGTTTTCTCCAATTTTTTACAATAATTAATGATAGCAATTATTAATGAAGACATAATAATTTCAACCGTCTTTTGATCTTCTCCTCTTTTTTACAAATAATTAATTATAATATTTAGTAAGGACGACATACAGTAAATGATATTAATTATTGGAAGAGAAATGAATCAATTGATATTAATTAATTATTGTACCGATATATCGGCGATATATCGACCAATTTTATTTTTTTTTAATTTTTTCACAAGCTTGCATTTTTTGTGTCGGATTTGTGTCAGATATATCGGTAATTTACCGATATATCGGCGATATAATAATGCGGCGATTTTTAGATATTTCAACTTGACTTTCATTTGCAAAAATAGATTAGATGGCGGAGCACTCGAGAAATATCGTGATATATGGAAGTCGGTATTTCACGAAATTTAACCTGACACCAATTTATCCTTGACTTATGTATTAATCCCGGCTTTATCCTTTTTCACTTTTAGCCCTTAAATTCCAGAAAAATTCAAATTTTACTTATATTATACCTTAAACATGTAATAAACTAATAGGGTATAATTTGGGGTGTTACACAGAATACCTGGGTATCGTATATCTCGTCCCATTCATCGGGACCCATTCATGCCCATATATTTTAGAAAATTATACAAATTTATCAAAACAGTTCATAAGAGTTCGAGTTACAACTCTCTTAAATACAAAATATTACATGTAAAATCTAGTTTTTTTATTTTTATTTTTTATAAAAAGGATTCTCAAAACCACAGTTCAGCTTTCTTCACACCTACGATAGGGGTGTTCGTGGATCGGTTTAGCATGTATTCAATCAAATAACATAGTTTGAAAAAATTGTAATCCGTCCAAATGGATTCAAGTACTTAAATGATCAAACCTAATGTTGCGGTTCGGTTTGGTTTGCGGTTTGAACCGCGGTTTGAACTCAATTTATGTATGTAAAGGAAATAATTATAAATTAAATAGTCAACATTTTCTTTAAAAACTTGAAATGAAAATTCTACAATAAAATATTCAACAAACATGATAAGAAAAATAGTTTAAAATACCTAATAAAATTAAGTACTACAAATTCTCTTAAACATTGATACAAATTATCTAATAAAATCTAAATATTACACAACCCAACAAACATAGAAAAAAGCTTCACATTTCAAAGCTTCACATATCCTCTTCCATTGGATCTTCCTCCACAATTTTACTTGATTCTCCAATTTCTAGTAAAACATAGAAAAAAGATGAGTTGTCATTTTATATATCACAAAAATATAAATTACTAAACCAAAAGATTTATGTATGACACCTTGTGTAATGTCTTCATACTTTTCAACCTCCTCTAAAATTTCTTGCAAATTGATTGTGTGATATTTCTTATTGATTTTGTGAACAAACAGAAATACCACTCATTGTTTTAGGAGATAATGAACTCCTAAATGCATCAAGTATACGTCCACTTGTACTAGCCCAGTTGACGGCGTGAAATAAGGTAGCAAACAGAAAATTCTAATTTTCTAAGCGATAAAATGGTAATATCAAATTGAAAATCCGAATTTTTCTAGATCTCGGATGACGAAACGGACTTCACCGTTAAAATCCTCTCGCAAAATCTAGCTACTACGTCGAATTTCGTCAAATTCCAAAATAGTCAGAATTTCACGTTTTTCGAGGCACAGAAGATAGTGCGGGACACGTGGCGCACATTGTGCAGCCCAAGGGGAGACAAGTGTCAGACCGTGAGCTAGTCAAACATGAGCTCAAGTGTGGTCCATGGGTGGACACATGGCATGATGCCATTGGATGAAAATCCCAAGGTAGAGGGATAAGTGGATAACGAAATCCAAGCCAACCAATGGTGGCTTGACATGTGGCATGAGGAGACAAGTCCTCTTGACCCAAGTTCTCCCAATCGGTTTTGGGAGAAGGAAAAAGAGAGAGAAAAGGAGAGTTTTTGTAGAGAGAGTGTGTCCAACTTTTCTCTAAATTTCCTAGTGATCGGACCTTCGAATCCAGGAGAGCTAAGAGGCAAAGTTGGTCCCCATTACAAGAGCGATGCGTGGATACCGGTTTTGTGGAGTTTTGTGACTCTAGGAATTGGGGTTTTTCTCTGCCAGTTTAATCATATTTAAGAATCTTGTTGATGGTTGGAGTGTTTGGGCTGAAAATAGTAGTGAGTTTTCGATCATCGGGAGTGGGGCCCGGAAGGCTGGAAATTACAGGCTGGTTCGGACCGGCCCGGGCTGGTTTTGGAGAAATTTTGCCTTCGGGTGGCCCTATTTGTGTGATTTGTGATGATTTGGATAGTGTCGAGTCGAACTGTCGGATTTTGTTTATTGGCCCATGTGAGCCGATTTTATGATGTTGCTTACGATGAAAAACATGTTGTTGTGTATTAATTTTTGTTAATATATGCATGCTTGATATATATATTGACATGAATTGTTTGGAAATGGCATAATGCATTTCATATGCACCGGGGCACCCTAGAATGGTAGGTGTGAGTGCATGACAAATAAAATCGGAGGTTGTCAAATGATGAATTATTTTGTAAATTATTAAAAATAATAATTTTTATCGGAAAGTTGTTCGAAGAATTGTGTTGGGAAAATTGTCGAAGCAGATATTCCACGTTGAGGGCATAAGATTGTTGAGGAGAGTTACCCGGCAAATTCACCTCGGATTGTCCATGTATTTATAATGGAGGTTGCCCTGGAAATAAAACAAATATTTTGTTTGGAAAGCCGGTTTTTCATACGGCATAAGCATGTGTGAGAGTCGAGTGAGGACTCGAGACAGGAATGGGCATGTAGACATTCGAGTAGGAATCATGAATTCACTTGAATGTGTGTGTTTCCATTGCATGAGCACTTAGGTGAGGAGTAACCCATGTAGGAGATTATCACTGCTGGCCATTGCTCACCACAATAGAGGAAAATTGTTCCAGTGCGGGAGTATTCGGAAGATGGCGCTCATAGAGGCCGGGATTATGGTAGATTTGGTGTGGCCTTGATTCATGTTTTATGTATATATATTAGAACGAACTAGTTTTAATATATGTTTTGTATTAAGAGTGATGTAACAGCCCTTGAAACTATTTTAATATAGTTGATTATATTTTGGCGAGTATGGATGTATGAGCCAATGTGGCCATTTGTAACCTCAAATTTTTGGTCCTCCTTCCCCTTGTCCTAGTTGTGCTTTTCCGTCAGTGAGCTTTTTGGCAATCTTCTTAAAATTTGGATTTTCCAAGAGCTTTTTGAACTTGGACCCATGCTTGTGCCCTGCCATTCCATAGGCTTCGTTAATGGCCTTGGCTCCATATGGTAATCTCTGACAACACAAAGGTTGTCTTTCCCGCCACTGTATTTGAATAGTACCTTTCACCACCATTGTGGTGCCTGAATTTTTGACAGCGTAGAAGTCTCCCAACCTCTTTGCTCAATCATCTCTCGAAAGGGTAATAGGTTTCGAATCTTTCTTCTCGATATCAACCCCTTTGTTTGGGTATAGCTTTCCGCTTGGAATAAGCTTCTTCCTCGACACAAAATCTTCTACTTTTCTCTTGCTTTTCCCTTTCCTCGTCTCTCGTCTTTTCTTCGTAAACCGCCGGTGCTTCGTGCTTCAGGCATCTCTTCCATCGATTCTTCCCCCGTCGATTCTTCTTCCGTCGCATATTCCTCCATGATCCTCTAGAATATGGACTAGGTTTGAGGTTTCAAAGTATTTGAAACTAAGGGAAAGTTTTCAAGATTTTGAGAACTAGGTTTTCGTGAATTGAGAATCAAGGAAGGAGGATGAATCAGCTTTCAGAAATTGAGCTTGGAGTTAAAGGTGCCTCCAACAAATGTACCTACCAAGTTTTTGTGGGCTAATTATTATTTCATTAAATTCGCTTGTCGACATCAATTTCGCCTCATTTTATTTAAGAACATTAATTTAGGTATTAAGAGGTGAGTACTTCAAGACATGATCTTTATGTCGCGACATACTAAGTTTGTCATGATAAATAGGTTTTTAGATATCAGCGTCAGTCTCCATGTCGTGACTTTCATTTCTAAGTTTTGCTTATGTCGAATTTATGCCCTTAGTTTAATGATCTCAAAACTTGAATTCCTTTATTAATCCTATACCCTTAGACATTTATTCAGCATCTCCAAGGTAAATTCAACAAGCAATTCACTCATATTTCATACAAAGGCTTAGTGGAGAAAGTTACCCCCTTGCTCATAAATGTGACATTTCACAGTCTGAGGTTATCCTGAGTTGCTTTTCTCACTCATGTCCTTCTCACTTTGCAGACGCATACTGCATGATTCAAGAAAATTTAATTAAAATACAATTAACTTCTCAAAATTAAATCTATCTTTGCGAAGAACTAATCAAAACGAAATTACAAAGAAAAAAAAAAAATTCAAAATTCAAAAGCGTAAAACTAAATTTCTATGGTCGCTCCCACACCGCCGCTTGAGTCCTGCAACAGACTGTCGTTGGTTCTTCTTCTTTCTAGATAACCCGCCGGAGCTCTTCCATTCCTTCCTCGCTTAGATAGTGCTTCATTGGTTGGCCCATCGACTTTGAATTCTTCCGCACGCCCCATGGTCAATGTCAAATGTATTGCTCGACACCACTGTATGGCCCACTCCATTTGATTTCAACTTTCCCGGAAACAATTTCAAGCAGGTAATTAAATGTAGAACCCTCGTTCCCGCTCTCGAACCTTCTTCCTCAGATCCTTTGATCATGCCATTTCTTTGTCTTATCCTTGTAGATTCTAGCACATCATAAGCTTCATTTCAATTCTTCTGGCCGTACATTTGAGTAATCTCTCTTCCTTGCGCTTTAAAATCAAGTTCAACTTCACGGGCCCACATTGCCTTAGCTCCACCCTGGGAGGTAGGTGACATGGCTCGCCAAAAACAATTCAGATGGTGGGACATTACAACGGGAGTTTTGTATGGGCCCTCAGAAGCTCAAAGTGCATCATCAAGCCTGAAGACCAATCCTTCCTGAGCTCACAATTTTTCAAGTATTCCTTTAATCTCCCCTATTGAAATTTCGTCATTCATTGGTCCGGGGGATGATAAAGCTAGACTCATTACATGCTCGATCCCATACTCTGCTACGAAGTTTTGCGTTTTGTTTGCAAAATGGCTTCCCATCACTACTGATAGTTCCGTGTTCCAAATCAAGCCAAAATATTTTTCGTAAAGAAGCTCAAC
This sequence comes from Tetrastigma voinierianum, assembly GCA_016808115.1. Classification (NCBI taxonomy): domain Eukaryota; kingdom Viridiplantae; phylum Streptophyta; class Magnoliopsida; order Vitales; family Vitaceae; genus Tetrastigma; species Tetrastigma voinierianum. Next base: position 823,507 of record JAEQBH010001147.1, on the reverse strand, counting down.
TTTATTAGCATCATTCCTCGACAAGTCACGCCTCCACCCCATTTGGAACATAACTAATCAAGGTTGAGCATGTACAGTTCCCAAATGATGTATGGAATGGTCCCATAAAATCTATTCTATACATCAAAGATTTGTACCACCATTATACCTCTTAGGGGCATTTCTATTTCTGGGCCACGATATTTCCAATCTTTGGCATCTATCACACAATTTAACCCATCAAAGACAATCTCTCGAAGATACAATAATAAAACTAGATTGAGTATTTCTTATGAGTCGCTCTTTCTCCCTGAAAATGCCCTTATATGGTGATGTATGGCATTCATTCGTAATTTTGCCTTTGCCTTACTGCACACATCTTCTTATTATCATGTCAGCACCTCTTTTAAATAATAGCGGATCATCCCAAATATAATAATTGGGCCGTCACTCGAAGCCTCTTCCTCGTTGGTAGTCACTCAAGGAACTACTCCACAAGCTAAATAGTTCACAATATCAAGATACCATGGAAGTTTGAAGGAAACTTTAAACATTGCTCATCCGGGGAAGTTCTCCGTTAATATTACTTTCTTCTTCGCCAGCAGGTTTTTCTACTCGACAAAGTGATCGCCATCACATTGTCACCCTTATCCTCGATCTCCAAGTCAAACTCTGTACGCAAAGACCCACCTTAATATCAATCTTGGCTTAGCTTCCTTCTTCTTTGACATCAAAAATTTGATTGCCGCATGATTTGTATGAATAATAACATGGATCCCAAAATGTATTGCCTGGAATTTTTCACAAAGGAATACTATGGCTAGCATCTCCTTTTCGCTTGTCGAAAGTAATTGCGTTTCATTGAAGGTTCTACTAGCATAAGATATGGTCCTCGAATATTTTCCTTTCATTCCTGTGACTCCCATTGCAAAATCACTAAGATCGCACATTATTTCAAATCATCCGCATCTCGGTGCAACAATATAGTGTTTGAACCAATTTGATCTTGATTTCTTCAAAAGCAGCCTGCGGTGAGTCATCAAAATTAAAACTCAGATCCTTCTCCAAAGAATTCCCATAGTGGTCTCGCTATTTTTGAGAAGTCTTTGATGAACTCTATAAAAACTACATGCCCCAAGAAGCTTCTTACTCATTTTACCGTGGTAAAGGTGCAAGAGTTTTGATATTGATACCTGATCGTCTACTCAACTAAAGAGCGTAAATTTTACGCCAAGAACAATACCTTCGTTGCTACCATAAAATGGCATTTTTCCCAATTCGCTACCGCTTGTCTTCTGGGCATCTTGAAGTACCAAGTCGTGTTCTTCAAACACCGATCAAACTGATCCACACAAAGGAAGTCATCCAGCCTCCATAACCTCTTCAACAACCAGGAACATTGACATCATACACCTCTCGAATGGCAGAGTATTACACGTACCCCAAATGGCATCCTTCAAGGCAAAGGCACCATAGCATATGAATGTGGTCTTCTCGGGTCCCAGGGCAATAGCAACTGGATTTGCATCCCGAATACCCATCCAAGAAAGAATGAGGTGTCTCGCTAATCGCCCAACATCCGATCAATGAAGGGCAAGGAAATGATCTTTATGGTGGTCAGTTCGCCTTCCTCGTAATCATACCCTCCATCCTCGCCACGTTTGGCTGGAATTCAATTTTATTTCTTCTGCATTAAGTATCACAAGAAACCTACCCTTCTCGGGAACTCACATGGACCTGGCTCACCCAAGGACTATCTCGAAATTGCACAGATAAAACCAACATCTCACAATCCGAGTACCTCCTTCCTGACTACTTCCTTCATCACTGGATTCAGCCTATGTTCTACGATGGCTTCAAGTTTCTTTCTCTAAGAGAATTTTCAGGCATGCAATCACTGACTAATACCTCAACTCTTCACGTAATTGCTATATAATTTTTACGCTTCTTTAAGATTTTCATGAACCTTCTGCTCCTCAAAGATCACTAAGTCTAGCAGAGATAATCACCGGTTTTCTTTGGTGATTCTAAGTAAGCATACTTCAAAATGACTGGCAACTCTTTCAACACTAGCCCTCTTTCACCGGTTTCGATGAATTTCCCCTTTTTCTATTATTTTCCTTTGTCATTCGCTTGCCAGCTCAACACGTTTATAGAATGAAAACTGTAAGGACAATCGTAGTAGTCATCTTCAATATATCGGGAATTTATCTCTTTTCATCGATAAAAATTGAAGCATTACAATCATCAGGAACATCGTGGTCAGAGTATAGGCATCATCAACTACATTGTAATTTTCCATTCATGTTCGTATTCAGACATGCTTTTGATCAAGTTGAAAGCAGCAGCTTCCTCTCCAACCCTCAAGGTAAGAACTCCTTATGTCGATCGTGGCAGCTCCAATAGCTAGAATGGTCTCCCCACAGTGTGGGTACTTGTGAATCTTTTCCATGTCCGTAATGATGAAGTCTAATGGGAAAACAAATTCTCCCAACAAAGGACCAAAGACATCTTCCAAGACTCCTTCGTAGTTTTACCATCGATCTGCTCATTTGAAGAGTCATAATGGTGGAATAATCCTCCCCAAACTTAATTGCTTGGCAACGTAAAAGAGGCACTCCATTTATACTAGCTTCTGAGTCACAGAGAGCTTTCTGGAATTCAACTCCTCCAATGATGCAAGGAATTGTAAAACTCCCTGGATCCTTCATCTTTTCTGGCAATTCTTTCTTTATCACAGCACTGCAAGTAGCAGTGAGATTCACAATCCCTTTTTCTACTATCTTTCTTTTCTTGCTCAGTATGTCCTTCTGGAATTTTGCATAGAGTGGCATCCGAGTCACCACTTCAGAAGGGCATACTGATCTCTAGCTTCCAAAGGTTTTCAAAATTTGCAACCGTCTTCTATCTGTGATTCGTACTGTGGGAATGGACTACATCTGGGAAAGGCCTACAGATGTCCTTCCTCGTCCACTCCTTCTTTCTTTTCTCTCCAGTATTTTCCTTTCTGTAGTTTCTTCTTCTTTGCCAGCCATTCATTTTTTCTTTCATCTTTCTAACCCTTCCACTTACCATGCCATGCGCCAGCCAGGTCACTGGGAAGGTATCTTCCTCCGTTTTGCAGGTTAAAATACCGCCTCTACTTGTGTCTCCGTGTCTCTTTAGGGATTGGTGGTGTTCTCCAAAATTTGGAGAATTGGTGAAAATGCTTCCACTTCAGAACTTTTGTTAATGGAGGCTCAACAAATTTCTTATTATCCCCCCATGAACTCGCAAAGATCTCGTTTCTTCAAAAGATCAGCCCTCCTTCCGCCCCCGATACTCATTTCTCGTGTTCATTTCCTGCCGTTGTCGCTGAACCTGATGGCCGTTGATAACCCCGCTGAGGGCCTCTGGCCCATGCCTTGGCCTTGTGAAGCCCTCCACCATATGAGAAATTCTTATGGTTCCTCAAGTGTTGGTGATAATAAAGCCGCGTGTTAGTATTGGGTTTGAAATGGTAGTTTCTTGGCTCACCCATATACTTAACCTCTTCAGCATCATAGAATTGTTCTTCAGCAGCTCTCTCAGCACTTCCCTTCAATAACTCTCTTTCAACTACTCCTATCTCATGGGCAGTGTGTGTCTTCCTTTCGCTTGTCCATCCCGTGCATAATGGCGATCCACCCTGGCCTCCATGGTCGCCATCTTGCTCGCCCCAGCGATCCCCTTTCCTCTCAAGCCGTTTCCTGAAAACTAAGAAGGAGTTTTCATACGATTTAGCCAAGTCTTCAATCCACCTTTCGCCTCTTCAAAGACTTTTCGTTTGAATGCTCCACAACATGAAGCATCACGATCCCCTTTGATATATCATTCAAGGCATTATATACAATGTCCATCTCGAAATCTTCGTATCTATCCCATGCATTGGACATCTTCTCAAAGAACCGTTGAATCTTTCCCAAGCTACATGCTTTCATCTTCCCCGTCGAAACACAATGATTTCCCTCATTCCTCTCGAGGTGAGGTCAAGAATCTACCTAAGTAAAGCTCTCTACTAACTCCTCCCAAGTATCAACATAACCATATGGTAGATCCATACCATGTAGCCGCCAGATTCTTAGAGAGAATGGGAATATATGCGCTTGATGACTTCGGTCTCACCCCATTCAACTTCACCGTATAAATTTATCCCGAGAAATCTTCCCACGTGCTCGTTGGGGTCCTCAAAGGATGACCAAGAACCGATGTCGCCGACCACGTACTAGTGCCGTCTAAGCCCGAAATTATTTCGTGATCAATAGCCAGTCGCCCGACAAAAGACTGACTGACTGACACAGGTTTCTAGAAGTCCTCCATAGGCATCAAAGATTGGAGGCCTTCTAGTCAGCTTCTCTTATGTATTTCCATTCTCGATCCGTCTTCACCCCGCCATGGTCGAAGTTTTCTCGCCTTCTTTATCTTTCTCAAGCTTCAGTGTTCTCTCACTCGCATTCCTTAATCGCATCGTTCTGCTTCCTATGCATTAAAATTTTGTCCCCGAAATCAAAAACACACTTACATTAATAGGATTAGTCTGGCCAACAATATTTTCATGGTTTGTTAAAGGTTAGTGGCTAAAATAACCACACGTTTGAAAGCTATTTTTGTTCTTTTTCTTCAAAATGTCCAAATTAGCATTTCCTTCTTTCGTCTGAATATTGATTTACTAAATTCTTTCGATCCCCGGCAACGGCGCCATAAAACTTGTTGAGGCCAAAAGACATATACAAATTTATGACACTATTACCAAAGACTATTTCGTCTAACTCAACTAGGCCATAAAACTGTCGAAATACACATATACAAATTTATGACACTATTAACAAAGGACCATTGTCTAATCCCGGCAACGGCGCCATCAAAACTGCTGACTTCTACTATATATCTGGCACCCCTAGAGTAAATCATTTTCAATTTTGGTTTTCAGCCTAATATTCCCGTTAGCGCATAGGCTCCATTGGGCAATAAATGATATAGTCTCGTACATCGATCCCACAAGAGATCTCAAGCAAATTTAGATCAACTACCCTCGACACAAGCTCCATACTATTTGGACTATAACATGGCATTGTGATCCAAATTTTAAGCAGTCAAAATATACAAGTATAAGGAAAAAGAAATGATCAATCAAATAACCGAATTCCAAAGAATAAAGAATAATGAATAGTTAAGAAAAATAAAATGGAAACCGAATAGTTATCTTATGGGACACATCAAGAACACCGCTATTGTGAAGTATCAATTCCTGTGAGTTAACACCGATAAAACTGTTGTGCTTCCTGTGTTTTAAAATCGTCTACATGCGAGCAAGACAACCGATTCTCCACACTACAGTCATTATCTATCTTTCCGATTCTTCGAAGACAGGGAATTAGATGACTACTTTGGCTAGGATTTCCTTAATCCGGCATTTTTCTTTCTTTGCAATACTTCATACCCATTTTATGGACTCCGTAAACCTTAGCTCCAAGCATCTACTGGGCTAAAGGATATACAACTTCGGTTACTCTTCCTAAATTGTAAATAGATTACCCTCTCCTTGGATTAGATCTCAGCTAACACGGGATTGGCTTCACTATTCGAATTGAGGTGAACTCTCTGCTTGTTTAAATTGATAATTATTCAATCCTTTCTTGATTTCATGAGGAAGAGGATTTATCTAAGTAAACTTACAAGCTCATTAGATCTCTAATAGCAGTGTTAATATACCTTCAAGGAAATGTTCATAACTCGTATCTTCTGCGGTCACCGGGAGGACCTCCTTGAAATCGTGGAGGCGCAATGAAACAAATCTTAAAACGGGTATAAGAACCGACATTCGCATCAAAAACATTAAACCCATAACCGTAGTTAAATTCATAACCAAATTCACAAGCTGGAAACAACTAGCAGGAAGATAAATTATGACGATAGCATTCACTTAATGGAAGCCGGGTTTCTCAATTACCGTAATTACACACTACAACATTCTCTCATCATAAGAACAACCTGGTAATTTGAAACCGAAAAGTCGACCCGTAAATTTGTCTCGAACTTCAAACATTCCGTGTAGTACTTGAAAAGAATGACTCTATCGCCTTCTCGGTCAAAACGATAACATCCGTATCCAAAATAAAAAAAAATAAAGAAGATGAAAATAATTCCACCTATGTTCCACTTAAACAGAAAAGAAAAATAAAAGAAAAGAAAGAAAAGAAAGAAAATAAAATGAGTTTCCTGGCTACCCGCAGATCTGTTCTCGTCGCCCACCGCCTTCCTTTTTTTCCCGGGTAGTCAAGGCCTGGCAAGGCTTCTGGGCCCTAATTCCACAAAAACATTCTTTGTGGATTTCCGCGGACTAGCCCATGTTAATGCTCAGTCACACCTCAAATCCCTTGTCACATTAGTTAGTTTGGCACTTGTTGCAAAGATTTATCAATAAGTCATGACATTCCTTGTTTTCCTCAGCATCTTATGTCGCGACAAGGAATCTGTCGCGACATCATCCATGTCGCGACATCATCTCTTTGTCGCGACATCAACTTCTAAGTCTCGCAGCCTTTGAACCGGTGTCTTTTATGTCGCGACATCAACTTTGTCGCGACATCACTTTTTTGGCGCTCGCAGGTTTCACCATTGCCTCGATGTCGCCATTATCAATCCCTTGCCTACATCAGCCATGCCCTGCGCTAACCGATAAATGCTTATGTCGCGACATCAATCCTTTGTCGCTGACATCACTTTATGCCTCGCAGTTTCAATCGCTCGCTCCCGATGTCACACATCAATCCCTTGTCGCGACATCGCTCATGTCTTTGCAGTTCTTCAATCGATGTCTTCTTATGTCGCTGACATCAACTTTGTCATGACATCACTTTACGCCTCTCGTTGTGTTTCAATCGTTGCCTCTCGATGTCGCGACATCAATCCCTTGTCGACATCACTTCATGCCTTTGGTGTTTTCAACTGATGGTTCCCCGGCGTCGCGACATATCAACTTCGTCGCGATCAACTTAAGGAACCGCGAACCTTCAACCGAAAGCACGCCTTATGTCACGACATTGTCTTCTTTGTCGCGACATCAACTTATGTCTCTCGAGGCTTCAATCGTCGCTGGGTGTCGCTGACACGCCCTTCCGTCAGCGACAACAGCCTTAAGTCACAACAGCCATCTTTCAAACCCGCCATAGCTTCAAGGCGCTCTTGTCGCGACCTCCATCCCTCGTCTGACAACCTTGTCGCGATGATGTTTACGAGATCATTCCTTAAGTCTCTCGTTAGTCCTCGCCGCTTAATCTCAGGATCCCCGTCGACCAAGATCAAATTTCTTCACTTTTCCCGATACGGACATCATAACTGACTGCAAGCCCAAACGGCAACATTAGTTAACCAATTGCTTTCATTCCCGCCTCGCCATTTTCATTTGCCCACCAATTGCCGTGATTTTTTCATCGTTTTTCTTCTTTCTTCACACTTCGCGCAATAACAAATTGGTGAGTTTCTTCATATTTCTGCATATTAATTATTCTTTTTCAGATGAAAATCAAACAGAAAAATGGATTAAAAATAGATGACTTTTAAGCTCATCAGTGGCCATTTTTACTCACGTATTGGTCTCATGATATGAGACTCACAAGTTTCCGCAGCGTCGATTTCGTGGTCAATGGGATTCCCGAAATGGGGCCAGCCACAGCCTTGGTATCGTATACAGGTATATTTAGCATCTAGGCTTGAGGGACTTGTGCTTAGGCTATGGTCATTAAGGTATAAGAGCATCACAATTTGGTTTAACTTAGATCAGTGAATTAGGTAAACGATTACCTAGGACTCGATGGGCACAGGTTAGATCATGCATTCTGATGATTGTTACTTGATTATGTGTTGTGTGAAATTGTATGCTTGGTGAATAGCATATAGGAAAAAATGTTGAATACTAGGGTTGAGAAAATATAGCCCCTAAGTTTGAGGTTTAAGGTTTGTTTGAGGAAATTTGGACATAATGGTCTAGAAATAAATGAAAAAAAAAAAAGAATTTCTGGACAGTAGTTCCAGTTTTTGAACATAAACAGAGGTGTTTTGTGGAATTTTGGAAGATTATTCTAGTTTTTGCATAAGAAAAAAAAAAGAGTTTTAATTAAGCTCTTTAAATTGTGAAATATATATAAACAACAGGTTTATATATTTTGGTAGTTGGAGAGTCAAACTACTGCATCTTAGGAGTAGCAGGTGACACACCCCCACCCCCTTCCGGCGGCGGGCGTGCCGACCACTCACCATAAATCCCCAACCGTTACCTCTAACAACTAGAAACTCCTGTGAAGCGAAGCCGTATTGCTTGCTTAAACCTCTTATAAAAAATTTTCTTTTATTTATAACTCAGGATTTGGTAAAATCTTAGTAGCGGAAAACTTCGGCAGAATGACGGCTGCACCTAGTAAAATTCCAAATCCTGTATACATCCAATTTACACTATATCCAAAATATGGCAACCAGCATACTAACACATTCTCACAACTAACTATACTATGTACATACATATGTTCCAATATACATATTCAAAGTATGTTCTTACAAAATATAATTAATACACAGCACTTATATTGATGTCAGGACAAATCCTATTGTGCTCCAAATACTCTGCGCATCTGTACCCGGAAAATAGTTTTTGAAATATTGAAATAATGAGCTAAACGAGTTCAGTGAGGTATGTTTATAAAAGGTTTTGCCCGAAAACCCAAAACTCCGTAAAACTTTTCATAATATTTTCCAGAAGCTTTACTTTGCTTTGCTTGCTTTAAAAGTTTCTAAAACTTTTCTTTGCTTGCTTGCTTTTGTACTTGCTTGCTTGCTTTATTTTGCTTTTCTTTAAAAGCTTGTAAAACTCTTATTTCTTGCTTGCTTAGAAGTTTATAAAACTTCTCATAATTTTTCTTGCTTGCTTGCTTTATCTTGCTTGAAAAGTTTCTTAAAACCTTTCACAAACCTTTGCTTTAAAAGTTTCTCAAAAATTTTTCATAAAAACGGGAGCCTGTGCTCAACCGTATGCTTTGAAATAAAACGGGAGCCTGGGCTCAACCGTTTGCTTTAAAATCCTTACCGTGAGCTTGGCTCAATCGACGCTTTGAAATCTAACCGGAGCCCTCGGGCTCAACCGCTTGTTTAAACCTCCGAAGCCTCGGGCGACCGGGAACCAATGGTTGATTTTTCGAAATCGTATATCATGCTTGTAAAACAACCACCGGAGGCCTATTTTTGCTTGCTTGCACTTAGTGAACACGCAGTCCTGCGTCACCGTGCCGGTGGAATGACCTTTCATTCACGTCACTTTTTTCCTATGAATATGGTGGGAATTGACCTCGTGTCGCCATCACCATACTTAGTTAGAGCTCATAACCTTATATACTCGTATCGCGGACACGGTCTCCTTTAAATGCATGATGGGCGTCCTAAGTTTGCCGACCGTGCAAAACTACAATACATGTATGAGATCCTAACACCACCGTGCACGTACCTTAATACCTCCGACCTAGCTGCTTGCTTAGAACTAGGAAGGCCTGGTTTTCTCAAACTTTCTTTGCTTGTTTGCTTGCTCTTTGTAAAATGGTTTTACAATTTAAAACCATTTGCTTACTTGCTTGCTTGCTTGAAAAATGGTTTAATTATTCAAAACCATTTGCTTACTTTTTAACTCATTGCTTGCTTCTTGAAAATGGTTTGTAATCAAAACCATGAAATACCAGTATAAAACAGTTTATAACTATAATAATAATACACTAGTATTTGGAAAATGAGTTTAGAACACTCACCTCCTTGCTTGCTAAACTTGAGAGCACGATTCCACTACCTTTCCCGCCTTTGCATTTAACCTACATCCTCAACCAAATACAAATCCGCTCTACGCACGTGATAATTTTAACGTACTTCCTTTTACTTAGTCACTATCTCTTTGTACTCTTTTAAATCTAAGGTGCTAAGGGTTCTATTCCAACTGGAATCACCCAATTCGGAGCACCGACACTCAAGTTACGTCCGAAACAACTCGGACTACTCTATGTCCAAAGCTGGAACCAGAATTTGGCTTGTACATGGCCCCACTTTGAGTGAATTTTTAGGACCCTTACGAACAGAATTTGACGATATCTATTTCTTTAGGTTTGGTTCTCCTTGAAGTCTAGTTTAAGTAGCCACTTGAATCACTCAAATCAGATAAGAAATAAGCAAGTTATGGTTAAAATACAAAAACTGGTCGAAATAGGAAAAGCAGAACAGGGTGTACCGGTACACCCTGAACATGTACCGTTACACTTTTGCCTCTGGTGGGGTGTACCTAAGACACCAGGATCGTTCATGCACCGCACACCTTCCAAATTTGCCCGCATTTGCTTCTTGCCACTTTTGCTACCAATTAACATCATACAACTTATAATTCATATACCTCAAGAATTATCATGGAATTCATCTTAAACCACTTCACAACTTAAATTGGTGGTTTGGAACCTCAAACCACAAACCTTAGGTGAAAATCCAAGAATCAACCTAGGTCCACCATTCTTTTTAAACATCATATAATGTGATGATTCCCATGTTTATTTTCTCTCTCCCACTGGGGTTTTACTCTCATAACCCCAACAATTCAAGAGTTTATGTGCTCTTTGCACAAAACCTAGACCAAAGGAGCATCTAATCTCCATACCAAAGCCCTAGGAATCCAATACACTTGATTCTAAGACAACAACATACCTGATTTTTGGGCTTCTCCTCTTCCTTCTTTCTCCTCTCTTCCTCTTCTTGCTCTCTCTTTCTCCTCTACGGTTTTGCTAGGGCAAACTTTTGAGACCAAATGAATTTTGCTTTTGTTTTTCCCATTATTATAATATCAACTTATCATAAATTGCAACTAGCCCTCATTCCCAAATTTTTGTAATTGTAACTTACTTTATTTGTACTATGGCCCATCTCTACACTTAATGATTTTCATATTTATATCCTATTTGCTAAATGACCATTGTACCCTTGTTCTCATACACAAATCCCGGGTTCCATAATTTATCATTTCCTACTTTAGTCTCCCAAAATACTATAATGATACTTGGTACTCGATAGCCAACCCTTACGTGATCATGTACCGTACACTTTCTGACTGGGTGTTACAAAAATCCTCCCTTCCTAGGAACATTGGCCCCGAATGAATAAACTAAACTCCAAAAGTAAGGAAAGGAAAATACCTCCTCCGGAAATAAGTGAGGGTACTGATGATGATTCGGGGCCTCTGCCCAAGTAGCCGCTCCCTCTCATGATTCTTCCATAAAACTTTAACTAATGGAATCACTTTGCTTCTCAACACCTGTTCCTTGCGATCTACAATCTGCACAGGTATCTCCTCATAAGTCAAATTCTTTTTTAGCTGCAATGGTTGCTCTCTCAATACATGTGAAGGATCCGGAATGTATTTCCTTAACATCGACACATGGAAAGTATCATGAATCCTTGATAACTCTGGGGGTAACTTCAACTTGTGCTACAGTCCCACCTGCTCACCCATAAGGTCCAATATACCTCGGACTAAGCTTGCCTCGTTTCCCAAATCTCAACACACCTTTCCAAGGTGAAATCTTCAAAAAGACTTGGTCACCTATCTCAAACTGCAAGTCTCTACGACGGTTGTCCGCATAGCTTTTCTGTCTATCTCTTGCTATCTTCAAGTTATCACGAACAACTTTCACTCTTTTTCCGGCGATCTCGCACTAGCTTAGGCCTACTAGTCTTCTCTCACCAACCCTATCCCAAGACACCGGAGTCCCTACATTTCGCCATACAATGCTTCAAATGAGCCATTTCATACCGGGGCTTGATAGTTACTGCTGTAGCAAACTCCATTAGTGCCAAGTGAGTATCCCAACTTCCTTGAATTCCATTACACAAGCTTCTCAAAGATATCCCTCTAATGTTCGAATAGTCCTTCTCGACCGCCATCCGCTCGAGGAGTGAAATGTTGTGCTAAATGTAGGCGAGCACCTATCACGTCTCAGAACTAGGGCCAAACCTCGATGTGGAACCTGGGGTCTCGATCTGAAACTATCGAAACTGGAACCCCATGAAGTCTCACTATCTCATCTACATACAGTTTGGCCAACTTTTCCAAAGAATCCTCAACATTAACTAGTAGGAAATGAGCAGACTTCGTTAATCGATCTACTATCACCCATATTGCATCATGTTTCCTCTGAGTACGTGGAAGACCTGTAACAAAATCCATAGTAATCTTCTCCCATTTCCACCGGGAATGTGGAGTAACCCAACGGCCTCTCGATGCTCGCCTTACCCGTCGACAAGTTAGGCACCTAGAAACGAAACTCTGCGACCCACTCTTCATCCCATTCCACCGCAATGTTCTTTCAAAGTCCCAGACATCTTGGTACTCGATGCATAGCATATGCAAGAGGAATGTGCTTCTTCCATAATTTCTCTCGCCGCTATACTCTGGCACACACATTCTCTGACCTTTCACTATCATGCCATCATCTCTAATCTGGAACTCTGCTTTCTTTCCCTTTTCTATCTCTTCCTTAAGCTTAATCATTTGTGGATCCCGTGACTGCCCTGCTAGAATCTGATCCACTAGAAGCGGTCTAACATGAAACGTGGCCAACAAGGCTCCTGAATCCTCAACCTCCAATATCACCCCTAATGCTCTTAGATCCACTAACAGTGGAAGATAACCTGATCTCATGTGAGACAAAGAACTCTCTGGTCACCTACTCAAGGCATCTGCTACGACATTAGCTTTTCCCGGAGCTGGTACTCGATAGTGCACGTGAGTCCTTAATCAACTCGAGCCATCTTCTTCCTCGTGTTTAACTTTTTTGGGTGAAAAATATAGCTGAAGCACTTTGTGATCCTGTAAAGATCCTACAAGGAACAATCTACAGTGCATGTCTCCAATTTCAGCAAACACGACTCAAAGTAGCTCTAAGTCGTGTGTCGAGTAATTCTCTTCATGCTTCTTAGCTGCCTAGAGGCATATGCAATCACCCTATCATTCGCATCAAACACAACCAAGGCCTCACTGAAGCATCACTATAAACCACAAATCCATCTCTCTTCCATTAAGCAAGCTAAACCTGGAGTCGAAGCTTCAATCTACCTCAACTCTTCGAAACTCTTGACAGACATCACCCAATCATACTTAACCTCTTTCCCTTGTCGCCTTGGTCACAATGCTATCTTGAGAAATCCTCAACAAACTTCCTATAGTACCTCAAGTAAACCAAGTGAAGCTCCTGACCTTCGACACATTCTTTGGTGGTTTCCACTTACCACTCAAGTCATTTTCCGGGGATCCACACTCACACCACTATCCGAAATCACATGACCTAGAATGCCACCTGCTTCCAGCCAAACCGATTCCCCGTCAACTCGCATACAACCTGCCTTCCCTTAGGTCTGCACAATCCTCAGGTGTTCTGAGTGTTCCTCTGAACTACCTGAATACACTAGAATATCATTAATAAAAACTATGATAAACCTATCCTAATACGGCTGGAATACTCGGTTCATCAAATCCATAAACGCTGTTGGAGCATTAGTCAAGCCAAATGGCATCACCAAAAATTCATAATGCCTGTAGCGTGTCCTGAATGCTGTCTTGGGTACATCACTCTCCTGCACTCTTAACTGATGATACCCCGACCTCAAGTCTATCTTGGAGTATACTCGAGATCCTTGGAGTTGATCAAATAACTCATCGATTCTAGGGAGGATACCGGACATGATGGTAACTCTATTCACCGCCTTCTGTAATCTATACATAACCGCAAACTCCCATCTTTCTTTTTCACGAAGAGAACCTGAGCTCCCATGAGGATATGCTCTAATGAATCCTTTACTCAACAATTTAACTGAGTCTAAGCCTCAACTCGCGCAGAGCCATCCTATATGGAGGAATGGAAACGTCTGGCCTCGATCAAATCAATGGTGAACTCCACTTCTTTCTCGTAATCCCGCAATATCATCCGAAAATACATCCGGGAACTCTAACAACGGAATATCATCCAATATGGTCCCTCCTTCCCGTCTCCACCATAAGCTAGATAACCCCGACAACCTTACGCAAAGATTCTCTCGTGCTATCACGGCGGAGATCATACAGAAGATAACTCTACTTATTCCTATGAACTTTACCTCCAATAGCCTATTCAGCCTTTTACTTCCTTTTTATAACAACTAATGTGGGCTTCATGGCGACACTAATCCATACCGAGAACCACATCGAAGTCCCTCATATCTAAAGCTAAGATTCGCCGGAACTCCTGGCCCCTCAATCGAACTCTACTATCGACTACTTTGTCTCGCGAACCCGGATCTCCAGCCGAAGGGAAACTCTCATACGTAATCTCTAATGGTCAATCTCATTTGACAACGATCTAAGAATGGCTTGATGCAAATGGTCTTTGAGTTCTGTCCATCATGATATGAACGTCATGATAGAATAATACCAAGTGATCATGGACCTGAGTCAAGATTCAGACATCTTGCCGGTCACAAAGATATACTCGCCCGAAAGGGCTCGTCAGATCCCGGGCATTGCCTCTCACTCACTCATTGCTTACCTCGCCGCAACCGTGGCCGGTCCCTCTGCTGGTAACCTCTCCCGATGACCTCCGCAGGCTCATTATCTCTAGACCGGGTAGCTGGGGATCAAGAACATGTTTTCGCACAATCACCGAGGGCACTCCCCAATGAAATGAGCCTTCCCGGCCGTGGAAACACCCCCATCGAATCTCCTACATTCCCATGGTGTCGCTTTCGACATATATAACATACGTATAATTGGGTGCCACCGCGAAGCAACCGGGGCCTCACTAACTCGACTAGAGATAGCTCCTCGACCGCACTCCTACTCTATAACCTCACTCTTTCTTTCGTTGTACCGTCCCGAGCTTTGTTGGGATGTGCCCAGGCACTCCTCTTACTCTACTTTCCAAATTCACTCGATACATGGTCAGAAGTGCTTCGCTCCACTCTCGCAGCGACCTCAACTGGGGTCCCCAAATCTATTCCGAGGAACTACCGATAAATGCACTCCTGATCCTAAGGTCAGAGTCCTAATAAAACCTTTTGCACCAGACTTCATCCGCTTGAATATAGGAACCAATCTAATCCAGTTCCGAGAACTTTCATACTTCTGATACACGACATACTTTTTTTGCTCCAACTTGAAGAACCTCACTTTAACCTATGACTTTGAGGAAAGAACCCATCGCTGAATTCCTGCTGGAATTTGTCCCATGATATGTTAATGATACCTCCTCTCACGGCATCCCGTCACCTTAGCCCCGTCTTCCATTAGAAAACTCGGAAAACAAGACTCTTGCTCATCCGTGCAGCCCATAACCCATAAACCTTATCGACTCGGTCTAACCATGACCAAAGTCGCTTCTCAATCACCATCGCGCCACATATGGCTTGGCGCCCGCTTTTGTACTCTTCTCTATTGACCCTGCTCTTCCAAACCTCCCTAGGTGGCAGCGTGAGGTCGCTGACCGGGCCGACTCCGGCCCTATGGCTACCATCTCACCTCAGCCACCCATCAGCCGTAAACAATCCTTAGCACTTGAGTCTCTCTCTCCGGTGGCCTGGGAGGAACCAACCCGAATCTGCTAAGTGAGTCGATTCATAGAGGCAGAGTGGAACCCACACGCCTATCCCTCTCTCAGCATCAGACGCTCGCACACCGCTCGAACGAATTCTCCTAGGATGACCCTCACGCCCTTCCCGACATAGTGCCGTACTACCCAAAATATCAACTGTTTAATACTTTGAATCACTTCATATGTATGTACTTTGAACTTAAACATGCATGGTTGCCAATAACCTAGCTCTGATACCACCCTGCGTGGTATCATCTCTCCTCAAGTCCTAGGTTATTATATACAACCTGCTCTGATACCACGATGACACACCCCCACCCCCTTCCGGCGGGCAAGTGTCGGCCACCCACGTAAATCCCCAACCTACCTCTAACGACTAGAAACTCCCGTGAAGCGGTCGTATTGTTGCCAAACCTCCTATAAAATTTTTCTTTTATTTATAACTCAGATTTGGTAAAATCTTAGTAATGAAAACTGGCAAAGCATGACTCACGTAATCTAGTAAAATTCCAAACTCGTATACATCCAATTTACACTATATCCAAAATATGGCAACCAGCATACTAACACATTCTCACAACTAACTATACTATGTACATACATATGTTCCAATATACATATTCAAAGTATGTTCTTACAAAATATACTAATACACAAAGACTTATACTCATACCAGTCAATCCTATTGTGCTCCAAATAGCCTCATGCACTGTACCTGGAAAATAGTTTTAAATACGAAAATAATGAGCTAAACGAGCTGAGTGAGTGTATGCTTTTATAAAGGGTTTTGCTTTTCCGGAAAACCTCAAAACTGTAAAACTTTCTTTTACAATATTTTCCGTAGTTTACTTGCTTTTGCTTGCTTTAAAGTTTCTAAAACTTCTTGCTTGCTTCGCTTTGTACTTGCTTGCTTGCTTTATTTTCGCTTTTCTCTTTAAAAGCTTCAGAACACTCTTATTTCTCAGTTCATGAAGTTTATAAAACTTCTCATAATTTTTCTGGGCTTAGTTTATCTTGCTTGAAAAGTTTCAAACCTTTCACAAACCTTGCCAAAAGTTTCTCAAAAACTTTTCATAAAAATGGGAGCCGTGCTCAACCTAAGATGTTTTGAAATAAAACGGAGCTCCTGGCTCAACCAAGCCATTTAAAACTTCTCCGGAAGCCTGGGCGACCAAACCAATGGTTGATTTTTCAAAACTGTATATCATGTTTGTAAAACATCAACCACTGGAGGCCAATTTTTGCTTGTTGTACCCTAGTGAACACTGAACCTCAGGCTCAACCGTGCTCTGAAAGACCTTGTCTCAGCTCGCCACCTTTTTCCGTGAATGGTGGAATTGGACTCGTGTCGCCGTCACCACATAATTTAGCTAGAGCTCATAACCCATACCCCATGCCACGGTCTCCTTTAAATGCATGATGTATGTCCTAAGTTTGCCGACTGTGCAAACCACAATGCATGTATGAGATCCTAACACCACCGTGCACGTACGGAATACCTCTGACCGGTTGCTTGCTTAGAACTAGGGAAGACCTTGTTTTCTCAAACTTTCTTTGCTTGCTTGCTTGCTTGCTTGCTCTTTGTAAAATGGTTTTACAATTTCAAACCATTTGCTTGCTTGCTTTCTTGCTCTTTGTAAAATGGTTTTACAATTTCAAACCATTTGCTTACTTGCTTGCTTGCTTGAAAAATGGTTTAATTATTCAAAACCATTTGCTCTTTTCCTTGCTTGCTTGAAAAATGGTTTAATTATTCAAAACCATTTGCTTACTTTTTAACTCATTGCTTGCTTCTTGAAAATGGTTTGCAATCAAAACCATGAAATACCAGTATAAAACAGTTTATAACTATAATAATAATACACTAGTATTTGGAAAATGAGTTTAGAACACTCACCTCCTTGCTTGCTGGAAACTTGAGAGCACGATCTTCCACTACCTTCCCGCCTTTGCATTTAACCTACATCTCAACCAAATACTCAAATATTAATTGCCTAATGCACGATAATTTTAACGTACTTCCTTATACTTAGTCACTATCTCTTTGTACTCTTTTAAATCTAAGGTGCTAAGGGTTCTATTCCAACTAGAATCACCCTTACGAACAGAATTTGACGATGTCTATTTTAGGTTTGGTCTTACTGAAGTTCATAGTTTGCAAATTAATTTGACCTAATTAAATCTGGATAAGAAATGAGCAAGCATACAAAATACAAAAACTGGTCGAAATAGGAAAAGCAGAACAGGGTGTACCGGTACACCCTGAACATGTACCGTTACACTTTGCTCTTCGGGTGGGGTACCTAAGACACCACTGCTCATGCACCTAAGACACCTTCCGAAATTTGCCTGTGATTTGCTTCTTTTGCCACTCTTTGCTACCAATTAACATCATACAACTTCTCTATAATTCATATACCCAAGAATTATCAGAATTCATCTTAAACCACTTCAATCTAAATTGGTGGTTTGAACCTCAAACCACAAAACCTTAGGTGAAAATCCAAGAACTCAACCTAGGTCCACCAATTCTTTTTAAACATCATATAATGTGATGATTCCATGTTTATTTTCTCCCAATTGGGGTTTTACTCTCATAACCCCAACAATTCAAGAGTTTATGTGCTCTTTGCACAAAACCTAGACCAAAGGAGCATCTAATCTCCATACCAAAGCCCTAGGAATCCAATACACTTGATTCTAAGACAACAACACACCCGAGCTTCGGGCTTCTCCTTCCTCTTCTTCCTCTCTTCCTCCTTCTGTTTCTCTTTCTCCTCTACGGTTTTGCTAGGGCAAACTTTTGAGACCAAATGAATTTTGCTTTTGTTTTTCCCATTATTATAATATCAACTTATCATAAATTGCAACTAGCCCTCATCTCTTAAATTTTGTAATTGTAACTTACTTTATTTCACTACGGCCCATCTCTTGCTCCTACTGATTTTCATATTTATATCATATTTGCTAAATGACCATTGTACCCTTGTTCTCATACACAAATCCCGGGTTCCATAATTTATCATTTCCTACTTTAGTCTCCCAAAATACTATAATGTGATACTTGGTACTCTTATACACCCCTACAAAGATTACGTACCGTACACTTCTCGATTGGTGTTACGTTAAGCTTTGTAGAGGCTATTGGAATATTTTGAAAAAAAAAATATTAGGAAATTTTTTCTGAGGTTTTACAATATGTAAAACAGAAAAAAAAAAAAAAAAAAAAAAAAAAAAGAGAAATAATAATTGTCTAAGGTTCTACTGGAAGATTTGAAAAAAACGTGCAGAAGGAAGTCGACGGGCTACTCGCCCATTTTCCGCCAGGTCGTGATGTTGTGCTTGTATCGCGACAGCAGACAATGTGCCGCACTAGGGCGCGTGACACCCGCCCGTCTGTTGTCAAGACGCAACACAAGGCATGACACGGCAGGGGTACAAGGCGACACGATCGCAACAAAGATCGCGACACGCCGCTAGCATAGCCAGCGACAGCGCACAACGCGTGCGACATGGGTTTTGTATCATGACACAATTTTTGTGTCGCGACAGGGGGGCAGCATGTGCGCGTGACACGACGCTACGACACGGCGCTACCGCGGCGACACGGCACTGTGCGCACGCGACACGTCGTTAGGTGTGTGTACACTATTTATTAGGTGCACCAGGTACACACGACTCAGCTTTGACACAAGCAGTAATCGCTTAGTGGTCACCGTTGGATCATTGTTCATGGACACTGTTCATGAATACTGTTCACGGGGTTTTAAAAAAAAAAAGAGTACAAAATAAAATAAAATTTTTATTTGTGTATGATTTGATATATGGGATGTTTATCTTGCATTACCTATGAATGCATCGACGTTGTGTATGATTTTTTTTTTTTTTTTCGGTATGTGAATAGTGTCTCGGGGCTGCATTTACACCCTTAGAGATACTTCATTAAAACTCAACTTGCCATTTGACATGTGTAGATGGCTAGTCGCGGGAGAGGACGTAGAGGTCGTCTACAAGGTGCTAGTCAAACACTACCGGCTTTTGACCAGCAGACTTTTGTTGAGGCCGTAGGGGTTGCAGCTGCTGCCTTTGCACAGGCTAGCGCAGTTGGGGGACAAGGAGGTCTGAGTCACCTCTAAAGATTCAGGTCCCATCATCCTCCTACGTTCATAGGGGGAGGAGATTCGATGGTGGCGGACCATTGGTTTATGCAGGTGGAGAAGATATTGGAGGCGAAGGAGATTACCTCCAATACGACTAGATCGCACCAGCCTTATTCCGGGCCTGCAGGGCGAGGTCATGGTGGAACTATGAAGACCCTAGGAACTGGAGGCAATGACATGGGCTGAGTTCTATGAGCTGCTCATGGGCAAGTATTTTCCGGCCACTGCTAGACATGCCAAGGCCCGTGTGTTCCTGTAGGAAGTAGGGGGCTGAATGTGATGGAGTATGTATTGTGTTCACTGAAAGAAGGCTTCATTGTTTCCATGATTATAGGGCGCACCCTGCCAAGGTCGATTTGAGAATGGACTGAGATTGTCCATTCGTGTAGGATTGTAGGACCCGCCTACAAGACATGGACTCTATGGTTGGGACCGCCATGACCATAGAGAAGGATGGGAGGATGCACCTGAGCACTCCTGGATATGTGTTGGTGGCAAGAGGAAGGAGAGCGCCTTCTTCCGCTCAGAAGAAGCACGCTTTCTAGTTCACGTGGGTTCCAGAGCCGCGACCATCCGGGGCTTCCAGACGGATCGGGAGCTGCCAGCCGGGAAGATGGTGTGCTACCATTGCCGCCAGCCTCCTGGCCGGGTGAGGAGGGATCGCCCCAAAGACTGTGGATCCTGTGGTTTCGGGACAACGCAGCCCCGCCGCTGTGGGACATGAGCGATAGCTTATTCCTCCGCACCCTAGTATGGGCCGAGGAGCCAAGACAATCTCGTGGAGCTGCACGGGCACCTCCCCGCATACTGCTAAAAGCCGTAGAGGCTGTGTTATGAGCCGAGGCAGAGGACGAGGCCCACATACAGGGACGTAAGGGGTTCAGGGGCGGCCTATCACACATCCCACTCAAGAACTGAAACAGAGCAAACTGTGCTGCAGGTTATTTGCTATCTCACGTATGGGTATGAGTGTTATTTGATTCGTGTTGCATTCATTTATCAAGATTAGTTGTGATAGAGTTGGGCTTAGAGGTTAAGGCCTTAGAGGAGCCCTTGTATGTGAGTTCTCCCCTAGGGATTAGGGCGAGGATAGGGATGATATGTCGACGTTGTGAGCTAGAGATCTCTGGGATTCTGCTCACAGTGGACCTGAGGGTTATAGACATGTCAGAGTTCGACGTCATCCTTGGGATGGATTTGTTAACGGCATACAGAGTCGTCATCTAGTGTAAGTGTAGGAGGGTTACCGCTTACACACAGGACGGTACTTGTGTTACGTTTCAGGGGGACAAGCAAGATATTTTTCCCCAGACGGTGTACGA
Organism: Tetrastigma voinierianum; assembly: GCA_016808115.1. Taxonomy (NCBI): domain Eukaryota; kingdom Viridiplantae; phylum Streptophyta; class Magnoliopsida; order Vitales; family Vitaceae; genus Tetrastigma; species Tetrastigma voinierianum. The sequence continues at coordinate 802,396 of JAEQBH010001147.1, read as the reverse complement.
GTCCGTGTGTTCACGACAAGCAGGTTGGCTAACAAGCCTTACCCTTGGGGACGAGGTGAGACCGAACTTAAATCTACCTCGAGTAGTTTGCGAGTATGAGGATGTTTTTCCGGATGAGCACGGATTGCCTCCGAGGGTCAGAGACTTCGTGATCGAAAGTTACACCTCGGTACTTCACCCATCTCTATGACTGCATAGGACGGCACCCGCTGAGTTACAGAGCCAAGGTCCAACTACAAGAGTTACTGGTCAAGGGATGTATAGGCTGAGCACTTCACCATGGGGCGCTCCGGTTCTATTTGCGAAGAAGAAAGACAGGACCCTTCGACTGTGCATTGACTACAGATAGTTGAACAAGGTTACGATCAAGAATCGGTACCTATTGCCGAGGATTGATGACAAGTTTCATCAGCTGAGAGGAGCACGAGTCTACTCCAAAATAGACCTTCGCATTGGTTACCATCAGCTGAGGGTTAAGGAGACAGATATCCCTAAGACAGCGTTCAGGACATGATATGGGCACTTTGAGTTCACGGTGATGCCCTTTGGATTGACGAATGCGCCAGCGGCATTCATGAATCTCATGCATAGGGTATTCCAACCCTATTTGGATCAGTTTGTCGTGGTTCGGATGACATTTTGATATACTCCCAGTTAGATAGGGAGTATGAGGATCACTTGAGGATTGTTTTACGCTTGCCGAGACCATCAACTATGTTGCTCCAAGAAGTGCGAAGTTTGGCTTATTGAGGTGAGATTTCGGGACACGTGGTGTCGCCTTTCTCGGGAGTGTCGACCCGTAGAAGGTCGTAGTTTGTGATGAGTTAGGAGAGACCAAGTCGCCTTCAGATACGAGTTTCGATTGGCCCCAGACAGAGATTCATTGAGGATTTCTCCCATTGGCAGCACCTATGACGAGATTAACCCGGAAAGGGGTCAAGTTTGATTGGGATGACCGATGCAAGGAGGCATTCCAGGAGTTGAAGAGGAGGCTTACTTCAGCTCCTATCCTGATAGTCCTGATTGGGGACGTGGGTACACAAAGGTGGCTGATGTCAAGGCCTGACTAGATGTGTTTTGATGCAGTCCGGGAGGGTAGTAGCTTATGGTTACTGCCAGTTGAAGAATCATGAGCAGAATTACCCCACACATGACATGGAGTTAGAGGCTATAGTCTTCGCCTTGAAGATTTGGCGCCACTACTTATATGGCGAGTAGTTCGAGGTGTACTCAGACCACAAAAGTCTGAAGTATATTTTCACGCAGTGGGACCTCAATATGACGCAATGCAGATGGATGGAGTTCTTAGAGGATTATGACTTCACTTTGCATTACCATCCTTGTAAGGCAAATATGGTTGCTGATGCACTCAGTTGGAAGTCACGGGGAGCATTGGCTAGTATAGCTTCCCGGGAATGGCGGATGCTCGACTGTGACGCTTTAGGCTACAATACAAATGGAAAGCAGCTCAAGGTACGCAGTTTAGTAGCTACACTGCCTCATTGAGTAGAGGATCGAGTCCTAGGATAGGACGGAGATAGTGTCCATTAGAGACCGTACGCTTCGTGCATAGGTGATGAGAGCCGACCATCCACGATGGTAGTCTTTAGCATGTGAGGACTGCAAAGGGTTCCCTAATTGACCGATTTGAGAGAGGAGGTTCTCAGAGAGTTTCACTGCTCTCAATTTGTCGTGCATCCTGGTGGCATGAAGATGTACCAGGATCTTCGTCGCCAGTACTACTGGAGCGGGATGAAGAGACACGTAGGGGACTTTGTTCAACGATGTCTCACGTGTTAGCAAGTTAAGGCTAAGCACCAGAAGCTAGCAGGGCTACTTCAGCCATTGGAGGTGGCTGAGTGGAAGTGGGAACAGAGGCATGATGCGGTGTGGGTGATAGTAGACCAGTTCACAAAGTCGGCACATTTCCTAGCCGTGCGGATGACCTTCACATTAGAGGAGTTCTGCTGGTTGTATATTCGAGAGATCGTCCGGCTACATGGAGTACTAAGGTCCATGTCCGGACGAGACTGACGCTTACGGCGCACTTTTGGAAAAGCTTCTAAAAGGCTATGGGTACACGGCTGACCATGAGTACAATCCTCCACCCACGCATGCATGGTCACCGTGAGAGGACCATACAGTTCCTAGAGGACATGCCGCAAGCATGCGTCCCGAATCATAAGGGTAGTCAGCGAGAGCATTTGCCTCTAAGGGAATTCCGCTTATAACAATGGGCCACAGTAGTATACGTATGGCACCCATGAGGCGTTATGTGGGAGGCCATGCAGATCACCGATATGGATCGAAAGGAGATAGCTCCATCGGTCCCGACCGATAGAGACACTCTCCCGAGAAGGTGAGCTTGATACGACAGCGCTTCTCACTACGTAGCGCGTAAGAGCGGGCGCTGATGTGTACGACACTAATTCTGTAGTTTCTGGCGTCGAGATCACGCCTTCGGGCGTGATTTAAGAGGAGTGGTCGTGTTCGCAAACGCGGAAGCTATCGCCAAGGTTCATTAGACCTTTCAGATATTTCTTGAGAGGGTAGGCACCGTAGGTACCGTTAGTTTTACTCGCCGCATGTCGTGTCCATGAGGTATTTCACGCCCATGCTCCGAGGTACACTGCATCCAGCTCATGCAAGTGATCGGGAAAGATTGAGGTTGACACAAAATGGACCTCGAGGAGGATCAGTGCGCATTATGTATAGATGGGATCAGCCAGACGCAAGATCGCGATACTTAAAGGAAGTAATCGTGGCAACACCGTGGCGAGGAGGGCAAATACGGAGCGCGAGGACACGTAATGCTGGCCACCTATCCCTTCATGGATGAAGGCATTTGGTTTGGGTTTTAATGCTTAAATGACTAGTTTACATGCATGGCATAGTGCATGTTGCATATGCATGTGATTTGTTGTGATTGTACGGAATTTCGGGACGAAATTCTTTTAAGGGGAAAAGAATGTAAAACTCGAGAAAATTCTAATTTTCAAAAGTGGTAAGAATGGCCTCGGTCAAAAACTAGAATTTTTCTAGATCTCGTATGACTAAACGAACTTCACTGCTAGAATCGTCGCGAATCTAGCTACTACATCGAATTTCTTCACAAATTCGAAATAGTCTAATTTCAATGCTTTTCGAGGCACCAAGATAGCGAATGTGGCTCATATCACAAGAGCCCAAGGGGGAGACAAGTGTCAGACTGTGAGCTAGTCAAACATGAGCTCAAGTGTGGGCCATGGGTGGACACATGGCATGATGCCATTGGATGAAAATCCCAAGGTAGAGGGATAAGTGGATAAGGAAATCCAAGCCAACCAATGATGGCTTGACATGTGGCATGAGGGGACAAGTCCTCTTGACCCAAGTTCTCCCAACCGGTTTTGGGAGAAGGAAAAAGAGAGAGAAAATGAGAGTTTTTGTAGAAAGAGAGTGTCCAACTTCTTTATAAATTTCTGATAGGACTGGACCAGTCGAACTCGCATTGTTTAAGAGGCAAAGTTGATCCCCATCGTAAGAGCTACACGGATAGCTGTGCTTTGTGGATTTTCGACACCCCAGGGTTTTCTCCTACTGATTTAATCCTCATTTAAGAACCAAACCTTGTCAGATGGTTGAGTGTTTTGGGTCAAAATGGCCAGAAGTTTTGATCCTCCTGAGGACTCAAGGGGTTGAAATCTAGGCAGCTTCGACAAACATCGGCTTCGTAGCCGCCTGGGGTGGTCCTATTTTTGTGATTTGTGATGATTTGGATAGTGTCGAGTCGAACTGTCGGATTTTGTTTATTGGCCCATGTGAGCCGATTTTGTGTTATTTCTTACGATTAATAACATGTTGTTGTGTATTAATTTTTGTTAATTTATGCATGCTTGATATATATATTAACATGAATTGTTTGAAATGCAGATAATGCATTTCATATACCTGTGGCAATCTCTAGAAATTGGTAGGAGCGCATGACAAATAAAATTTATGTCAGTTCAAACGATTTAATTATTTTGTAAAATTATTAAAAATAATTTTATCAAAAGTTGTTTAAAGAATCATGGTCGGGAAATTGTCCAACAATTCCACGTTGGAGAGCTGCATGAATTGTTTCGGAGAGTTGCCGATAAATTCACTCGGAGGAGGATTGTCCAGCGTATTTATATCAGAGTTTGCCGCCGATAAAGCAAATATTTTGTTTGGAAAGCGGTTTTCATACATGGCATAGCATGTGTGTGAGAGTGGTGAGACTCGGGAGACATGGGATTAGGCGTGTAGACGTGGCGGTAGAATCGTGAGATTGACGAATGCGTGTTTCCATTGCATGAGCACTTAGGTGGGGGTAACCCGTATGGGGATTATCACTACTGGCCGTTGTTTGTTTATCGAGGAAAATTATTTCGGTACAAGGAGTATTCGAAGACGACGGCTCCTTAGAGGAGTCGGGATTATATGCGGCCGGACGTGGCCTTGATTCATGTTTATGTATATATCTTAGAAACGAGACTAGTTTTAATATGTTTGTATTAAGAGTGATGCTTAACAACCCTTGAAACTATTTTAATATAGTTGATTGTATTTTAGCGGTATGGATGGGCGATGTAACTCATTGCACTCACGTGTTGGTCTCATGATGTGAGACTCATGGAGTTCCGCCAGTTGGCAGGTGCAGGGACAGAAATGGGGGCGTCACGGGGAATTGCCCGATCTCTCGCTTGCCGTCTTGGAAAGGAATGGATAATTAAAGCATTTCAATTTCCACAAATCCAAAATATCCGGAAAGATCCCGACTTTTAAGATTATCTAACAAATACTTTCCAATTTTGAATTTTGTCATAAATAACTGTACCTCATCTTCCAATTTCTTTTCAATGCATCCATCAGGAAATATAAAATGTATCATTATCTCATCATTCCTCTAATCAATGGGATGTTATTTCGTCCAGTCCATTCAATAAAAATCATGTATATCATTATATAATCATTAAATTAATTCAATAATTGCCTTACCTCAGTTCTTCATATACTTGCTCAGAAACAGATTTCACATATATATCTTATATCGGGATCCAAATCAATATCGAGCGTGCAATAAATAGTGGCATTACTTTAGTACTTTTAAATGTTTGCTGCAAATTTTTTTTCCTTAATTACATGCATAGACGACTATCACTTTATCCCCATTAGCCATTTTTGAATGTTCTTTGCATAACCATAGGTTCTAAAAATCTCATTGAAATAACACCTCTTTGAATCACGAAAACTTCAAAATAATATCATAAAACATCTTTAAGAATTTAACAAGCACCACTTGCTCTATTCCAATCTTCTTTTTCTAGGGCCATAATTTTCTCTTTTTCTCAAAATGTTTTTGATATTTAGCATCATATGACCTAACCAAGGCACTTTCCAAATTTTTACTCTGGCATCCAACATCAAATAGATGGAATTCCACTAGTCTCATCAGAACACCAAGAGACTTTTATTTATTGATATTTTCACATGTTCAACACTTTTAAAGCATCCAGAATCTAGGCTGGAGATGATCTACTTTATATCGAGAAGCGCATTGGATCATCTTTGGAGGCTCATTATGCTCTTTCAAACCATCTTGAACATAGCAAAGATTTAAAAATATATGCGAAACAACGAACATGCAAAATTCATTGTTTAAGACCTTACACACCTTCAAGAAAATTGATCTTTCAAATGTGCAATAACTAAATCTTTGACTAGCATTATCATGGAAGTAATTGCGAGAACCTGCTCCAAATGCATTGACAATAACTCTCAATCACCCTTCCAATTGTGCTTCTTTTATGATTAGGAACTTGACAAAAGTTCAAAATTCGTTTTTGTAACTTCCAATCTTGATCAATCCAATGAGCAGTTAAGCACATATAATTATAATTCTGAGCAGAGATGACCAAATATGCAGTTATTAAGCACAAATATTTCACATTCTTCAAAATGGTTTTCAAAAGTTTTTATTCTCCCGAAAAGTTTCATGCAATCTCTCAACGGTTGTGCGAGAAGGAATTACAAATCTAGGTTCTAATAAGTGAAATAATCTATTAAATCCTCCTTCAACCAACTCTAAAAAGGCAAATTCATCACGAACCAATCATTGTTGTCAAGGCTTGTCTAATTGATTCAGGTCATACTTAACAACCTTTAGTTCCCAGTCTGTATACCATCCCGACCCTCACTTTCTTGATATGTCGAAAACCATGGTCTTTTGTTTCTTATCAATCATTCTATAAGAGTTTCTACATTTTATTGCAGTGCTCCATAAATTACTAGTCCTCTTTTTCTAAAATCACTAGCATAATATTGACCACAATAATTGCATGATGCATGTGGATTTTTCTTACAATTATTTCTAGTGAAATGATCCCATATTGCAAAGGCGCACCTCTCACACTTCCTTTTTTTTGTTCCTTTAAGTTTTGTGGAGTTGATGGTTTTTACCTTCATCTTTGCTTTGTCATTTAATGCTATTTGTTTTCCAATTTATCATTTGCCCTTATGTACTTTACTTCTTCATTTTTTGATACTATTCTTTCTTCGAATGTGACCTTCGCATTTAATGGCATCTTCTCCATCTACGACCAAATTAATAGATATAATTTATATTAGAAATTGAAATTGGAAATATAAACTTGTATTTCATAAATAAAAACAAATGCTTTAAAATAATGAAAATGGACATAAGTGACCATGGAGGATTGATATGAGTAACAAACATTTCTATTTTACATATTTTTACTTATGCATCTTCGCAGCAAGAATTTCATTTTTTTTATTTAACTATTTTTAACATCTAAAAGTATCAAACCAATGGTTTGATATCAATAAGGAATAGTACTCTGTAGTGTGTGGCTAAATGTATGTCTTACTTTTTATTCTTTCTAAGTCTTCCAATACCTACAATTTATACTTGAAAAAAATATTAGTTCACTTTCTAGTAAAGCTACTAATTTCAACATGGGGTAGTGATGGGGATTATCTGAAACATTGTTTATGTTGTATACGGGTTGAAGTAGTAAAAATCTCATAGGAAAAAAGACTTAAGAATTAGAATTTCTTGAAATTTACTATGTGATCTGTTACTAAATTCTATTTGTAACAATTATAAAATTAATTTAATTTTTTTTATAGCTAAACACTTTAATTCAATTTATTTCTATCATCACAATTAATAGGCATTGTAAAAGCTATATTATGATAAATGTAGAAAGTACATCATAAATAGAATTAAAAATTTATTTGAGGTGGATTTTTTTTATTAAGTTTAATACTTTAGACTTGGAATTTAATATTTATGGTCTATATCCACATTTAGCTTCCTAGAATAACTCCTTAAAAAATGTTTTATAGATAATATAAAAAATAAAATAAAATTTTATTTTTCTTATATACATTTAATTTGAATTTCGCGAGTGTGGAAAAAAGTCAATAAATTCGACGTTGAAAAAAAGTTAATAAATTCCAAACTAGACTAAAAAGAATAGCATGTTGTATGTAATTTTTTTTCAACATGAGTTTACACGATCCATAAAGACAGGAATTAAAATAAATTAGGAAATCGAATTTAAGGACCCACAAGAGGCGATGAGTTCTTTCATTACCTAGTTCAAAGTACAAAATCAAGAGAAAAAGAAAATAACACGAGAGTTTCACTTACAAGAGGCGAAGAGAGATTACAAATACGAGGGGAACAATGGAGGTTTAAGAAGAATGTAGATGGTAGGATGTGAGTTGAATGATTGGACAGTGGAGGTTAGTTTCTTTGTTGGACATACTATGGGGAGCTTTTAGCCGTGCTTGAAGATGACAAAAAAATTTGGTTAAGACTTAAAGAAAAAAATTATATATATATATATATATATATATACTGCTGCCTATATATATATATATATATATATATATATATTAAATAACAGTTTGGGTCGGTTCGGTTCCATCGATTTTCACCCCTAAACCGCAAACCGAACTGATATATCGGTTTTCAAAAATTTCAAACCAATCAAAACCTATGAATTTTGAAAACCGCGGTTTCGGTTCGGTTTGGGCAATTTTTTACAATTTATGAAAACCCCTAACCTACGATCCCGGATGAGGGTTAGCCACTTATACATAACCTGCACCTAAAAGGGGGTCCCATGATGGGGTGAGCAATGCCCAGTAAGGATAACTCGTACAAGGGCTACTCCCCACCTAAGTGCAAATAAAATGTCATATTCACACAATAATACACACATGAACATTCCAATTTTAAATGGAATCCTACATGCCATGAAATGAGATGAGACTCATCATGCCCCGTGTTAAAGTCGCCATGGGCTTTCACTCCACGCATCTTGCTCTTGAGTGTGAAAAACCGTCATTTTGGATGACGTCCCAATGATCGTTTTCAAAACAAATTTCGTTTGTTTATAAACCAAAATCTTTTGGATGATACATCACAATGATCATTTATATTTAAAATCCATGCGCCTTTTTTATGGGTAGCGGATTTTGGTGTCTTCTGACGAGCTCAGAAGTAAACCCGAGACACTTTTACGACCTTTCACGCGAGGTGTAATACGATCATAATTGGCGGGTTTTGTCACCCGAGGGGATCTGCCCTTCGCTGGCGATACCCGACACATTTTTTCTATTTCATGCAACCGTGCAACTTTGTTGGACGTTGTCCCGGCCCTGCCCGAGCCCACCGTCAAACGCGAGCGCGATTAATGGTTACCGGCTATGCACTCACACCCATGAAATGCGATGTTTCCCGTGCATATGCAATGCAAAATGCCACTACATGTTATCTCATGTTACATGTATAATACATTATATGGAACAATTCATAAACAGTACTTTATGCCAAGTACCATGGATAATTATATCGAAAACATATAATTTACATCAATTCCTGCTAATATATATAACACCAATATGTCAACATATTCAGCATGTTATAAAATTTCCAGCAATAACACACATAAATAGTCCACACAAACTAGCCATTCCTAGCCATACCCAGCCTTGGAAATAATCTGGACTCAGTCCAAAAATTTCAGGTTTGGTTTTATTTATTTTTAACAAATTTCAAGACCATAATTTTGCCTATAAATTTAAATGGGTTCTAAGTTTGAAAAACACTTTTTGAAACTCATTTCTTACAGCAGCTTTGAATCTCGTTCTCACTGCGTTGTTTTACGTTCCCACGACATCCTCTCTCTGAATGACCGTTGTATCACAGGGAATCGGGTCCCTGAGATAGTGTTTATACACGCCTCGGTCTGTTTTTGTTCTCCCCAGACCTACTACGATTTTTCTGAGCCTGATATTGGTGTGCCATCGACAATCTTCGGGTTCCTTGTTCCTGCTCCCGGATTTGCTATTCTTTGTCCTCGTCTTCAGGCCCTTCGTGGCTCGCTTCCAACATTATTCTTAGAATTTGACCATGGGCACTTAATGCTATAGCGGCGGCGATCGAGCTCGGCGAAGGCACAACTCCATGGCCCTGGACCTGGCCCTGCCCGTCGTCTCCCCAATTATGGTGTTAATCGAGTCACACCCTATTCCATGAGCAAGGGGCTAGATACGACTTCGCAGCATGATATGTTTACGGATTTGGCGGCGGCCTATCCAGCTCAAGCTGGTAGGACCTCCTCCATTGAAATGAGGACTAAATTCTATATATCTAACTTGGATTATGGCGTCTTGAATGAGGATATAAAGGTAATTGAAATATCCACTTGATTTATTTATTTTTTGGTTGATAGCTTCTTTCAAGATTTAATTTATTTCATATTATTTGAAATATTTAATATTCGCGGGGTGGTGGCGCAATTGGTTTTTGTTGTGTTTGGATCTATTATACTTGTTTGGTACCCAATTGTTCATGCATCCATAGAAGATAAAACCATCATTCATGAGAAGGATCTAGGTGATGCTTTTTGAGGAAAAAGGGTTTCAAGAATTTACCACTATGGAATTTGGGGTTCTCTATGGTTTTTTAAGTTGTAAAGGATAATTTGCTAGTGAGCTTGTTTCCTATTAACTTCAAATAGGTGTAATGAGCAGTTCCTCGTTTTTTATAGTTTTGAAATTGAATGAGTATGGTTGCCTGTAATTATATTGTCTAGTGAATCAATTGCACTAAAAGAAAGAAATAAAGAAAAGCAATCTGTTGCCAATTGCCATAATGATCAACTTGATAGGAAAATCAAAAGGATTAGATCTGTTAGATCTGATAGAGGGGGCAAATATATCCCTTTAAATGGTTATTGTGAAAGGAATGAATAATTCATGAAGTGACTCCTCCTTATTCACCTGAGTCAAATGGAGAATAGGACTCTTAAAGAGATGATGAATTCTCTACTTATTAGTGCTTCAGCTCCTGATAATCTGTGGGGTGAAGCCATATTGTATGCATGTCATCTACAAAATAGAATTTCATACAAGAAAACTAGTAAGACACTTTATGAATTATGGAAAAGTCATGCACCTAACTTTAAATATTTGAAAGTGTGGGGGAGTCATGCCAAGGTTATGATACCTGATCCTAAAAAAAGGAAAATAGGATCAAAGACTTCTGATTGCATGTTTATTGGGTATGCTAGTGATAGTGCGGCTTATAGATTTCTAGTTTTGAAAAGTGATGTTCTAGAATGCAACACTATTATTAAGACAAAAAATGCAGAATCTTTTGAACACATTTTTCCTCTTTCTAGACAAATTTCTCATACACCTACAATTGTGGATGATATAGAAAACTCATATGATAAACATGTGCCCACTACTATGGATAATATGGAAAGCTCTCATGGTGAGTTGAGAAGGAGTAAGAGACAAAGAAAAGAGGTTTCCTTTAAAGATGATTTTTATACTTAATTAAAAATGAACCGTCCTCTTATTTTGAAGCGATTTCTTCCTCCAACACATTACTTTGGAAAGAAGCCATTAAAACTAAGCTTGACTTTATTTTAAAGAATCAAACATGGGAGTTAGTCAATTTACCTTCAGGAGTAAAACCTATTGGTTACAAGTGGATTTTCAAAAGAAAATATTTGGCAAATGGTTCTATTGAAAAATATAAAGCTAGATTAATAACCAAAGGTTTTTTGCAAAAATAAAATGTTGACTATTTTGATACGTTTGCTCCTATTACTAGGATTTCTTCCATTCGTATTTTGATTGCTTTGGCTTCTATCCATAAACTTTTTATCCATCAAATGGATATTAAACAACTTTTAAATGGAGATTTGAAAAGAAATTTATGTTCTGACGAAGGTTGTATTACACTTGGACAAAAAAATAAAGTTTGCAAATTGAACAAATCTCTATATGGTTTAAAACAAGCACCTAAACAATGGCATGAGAAATTTGATAATACTTTGTTAAAAAAAAGGGTTTTTATCTATTGAAGTGGATAAATGTGTATATACAAAGTGTACAGAAAAAGATTGTGTAATCATTGCATTGTATGTAGATGATATGTTGATTTTTGGCACAAGCCTGAGTGTGGTACATAGTACTAAGAGATTTCTAACTTCACAATTTGACATGAAATATATGGGTGAAGGTAAGGTAATTTTGGGTGTGAAGATCACAAGGATGGATGATAGTATAATGCTATCACAAGAACATTATGTTGAGAAAATACTCAAGAGGTTTGGACATTTCGATGTCAAACCTGTGAGTACCCCTTATGATGCTAACACCCATTTAATAAAAAATTGGGGTAATCCACGTAGGTGAAAGTTGAGTAATACCTGGTGTTGGGTTTGATGCATTTGATGAACTTTTCTAGACCTAAATAGCATATGCAGTGTGTAGATTAAGTAGATATACACATAATCTCAATAATGATCACTAGAGTACATTAATGTCTCGCCCTGTACCCGACTCGGCCCGAAGCCCGAACTAGATCCAGGGATGTGGACTAATTTTACCATATATACATTTTCGAATACTGTAAAAATAAATGTCGCATACTCATTTTTGTTAAAGAGGACCAATCGTTTTGTCAATTAACACTTTCATTCAATATGACATGTATACCTTTTCAACATTATCATTTACAAAATATTATCAGAGTTCATCTCCACAAATAAATCAAATATGTTCTTCCCATGAAAACTTATACATTTTTTGTTTCATTACAAAAATGACCAAATAATGTCATAGGATGAAATGTATACATGAGACGAAGCGTTTACTTATACTCCGCACGATTCGACGATGACTCTGAACTCTGAGGTCTTTGTTGTTGTCCCTAGTCACTCGGTACTTGCGCGATGATAAAAACAATGCCCTAAGCATTTTCATGCTTAGTGGTTTTATGCAATTCTCTCTTCATTTCAAATAAACACAAATATCGACTTTTACGGCTTGCGTTGTTTTGGGCACAATTTCAATAGTCATGCAATATACATTATATATATATTCAACTTATTTCACATACTTTCATTTGCCAATCATTTGATCACTTCAAAATATACAATTTCATATGCAATATTTCATTCGAAACTCAAATCATGCATTTCACACATTTACTTATAATTTTGCCCTTAAACGAATTTAACCATTTCTTTCGATGCTTAGGATAACGGAACCACTGACACGGTCCCGCTAGGCTGCAGACCGATAAGAAAAAAACATTTTATAACATAGTACGGTCTCGTTAAGCTGCTAACTGATTATTTAAAACTCATTGTGTGTACGCTACCGATACTGTCCCGTTGGGCTATGGATCAATATGTCACTATATTTCATTTCGTTCACAGTACTTCTAGTTTGACCTTTATTGGTATGCCAATGTATCCTTAACTAGAATTTAAAGGATAACATTCTATTAAAGGCATTAAAACTCAGTCATAGTAATTTACAATATTGTATATACATTTATACCCAAATAATAGATTTTGATGCTCATGCAATTTTTATGGCAATGCATTTGAAATCAATTTTCCCAAATCGCTTAAAACAAATCCCACATATCTCAGGTTTCTTCAAAATCATTTAACCCGATGATCCATGAAAACTTGAAATAAGAAGAGAGGTATGGAGAACAAACCCATAAAGGTTGTCGCTCCTCGATTCCTATCCTCGGAATCCCATTCTTGGGTCAGGCTTCCTCGTCACCAACCTCTAATCCATCACAATTAGAGAACAATATTAGTTGACTTATTTAGGTTTCTAGTTAGGGTTGTTTTCTACCCAACTTCCTTTAAGTAAAATTTTATAGGAACAAATGAGCCACATTTTACCCAACTTCCTTCAAGTCCATTGTTCTCCTATAAATCTATTTTATTCATAAATTGGAATCATCCAATTCGGAGCATTGACTCTCAAGATATGTTCAAAACAACCGGGACTACTCTATTTTCAAAACATAACCAGAATTTGCCCGAAAATAAAGCTTCACTTTGTGGTACATCAAATGGGGTTGAATTTAAATACACTTATTTCAAGAAGATTTGTTATCCTAGAATTCTAGTTTATCAGAAAGTTTTAATCACTTTCAATTTGGATAGTGAAACTCAACTTATGGCCTAAATGTCAAAAAATTCAATTTCCAAAACACTGCAAAACTATACCAAAGCGGGCTTGAATTTGTAGCAGAGTGCCACCTTGGCCGAATTTTGGGTCGATGGGGTCGGGGTGATACACACTTATTTCAAGGACATTTGTTTTCTTAGAAGTCTGGTTTACCTAGAAATTTGAATCACTCAATTTGGATGAGTGAAACTCAACTTATGACCTAAACAAAAACATGAGTTTTGAAAAATTTTGACAGCATCTCCACTAAAGAACCTGACATTTATTTTACTCTGAAATTTCTCGAAAACCAATCCGACTGGCCTTGGAAACTTAACCAGCTTGACCCAAAAACTGATCTACAACCATTTAAAACACTTATATTCCGATTTTGGGGTTTTCATCAAACCCAAACACAACATTAAAGGGGTTAGGGTTAGTTTCATACCTTTAATCTCTTTCTTTTCACTTCCTTCTTCTTTGTTTGGCTCAAATCCTTGGAGAGCACAAAGCCAACTTGGTCTCCTCTCTCACTCTCTCAACCGTGCCCTAGTTCTCAAAGTGAAGATATACCCAAATGAGAAATGCTATTCAAAGACCAATTTTTGGTCTTAACTTAAAACCTTCACTAGGCCTTGTTTGGCTAGAGCATTATTTCCTTATTTCTCATTTTTGCATTTTAATTTTTCTTTTCTCTTTCATTTGCTATTCAACTTATTACCCCTTTTCCATTTTGGCACATACACTTTAACTTATTTTATACCCTAAACATGTTATAAAACTGTTATGTTATTTTTAGGACATTACAATTAGTTAGACTAATGAAATACTTAAGGGGTACCATGAACTATGGTATCCTATATAGTGAGACTCATTTGTGTTGGAAGGATGCAGTGATGTTAGTGGATCTACGATTAAGATGAAATAAAATCCACAGCGGTTTATGTCTTTACTTTGGAGGGTGGTGTTGTTCTTGGAAATCATCTAAGCAAGCCTATTCTTTATACCATGGAGTCAGTTTATAACTCTTGAATGCGCAAGTAAAGATACGAGTGGTTAAGGAACTACGTAGGAATTCGATAGAAATTCGGCACACAAGAATCTGGTAGACACACTTAGGTCTCTAGGCATTGTGATTGCTAAGCAGCAATATTGATCGCAAAGAATAAAGCATTCAATGGGAAAAACAGACATATTCGTCTAAGACGAGAGGTTGTGAAATAACTGTTGATAGATGGAATTATTTCTATGGACTATGTAAAGTCATAAGTGAATTTGACTAATCCTATGACTAAACCTTTGGGAATAAAATTAATTTTGAAAACATTGAGTGGAATGGGACTTAAGCCAATTAGAGATTAGCAGTGATAAGAACCTAACATTTGTGATTGAAGATCCCATGAAGAAGGTTCATATAGGTAATAACAAGTCACTTGCTAATCCTGCTAACACCAACAAATTGTCCCTTCTATGGTGTGGTTATGGTGCTATAATACATAATTTAAGAGGATGAGTAATACTCTTAATGATTTCATATCCCTCATGGGTGGTACATATAAATACAGTGTGTACTTAATGAAATCACCTAAAATGGTATGGCAAAATTTCTAAAGAACTTATGAAATAATCAAGCATGCACATGGCCTAAACGCCCACAACAATGTAAACAACAAGAATCATGATGTGTGAATGCGTGATAAGGTCCTAATTTATGATCAGTACTACGGTTATAGAAGTTATAAGAGCACGTGCTGCATGCATTAAATGCGCTCGCTCCTATGTTTTTGGTTCATGGTTCATTGAACACAATTTAAGGCACCTGCAGCATATTCCAAACAACGTGTTTTTTAAATACAATTTTTTTTTGTTGAATACAACCATCTTTTTGAAAAATGTGGGGGATTTTTAGTAAACAATAGTTTTCAAAAAGGCGTTGTCCCACATGGAAAAAAGACAAGAGTCTTTTATGAGTTTATATACTAAAACCCAATTATGGGCTTGTACATTACTTGAGAAAATGGGAGCTTTGGTGCTCCTGAAATCGGCAATCGAATTTCAATGCAAATCAATTGATTTGCGTCCGCTCCCACCTCTTAGATTTTGTGTTTAATTAGTAACGATTTCAAATTAATTCTTATTCTTAATGACGTGGTAATTTTATATAAATTCAAATGGGTTAAGTTTGAAAAACACTTTTTCTAAATCATTTCTTCTGCAACTTTGAATCTCGTTCTCACTCTGTTGTTCCTGTTCCAGAGCTTATCTTCTGCTCTGAAGGACTGTTGTATCCCGAGGAATCAAATTCCTAAGGACAGTGTTTTATACACGTCTTAGTCTGTTTTGTTCTCCCCAACCCATTGCTAATTTTACATGTAACATCTCGAAATATACCCTAGTCGTTTTCGACATGTTTAGGGTATTTTGTAAGCATAATTTGAATGTTTCATGATTTAAATGCGAGAAACATGAAAATGAAAGCGGGAAGTTTACAAGATACGAGGCAAATATGTAATTTGCCAAGGGACCTAGTGGTCATAAAGAGAAAGAGTGGGGGGCTAAGTAGAATATGGCATAGGATTGATTTGCAAAAAGAGAAGAACCTAAGGACTTAAATGCAAAGAAATGAAAAGCTTAACCAGAAATGGGTTTAATTTGAAGACGAACATGGCCTTAACTTAAAGTGGATTTAAGACCAAATTTGGTCTCAAATTGGGGGAGAGAGAGAAAGGGGGGGGAGAGAGGAAGGAAGAAGAAGAAGAAGAGAAGAAGAAGGGGAGCAGGTATGGATTCTATGATTTTTGGTATGGAATTGTATGGATCTTTAGTTTTGTATGAAGTATGTGTATTTGGACTATGGTAGGATGTCTATGGTTTGCAAACCTAAGTTTTTGATAGAGGATTTCATCTAACCTGGGATTTCTTGAAGTAGGGGTGGTAAAACCCTAAATGGAATCCAAGAGTATAAAATCCTCCCTTTGTTATTTGGATTCATGGTTAAATGGAAAGAAATTGAATTAGGGTTTAAAGACAAGCCTAACAAATCTTGGTGCTTGGTTTGTGTATGGGTTAAGATCCATATTAGAGTTGTTTGGGAGTATTCATGAAAGGTTTTGAAGAAACATATGTATTGAAAGATGATTATAAGGTTCTAAACCACCATTTCAAGATGAATTTGGAGTGGTTTTGATGTGTATATATGGAGTATTAGGGGCCGGGTAGTAATATATGGAAAAAGTGAAGAAAAGCCCACATTACGGGCAAAGTCGAACACTGTCTTGGTACATGTCAGTACCCGGTCACGGTAGTGTTTGTTTTTCTGTGCAGGTTTTTATTGTTTGGCCAATAAGCTTTGCTTCGTTTCGATCAGATTTGAGTGATTCAAGTTTCCGGTTAAACTATACTTCAAGGATAACCAAATATCCTGAAATAGGTACCCTCGAATTCCAACTCTATGTGGCCCAAAAATTCACTCAAAGTAGGGCTATGTTCAAGCCAATTTATGCTTCAGTTTTTGAACATAGATTAGCCCGGTTGTTTAGGACGTAACTTGAGTTTCGGTACTCCGATTTGGGTGATTCCAGTTGGAAATGAACCCTTATCACCTTAGATTCAAATGAATACAAAGAACCCGAGGTCAGCTATGAAGTTAAGCGCCTCCTGAAAAATAAGAAATTCAATTTGTTCCTAGTGTAATGGGTAAACGACTAGTTTGGCATGAAAATGTCATAAGCTTTTAGTTCGGATGATTAAATTAAGAATGATTCCAATTTCTAAAAAGTAGATGCGTCGAGACGAGAATCTACGTGAACGATGTGTGAATACATCAGTATTCCTGTATAAGTATATGAAAGATGAAAATGAACTAAAACATAAACGCGGAGCGCAAGCGATATGTCATGAACACGAAGGTAATAAAGATAGGTTATGAGTTCGAAAGACATATGATCATATGGCCTAGGATCGAAAAATGAATGAGTGGACGTCACGGTGGTGCTTGGCACTCACGTGCCGGCGCTCTTGGCGGTGTTATGGCAGCTCTGTGCGTGGGTAGCACGTTTTGTCGATTAGCCGGCACTCCTGGCAGTACTCGAGCACTCTGTTGCGTGGGCAAGCCGTCGTCGATGGCGACCTTCGCCAGCGATGCTACCTGACGCTCCTGTGCGTGGGCGAGCCGCGTCTTGATCGGTTAGCCGTCCTCCTGGCGGTGCTCTGGCACTCACGGTACGATGCGTCGCACGTGCCGATCGATAACCCCGGTACCTCCGATGCGTATTGTACCTTCGGGTACTTATTGTCTTTAACGTCTTTACTCATTTCTTATCGGTCTGGGTAGTCGAGACAGGACATATGATAGACAAGAATAAAGAATAAGAGTAAAGATCTGAATCTACCTCTGTATCTATTTTGTAGTACCTATGGGTACTTCTGTATCTGATTAATCTACCGTAGTACCACGGTGCACTCGTATTAACATAGTATAAGTTTTGTAATTTGCCCACGGTGCTCTCGTGTCGATAAAATAAAGTATAAGTTTTGTAATATAAGTATAAATCGGTAGTACCCTACGGGTGCCAGTATAATAGTGTCGTGTGGCTTTTACGGGTACTTTTGTATACGAATAAGCTCTGAAACTCCTACGGGAGATCCGAATAAGCATAAGCCTGTTATAAGCATAAGAAATTGTATAAGTCTAAAGATGACTCTGATATGAACCGACAACTCTGTTTGTTTTGGGATATGTTACGAATCATATAAACTGGTATATGTATTTGATGTGATCTATACACATGAAGGACTAATAATCCATATCTGTATAAATACGATCGACGCTTGTATGTGATATGATTACGTGCGGTATGACTTATCGTACTGCGGTGCAACCGTGCAGAATAAGATCTGAAATCTGAGAATCAGAGATTTTGTAACAGTATAAGATCGAAGTAAGACAAGAATAGGATTACACGTAACCTGAAGTATAAAGATCATTAAAGCGTATAATAACTGCATGAGCGAGCATAAGATGCGAAATGCAAGAATAGTTCGATAATACGAAGTACCCATAAGTTCCATTAAGACCGGGATATGCCCGGATTACAAGTATATAAGATACGAAGTACCAGTATAAGTTTTGTAGTACTACAAGTACTTAGTATAAGAATAAGTTCCGTGTCAGATATAATCAGTTACGTAATCTACGTGATACCTCTGGTACCTCCCAGAACAAGTGTAGCTTTCAGTAGTATAAGTATAAGTTCACGTAAGCTCCTACGGGAGATCGAAATAAGTATAAGCTTGAGATAAGTATAAGTATGTATAAGCTTTCGATTACAACATACGAAATGCTATAAATATAAGATGAGATGCTATAAGTATAAGATCAGAATCTTTATAAGTATGAATCCAGAATGCTTATAAGTATAAGATCCGAATGCCAGAAGTATAAGACCCAGATAAAAATAAGTTTGCTAGAAGTATAAGATCCGAATACTATAAGTATAAGATCCGAATGCCAGAAGTATAAGACCCGGATAAGAATAAGTTTGCTATGAGTATAAGATCCAAATAAGGATAAGTCTACCATAAGAGTAATTCCTGAGTAAGTATAAGATTATTATAAGTATAAGTTCAGTACCGTAGATGAGAGATCTGAACAAGCTTAAGTTTGTTACAAGAACAATTATGTATGTAAATATGTGATATGAATTCTGAGAAGATTCGATATCATTCTTTGTTATCATTATTTGTGTTTGTATGAATATGTTTCCACTAAGCGTAAAGCAGCACGGGTTTTAATCCGTGTAGGTACGGGGAGAAAGGCAGTAAATATCCCGCATCTGTTTGGCGCGCCAGCTGTAGGGGTTCACTACATGTGGGTTTGTGCTACGATTTGTAAATGTAAAAATACGGTTTGTATTTGTAAATGGGACATTCGATAAATGTGTATATATTTTGATGTTCCCTCCGTGGTAGTTCTTTTGATATGTATATGATATTTTGATTAATTGTTATAAGATGTAGGTCATCTGCGGTATAAATTCCAACTTTGAAAAAAAAAAAAAATCGGGTAAGAGTCCGTATATGTTCTAGCACCAGCTTAGGTTCGAGATCCGTCAATCGGTCGGGCCAGGAGACTCGGAGTGTGGCGTCTGAACCTGACATCGATCTGAAACTCGTCTAACAATCTTTGGGTTCCTGTTCCTACTTTCGTTTGTTGTTGTTGTCTTCATCTTTTTCAATGGCACTGGCAAGTATGTATTATTATGCATATTAGAATTATCGTTTATATAGGCGCGAGTCGTTTCTTTTCTTTGTTAAATGATGTCGTCTTACAATGGTTTTTAGTAGTTTTTTGATTTATATGTTACGTATGTAAAGTTGTTATAAATTAAATCAATGAAATTTCATTTCATTGTCAGAAATAACTTAAATAACTCAAAGTATATTTTTCTCAACAAAAAAAATCAAAATTTATAAAGCTAACCAATACTTTTCTTTTAAAGAATGACACATCATGGACAAAAATGATCTTTGTCATTTCATAAATTTACATATTTCTTAAAAAAGAGAAAAGGTTATTTTTACAATAAAATAATGAGCCTATTTTTCGTTTAAAAATTTAATGAATTGAATTTTGAAATTTAGTTTCTAAAAATTCTTTTAATCAAATCACCCAATTTATTAACTATATGTTGAATATTGATATTATGTATTATAAATTTACTATAAATTAAAATTGATGTCAATAGAAATAATATTTTATAATATAGTATATAATTAAAAATTAGATCTTAAAATAGATATTTGTTTTTTGGACAACTAAATACTTTAGTTATAATATAGTAAACTATTTCCATTGCAATTTTTAAGATCCCTCCCTTTTCTATGCCTTATATTTTTAAAATGTTGAACACTATACCACATGAATTAGATATAATGGGCAAAATACATATTTCTTATTAAATGGTCAATAATATACATATACATATATATATATATATATATATATATTATCCCAACAATTAAATATAAATTTAATTTTTTTTAAAGTAAAATAATTTGATTGATTCAAATTAAAAATCTAGAAAGAAATATCATTATCAGGTTAATAACATAATAAAGCAGAATTTAAAATATATAAATTTGATAATTGAGTATACACATTTAATATTAATATTATAGCTATAATATCCATGATTTTAATTATATAACATACTAACCCTTATTGATTTGATATACAGTCTCAAATTAGATGTGTTTTGACCATTTGAATGCTCTAGGAACAAGACAATGAAATTACAAAAAAAAAAAAAAAAAAACTAGATATATGAATATGTGTGAAATGATCATTTTATTGAGAAAAAATATATAAAAGTGTGATTTAAGTAAAAAATGATAAAAAAAATTATTAGTTTTGAAGGTTCCGTGGTAAAAAGTTTAGAGAAAAGGAAGCTATATAAAAAAACAGTTATGCAAGGAATAATATGATTTTAATTATTGAAATCAAAGTGTTTGATAAAAATATTTTAAAGGATGATTATCAGAGAATCTTTTTGAAATATAAATTATTTTAAAATAATTTTTAAGTATTATGAAAATAATAATGTTTAAAATAATTTGAAAGTGAAATAAGTCGAGACATGACATCATAACGGAACTCTCATATCCTTTGGATAAATAACATTTATTTTGTTGTTTAAAATTTTTAATTTAATAACCATCATGTAATGCGAGGATGGAAAGTTCTACCCAACGGTAACGTTTGAGCAGAAATATCAGATATATTATAACAAAAGAGGTAAAAATAGAGAATTTAGCGCCAAAGGCTCAATTTCTTGTGGATTGTTGTCGCCTCCCTCCGAAAATCCAGTGGCCTTCTTCAATGGCTGAAATGAGGACGACCCACTGGATCGATCCCAAGAGCGGGTTCTGCCCGGCGACCAAGACCTTCCATAGCCTCCGGCCGCCGACACCCTTTCCGCCGGAGCACCGACCTCTCTCCCTCACCGACTACGCCTTCTCCCTCCTCCGCTCCGCCCCTGATTCGCCGCTTGAAACCACCACTGTTCTTATCGATGCTTCCTCCGACTACCGCCTCTCGTATTCTCTGTTCATCCGGCGAGTCAGTCTGGCCGCCTCCGCTGGCACCACGGCGGCACTTTCGAAAGGCGATATTGCTTTCATTCTCTGTCAATCTTCTCTCAAAATCCCTGTCATCTACTTTGCTCTCCTCTCTATTGGTGTTACCATCTCTCCCGCCAATCCTCTCGGTTCCGACTCTGAAGTTTCCCGCCAGATTCGCCTCTGCAGACCTGAGATTGCTTTCGCTACTTCGGAAACCGCTCACAGTGCCGAGAGCCTGCCACGGCACGGCACGTTGGTTGTCGACTCGCCGGAGTTCGACTCTCGGCGATGGGGAATGGGCCTGGTTGGCAAGTGGAGGTGAGTCAGTCTGACTCGGCCGCGATTCTCTACTCGCGTCCGGGACCACAGGGCGAAGTGAAGGGAGTGGTGTTGACTCACCGGAACCTGATCTCGCTAGTCGCCATCTTGTACCACAACCGAATGGCCAGAGAGAGGGAGGATGCGCCGCGGCCCAGTGCCTCTGTTCACGCTGCCGCTTTCACGTGTTCGGATTTTCATGCTTGTGAGGGCAGTGGCGATCGCGAAACAGCAATTATGATGGAGATTTTGAGAAGATGTTGAAGGCCGTGGAGAAGTATCGAATCACGTATATGCCGGTATCTCCGCCGCTTGTGGTGGCGCTGGCGAAGTCGGAGCTCGCCGAGAAGTACGACCTTAGCTCCCTCCAGCTAGTTGGATGCGGTGGCGCGCCGCTCGGAAAGGAGGTTTCCGAGAGGTTCACGGCACGATTCCCCAATGTGCTGATTATACAGGTGAGGAACTTTGAAGGTCCCACAAGTACACATGGCTTTAATGCAACCTCAAAAGTTAATTGTTTATTTTAATATATAGTAGAAGATAATGAAAGATAGTTTAATAGTATAAATAATCATCTTAATATATTTCATAATCTTATAATAACTCAAATATATATAATATATGATTATAGTATATTAATGATCTTGATTTAATGTTTTGCTATTAAAGTCAGCACTGTATTACATAAACCATAACAACTTCACAAAAAATTTAGATCTATGCAAAATAATCACTTTATTGAAAAAAAATGATGAAAAGAAAATCCCTCGTTATATAATTCTAAGGAAATTAGGATTTTATTTAGAACTGTTTTCTTGGAATTACAAAAATGTAGCAATTTGCTCTCAAGAAATATGGAACCCTCGTTCCAATTCTACATGAGGTTTTATTTACATGGTCTTGTTTCAAAAACGGTTATAAGAAATATTTTCAATGTTTTTAAAAATATTTCTATAAGCAATATTTTATGATTAAGTGGTTTTCTTCTTTATGTTCATTTGACTGACGTTGCTGCATTGCCTAATTATGAAATCAGTGTGTTCTTGGATTCAGAAGATAAGAGTAAGAAATGCATTATGTTTTGGAGTTTTACTTCTTCATTTATTGCTCTTATATGAATACCAGCTTTAGAATATTTGGGAAAGAAGATTGGAAGGAAAAATAAATAAAGAAATCACTATTTTTTTTTTATCATCCATGAAAATTTTAAAGAAATAAAAAATAAATTTATTTTATATTTTATATTTTAGGCTTAAACCTTGTTTAAATGTTACTCTTATTTCATATTTTATAAAGATATGAAAAATGTATGAATACATGATTGGAAATCAAATATTGCACCAAAAGCTGTATATACTGTATAATTTTAAAATTTCACAATTTTTAATTCCCTTTCTCTTATATTTTTTTCCCTATCATTTTCCAAGAATCAAACATAGGCTATCTTAGAGATATGAATACTTTATTTATGAAGATTGGAGGCTGTTAATCTGGTTATTAAACATTTTGGCAGCTTTGCAATGCAGGGTTGTTGAATCTTTAATCTCCTTTTTTGTTAAGTGGTATCTTAGGGATATGGTTTGACTGAAAGTACTGGAGGGGCGACAGGAATGGTAAACCCTGATGAGATTAAGCGGTATGGATCTGTTGGTCGCCTAATGGCAGATACAGAAGCCAAGATAGTTGATCCTGAAACTGGAGAGGCCTTACCTCCTGGCCAGCGAGGGGAGCTTTGGTTGCGCGGTCCAACAATCATGAAAGGTGGTATTCCATTCTATACATGTGATAATGATAATGCATATTAAACATTTTAATTGTATGGGGACAGACAGTGGCCCTGTGCAAAGGATATATTCAGCTCAAATGTTGGATTGTGAAGCCCATGATGTTTAAGTACTCTAATTAATTCCTCTATCTCATTTGGGAAATTTGGAAAGAAATGAACCGTGTTGTCTTTGAAAATATGCCTTTCTCCTATAGTAGACTTAAAAATTATTCTGTTAGAGTTTTTTCTTCTTGGGCTGATCTCTTAGACGTGGGGGATGATACTTTTGTTAGAATTCTTTTACGCATTCTCTAAGCTTGTCTTAGGGTGGAAGGATTTTTTGCAGCCCTTCTCTTTTTATAAAGGTTGAGCTCCCTCGAGTATATTTCCTGTATACCGAGGGGAACCTAGTTCCCTCCTTTTTTATTAATATATTCCCTGGTTTTACTGATAAAATAATTTTGAACCATTCATTTATTTAGTTTTTTTAGTTATGAGCTCCTTGGGATCATAGAGGCATATATTCTGCTTTTATTGTGTAGGTCATGTAGATCAGATTTGAATCCTAAACATACACTAGCCTCTACCTGCCGTGCTTTGTAGTGATTCTTGTTTCCTTTAACAGACACCTCAATTGTCTCATGTTAGAATTGGTCTTTGTTAGCTTTTCCATGGAAACACTATTGAGAGCATAGCAATAAAGGGATAACTTCCGTTAAACCATAGGCGATGATGTCTTTTTCCCTGCTTAAAATATCTTCCATTACATGATAAGATATTAGTTCACCACCTTACTTCCTTCTTATCCTTGCGACATCCCGTACTCAAAACAGAATCTCTGACACTTACTGGTGAATTTTCAACTGTTATGGATATGGCTGAACCATATTTAAATAACTTTCCTCACAACTTATCTTACCTTGAGCTTTTAGTTAGTAAGTTGTGCAATGGAATGGCCTTTGTTTATGTTTATTCCTTCCTTCAAGTGTCCTTTGTAAATTTTCAAATTAAAGGTTTGGAATCTTTCGAAAATCTACCTTTCTTCTTATTGCCACTTAAATATCCCCTCAATTATCTCATTTTCATTCCTCCGCTCATTTTTATTACAATCCGTTTCTAATTTTCAGCTCCAGCCTTCACAAAATCATAACAAGGCTTCCTGTTTGACAAGAAAAGATGGAAACTGCAGGTTATGTAGGGGATGATGAGGCAACTGCTGCAACCTTGGATCGAGAGGGCTGGTTAAAAACTGGTGATCTTTGTTACTTCGACTCCGACGGATTCCTATTCATTGTTGATAGGTTGAAGGAATTGATCAAATACAAGGCATATCAGGTGATTGAATTACTTTTTTCATAGGTTGTTAAGACTCATAGCAGACACATGTTGCAGGTGTAATTTCATTGCCTTTATAATTGTTTTAACTCAAAGTGAAGAACAAATTCATTTACAGGTTCCTCCTGCTGAGTTGGAACATTTGCTGCTATCCAATCCAGAAATTGCTGATGCTGCTGTAATTCCGTATGTATCTGTTACTGCTGCCTTCTCTTGGTGTGGCAAATCATATTTTCACTGGTGTATATATGTTGGATTGTTCCAAATGCCCAAAAGTCGAATTTTTGTTGGATTGATATAATCATTTCTGTTTCTCACTCTCAATTTTATATGCACTAATTCTTAGGTTTCAGAATTTGTTTCCTCTGTAGAGGCATTCAGGTTTTATAGAAAATAAGAAGGGTATGATCAAATATGTTATGTTTTGGACTTTTTTTTTTTTTTGTTGAGCACCCAAATTGGAGAGGAGATGTTAAGGGCTTGTATGTTTATAGTTTTTGAGAAGTCTTTTTTGTTCTAAAAAATAAGGAAAACACAACACAGAACACGACTCATTCCAAACACAACCCCATGTCGGAGTGCCTCTATTCGTTAGCAGTATAGTTTAAAATGACATCAATTGTTTGAGGACCACTAGGTCCAAATAATAAATTAGCATGCCCTTGAATTTTAGTTTTGAGGGTGTTTCCACTCTTACCATTTTATTCTCCTCTTATATAAAATATAAATGCAGGTATCCTGATGAAGAAGCAGGAGAGATCCCAATGGCCTTTGTGGTGAGAAAACCAGGAAGCAGCATCACTGAGGCTCAAGTTATGGAATTCATTGCAAAACAGGCATGCTCACTATTTACTATTTACCTATCAAAAACTTCTTTGACATTTTAAGACTCTATTTGGAAATCGGAAAGTATAAAATATATATATAAAGAGAAGGAGGAGCAGATCAACAAATGTCCCCATTGAAATTTGGAATTTTACTAGTTAAAATTTGATTAAATATTTATTCATTCTTATCATATTGCCCCAATTGAAAGCAAAATTTTCAATTTTTTCTCGATTGTCATTTTTTGGGTCCACCACTGGAGAGGAACATATAACATTAATTTGAATAAGTATATAGAATTACTTATTAAACTAAGTCCACTTTATTTTTCCTAATATTCTTTCCTTAATACTTTTTAATTCCAAAAGTCTTGAGGATCCTACCAAATTTTGTACTAACAGGTAGCTTGGTGTGCTTATATTATATTGGATGCATTTCTGTTTGCAGGTCGCACCATACAAGAAGATAAGACGAGTGGCTTTTAGTAAGCTCCCAATTCCAAAATCACTCTGCAAGGGAAAGATCTTACGAAGAGAACTAGTCAATCATGCTCTCTCTAAACCTAGACTATGATCCATTTATTTACGATATATTCAATCATTTTGGGAGCAAAGATCGAAGTAAACACACCCAAAACATTTTGGCTTTCGTCCTACTTTGCCATGGAAGCCCATCACCTGCATATTGAAAATTGAAATCACAACCAAACCAAATGGTCTAAAAATTTTGTATTTCCAAATGTCTGTCTGTCTGTCTGAGTTTCCTTAATTACCCCCAGGCCCTTATCCATCCTCCTATATAACTGTAGTACAGTTAACAAAATCATTTTCAGTTATGGGATTCATAGCTTTATGGGGGTGCTTTTAGTTTGATTCTTGTTCAGTTTTCGGAGTTTAATTTGGATGAACTCTTCAAAGTTGAAAATTATTTTATTAGTTTGATTCTTGTTCAGTTTTCGGAGTTTAATTTAGATGGCCTCTTCAAAGTTGAAAATTATTTTATCTCGCGCGTTCCGTAAATAACCAGGAAAGACAAAAATAAAATAAAGAATAAAAGCGAAGAAGAAAAATGCACAAACACATATTTACATGGTTAGTAAACAAAAGTTTTTAAAAATGTGTTGTCTCACGTAGAAAAAAGACAAGAGTCTTTTATGTATTTATATACTAAAACCCAATTATGTGAGAGTGTCTTGCCAAGATTATGTTACCTGATCCTAAAAAGAGGAAAATAAGATCAAAGACTTATGACAAGTGTTTATCAGTATGTTGGGCTTGTCAAACACGATATTCATATTAAACCCAAATCCCACAAAGCTCGGGTGCCTTTTGTAAGAAATTACTATTTAACACAGATCGGTACTTGGCCGGGCAGAGCATTCCTGCTCGAATCATCTCTCAATTTAATCCCCATTGCTTATCTTGGAGTTCATAAATTCCGACTTCGCTCCACGCACTCCGTGATGTAGTCAGATGACGTGAGGGAGTGTGTCAGTTATGATATTCATATTAAATCGCAAATCCTACAAGCTCGAGTTTTGCAGAATGCACATTTAACATTGGGAATAGTTGCAGCCTTATATTTATAGCTAAAGTGATGTTCTAGAATGCAATGCTATTATTGAAACAAAAAAATGCCGAATTTTTTGAACACATTTTTCCACTTTTTGAAAAAATTTCTTATACACATACAACTATGGATGATATGAAGATCATGGTGAGTTGAGAAGGAGTAAGAGACAAAGAAAAGAGGTTTCCTTTGGAAATGATTTTTAGACTTACTTAATTGAAAATAAACCGTCCTCTTATTTTGAAGCGATTTCTTCCCTGACATGTTACTTTGAAAAGAAACCATTAAAACTGATCTTAACTCTATTTTAAAGAATCAAACATGGGAGTTAGTCGATTTACCTTAAGGAACAAAACCTATTGGTTACAAGTAGATTTTCAAAAGAAAATATTTGTCAAATGGTTCTATTGAAAAATATAAAGCTAGGTTAGTAGCTAAAGATTTTTCGCAAAAACAAAATGTTGACTATTTTGATACGTTTGCTCCTGTTACTATGATTTCTTTCATTCATATTTTGATTGCTTTGGCTTCTATCCATAAACTTTTTATCCATCAAATGGATATTAAAACAACTTTTAAAATCTGGTATTTAGAGAATATTTTACATGTTACAACCTGAAGATTGTATTACACCTGAACAAGAAAATAAAGTTTGCAAATTGAACAAATCTCTATATGGTTTAAAACAAGTACCTAAACAATGACATGAGAAATTTGATGATGCTTTGTTAAAAAAATGGGTTTTTATCTGTTGAAGTGTGTACAGAAAAAGAATGTGTACAGAAAAAGAATGTGTAATCATTGCATTGTATGTAGATGATATGTTGATTTTTGGCACTAGCCTGAGTGTGGTACATAGTACCAAGAGATTTCTAGGTTCACAAATTGACATGAAAGATATGGGTTAAGGTAAGGTAATTTTGGGTGTGAAGATCACAAAGATGGGTGATAATATAATGCTATCACAAGAACATTATGTTGAGAAAATACTCAAGAGGTTTGGACATTTCGATGTCAAACTTGTGAGTACCCCTTAAGATGATAATACCCATTTAATAAAAAATCGAGGTGATCCTCTGGGTCAAGCTGAGTATGCACAGATTATTAAGAGTTTGATGCATTTGATGAACTTTTCTAGACCTGACATAGCATATGTAGTGTGTAAATTAAGTAGATATACACATAATCCCAATAATGATCACTGGAGTGCATTAGATAGACTAATGAAATACTTAAGGCGTACCATGAATTATGGTATCTTATATAGTGGATTTCCATTGTGTTGAAGGATACAAAGTGGATAATCATTCTTTGATTCGCATGATAAAATTCACAAGCGGTTATGTCTTTACTTTGAGAGGTGGTGTTGCTTGGAAATCATTTAAACAAACCCTCATTGCTACTTCTACCATGGAGTAAGAGTTTAAAGCTCTTGAATCTGCAGGTAAAGAAGCCGAGTGGTTAAGGAACTTTCTATCAGGAATTCCTTTGGGAATGCAGTCGACACATTCGGTCTCTATGGATTGTGAATGCCAAGCAGCAATATTGATCGCAAAGAATAAAACATTCAATGGGAAAAAACAGACATATTCATCTAAGACATGAGGTTGTGAAACAACTGTTGATAGATGAAATTATTTACACTATGTAAAGTCGGCGAATTTTAATTCAATCATCCGAATTCAAACTCGGGGAAGAAAATTAATTTTGGAAACATCGAGTGGAATGAGACTTAAGCCAATTAGAGATTAGCAGTGACAGGAACATAACCTTTGTGATTGGAGATCCCATGAAGAAGGTTCATATAGGTAATAACAAGTCACTTGTTAATCCTGCTAGCACCAACAAAATTGTCCTTTCCTATGGTGTGGTTATGGTGCTAGAATGCATAATTGGAGAAGATGAGTAATACTCTTAATGATTTCATATCCCTAGTGGGTGGTACATATAAATGCAATGTGTACTTGATGAAATCACCAATGTAAGTGTGACGCCCCAAAAACTCAGGGGTCCCATTTGATAACCTGTCAACGCACGGAATACCTGGGTATGTGATAAGTCTTAAACTCATATATTTTTAATCCATTTTCTAGCTTGTTTTTAGTATTTTTAGAGCTATTTAATGCCAAATTATGGATTATTTACAAACTTTGTATTTTGCAGGAGTTAATTAAAAAATGAGAGATTTCTAGCAAGAAGGAAGAGAAAAAACAACAATTGAGCAGTCTTTGTCGCGACAGACTTTCTGGATCGTGACAAACGTCTAAGAAAATGGCTAGAAAATTATGTCGCAACAATATTTTCTGTGTCGCAACACAAGATCTAGAAATTTGCAAATGAGCTATGTCTAGACAAAAGACAATAGGTCGCGACAGGAAATGGGAAGAAGCCAGTTGAGACAAAGATCAGTAATGTTGCGACATAATGAAAGACCAAAAGATAGAATCTATGTAGCGACATAATCTACCCTGTCGCGACACTGACTCTTGCAACATGGAGAAGATGGTTAAGACAAAAGAGAGCACTGAAAGAAGAAGTTCAGTCGCGACAAGAAAATCTATGTCACGATAAATGACGCTTACTTGTTGAAATGACCTGGTTGCAACCAAGGAACTCAACGTTGCAACATACTTCAAGCTGAAGAGATAAGTCTATGTCGCAACATGGATATTAATGTCGCAACACATAAATGAGCTTAACAGAGAGAAACGAGGTCGCGGCCTACTTTTATATGTCGCGACAAAGGTTTCAAACACAATGTAAAGAAGTGATGTCATGACATAATAAACTGGGTCGCGACATAACAAGTAAGCTGAACACAGAAGAGTCTTGTCGCGACATGAAAACTAGGTCGCGACAACAAATATTGACAACACCAAGAAGTCATGTCGCAACATCTATACAAAGCTGTAACAAGAAGTCAAGCTCAGTGGCAACAAGCCTCTGTCGCGACAGACTTTCTAGGTCACGACAAAAATGCAGAAAATACAAGACAGTGTTGCAACATAGCCTAAACAGAGATGGTGTCGCGACATGAAAACTTGGGTCGCGACACCAACTTGCAGAAGCTGCACTGAAATTGTGTTGCGACATGATTATTGATGTTGCGACATAATTGTTTGAGGAATGCACAAAATATTGTCGCGACAAAGGAAACTCTGTCGCGACAGAGCTTTCATGTTGAAAGGAAGAAGACTGTTACAACAGCAATACGATGTCGCTACTGAAGCAAGAAGGAGCACAAGATCTTTAAGTCGCAACAGACGACTGCATACCTGCAACAAAGACACAAAACTATGTCGCGACATAACTTTTGGGTTGCGACAGAGAAAGAAAATCTGGGCCAGAATTTTTAGGGATTCACATGTTTTAATTTTAGGCCCAAACTTCTTGTGGCCTCTATAAATAGAAACGACTACCGAAAAGCTTATATAAATGACAAAGACGGATGAACCGCAGTAACCGGGGAAATGAGGATTTTTTGTATTATTTTTCTTTATTTTTCTTATTTTATTCTTCTTTTCTTCATAGATTAGAATTAGAGTAGGATTTTTTATTAGTTACTAGATCTGAAACAATAAATTGTTTAGAAGTTTTGGAGTTGAATTTAAATCTTGAAATTCATTTACGATTACTTTTTTAATCTAATGAACTCCAGACAAAAACTAGAATTCATTCTTTAGTTGATTGCATGTACAGTGAAATTTTCCTAATCAGTATTTCGGTGTATACTGTAATCCAGTTTTCAAGAACACAACTTCTGCTGGGAAAGATCTGATGATTAGTTATGGTCTTCTTTGCACATTGAGAAGAAAATTTCCTGCGTTGATGGTTTTGAATTTATTTGGACGGTGATGTAATGAAATTAATTGTTCCCAATCTTAGTAGCTTATACCCATGAAGGGACTATTGTCTGGATTTGATTTCTAGGAGGCCCTCTGAGTGACACAGAGATGGAGATTCCTGAGAGCATAGACTAGTTACTTGGGGGTATGTTAGACTAATATTGAAGAACTAATGAGCTCTTAAAGGTTATTTAGATAAATCCTTAATTTGCTCATGGTTTCTCCTTGCTCATGAGTGATATATCAATTTAATCAATTAGAGATTTCTCCTTGGTCTGGAAGAATGATCTTGATCCTGTGATAGCATGAGATCTAATTAAGGAAAGAGAAAACTCCTTCAGATCTTAAGGATGAGACATCATTCATTTTGTAGAAATTTAGCAACTCGCCTCGTCTCGGGGAAGCAAAGAAATCAGAGTCATAAGAAATGGGTATGAAGTATCGAAAGAAAATAATTCCGCATCTTACAGAGAAATTCTAATTACAAGTAATTGATTAGAATCATGATTTAGAAATGAACATGAATCTCTACTCAGTGAAAAGTATGGTTAGAGGAGGAATCCAAACTATACTACCTTGCCTCTTGACAAATTCATATTTCAACTTAGGAGAAAATTGAATTAGATTATGATGCTGTTAGTTATTACTTCTTTAAAATAGAATGAACAGAACAGAAGAGACAAACACATAAAACGTTTAATCAAAAATAGTTTGCAAAACCTATATCAGTATGTCTATGAGGAAAGGTTTGTAGGAAAAACAGGATAAAAATTAAAGTAATCAATTAGAACCTGTTTGCAGATCAAGTCTTGTGTTGGACACAATCTCCTTAAGACAAAATATTGCCCTCGTAGTGGTGCTTCGAGTTAATGGCAATTCGTCTCCTAGGATAAAATGATCTCCCAATAGTAAGAAAGCACTTCTTTTTCTATTGGCTGTCGAACCAGAAATGTGCAGAACTAGTCTCTCAAAACGAAGATGGTGATGAATCACGTAAAATGAGATTGTGTGGCCTATATAGACTCGGCCATGACTGCTCTAAGATAAGCCATGAAGCTTGGGATGGGTCGGATCGCTTTTTGTCTATGGCGACAGACACAAATAAGGCTCGCGCGGAGAAGACGCTTTCTCACCAATGGTAACCTACGCTTGTCGCAAAACGACAGCGTTTTGACGCCCAAAAAGTGAGTTTAACCTAGCTCTGAACCCGAACCCGGCCCAACCTGGCGGCGCGCGCGCGCGTGTGGTGAACCAAGCATGAGCTAGGTCCTCCCCCTTCCACAAAATTAGGGTGCCCCTTGGGGCCCAAACCCAACTACAAGGTAGGTGTATATATACCCTTTAAAAGTCTTATTCCCATCCAATGTGGGACACAAGCTTTTTTCACAATCTTAAACCTTTAGTTACCATTTTCAAGGGGTGATGTTTGGAGGTAATTTCCACTCACTCTTAATGGCTTCTGGAAAGCAACTCAATATATAATCTTCATCTCCTCATGGAGGAGAACACATTCCCATGTGGACCCACTGAAAAGAGTTTGTGAAACCCATTGTAATTTTAGCTCAAAGATAGCTAATTTATTGTGCTCAAACCCATTTTTCCAATAATCCCCCACATTAATGAAATTGATTGAAAATAATGCAAATGACATGCTGACACTAAGAGAGAGTTCAGTTGGAAATATTCTGTATAGAGGAAGGTAGCTTGTGGCCTTGAACCTTCCCTTGTGAAATGCTATCGAGGTTACTGATTGATCAGTGAACATGATGTCTTGAACTGTTCATTCATTTGTGTAAACCAAGACAATAGCATTCACGTAGAATCTTTCCTGACACAGTTGGTTTTCATGATTGTGTTCATTTTGGCCCTGAACAATTCCTGGTTTCATGAGTGCTCCTAGAGAATTTAGCCTTTATCATTCTCATAGAACCAGCCCAGTTCTCACTCACATAGGTGACTTCTTATGGGAGGTATTCTGTTATACCCCACTTGTCTTTAACAAGATATAAGAATCATTAAAAGCATTTGTCTTTAACAAGATATAAGAATCATTAAAAGCATGGCTTACCCTGTTCAACGCTGCAGGCATCACTATTTTGATTATAGGAATGAGTAGGAGATTTGTTCTCCGTAGTAATCTTCAATGAGTCACAATAAAATTCTATTGTCCCTTGAACTCTAGATCTCAGATCTCTAGTCACTAGGGCTGGGCTGCCATTCCAACACTCTGCATGTGCTTTAAACCCATTCCTCTCGATGATTACTTATTTGCTCTCTCGTCAAACCTTTGGTTACTGTGATCCGCAATGTTATCTTTTGACCTTATATCTAATGGTAATAATACCATTGGGAGAGAAGTTGTCTTATGGTATTATGTCTTCTATTTAATATGTCGAGACTTCACTGCTATATATATATGACTGCTCATTAATTCGTCGACGACTATCGCAATGAATGCAGATAGCAGGCATAGGTTATGGCTATATTGGAATATCTTCTAAGAAATGACGGCCACTTCCCGCTTCACCAAACTTTATCTAGCAATAAACTCCAGATTTCATCAAAATCTAGCAC
The DNA here is from genome assembly GCA_016808115.1 of Tetrastigma voinierianum. NCBI lineage: Eukaryota > Viridiplantae > Streptophyta > Magnoliopsida > Vitales > Vitaceae > Tetrastigma > Tetrastigma voinierianum. Next base: position 768,514 of record JAEQBH010001147.1, on the reverse strand, counting down.
GACGCTTGTTTAGAAGATTTCCAAGACAATCGCCCACCACCAAGTGTAATAGATAGCCACTTGTGGACTTCCGAGTCTTTAGTGTCTGGATATCCACCCAAGGCCACAAAGATCCTTCAAGTACCGCTAGATATTTTTGAGTAGTGTAAATCCATAGCTTTGGGTGTGTATTTCAAATACCTCAAATCCTCACTATTGCCTTCCAATGGTCCCCACTGATTACTTTGTGTATCTACTCAATTTGATGACAACGTAGCTATGTCCGGATTCGTACAGCTTCATGACATACATCAAAGCCGCCAATTGCTTGTGCATATTTGTCAGGAGCTGCATTTGCCATATTTTTTGGATAAATGTAGATTTACATCTACAAAAAGTTCTCATTGGATCGGCTATCATTTTGTTTAAATTTCTTGAGAATTTTCTCAATGTATTGTGATTGAGATAATATTAGTCCATCTAATGTTTTGGAGATCTTTATCCCAAGTATAACATCAACAACACCTAAGTCTTTCATGTCAAACTTATTATTGAACATTTCCTTGGTAGTTTTAATGACTTCATTATTGCTACCCATAATGAGTATATCATCAACATAGAGACAACAATGACAACTAATGCTCTGTTCTGACATATACACTCGTTGATTTGAATCCATTTGTCATAATTACACTCACAAATTTCATGCCATCGCATTGGTGCTTTTTAATCCATAAAGGGATTTAAATGTCGATAAACTTCTTTCTCGACTGAACAATAAACCCTTCGGGTTGTTCCATGTAGATTTCTTCATCCAAGTCACCATTTAAGAAATCTGTCTTTACATCCATTTGATGTATCTCAAAATTGTGTATAGCTGCAATAGCTATTAACATTCGAATGAATGATATTCTTGTTACTGGTGAATAGGTATCAAAATAGTCCAAGCCTTCTTTTGCTTAGAACCTTGGATAACCCGGGGCCCGGCTTTTATATTTTATCAATAGATCCAATTCCGCTTATTTTCTTCTTGAATATCCATTTGTATCCTAAAGGTTTTGAACCCGGTGGAAGATCCACTAGTTCCCACGTATGATTTTGCAAGATGGATTCTACTTCATCGTTTATAGCCTCTTTCCAATATGGAGCTTTAGGGCTCGACATAGCTTCCTTAAAGCTTTGAGGCTCATTTTCTAACAAATACGTTAAAAGATTTTGACGTTCTAGTTCTTTTGCTGCATCTAGGTTCATCATCATCTTGTTGGCTTTGACTAATCGCCTCTATTGTAGTGTCACCAGCCTTTTATCAGTTCTAGCCATGTGTGGATTCAGAAGGAAATACATTTTCAAATAAATGCATTCCTTGATTCGATAATAGTATTGGCATGCATATCGATAATTTCTGATTTATGAATCAAAAAACGATATGCACTACTATTATGTGCATATCCAATGAAAACACAATCAACCTGTTGGTCCCATTTTAACCTTTGTGTATAGGTACCGCACTTTGCAGCTGCATACCCCCACACTTTTAAGTATTTGTAAGAAGGTCTTCGACCTTCCACAACTCATGTGGGATTTATTGGTTTTATTGTGAGGTATCTTGTTGAGAATATAATTCATGAAAGAATTACTTCCCCCCACAAATTTTGAGGTAGTCCAGAACTTAATAGTAATGCATTCATCATTTATTTTAAAGTTCTGTTCTTACGTTCAGCAACCCCATTTTGCTGAGGTGAATAGGGTGTAGTAGTTTGGTGTATTATACCATTTTGTGAACAAAAAAATACCAAAAGGTGCTTCATATTCACCACTTCTATCACTTCTTATCACCTTGATCTTCCTATCAAGTTGGTTCTCCACCTCATTCTTGAAATATTGAAACATTTCCAATGCCTCATCTTTACTTCTCAATAAGTAAACATAACAATATCTTGTGCAATCATCAATTAATGTAAGAAAATATTTCTTACCACCTCTCGTTTGAATAAATTTCATATCACATATATCTGAGTGTATTAACTCTAGAGGTTCACTACTTCTTTCAATTGATTGGAAAGAAGTTCTTGTAAGTTTAGATTCTACACAAATGTAAGACCCGAGAAATTCTAATTTCTGGAAAAAGAGCAAAATCGTAATTTCGATTACAAAATTGTTAATTTCGGTTAAAAATCTGTAATTTATTCTCTAAATCTCGGATGACGAAACGGATTTCACCGTTGGAATTGTCTTGCGAAATCTAGCTAGCACGTAAAATTTCGTCGCACCCGAGACAATGTAATTTACACGCCGAGGCATCGCTTCGGTGTCGAAACGAATTTCTCGATGCGACGAAAGTCATATATAATAAGTACTCATGTGCCATAAGTGGTATGAGTAGAGAAATGATGAAAATGGACGGCCGGGATAGTGCCGAATGTCAAAACTGGAAAAAGAAAGACATAAGCGTCATTTCGAAATTTGATTAAATGAAGAAAAGGCCAAAATAGGAACAGTGGCCGTCTTCTCCAACTTAAGAAAAAGAAAAACGTGAATTGAAGGAGAAAGTGGTCCAGTAGCCATTTTTTTTTTAGATTTCCTTTAGAGAGAGAAACTTCTCTCTAAAAATATGCGCGATCCGACCGTCTACAGCCTTCTCGAGACAAGCATGAAGCCGCTCTACGCTGGAGAGGGCTTTGCGGTACTGTATTTAGGGTTTTCTCAACTCCGAGAGGTAGGGGCTTCTCCTACTGAGTTTTATTCCCATTTAAGTGTTTTACGACGTTTGAGTCGAACGAGGTTGCTGACGGTCCTGCTCGGGACCGAATTGATACAATAAATTTTAAAATCATTTGAGCAAATTCGTGGCTGCTCCACGGCTGATTTTGGTGTAAAATTATGCATTTGTGTGTTGATGCGTGTGTTGATTGGATTGAGGCCGGAAATGGCTTGAAACCCGTTCACTGGCGAACCGATGATTTAGATTTTTTCTGAATAGTAACCGAGGGTTTCACTGATTCGAAATGCTGTTCCTAAAAAATATAATTTTGAAATATATGTTGGTCGAGTAATTCAAGTAGAATTGCTCGTGTTTGATCATTAGCCCATAGCTAATTTTGATGTATGAATTAATTAATTTACATGACATGATTGTGTGAATTAAATTTTTTATAAATATATGCATGTTTATATATTTACCTGTGAATTAGATTGTATTGGAATTGGCATACATGCATTCCATATGCATTGGAACACCCTAGGACTATAGGAGTGAGTGCATGAGATGAGTCTAGAGAAAACGATTCGGAGTGTTGTCTAAAAATATTAATTATCGGAGGGTAGTCCAAACTAAAAATATCAATCGTCGGAGCGGCCCAATTGATATTCATCGGAGGGTAGTCCACAAACAAATAATATATCAATCGTTGAAGCGGCCCAATTGATATATATACACACTCCAGGTCAGCTCCACAAACAAACAAAATAATAATTTTCATAATGAGGCTTAGCGAGTATGATGGAGTCGGTGAGGACCTGGATCCGAGTTGGTAATGGTGACATCCGCTAGGACCATGCATTCATTCGAATGTGTGTTTTCATTGAACATTGCACCGCACTTAGTGGTGAGTAGCCCACTTAGTGGCGATTCCACCATCGAGCATTAGCTCACCTTTGTCGAGGGATATTATTTTTTACGTGCTGTAACCATTGAGTATATAGTTGATCTATAGTCGGTATGTATATTGAGATGTTTATGGGCCCAAGTGCCCATTTTAAATCATAACCGTTATATTGGACTGTTTGGGATTGTAGCTTATGTAGGTCTCCCAGATTTTAGTAAAGCTCCCCGTACAAAGGAGACTCTGCCCGATTTTCGTGAAAAATGTCGGGTCACCCAACATTCACAAGTATTCCGCGGGTTGACGGGTAGTCAACAGACCCCCGGGATTTGGGGCGTCACAACAAATCTCACATTTATGATTCGGATCTAGTTTAAATTTGGGCAAACATTCCATATTAATTAATCTGCGCAATGTATCATAATTAACATGTCCTAGTCTACCATGCTACACATTTGAAGATTCAAGCATATAAGCAGAAGACGTGTTCTCATTATTAATAATCTTAGTATGAGGTATAACAGTCATTACATTCATTTTGAAGAGCCCATTGCTCATGTACCCCTTCCCCACATACATCCCATTTTTGGTGAGGATGAAGATGTCTGAGACAAACACCAACTTGAAGCCCTTCTTACTCAACAATTATCCAGACACTAGATTCTTTCAAATTTTGGCACATGCAACACATCATTGAGAGTAAGTTCCTTCCCGATGTCATCTTCAATACTACCTTCCCTTGGCCTTCAACCTTGGAAGAAGAGGAGTTGCCCATAAAGAGTTGTTCTCCATTATCTATGCTCGTATGATGAGAGAACATCTTCTGTCCTGAAAGCAAACATGACAAGTAGCCCCGTGGTCCACCCACCATTCCTCCTTAGCATTGTTGCCACGAAGTTCACCCTGAGACTACTGAGAGGTTCATGTCCGAGACACGCCTACTTCAACCACATTGGCTCGAGGGCGTTTCTTCTGGATTCCTTGTTCCTGCGACTATGACACCCTAACACGGTGCTCCCTTGCTTGTTGCACACATAACACTTGTCTTGAACTTTTCAGGACCTTGCTTAGATCGCGCTATCAGGCTTCCTCTTCTCGTGATTGCAGGAGGCTTGCCCCGCTCTACAACATCGCCTGGGATTCATGATGCCCTTGCCGCCTTTTTCTTAGATGCACGGCGTTGTCTTCCCTATTCCTGCCCCCCACTATCAAGTCTTCAAGTCTCATTTCCTTCCCGCCATGGTTTTAGGTAATTCTTGAATTTCGTTCCATGGGTGGCAATTTTCAATAATTGCAACCACTGGAAGGATTCAATCGAGAGACATCCTTTCGCATGTATGTCATGTGAATCACTGTAGATCTTAAACTGGCCGATCACCGTCCCTAACCAAGCATCTTGTAGTCTAGAATTTTCCCACTACAAACTTCGAGCCGCATCCCGCCTTGTACTTTTTGTCCAAGGATTCCCATAGTTCTCAGTAGATTAAGGTGCAATACACATTATAATAAAGGTGTCGTTTGTGCTATTCAGAGGTGAAGTTGCGATGACAAAAAATCAAGATGCTTCCATGCTTCCACAATGCAACCACTTGCCTATCGCTTTCATTTCTTCCTTAAATGCGTGGAGCATCCTCTTGAAGGAAAACGGGCCAGATGAAGGTGGTCAGGTAGAACATCTTTTGTTGCCAACTTTTGAATTTTATCCCATTAAACTTTTCCGGCTTCTCTCCATGACTCACAGTTATTGGCGCCATAACAGGCGTTGGAGGAGGCACCACAGTAAGGGTAGAATCAGTAGTCATTCTACTAAACCAAATTCTGTTTCCAGAAATAGTATATTAAAATTAAAAAATTTGACTTTGCCAAATTCTGAGCAAAGATAAAACAATTTGCAAAGAGTCTACTGTTCATAGAGACAGTATATGAAAAATTAAAAAAAATATGACTTAGCCAAATTCTAATAAAAATAGTATTAAATCAAACAGATTACTGTTTTAAGAAATAACAGAACTAAAATTAATATTAAAAATGACTGAACCAGAAACCCGTATTAAATCAAAGCAATAGTTCTGTATTTCAGAAAAAAAAATGATATCTATATTTAAAACAAAACAAACAGATTACTGTTTTTTTTTTTAAGAAATAACATAACTAATTATGAGCAATTAAAAATATTAAAACAGATTATCGTTTTTTCAAAATTGAGTAAAAAACAATAAAACCAAACAGTGTACTAATAGTTATCTAATTCGGGCTTAGACAGAATCTAAACGTTAGGCACTGCATAAACAGAACTGAACGTTCTGTACAAGATATATGTAAAAAATAAACACTATTTTGTCTTAAGATTGTTAGTTATTACTTCTTTAAAATAGAATTAACAAATAGAAGAGACGAGCACATAAAACGTTTAATCAAAAACAATTTGTAGAACCTATATCAGTATGTCTATGAGGAAAGGTTAACAGGAAAAACAGGATAAAAATTAAAGTAGTTAGTTGGAACCTATTTACAAATCAAGTCTTGTGTTGGACATAATCTCCTTAAACAAAATATTGTCCTCGCAGTGATGCTTCGAGTTAATGGCAATTCGTCTCCCAGGATAAAATGATCTCCTAACAGTAAGAAAGCACTTCTTTTTTTGTTGGTTGTCGAACCAGAAATGTGCAGAGCTAGTCTCTCAAAACGAAGATGGTGATGAATCAATGCAAAATGAGAGATTGTGTGGCCTATATATAGACCTGCTCATGACTGTTCGGTATAGTCATGAAGCTTGGGGATGGGTCGATCGCTCTTTTCATAAATGAATGCATTACGGGCGCGCCGCATGGAGAAGAAGCTCGATCTCAATGGTGTAACCTACACTTGTCGTAAAACGACAGCGTTTTGATGCCTAAAAAGTGAGTTTAGGCTATTCAACCCGACCCGACCGCTTCTGGGGGCGAGGCAAATGGGCGGGCGCTGCAGGGTGTGGTGAACCGCTTACGAGCTAGGTCCTCCTCCTTCCACAAAACTGGGGTGCCTCTTGGGGCCCAAACCCAACTACAAGGTGTATATATACTTTAAAAGTCTTGCTCCCATCCGACGTGGACACAAGCTTTTTTTCACAAGCTTAAACCTTTAGTTACCATTTTCAAGGTGATGTTTGAGGGCACTTCAATTCACTTCTTAATGGTTTTGAGCAACTCAATATATAATCTTCATCTCCTCACGGAGGAGAACACATTCCCATGTGACCCATCGAAAGAGCTCTTGAGACCTATCAGAATTTTAGCTCAAAGATAGCTAATTTATTGTGCTCAAACCCATTTTTCCAACATATGGTGGTCTGATAATTTCACAATGTTGAAATCCTGTCTACTCCTTAAATAATCCAAGTTAAGTCTAGTTTATATTTCAAATTTACATTTTTCCCTTTATTTTAAATGTAGGATTCTAGTTATTAAAATTCTTGTTAGGTTACTAAATTTTCTCTAAAATGGACGCAGTTGTAATTTTAGTACTCCAACAGATGCGTAGAATCATAATTCACAATAACACGGAAACTTCAAAGGTCTACTTCTAGCAATAATCCTAATGAATATAAAATTTCGTTATCACCGACTTATTTGATCTCGTTGTGTTTCCAATTTAAAAATATTAAATGCATAGAAAATTAGCAGAACTCGCCTAGATACGTAAATTGAAAGAACCTTGAAAACAAGGAAAGCTACCAGTACTGGAGAAAGAAGTATGGATAATCAAATATAAAGATTGCAGACTATTCCAGAAGAAGAAGAAGCAGAGAGACCACAAAGGTCTAACACAATGGAGGAATTTTGGAGGCCTATCATTCAGGAAGAGTACTTTACATTGAGACAACCTCCCATTAAAGCAAACAATTTTGAGTTGAAGCCAGCTTTGATTATAATGGTGCAACAACACCAGTTCACAAGCCACCCTTCTGAAGATCCAAATGAGCACCTGGGGAGATTTATGAGGATGGTAAACACTATGAAATTGAATGGAGTAAGACCATATGTAATCAAGCTTCAACTCATCCCATTCTCATTGAGAGATGTGGCAACCACATGGTTTGACTCACTGCCAGTGGGATCAGTGAATACTTAGGAAGAACTGGTGGAGGCATTCATGAGCAAAATTTTCCCTCCAGCTCTCACTGTTGAAAGAAGAGGAGAAATCATTGTGTTCAAGTAAGGGGAGGCTAAGAGTCTCTACATTGCATGGGAGAGGTTCAAGAGATTGCTAAAGAGGTGCCCTATGCATGGGATAGATCTGACAACTCAGATGGACATTTTCTACCATGCCATGAATTATACCTCCAAGGGTATAATTGATGCATCCTGCTGTGGAAGTTTTAAAAGAAGAAGTGCAGAGGAGGCAAGGCAGGTTATTGAAGACCTTTCCAAATGCAACTACAAGACTCCGTATGAATCTTCAAGAAGTAGTAGCAAGATGAGGGGAAATGGTCTGATTGGATTAGATAGAACTACAGCTATAGAAGCCAAGCTTGATGCAGTTATGAACAATGAAAGTAAAGAATGAGATTTATAGATGCACACTCAGACATGAAGTTAGAGCAGTGAGAGAAGGAAGGAGAAATAGTGATGAGGGGTATGAGGAAGAAGAACCCTACCAAGTTGAGGAAACAAAGTATATGAATGAGAAGAGAAGTTACCACTTCAAGCCTAACCCCAACTTGCCTACACACTACAGTCCAACACTAAGAAACCATGAAAAATTTTCATTTGGTGGAAAAGCACAACAGGGAACCAGATATGAACATAACCACCATCAAGCTTATACTCAGCCTGGGTTTCAGCAGCAACAGCAAAATAGGAACAAAAGAGGAGAGTATCAAGGGCAGAGAAGAACTCGAACCTTTGAAGATCAAGTGCTGCAATTCATGACAAAAAACAAAAGGATCCTTAATGTGCATGAGAAAAAATTTGTTGAACTTGAGAGTTTCCAAGCTAACACAACTGTGTTTCAAACAAATATCAATGCTACATTGAGAAACTTGGAGACTCAAGTAGGGCAGTTGGCCCTATCCTTGAAAATCCAATCGAAAAACACATTTCCCAGTAGTACCGAGATCAATCCTAAAATCTCACACCTACTGCAATAAGAGGCAATGATGAATTGCCAGGAAGCAAGAAAATGTAGGACAAAGTATGCATGGAAACTGAACCAATGAAGAAAAGCTGAGACTAGAGGAGCAAGAAAAAGGATGCTGAAGAGAAGACAAATTACAACAAATGTCTAGCTAGGGACACTAAACTAAGCAGCTTCTTGGGAGGCAACCCAAGCAGGAATTTTCAATTTATTCAGTAGAATTTTGAGTATTAGATGTTTCAGTTTAATTTGTTAGTAGTTTTATTTTAGTTGTTGTTGACTTTCAGGAAAATGAAGCAAAATTCAAAGAAGAACCATTTTAAGAAGCAAATTGTTTCCAAAAGAAAATATGTAAAATGACTAAGGTGGGGAGTAATTTAATTCCCTAAACTTGTCTTTAAGGATAATGCATATCTGAATGTTTTGGAATATTATGTTACTTGAATAAAAACATATTCTGAATATCTGGGCAAGGCAGATTGAATTAAGAATTGAGATGAGTGTTAATACTTGAAGTAAATATTTTTTTATGGTTTAAATAAGTTTTCACATGTAGGTTCAACTGAGTATGAGTGGACATAGGTTGTTTTAAATGTTTTATGAGAGAACATGAGAAAGATGTAATTTTAGAAAATTTCAGTTAAGTGTCGCAACATGCTTTTTTTGTGTCACGACACAGTTGAATTAAGACGCAAATTGAAAAAGAAAATTATGTCGCAACATAAGTTTGTTGTGTCGCGACATAAATTCAAATAGTCATGAAAGAAATGTTACAACATACTCTATTGTGTCACGACATTTGACAGGCTCTGTCACCAAATAATGTTGAATCTCTATCACGAAAAACTTTCTGTATGTCGCGATAGAGAATTAAAGACATACAGACCCAAGAGCAGTAATTGTCGCGACATTTAATGTAGCACACAATGAATCAGTTGGCTTATAAATGGAAATTTTTTGAAAACTGAATAGCCACCTTCCTCATAAACTCTCACTCGTCTCAGCTTCTTTACTCAAGTCTCTCTCATCTCACTCCCTAAAACCCTAGAGTTCAGAAACCCTAACATCACCATGGCTGACTCTACCACCCTGATTCCAAACCTCCACAAAGTCATGAAAGAGTACATCGAGCTAGAGAATCAAATAGAACAAGGTTTTGAAGCAGCAACTAAGAAAGTTGAGGAAAAGGATGATGACAATGAAGAGAATCATCAGACAGTGGATGAACCAAGAAAAAGAAAAAAGGGGGTGGATGAAGCTGGCAAAGAACAGAGGAAAAATAGAGTAGAGAACTTTATTTCAGAGAGTGCAGTGGCTATAATGGAAGGAAGTTTGAAAAACAAGGGCTTCATAGCGGAAAGAGGATTCAAGAATATTATCTCCCCTTTTACTGAAATGGTGGAGAAGAGAGAATGGCAGTCTTTGGCAGAACACAAAGAACCTGGATGTGCTTCTTTGGTAAGGGAATTCTTTACAAATATGGTAGAAAGAGAAGGAAAAAGAGTGTATGTTAAAGGACAGTGGATAGATTTCAACAGAGAAGAGATCAACAAATTGTTCAATCTAGGTGTGCAAAAAGATGGATCAAAGTTCGAGGGAAACAACTAAGAGGAAGCGAGCACGGAAGATGAGTGAGCCTTCTCACGAATTTGGAAAGGAGAGTGGAAAGGAACAAAAATAATTCCTTTTAGATCCATTTCCAAAAGAGACCTAACAGAGGAAGCTAAGGTATGTGGTTTACTTCGATCGAATTTTGTTTGAGTACATCTAGCATCTAAGCATGGTGGGAAGAAGAAGCAATTCTCCTTTATGCATTATTAAAAGGTTACAAAATAGATGTGGGAAAAATGATTGAAAATTCCATCTTGAGCTACTCTGAAGGTAAATGCAGAGGAATGATTCCACACCACCGCCATGATAACTAGCCTGCGCATCGAGGGGAGTTAAGAAGGAAGAATGGGATCGATGAAACTTGAGCCTCCCACGACTTTGTAGGTATAACAAAGGACGGGAAGCAGGAGGGAAGGCGGAAAAAGGAATGGAGGTTGCACAGAGCTGGAACAGTGGGAAAATCAATGTCCATTATAATCAGAAGCTCGGAGAGTCGAGCCAGTGCAGTTTCCCAGCTAGAACCGACCCAACATGAACAAGCTGAAGGTTCAGGGCAGAATTGCAATCATCTAGAATTGATAGAATTGCTGATGTCTATGCGACAGGAGATGAAGGAGAGAGATGACTAGTTAAAGACACAGCTCCAGCTCAGAGATGAATATTTTGATAAAGAGCTCAAAAGAAGAGACCAGAATTTAGAAGATGAACTAAAGAAAAGGGATGAAGAGTAGAGAGCAGAAATAGAGAGAAGCGACATAGAGTGGAGAAGCAGGTCTTGGGAATAGAAGCCTGATGCCTTGAAAGCGGCGTAGATTGAGATAACAAGCCCACTTGAACGATCACAGGACACTTGTGATTTCGCCTTGATGAGCTATGAGGTTAAAAATAGCAAGGGACACTCATGGAATCTCTAGTTATGAGCGGCGGGAACTACGAGAGAGCAATGCCAAGATCCTGGGGCTTGGGCTGAGACGAGTGTCTGGCAGAAGAAGATCCTCGACCCGCAATCCAAATCTCATGCGCAGAGCCTACCTTTATAGTCCCCGGGGTGTCACAGACCCACTTATACCCTATACCAACCCAGAGTCACTTGGGGCAGACATTTCTACACCTTGTACAGAAACACAAAAAGATAAAACTCCTAAAACATCAAGAAAAAGGAACTTACCCCAGTAGAGGAGGTAGTAGAATATCTAAGGATGGACCGGCTAAGGAGAGAGGCTGAGAATAAAAATAGACAATACACTACCTCCTCCAACTCCTCATCCTCTTTATACTCAAAGAAATTCCTCTGAATAAAATAAAATTTTGTTTGCAAAAATTTTGTGTTCAATTGTGTTTTTGTTTGATTGGTGTGTTTTTGATTAGTTTCTTTTACTTCATGTTTGTCATCTGCTTGGTTGAATAAAGAAGAAATCAACTACCTGGATCAAATAGCTTATTTGCTGTAACATGTTGGGGTGAAATGACTTGATTACAATTGTTGGTGTGATGTGTTGTTTTGAGCTGAATGCATGATCAAATGAACTCTTTTACTTGATTTGAATCAACACAACAACAAACCTCATAACCAAACAATAAGTGTAATTGAAATTGTGATAGGCCTCAATGAATTGGAAAAGGAAGTTGCATGTGTAATCTAGAATGAAGTTTAAGGTTCAGATTTAAGAAAATGTATTCAATGAAGCGGCACAAATAAGACTTTTGAAACTGTTTGTGTAAACAATAAGGTCAGTGAAGTCACGAGAAAAACATGCCGCATGGTAAAATGTTCCTTAACAAATTGTGAAGGATTAGGGACATCTTAAGGTTCGATCACGATCAAATAGTCGAGGTCCTAGAACTTGTTAGATTATTAGTCAAGGCGAAATCCTAGGCAATACCACCAACAAGAAGTGATATAGGCCATCCTTGAAAGTTTGAGCCTTTCAAGCCTACCCTTAATATATGTATATGCATACACCCTAGTTCCATATTTGAGCCAAATTGTCTAGTTTCTTCATTTAAACAGCAATTAGAAGCCTCAAACCTTCCTTTATTCATCACTACAGTAAAAACCCTTATTTGCCAGGTTTCGAGGATAGGAACTTCAAAATACACAAGGCAAGTTTGGGAATATTATTTTGATTTGAAGGAAACAGAATGAAGGATGGAAAAACAAGAACAAATGAAGAAATGGAAAAGAATACGAGAGAATAAGTCAAAGCGCTAAATTGTCCAAATGGGATTAAGTTTTGTCTTGTGGCCTTTCTCTCTTGAACAATTAAGTTCTTACGGGTGTTTCAACACCTAGTACCCTAATGCCAACTGGTATGGGAGCTGCTAACCCAAAGTTCTCTAAGAGTGGTAGAAAGCCTAAGAAGACAATACATTGCACTAATCTTAAAAATCTTGGACAAGTAAAAGAAAAGCAAAAAATGGACTTCTCTAAAAGATGTCAAGGTAAAGATATAAGTATAATATCGAGGACAAGTTTGGGGAATATATTTTTTAGACATTAGTAGAAAAGAAAAGGATGAAGGATAGAGGCAAAGATACACAATTGAAGAGTGGAATCTGGGTAAATTTTTAGCCTAAATTCTCCACTTATCTACCCAATTACCCAAGCCAAACTCTACAAGCCTAAAAGACCTAATTGATCTTGAAGGTAGTACTTGCCTACATTAGTGGAGACTAATATGAAAAACAAGCATATGAGACTTTAAAAAGCTAAAAGAAATTACGATCCTTTGTGTAGAGTCTGAAGATTGGTAATCCTGCGGAAGGGAAAACCATCACACACAGAGAGATCAGAATTAATTAGTAATTTGCTTACATTTCAAAAATTCAATAGTTTGTTTGGCAACAATTGAAAATTTTTCATAAGTCACGGCTAAAAAACTAAATTTGGTTATTTCAAGCGGCTAATTCGATTCAGTTACAAATTTAGAAAAAAAATTTGCAGTGCAAAATAGAAAAATGTCCTTAAAAATAAAGCTAAATTGTTGAGAGACGAAACAAAATGCTTTCTTTGGCAGGGACCAGGGAAAACTTTAAGTTTGGGGGAATTTGATGAGTCTTGAACTCATATTTTTAATCCATTTTTCTAGCTTGTTTTTAGTATTTTAAGAGCTATTTAATGCCAAATTATGGATTATTTACAAACTTTGTGTTTTGCAGGAGTTAATTCAAAAATGAGAGATTTCCAGCAAGAAGGAAGAGAAAAAACAGCAATTGCAGCAGTCTTTGTCACGGCAAACTTTCTGGGTCGCGACAAACGTCTAAGCAAATGGCTAGAAAACTATTTCGCAACAATATTTTATGTGTGGCAACACAAGATCTAAAAATTGGCAGATGAGCTATGTTGCAACAAAAGGACAGTCGCGATGGAAGCGGAAGCGGGATGGGGCAAAGATCGATTATATTTGCGGACATAATGAAAGACCAGAAGGCAGAAACTATGTCGCAAAAAAATCTACTATGTCGCGACACTGACTCTTGCAACATGGAGGGTGGACTGAGACGAGAAGGCGAAGAAGAAGTTCAGTCGCGACAAGAAAATCTATGTTCGCCGAAATGGCGGCTTACTTGTTGAAATGGCACAGTCGATCTTCAAGGACTCGGCGTTCATGACATACTTGGTGAGGGAGATAAGTCTATGTCACTACATGGATATTAATGTCGCAACACATGAAATGAGCTTAACGAGGAGAAAGCAGGTCACGACCTGCACATATGTCGCGACAAAGGTTTCAAACACAATGCAAAGAAGTGTTGTCGCGATATAACAAACTGGGTTGCGACATAACGAGTAAGCTGAACACAAAAGAGTCTTGTCGCGATATGAAAACTAGGTCGCGATAGCAAATATTGACAACACCAAGAAGTCATGTCGCAGCTTATCGAACAAAGGCGCATGAAGTCGAGCTCGGTGACGAAGCAAGCCTCACATCGCGACGAGACTTTGTAGATTACATGACGAGAAATGCGGCATCTGAAACGGTGTTGCGGCATAGCTGAACAAAAGATGTTGTCAGCGACATGAAAACTTAGGTCGCCAACACCAACTTTACAGAAGGTATCTCTTTGAAATTGTGTTGTGACATGATTATGATGTTGTGACATAAGCTGTTTGAGATGCTGAAATATTATCGACGAGAGCTTTGTCGTGGCAGGAACTATCATCTTTGAAAGGAAGAAGGCAGCCATAACAACAATACAATGTCGCAACTAAAGCAAGAAGGAGCACAAGACCTTTAAGTCGCGACAGACGACTGCATACCTGCAACAGAGACCTACAACAAAGACATAAAACTATGTCACGACATAACTTCTGGGTCGCGACAGAGAAGGCAAATTTGAGCGATAATTTTTAGGGATTCACACATAGCCTTAATTTTAGGGCCCAAACTTTAGGGCTCACATAAATAGAAGCGATTACGAAAGTAAAATGGTCAGGTCGACATCGAGACGAACCCCGGAGTACCTAGGGAGTTGAGGACTCTTTTGTATTATATTTTTCTTTTATTTTTCTTATTTTCTTCTTCTTTTCTTCGTAGATTAGAATTAGAGTAGGATTTTTGATTAGTTACTGGATCTGAAACAGTAAATTGTGCAGAATTTTTGAAGTTGAATTTAAATCTTGAAATTCATTTATTATTACTGTTTGAATCTAATGAACTCCAAACAAAATCTGGAACTCATTTCTTCAGTTGATTGCATGTATAGTGAAATTTTCTTCATCAGTATTTCAGTGTATACTGTAATCCAGTTTTCAAGAACACAACTTCTGCTAGGAAAGATCGATGATTAGTTATGGTCTTTTCTGCACATTGAGAAGAAAATTTCCTAAGTTGATGGTTTTGAATTTATTTGGATGGTGATGTTATGAAATTAATTGTTCCCAATCTTAGTAGCTTATACCCATGAAGGGGCCCGGTATGCGGCTCGATTTCCGGGATGTCTACGAGGTGACCACGAGATGAGGTGCGAGCTTAAACGATTACTTTGGGGTATGTTAGACTAATATTGAAGAATTAATGAGCTCTGAAACGTTATTTAGATAAATCCTCAATTTGCTCATGGTTTGAGAATGGGTTGAGTGATATATCAATTTAATCAATTAGAGATTTCTCCTTGGTCTGGAAGAATGATCTTGATCCCGTGATAGCATGAGATCTAATCAAGGAAAAAGAAAACTCTTTCAGATCTTAAGGATAAGACATCATTCATTTTGTAGAAATTTAGCAACTGCCCTGTCTTGGGAAGCAAGAAATCTACAGTCATAAGAAATGAGTATGAAGTATTGAAAAAGAAAAATACCCAGATCTTACAGAGAAATTCTAATTACAAGTGATTAATTAGAATCATGATCAGAAATGAACATGAATCTCTACTCAGTGAAAAGTATGGTTAGAGGAGGAATCCAAACTATACCACATTGCCTCTTAACAAATTCATATTCCAACTCAGGAGAAAATTGAATTAGATTGTAATCTGAGGTGATAATTTCACAGCGGTGAAATCCCGAGTGTTTACTTCCATGATAATCTGGTTCGATCCAGTTCTATTTCCAGTTACATTTTTTCCCTTTATTTTAAATGTAGGATTCTAGTTATTAAAATTCTTATTAGGTTACTAAATTTTCTCTAAACTGGACGTTCAAATAGTGTAAAACTTGAGTAGTTGGGGTAGTTGAAGTTTAAATTTTTTTCATTCTCTGTGGGAACGATATCCGGACTTATAGGTCCACTTTATTACTTGTATGACCTGTGCACTTGCAGTTTTTAAGACTAAACTAAATCTTTAATTGAGTTCAGTGACAAAACAATTCTTCTTATAAGCATACAAGTTATATTTGGTTTTAACAAGTTTTTGGAGCCGTTGTCGGGGATTAATTTATAGTCTTCTGGTAATGGTTTCATAAATTTGAATATTCACAACATATGATCTTAACAAGTTTTTGGCGCCGTTGTCGGGGATTCTAGTTAGTCTTTGGTGATAGCGGTAGAAATTTGTATATATGATTTGGTCTTATTAGTATGGCATATCGCGTCCCATTCATCGGGATCCATTCATGCCCATATATTTTAGAAAAATATACAAATTTATCAAAACAGTTCATAAGAGTTTGAGTTACAACTCTCTTAGATACAAAATATTTCATGTAAAATCTAGTTTTTTTTTTTTTTTACAAAAATGATTCTTAAAGCCACAGTTCAGCTTTCTTCACACTTATGGTCCTGGATGAGATTCGTGCGCCTTTAAATAACTTTACTTTTTGAAGGGTTTTTGACAAGTGATAATGCCAATGGACAACTCTATAAGTACTCCCCTTTAGTGCACATGCAATGCCATGTTCACATAATAATACACATCAACATTCAATGAAGATTATGTCAATTCTAAATGGAATCCTACATTGCCATGAAATGAGATGAGATCATGTGGCACCCTGACTCGGCACCACGGTGTCGAAAGTGTCCTTTTATTTATTTATTTATTTTCCTATTCTTATAAACTTATAAAAACTTTAAAAAACTTTGTTCATTCATATAATGTTAAATATTTAACTTGTAATATATTATATAGCAGCGAATTACAAAATATATACAAGCTCCATATATGGAAGTGTTCAACATTTACAATACATATACATATACATTGCTTATAAAAGAAACAAAAATACATATACATTAGACCAAATGGTCTTTCAGTGGGTACCTAGTGATGTGTTAACTTTGATTGCTGATGCGGATTGTCATGTCCTCCAGTTTCCTCTTCTATACCTACACAGATGAAATACCTGTGCTAATCTTATAGCTTAGTGGGAATAATACTTGTGCACGACCCCTAATAAGGATCATCTCACTATAGATACATGCATATACTTATGACAAATATAACATTTACATATACTTATCTATTTCTCATATCTACTTTTTCATAACATGTTTCATTTCTTATCATATTTCATATACTTTTTGTGTTATCTTACACTTTACTTATTGTTCTTGTAACCATATACGATCATCACATAGCAGTGTTATGCTTCTTATATCATGTCATATCTCATATACATCTCATTTGCGTATACTAGTCATTTGCTTTTATGTTTCATGCCTGCAAATACCTTAGAAGTGGATACGGAAAAAAAACTATATGTACCCAAAGGTACTATCACTGTACGAGACAGTGATCTCTATCTATATGACCCAAACGGGGCTGCTATAATGATCCAAAAGGGATCTATGTCATCGACCCAAACGGGGCCTCGGTATCTATAAACTGTATGTTGCAGCAACTGTACCCTTATAGGCATGCCTATCTATCCAACTACCTGGTCATAAGTAGGCAATCAGTTTTATTATGTTTTCTTAACAATCTTTCAGGTATCAGAAAAAGATATCTCATATACATGAATAACTATTGATATCATGTATACTTATGAAATATTCATTATCAAATAATCTCTTATAAGCATTTAACTGTAATGTTCACTTTTTCGTATAATACAATTATACGTGTATTCTCTTTAGCTTTCATATAACAATACAATTATATAACCTTTATACCATTTCAGTTTCCATAACCAATTATGCCTTAAAAGTTCTAGGCAGCTCCTAAGTCAATTTTCAACTACAATTGTTGACCCTGTAAACGGAATTGTTAGATAAAGTGATATTTTAACTCAATATACCCCTATGTCTTAAGTTTCTTATGGTTCAAAGATCATGTCATTTGGACTTTTAATTTGGGAGATATGGTCTAAACATTTCGAACTGCTCCTGGACAATTTCCAAGAACAGAATCTTGAATTGTGTCTTATATTTGAAAATTTTCTGGGAATATTAAAGACATAATTTGACCATACTTTCTTCATGGAAGTTATTCTCCCAGATGTCTAGTTTGTACAGAAATTTGAATCACCTCATTTGAACCAATATAACTCAAACTATGATTTAAACAACCAGAATTACTCCAATTCAAGGGACTGTTTTGAGACAGATTTCAGGGACCGAATTGTTTTCTTACTTTGACTTATTTTCTAGGTCCAATGGGGTCCAAATTTGGATATACTTATTTCAAGAATATTTGTTCTCCTAGAAGTCTAGTTTACCCATGAATTTGAATCACTCAATTTGGATGGGTGAAACTCAACTTATGGCCTAAATGCCAAAACTGCTCTGAAATCCAAAACTATATCAGAATTGAACCGGTGGCCCAGAATGAGGCTTCGCGTGGAGTACTAGGGTACCACAGGTTCCAATTTGAATACACCTATTTCAGAGAGATTTGTTCTTCTAGAAGTCTATTTTACTCAAAAATTTGAATCACTCAATTTGGATGAGTGATGACCAAAATAAAAACATGAGTTTAAAAAAAACGGACAACATCTCCCCTAAAACCCAACATTTTCTCTATACAAATTTTTCCTCCATTGAGGACTACAACCAAACCAAACACCCATTCCAAACAAGGAGTCTACACAAAAAGAGGTATTCCAAAGCCCCAAGCAAGTATCCATACAAAAATTCCTAACAAGTTCCATAGAAAATCATAGCAATCCATACAAACAATTCCATAAAAATCCATACAAGTTCCATACCTTGATTTCTTGTCTCCTTCCTTCTTCCTTCTTTCTTCTTCTCTTCTCTTCTTCTTCTTCTTCTTCTCCTTCTCTTCTCTTCTCTTCTCCCTTATCGTTTTCCCCATCCCCCCAGACAGATATTTTGGCTTTAAGATAAGAGCGTGTTTGGCCCTTATCTCATTACAATTCTTTTCCCATTTTTGCATGTAGGTCACTTCATCTTCATTTTATTTGCGATTCCACTTATTCAAGTGCTTTGGCATACAATCTTTTATTCTTATGTCATTTGGGTCCTTAATTGGAAATTTATCAATTTACCCTTGACTCTTGAATTAATTCCGGATTTTGCTTATTTTATGTTTAGCATTATTTTATTCTTGAAAACCCTAAACACGTTATAAAACTGTCAGGGTATAATTTAAGGTGTTACAACTCCCCCTATCACAGCCAAAAGAATTTAGTCTTCGAAATTCATGCACAGATCGAGAAGAGTTAAAGTATTCTTGTTTCGTAATTCTTACGGCTCTGCGGTAGCTTCTTCTCTACCATGTAGATGCGAAGCACTTTCAGCAAGCGTACTTGCTTATTCCTGGCTGTTTCACCTCTCGAGCCAGAATAGCCTTTGGCTCCTCATCATATGAAAAATCTACCTGCACTTGTACTTCTTGCACTAATAGTATGTGCGACCCATCAAAACGATATTTCCGAAGCATAGACACATGGAACACATCATGCAACTTGGCTAACTCTAGAGGGAGTGCCAAACGATATTCCATAGAGCCAATTCGTTCCAGAATCTCATATGATGAACCCATACGGCTACGACTTGCCTTTCTTCTGAACCACCAAAATTTTCCTCCGCGCGTGATACTTTTAAAGAAGACCTTATCACCCTTCATATTGATGTCCTTCGCGCCGTCGGCATATGACTTTTGTCGATCAGCGACCTTTAACCTTTGCCGATGCTGAGCTTTTGCCATGTATCCCTTTACTATGTCTGAGCGATCGCTTTTATGCTGTTCGGTCACATCGCCCACGGGGAGTTACGCATCTCGACCATTACAAAACCTCCATATGGTACCATGCTAATGTTTGATTGATAGCGTATTATAGGAAAATTCTATCAATGGAATATACCTATCCGACATCCGGTGAATTCCGTTATATGCGTCACTCGAAGCAAATCTTGACACTTGAGATCAACCTCATGTTTGTCCATGCATGCGGGTGGAATCTTTGTCTTGAAGTGGCAGAGTTCCGGCTGTTCCAACTATATTCTTTTAGCACCGAATCTCTCGATGTAAATCGCGGATCTCTGATAGTGATAGACAACGGCATACCATGCAATTTACCTGATCTCATCCACATATAAACCGGTGGTTGATCCATAGAATAGTCGATACGATTGGTACAAATGGGCCGACTTTGTGAGCACATCAATCACCGGATAGAGTCATGTTTTTTGTTCGCGAAGTGAGGAAAACCCGACACAAAATCCATAATGTTATCCCACTTCCATTGAGGTGAGGGTTGTGAACTATTAGACTTGGTGTGGCTTTGACTTCTTAACACGTTAAACACGTTTGAACGCGTAACTCCATGCGTCCTGCGCACGTTCATTTCCACACCAAATAATGTTGTTTCAAATCCTAGTACATCTTATTTACCTCCAGGATGCATGGTAAATACCGTATTATGAGCTTCAAATAGTAACTTTTTTTTAGCTCTTTATCATCTGGCACACATAATCTGTTCTAGAAATACAAACTTCCAGCTTCTTTTATTGAAAAATCAGCTTCTTCATCTCTTCATCATTTTTCTAAGCATCTATAATCATTTGCTTTAAAACAGGCTGCACTTTTAATTAAGGTAATATAGCTCCATCAGATGCTATTCTCCATTCAACTATGATTGTATTAACAGTGCCATTGCCTTTAACGGGCATTGCTACCACGTTAAGCTTTTAGGAATTGGTAGTATATTATACGATCTGAAATCTTTGAACAACTCCATCCACCTCACGTATCTCGAAATTAACCGCCTGTACGTTAACAATATTTGAGACTTTTATGATATGTATAAATTGCATTTTTGCCATATAAGTAGTGTTACTGCCATATTTTCAAAGCAAACACTACCGCAGTGACTCCCCAGGTCGTGAGTGGGATAATTTTGTTTCATGTGACTTCAGCGCACACTGGTTATAAGCCCGCTACTTTCCCGTCTTACATTAACACACATCCCAGGCCAATGCTTGAAGCATCATGCCATAAGGTGTATACTTTTCCCAAAGGGTAAGTTAAATCGATATTGGTAGCTTCAACAACCGGCATTTCTTTCAAGCTGATTCAAAACTATTCTAATTTTTCATGGGCCGCTCGAGCTTTACTCCTTTCTTGGAAGTAATTTGGTGAGGCGGAAGGTATGACCAGAGAATCACTTCCTGAAAATCTTCTATAATATCACGCTAGAGCCCCGAAAGCTTCTCCCACTTCGGTAACACTTCGGGCGGTTTCAATTCTACGGCTTGATCTTAGCGAGGTCGACTCTTATACCCCTCGGCCCGAGACCTGATATGGCCCAAGGAATCAAAACTCCTTTAGCGAGAAATCACACTTGCTAAGCTTGGCAGTAAACTTTTCTGCTCTCAAAAATTACGTAGAACTATGTTCAAAATGTTAGCTCATGCTCTTGCTCATCTACGGAATATACCAATATATCATCAATAAAGACCACAACTAATCTAAATAAGGTGGAAACACCACATTCATGAATCCATGAATCTTTGCTAGTGCATTAGTGAGCTGAATGGCGTGCGAGAACTCATAATGACGTATCGAGGTTCTAAATCTTTGTATTGACTTACATCGACATCTTTCACTCTTAGTTGATAGTACCCTGATCACAGGTCTATCTTTGAGAAGACACTCGCCCCTTTTAATTGATCAAAGAGATCTTGATTCGACGATGGATATTGTTGTTTTTCACTTTGTCACCTTATTGATTTGTCGATAATCAATGCCGCATCCGGTAAGGTGCGTCTTTCTTTTCTGAACAAAACATGTTCACCCGGGGGAAACACTAGGTCGAGATAAACCCTTTATCCGGAAGCTCTTGTAGTTGAATCTTTTTAGCTCTTTCATTTCGGTTTAGAGCTCAAATCTATATGGTGCCACCCCAGAAGTAGGAGTTGTTCCGGTAAAATCTCGATAGATAAATCCGCTTCTCTTTACAGATGGAATACTAGGTAACTCTTCGAACACATCAGGAAGATCTTTCACAACCATAGTATTTGCACCATTCTATTTGACCTTTTTAGAGTCGAGCACGAAGCCCAGGCTTCCATGACGCTCTCGACAATCGTCGGGCTTGCGTAGTTGGTGTTACATTTAATGGCGACTCAGGATTGGATGCCGTATCTTTGATACCTCTGACGAGGTCAAAACATTTAAGCCTTACTATTTTTCTTATCATAATCGTATATTTCGGTGTTTGGATAACGAATCCATTCGAAGTCATCAATGATCTGCGGGTGTGATGATGATCAGTCAACTCTCATAAATGATCCATTGGTGCAGTGCCCTTACACTCTGTGAGCTCCCGACCTGTCAGCGACAGTATAAATATCCCACCATGAATGGTATTACTCTACCGGTGGCGTTCTATCAAACACGTATTTCGAATGCCAGGATATACAGAATGGTAGAGCGAGGTTTATTAAAGCATGCATCTGATATCGCAAAGAGAAAATACTAGCAATCACTTGAGAGAATCCACGATCCTCACGAGCCTTCATAGCATAAGCTCGTGTTTAGGAGCTGTAATAGGCATAGGACGATCCTTGCCTCGACAACTGTACCTCAATTCCTATCGGATGGACCACCTCAGCAGAGCCTTGATCCGAGTCGAAGGTGGTGCGGCCGATCTCACCTGCGCCCACTTTATGGGAGTTTATCGAGTGTTCGATTAACTTCCCACGCTCAAAAACATCCTGCATCGCCAATCTACACACGTCCAAATGAGTCTATGGAAATGGGGAGCACTTTGGGACTTCTCCTTTGTAATAGGTTGAAACACCTATACCCAGGAACTAGGTACGTGCTTCCACTGTCTTCTACCTCTTTGTAGTCGAACTGTCTTAGCTTCGAGCAGGACTCTAGCTCTTTTGAGGAAGAAACCATAGAAATGTTCCTCTTTTGAAATCTTTCTCTCACCAGCACCTCATATTTCCTCCGCCATTGTCGCTTGAACCAAGCGATAGAAATTTACTTCTTTGGAGTATTATCCACGTGAATAATACTTTTATGGACTCGTTTAGTCCGTCCTCGAGTGACTAAACCTAAATGCCTTGGTGAGGAGGCGGATTCGGGTGCGTACTTGCTATGATGGCCACAAGATTATTTCTCATGATACGCCATAATAAGTTCCTTTGCTTGAGTTGAAGCTGCTTCCACTTGGTCTCCTGTATATCGAGCGTGTTATTTAAACTCTTGGATGAAAAACTCCGTGGTATGGGATCGCAGAAACCGACTCTCGACACTAGCCCCCTCAATCATAAGCAGCGCCGCAATGGCGCACATGTCGCTTTCCTTTGGGTCAAAGGGCATTTCACCTTCTCCACTATTCTTTACAACTTTTCCAACCATAATTAAGCTTTATTGGACTCTTCCCTCAGCTCCATGTCTTCTTACTATATCTATCGGGGCTTTCGGAGCTGTCAATATCTCCAACACTCGAGCCATGTCTTGAAATATCCTCAGCAAAGCTTCATTTGGTTCGGTTGGGGCATGATACTTCGGCCCAGTTCGGGAAGAATGAATGACGACCCTTGATCTCACAGGTTAGCACTCTCGGTACCTTGCTTGGTTGGATTTGGAGGATGATCCATCTAAAGCAAAACAAGGACATCACGTAATTAAGAACAGTGCCTAAACACATGTTTTCCATCATATACTCTATTCCCAAGCACTTTAACCTGAGGCTTTTGATACCACTAAACAGTGGCGCCCCGGCTTCGGCACACGATTGTCAGCGATAGTGTTATTTTTCACATTTCTTGTAAACTTATAAACTTTAAGATTGTTCATTCATATAATGTTAAACACATTTAACATAATATATTACGTAACAGCGGATTACAAGAGCTTATATGCAAACTCCATATATGAAAATATTCAACATTTACAATATTTACATTGCTTACAAAAGAAACAAAAATACATATCGTTGGAGCGAATGGTCTTTCGGTGGAGTACTGGTGATGTGTTAACTTTGATTCTTGATGCGGATTATCACGTCCTCCGATTTCCTCTTACGTACCTACACAGATGAAACACCAATGCTAAGCTTATAGCTTAGTGGGAATAATACTCGTGGGCGACCACAATAAAGATCATCTCAGCATAGATACATCGTATCGCATATGAATATAACATTTACATATACTTATCCATTTCTCATATCTACTTTTAATAACATGTTTCATTTCTTATCATGAAATTTAATATACTTTTAAGTGATAAATACTTACATTTTACTTATTGTTCTTGTAACCATACTATCATCATAAGCGGTGTTATGCTTCTTATATCATGTCATATATCATATACATCTCATTTGCGTATACTTGTCATTTGCTTTTATGTTTCATGCACAGAATACACTTTAGAAATTAGATACGGGGAAAAAAAAACTATATCTTAGAAGGTACTATCAGCATCTGAGGCAGTGATCTCTATGCAGCATGACCTAAGCGAGAGAGTCGTTATAATGATCAAACGGGATCTATGTCATCGACCCCAGCAGCGCCTCTCGATATGCGTAAATTTGTATCTTCATAAACAAGCGTACCCCTATAGAGGCATGCACATCACATCTAACTACCCAGTTATAAGCAAGCAATCAGTTTTATTATGTTTTCTTAACAATCTTTCAGGTATCAGAAAAAGATATCTCATATACATGAATAACTATTGATATCATGTATACTTATGAGATATTCATTAACAAATAATCTCTTATAAACATTTAACTGTATTTTTCACGTATAATACAATTATACGTTTATTCTCTTTAACTTTCATATAACAATACAATTATATAACCTTTATACCATTTCAGTTTCCATAACCAATTTTGCCTGAAAAGTTCTAGGCAACTCCCAAGTCAATTTTCGACTACAATTGTTGACTTAATTTAAGAGATATGGTCTAAACATTTCGAACTGCTCCTGGACAATTTCCAAGAACAGAATATGGAATTGTGTCTTATATTTGAAATTTTTCTAGAAATATTAAAGACATAATTTGACCATACTTTCTTCATGAAAGTTATTCTCCCAGATGTCTACTTTGTAAAAAAATTCGAATCCCTCATTTGGACTTGTATAACTCAAGTTATGATTTAAACAACTGGAATTACTCCAGTTTAAGGGACTGTTTTGAGATAGATTTCAGGGACCGAATTGTTCTCTTACTTTGACGAATTTTCTAGGTCTAATGAGATCCCAATTTGGATATACTTATTTCAGGAATATTTGTTCTCCTAGAAGTTTAGTTTACCCATAAATTTGAATCACTGTTTGGATTGGTGGCTTCAACATGGCTAAATGCTAACAGAAATCAGCGTATATCGGAAATT
This sequence comes from Tetrastigma voinierianum, assembly GCA_016808115.1. NCBI lineage: Eukaryota > Viridiplantae > Streptophyta > Magnoliopsida > Vitales > Vitaceae > Tetrastigma > Tetrastigma voinierianum. The sequence goes on along the minus strand of JAEQBH010001147.1, from coordinate 742,999 downwards.
GACCGAAACGAGCTTCACTGAATTTTAAGGTACCTTGGGGTCCAAATTTGCATACACTTATTTCAAAGATATTTGTTTTTCTAGAAGTCTAGTTTACTTAGAAATTTGAATCACTCAATTTGGATGAGTGATGTCCAAGTTATGACCAAAACAAAAACATGGGGTTCAAACAAATGGACAGAATCTCCCCTAAAACCCAACATTTTCTCTATACAAATTTTTCCTTCATTGAGGACCACAACCAAACCAAACGCCCATTCCAAACAAGGAGTCTACACAAAAAGAGGTATTCGAAGCCCCAAACAGTATCATGCAAAAATTCCTGAGTTCCATAGAAAATGTATGCAATCCACTCTGAGCAATTCACGTAAAAATCCATACAAGTTTCATACCTTGATTTCTTGTCTCCTTCCTTCTTCCTTCTTCCTTCTTCTCTTCTCTTCTTCTTCTCCTTCTCTTCTCTTCCTTATCCGTTTGCTATCCCAAAGCCCGAAAGATATTTTTGGCTTTAAGATAAGGCCACGTGTTTGAAAGCCCTTATCTCATTTTTGAATTCTTTTCCCATTTTTGCTTGTAGGTCCTTCATCTTCATTTTATTTGCAATTCCACTTATTCAAATTCTACTTTGGCATACAATCTTTTATTCTTATGTCATTTGGGTCTTTAATTTGAAATTTACCAATTTACTCTTGACTCTAGAATTAATTCCGGATTTTGCTTATTTTATGTTTACCATTATTTTATTCTGGAAAACCCTAAACATGTTATAAAACTGTCATGGTATAATTTAGGGTGTTACATCATGCCCCATGTTCCGAGTCCTCATCGACTCTCTCACACATGCTTATGCCAAGTGTGAAAAACCGTCATTCTGAATGACATTCAATGATAATTTTCAAAACAAATTTCTTTTGTTTATAAACCAAAAGCTTTTTGGATGATACATCACAATGATCATTTTATATTTAAAATCCATGCGCCTTTTTGTGGGTAGCGGGTTTTTGGTGTCTCTGAGACTCTCAAACCGGACACTTTTACGACCCTTCTGCATTTTGGGATTATGTGTAATTAGGCGTGTTTTTCACGAGGAGGGATCTATCACTTCTTCAGCGATACCAGGCACATGTTTTCCGTTTTCCATACTGACCATGCGGCTTCTGTTGGGCGTTATCCATTTCTTGAGCCACAAATCAAACACGAAGCGCGGTGTCAATTTACGACTATTACTCACCCATGAAATGTGATGTTTCCCGTGCATATGCAATGCAGGCTATCTCATGTTACATGTATAATACACTATATGGAACAATTCATAAATCGTACTTTATGCCAAGTACCGTGGATAATTATATCGAAAGCATATAATTTACATAAATTCCTGCTAATATATATAACACCAATATGTCAACATATTCAGTATGTTATAAAATTTCCAACAATAACACACATAAATAGTCCACACAAACAAGCCATTCCTGACCATACTCGGCCTTGGAAATAATCTAGGCTCAGTCCAGAAATTTCAGGTTTTGTTTTATTTATTTATTTTTAACAAATTTCAAGACTGTCATTAACGGTTATAAATTCAGCCATGACGGTCTCAAACTCGGCAGCGTCTCGGCAGTTCCAATGTCGAAACTCATTCCCATGGTTGAAATTTGTTCCTACGGCCATTCTGATAACCAAGATAAAAGAGGAACCGGTGTAAGGGAGAAAACCCTACCTCTTTTGTTTTGGCACACACTAAGTAGCTCTCATGAGTATCTCAAATCAACACTATAATTCTCGGAATTAATGACTGATACCATCGGAACACAGGGAATCGAGCCCTTTCCTTATTTTTTCCCTTTCTCCTCCACACACGGATTTTCCTCCTCTCTTTTGATTTTCTCATTTTTTTTTTTCCTTTCTTCCCTTTCTTTTCTTTTTTTCTCATTTCTTTTCTTTTTCCCCTTTCCTTTCTTTTTCTCCTTTCCTTTCTTTTTTCTTTCTTCCACCGAATTGTTTTTTTTTTTGTTTGCTCCAACAAGAAGAAACTTCCTCTCACTTTCCTATTTTCCTTGTGCCCTTCATATGCTCCATTTGCCATGTGCCATGTATCAAATGGACACATGCACTATATGGAAAATGCCACACCACATGGCTCTCATGCCATGTGCCCTCCTCTAAGACTGTCATGTGGCATCCACATGGTCATGCCATGTGGTACCACTCCATGTGTCATCCGACACCCATACCTCGAAATACTTGAAATTCTGACTGTCTCGGAATCCAACGAAATTCGACTGGGTAGCTAGATTTCATGAGATGATTCCAACGGTGAAGTTCGTTTCGTCAAATGAAATCTAGAAAATTTCAGGTTTTCAACCTGTACTACATAGACAAATTACCGTTTTAACATTTTTCAGAAAAAAATGATTTTTTCCCGGGTTTTACAGTAAGTGTGTAGTGGGGCCACTCCAATGAAATGGTATGACAAAAGTTCTAGAGCACTTATGAAATAATCAAGCACGCACATGGCCTAAACGCGCACAATGGTGTTGAATAGTAAGAATCGTGATGTGTGGTGTTGATGATAAGGTCTCTAATTTACGATCAAGAGTACTCTGATTAATTGAAGTTATAAGCTTCACCAATATTTTGGAAATTAAATCTTATTCATCTATGTTTGGTTCATAGTTCATTGAACACCAAATTTAAGGCACTTACTTACACCTTCTTCCATATTCCAAACAAAGTGTTTTTTAAATACAATTTTTTTTTGTTTAATACAACCACCTTTTTGAAAAATGTGGAGGATTGTTAGTAAACAATAGTTTTCAAAAAGGTGTGGTCCCACATGGAAAAAAGACGAGTCTTTTATGGGTTTATATACTAAAACCCAATTATGGGCTTGTACATGACTTGAGAAAATGGGAAGCCCTCGTGCACACAAGAAATGGGTCAAAAGCCCAATTTCAGTGCAAATTGATGGATTTGCCCCCCCTGCACGTGAATAAATCCGGGACAAATTCGATTTTGCTCTAAATCAGTTTTGTTTTCATAAGCCTAAATAAAAACCTTAGTTTTTGAGTATTTAAAATCAAAACGGTCCAAAGTCATAAAAACGCAGTAAATACAAACCGTTTGATTTTGAATTCAAATTCTAATAATTAAATGTACATTTAATCCATAACGTTTTTAATTAAATCCTACTCTTAATGGAAAATTTAATCCATAACGTTTCGCATTAATTATTACAATTAATTTTACATTTAATTCGTAACATTTCAAATTAATTCTTATTCTTAATGGCCAACAACCATAATTTTGCCTATAAATTCAAATGGGTTCTAAGTTTGAAAAACACTTTTTCAAACTCCTTTCTTCTATATATTTGAATCTCATTCTCACTCTGTTGTTCCTGTTCCAGACCTTATCCTCTATTGTAACACCTCAAATTATACCCTAGTAGTTTATTACATGTTTAGGGTATAATATAAGTAAAATTTGCATTTTTCAAAAATTGAAGTACTAAGGGTAAATTGGCGATTTGTAAAATAAGGACCCAAAGGTCATAATACAATAAGATGATATTTTAAAGTAGAAATATGATAAGTTGATTTGCAAATGAACGAAAGATAAAGGACTAAAATGCAAGAACTAAGAGAGAGTGAGTCCAAAATGCTGATCGCAAGGTGGGATAGACAGTTGGTGCTGGAGATGAGACAAGTTCTCATTTTGATTTTTTCAGCTTTGGCTGAGGCATTTGGTTTTGAGAGGAAGAATGGTGTTAGGTGTTTCTTATTCCATTTTAGCTGGAGATCTAGTCTTATTCAAGTAAAAAGGAAGGAAGAAGAAAAGGTTTAAGCTTCAAGAAATCAAGGTATGGAACCTATACGTATGGAATTCATGTATGGATTACTAGTATGGAATACTTGTATGGAACTCATGTATGGAAATTTTGTAAGGAAGCTATCACAAATCCCTCCTAGTCTAAGTGTGTGTAGGAAAATTCTTAATAAATGTGTTTTTGGCTGGTTTAAGTCCAATTTTGAAGGTTGATTTGTTTTGGTTTTGGTTTGGTTGAAGTTTTCTAGTGAAAAAGGGCAAAATGCCCCATTTCTGCACCTCCCCGACAGTCTCCACCTAGGCAAAGAGAGCTTCACCTAGGTGAAGGTCTCTCACGCTACTTGAGCAGAGACCCCTCGATCATATTCTACTGCACTTTCACTGCGCTAGACGACTCGATTCTGTTTTGTTATTTCTTTGGTTAAATTCTAAGATGATTTATCTTTGTTTAGACATTCAATGGAAGATAATTAGGCATAAAATTGGATTAATGAGGATCCTAATAAGTAAATGAAAGGGTTCGTACAAGTATAATAGTTAAGCCAGCCTCGATCCTATCGTTGGCGAGACTTTGTTCTTCTTTGTAAAACCAGAAAATTCTAATTTTAGAAAAATAGTAAAATGGTAATTTAGGTCAAAATGAAAATTTTCTAAAATCTGGATGTAGCTTGGTTACCGTTGGAGATCGTCTACTTGAAAATCTAGCTATCACATTAATTCAAGACGGTTGGAATTCACGATTTTCAATGTAGGTGGCAGTCTGCTGATATAATGATTTAGAGGCTATGATGTGATAAAAGTCACCTACTACATGTACCCATGTGACACATGTTACATGATTAGTGAGAGAATGGTGATGAATGGCTTAGATTAATTCATGTGTCAAAAAGCTTTTAAAATCAAACTAAATGACACAAAAGGAATCAAGTGAAAAGATGAAAATAAAGACAAAAAGGACCATCTTCTTCTCCGATTCTTTGGAAAGCGGGTAGTGAAGGGAGGCGGTTTTAGAGAGAGAAAGTGTGGAATATCTCTAGATTTCGGCTTCGGACGTCGGTTCGTCGGGCCAAGCAATTGATCTATGCACTATAAGAGCTCTGCAGTGGACCTGGAATTTTGTGAAGTTCAACAACTCCAAGAGAGTGGGGGTCTTCTCTATGGTTTATTCTTTATTCAGGCCATTTTAATGGATGGGGGATTTGTTGAGAGGCCTGGATGGCGTGTTTTATCATAATATTGAGCCAGTGAAGAAAATCCACAATGGCTGATGAGAGCGATTATGATCCTGAGGTTTTCTGTGCGTGATTTTGTGTGTGATTTTTGTGTTGTTTGGGTGATTCAAAATGAATTGCTTGAATTGTTTATTAGCCCATGTGATCTAATTTTGATGTTATTGCTATGAATTGAATAACATGATCCGATCCTAGGGTTTTACTGTTCACGTGATTTATGTGTGATTTTTGTGTTGTTTGGGTGATTCAAAATGAATTGCTTGAATTGTTTATTAGCCCATGTGATCTAATTTTGATGTTATTGCTATGAATTGAATAACATGATGTATGTGAATTAATTTTGTTAATATATGCATGTAAAATGCTATATTAGCATGAATCATTTAAGGAAATGGCATAATGCATTCCATATGCATAGGGGCACCTAGAGCGATAGGTGTGAGTGCATGACATGAGGAGAAAATAAAAGAATGGGTGCTGAAAGAAGGAATTTCCAACGAAAAGATTTTTCGACGGAGAAATTGTGTTGGGATATTGTGTCTAACAATTCAACGTCGGAGATCCCATGAATTGTTTCAAGGTTATCAACAAATTCACCTCGAAGATAGTCCAAATAGAATTTAACTAAACTCGGTAGTATGTTTCGAGCAAACCTTTTTGTTTTGAAGCGTATTTTCTCACATTTGGCTTAGGCATGTGTGAGGGAGTCGGTGATGAATCTAGACATGGGATTGGGCATGTAGATATTCAAGTAGAATCATGCATTTGCTTGAATGTGTTTGACTGCCATTACATATGCACTTAGGTGGGGAGTAACCCATGTAGGAATTATGCTATTGGAGTGCTCACCTTGTCGAGGATCATTATTTCGGGTATAGGGAGTGTTAGAGGGCGATCTTTAGAGGCATTTTGAGAAGAAGTAGACATGTGGCTTTGGTGAATGCTTTATATAACATGTATTAGAATTTTAAATTTTAATATATGTTTGTATTCAGAGTGATGTATTAACTCTTGAACTATGGTAATATAGTTGGTTGGATAGATTTTGGTGAGTATTGATGTATGGGCCCAAGTGACCATTTTTACTCATGTATGGGTCTCATGACATGAGACCGCAGGTTTACTCCTGGAGTTATTTGGTTTGTCAGCGGACCCTCGGGATTTGGCGTCACGGCTTGGTATCGAGGCATGGGTATCATTTTCAGGAGCAGGGGACTTGGGCTTAGGCCATGGTCATTAAGGTGTGAGAGAACCACAACTTGGTGTAGCTCAATGTTAGGGTTTAGGTATGTGATTACCTAGGCAGTCACCGGACAAGATTAGAACATTGCATGCATTGTGTTTTATGTGTGATTGGGTGTATAACATGATGTTTATTGTATGTGTTGTGTGAAATTGTGTGCTTGGTGAATAGCACATAGGAAAGATGTTGAACACTAGGGTTGAGAAATAAAACCTTAGGAGGTTGAGAAATTTTGGGGCAAATTAGTCCATAATTAAATGAAAAAATATATATATTGAGGAAGATTTTTTTTTCTGGGGTTTTACAGTGTGTAAAAAAAGAAAATAAATAAATAAATAAATTTATGAGGTTCTATTGGAAGATTTGAAAAAAAAATAAATATAAATAAATATATATATATATATATATATATATATATATATATATATATATATATATATATATATATATATATATCCTCTCTCTCTCTTTAATGATCTAACTACGATGGCCGGAACAAAAAAGGAAAAAAACGTGTAGGGGCCGGGTGGGCTCGCCCATTTTCCAGTTTGGGTCACGATACAACATATTGTATCATGACACCGTGCGAGGGCGCCTTGTGAGGGCCGATACGGCCCATTACATACGGCCTGATACGGCCGGGAGGCCTTGTGACCGGCGGCCTACCTTTGAGGAGAAAAACGTGGCCTGCATACAGCGACCTTCTTGCATTTAGGGGTGTGTCGCTATACAATCGTTTGTATCGTGACAGGAGGGAGGCTGGTGTCTTGGTGGCCAGCGGCGCGATGATACGGCGCCGCAGAGCTGCGACCGCCTTGTGTGCTTCATACTGACCTGGCGGCGTGAGTGCGCGCGGCAAGGAGTTGTGTTGCGATACAAATTTTGTATCGTGATCGAGGGGCGACGGCATGGTGCGTAGCCTGGCCCGTGCGACAACTAGTGCGGCGCAGCATGGGTTACGCGTCGTGATCTGATTTTGCTGTCGCTGACGGGGCTGCGACAGTGTGACACGACGAGGGCGCCTGCGAGGGCGACCGGAGGGGGCCGCGACACGGCATCAGTGCGCCAAGACCGACTTCGTGGGCGCGGTGGGCGCGGTCGCGTGCAAGGCTGGAGTCCTTTGGGTGGCGCACCTGTGCACTTGACCCGGTTTTGACTCAGTTCACTTTTTTGAGTCACTGTTTGGATCACTGTTCATGGACACTGTTCACGGGGTTTTCAAAAAAAATAAAATGAAATAAAATAAAATAAAATTTTTGTTGCTTATGATTTAAAGTATGGAAAATTTTTTAGTATGTGAATAGTGTCTCGGGGTTGTGTTTACACCTTAGAGATGCTACATTAAAAACTTAGCTTGCCATTTGACATGTGTAGATGGCTAGTCGTGGAGAGGTAGAGGTCGTCCACGAGGTGCTAGCTAAGCACCACTAGTATTTGACCAACAGGCCTTTGCTGAGGCTGTAGGGATTACGGCTGCTACCATTGCACAAGCTAGTGCAACAGGTAGCCAGGGAGGTCCAAGTAACCTCCAGAGGTTCAGGGCAAATCATCCTCAGATCGCGAGGGGAGGAGATCGATGTTGTGACCGTTGGTTTATGCAGTGGAAGTGAGTGTTCAGGTATGATTATCCGATGCGACCAGATCAAACTAGGCGCACCAGTGGAGAGTGAGGCTAAGTGTGTGTGGTTGAGCTGGGCAGAACCTCTACAGAGATCTGAGGCAATGACTTGGGCGAGAGTTCCATGATCTTTTCATATCTTGAGTATTTTGGACACGCGTGTCGAGGCTGGGAGTTCCTAGAGCAGACGGGGCCCATGGCCAGTATTGGGTATGTGGCTAGATTCATGGAGCTAATGTTTGCTAGTGACTAATGAGTCGGGAGATTCGAATGGGTTGAGTTGTCCATTCCCGGGGGTGGGGATTAGCGGGTTCGCTTCTACAGGACATGGACTCCATGGTCGGGACGGCCCTGACCATAGAGAGAGAGATCGAGGATACATGGAGCACTCAGGATACAGGTGCTAGTGGCAAGAGGAAGGAGAGTCAGTCTTCTTCTAGTTTGGGGAAGAAGCCTAGGGCTTCTAGTTCACGTGGGTTCCATGGCCGCGGCCCGTCGAGCCCGAGGGACGGATGGGGTGCCCGGTCGGTGGGCGGATGGTGTCTTGCCGTTGCCGGCCCGGCCGGACATGAGGGAGGATTGTCCTCGAGACGGGGATCTCGGGTTTGAGACGGCCATGATCCCGGTCGAGTTGGGACGGGACGGATATAGTATATTCCTCCATCTCCCGGTATGGGCCGGAGGCGAGTTTCGATCCCGAGGTCTTGCTGCAGGCACCTTGCATTTACCTGGGCAGGCCAAGGCGGACCATGGGCGAGGCAAAGGCGAGGCCTGAGGGCGGGGACATCGAGTGGCGTGTCTGTATCACCATCGGTGAGTCGACGGATCGACCCGGTTATACGGGGGATGCGTTTTTGCTATCTCTTTGTGGGCGAGTGTTATTTTATTGATTGCATACGCATTCATTCATTCTTTGCATTAGTTGATAGAGTTGGGTTTAGGGTTGAGGCCTTGGAGGGGCCTTGTATGTGGGGTTCTCCCCTAGGGTTAGGGCGAGGATAGGGATGATATGTCGGGTTGCGAGACTAGAGATCTCTGGGATTCGCCACAGTGGACACGAGGTCATGGACATGTCGGAGTTCGACGTCGTCTTAGGGATGGATTAAGTAGCACACGAAGTCGTCATCGGTGTGAGCGTAGGAGGTTCTGCTTCTACAGCAGACGGTACTGTGTTGTATTTCGGAGACCGAAGCATGATATTTTGCCATCTGATTGTATGCGAGTCCAAGTGTCATAGACGAGTTGAGCGAGTTGGCTAGCGAGCCTTACCACACAGGGACGAGGTGAGGCCAGGACCGTCACCTCGAGTAATTAGCGAGTATGAGGATGTTTTCCGGGATGAGCTAGCTGGATTGCCTCAGCGAGGGTTGGCAGACCGGTGAGTTACACACAGTACTTCGCCCGTCTCTATGACTCCGCGCGGGGATGGCACCGTTAGTGCAAGAACTCGAGTCTAGCTACGGGAGCTGCGGGCTGAGGTTCATTAGGCCCAGAAACGCTTCACCATGGCGCTCGGATTCTAACTGCGAAGAAGGATTCAGACCCTTGACTATGCGTTGACTATGGAAGCGGTTAGACGGGGATTCACGATCAAATCGGTACCCATTTCAAGGATTGATGACTTGATTTTGATCGGTTGAGGAAGACACAGAGTCTACTCTAAAGATAGACCTTCATGGTTCCATCGGTTGAGGTTAGGAGACGAGATATCCCTAAGGCGGCGCAGGACGTTATGGGCACTTTGAGTTTACAATGATGCCTTTGGATTGGCGAATCGCCCGGCGACATTCATGGACCTCATGCATAGGGTATTCGAACCCTATTTGGATCAGTTTGTTGTGGTCTTCGTGGATGACATCTTGATCTATTCCCAGTCGGAGAGGGAGCATGAGTATCCGCGAGGATTGTTTCTGATTCTTTGAGACCATCGGTTGTACGCGAGTTCGATGCGTGAGTTTGGCTTGCGAGGTGAGATTTTGGGACACGTAGTGTCGGCTTCGCATGGGTGTCGATGGCCACGGGAAGGTGTTGTGATGAGATCTGCGGTTTCTTAGTATCTGAGGAGATTCATTGAAGTTTCTCTTGATTAGCGGCTGGCGGATTGACCGGAAGGGGTGGTGCAGTTGGGATGACCCGATGCGAGGAGGCATTCCAGGAGGTTGAAGAGGAGGCACTTCAGCTCCTATCTTGTGGTGAAGACCGAGGACTGAGGGTACATAGTGCTGTTGTGATGCCTCGAGGCGGCGGGATGTCTGTTTTGATGCGATCCGGGTAGTAGCTTATGGTTCCCGTCGGTTGAAGAATCATGGCGAGTGCACACGATGGAGTTGGCGTAGTGTCTTGCCTTGAAGATTTGGTGCCACTGCATATGGCAGTAGTTAGGATATTACTCGGACCACAAAGAGTTTAGTATATCTTCACGGCGGGACTCGATGAGGCAAGCGGATGGATGGAGTTCTAGAGGAGTATGGCTTACTGGCCAAATACCATCTGGTAAGGCAAATGTAGTGGCTGATGCACTCAGTCGGAAGTCATAGGGAGCATGGGTTAGTATAGCTTCCCGGGAGTGGCGGATGCTCTAGATTGTGGGACAGTTTAGGCTACAGTACAACGAGTAGGCTTAGGGTGCAGTTAGAGGTTGAAGTAGCTGCAGTCTCTGTTGAGTGGGGTGATCGAGTCCACAGGGACAGACCTTGGAGATAGTGTCCATTAGGGACCCGGTGGTCGAGGTGCAGTGTGAGTGGACTATCCGCAGCGGATGGTAGTCTTCGATTACGCCTAGAGATAGGATGATGGTTCCACCCCAATTGGCCAGGTTAAGAGGAGATTCTGGGAGTTTCACTTTGCTCTCGATTTCTTGTCAAAATCCAGTTGGCACGAAGATGTATCGGGATCTTCGTCGTCGGTATTCTTTGGGCAGATGAAGAGACAGTGGGGACTTTGTTCGGCGATGTCTCTGTCATCGAGTTAAGGTTGAGAACCAGAAGCAAGCATGGCTACTTCAGCCATTGGAGGTGGCTGAGTGGAAGTGGGAGCACGTCACGATGGATTTTATGATCCACTTGCCATGGACACCACAAGGACGGGATGCGGTATGGGTGATAGTGGACCGGCTCACGAAGTCGGCATATTTTCTAGCCATGCAGATGACCTACACATTGGAGAGATTCTACCGGTTGTATATTCGAGAGATGGATTACATTTACATGGGCCCTATGGTATCCATAATGTGGGATAGGGCAGGGTTTGACGCACTTTTGGAAGGATTTCCAAGGTTATGGGCACAGTGACCATGGTACAACTTTCCACCATGACCGGATGGTCAATCGAGAGGACCATCTACGGTGTTAGAGGGACATCTTTGCTGACATCGTCCTTGATCATAAGGGTAGCTAGAAGGCACTTGCCTTAGTGGAATTTACTGCAACCAATGGATTCTGTGGCCAGTATACATATGGCACCATATGAGGCATTGTATGGGAGGCCATGCGATCACGCCAGATATGTTGGACGGTGGGAAGGCTCCATCAACGGTCCTGATCTTATTAGAGACACCTCAGGAAGGTGAGCTTGTCTGGCTTATCTTCTCTTTTTCCAGACCAGCGAAGAGCTATCTTTGTGTATGCGACATCGGCCCTTAGAGTTAGGAGGGTTGGAGATCACGTCTTCTTGAAAGGTGATGCCCTGAGAGGAGGAGTGGTCAGGTTCGGAAAGAGCGAGAAGTTATCGCCGAGGTTCGTTGGACCCTTTGAGATACTTGAGGTAGGCACGAGTGAAAACGTGCAGTTAGCTTTATCGCCCGACATGTCGATGTCGTAGGGTACCCATGTCCATGCTCAGGAGGTACACTCCAGATCCCGCTCATGTGGTGGATTGGGGAGAGATTGAGAGTTGACACGGATGGGACCTTCGAGGGAGGGACGGTGTGATATGGATAAGCGGGATCGGGTTTGCGGCCATGAGACCGTGGGGCTAGTGAAGTGCTATGGCAGCAGGTAGATTGGAGGTCGTGGGGCGAGGACACGATGCGGGCCACTGTCCCATGTCTTGTTTAGGGATGAAGGTCGTGGTTTGAGTCGTTTCAATAGCCGTGACTAGTTTGATTCATGGTATAGTGCGCATATGCATGTGAATTGTTGTGTTAATAAATTTTGGGACGAAATTCTTTTAGGAAGGGGAAGATATAAAACCAGAGAAAATTCTAATTTCACGAAAAATAATCAAAATGAAGTAATTTAGTCCAAAATCAGAGATTTTTAGATCTCGGATGATGAAATGGACTTCAGATTAAAAATTTGTCTCATGAAATCTAGCTACCACATGAATTTCGTCTAATTAGAGACGGTCGAATTTCAGGTGCTGAGGCAGGGTGTCGGGTGCGGTATAACGACTGCGAGAGGCGTGATGTGACAAAGTCACCTACTACATGTACCCATGTGACTCATGTTGCATGATTAGTGAGAGGATGGTGATGAATGGCCCAGATTAAAAGCCATGTGTCAAAAAAGATTACAAATAAAACTGAAGAACACAAGAGATTAAGTGAAAGATTAAAATAAGACAAAAGGACCATCTTCTTCTCGATTCTTTGGAAAAGCCGGGCGGGTGAGGGGAGGGGCGGTTTTAGAGACTAGAAATCTTGACTTCTCTTTAGATTTCAGGCTTCGGATAGCCGGTTCTCGTTGGTAGCGAAGTTGATCCCTGCGCTATAAGGGTTGCGATGTGGACAGGTTTTGTGTGGAGTTTCGACAACTCCAAGGGTAGGGGTCTTCTCCTCTTGGTTTATTCTTTGGCTAGAGCCATTTTAATGGATGGGGATTTGTTGAGGGCTGGATGGCGGAGTGTTTTAGAATCTCGAAATATTTGAGCAGAAGGTGAAGAAAATCCTATTATGGTCGTGAGCAGTCTTAGGAGCCTAGGGTTTCTTGTTCCACGTGATTTAATGTGATTTTGTGTTGTTTGGGTGATTCAAAATGAATTGCTTTTATTGTTTATTTTCCCATGTGAGCTAATTTTGATGTTATTGCTATGAATTGAATAACATGATGTATGAATTAATTTTGTTAATATATCATGTAAAATATATTAAGCATGAATCGTTTGGAAATGGCATAATGCATTCCATATGCACCGGGGCACCCTAGAACGATAGGTGTGAATGCATGACATGAAAGAAAATAAAAAGGAAAATAGTTGTGAAAGGAATTTCAACGGAAGATTTTTCTGGAGAATTGTGTTGGAAGATTATCCAACAATTCACGTCGGAGGAGCTTACGTGAATTGTTTGGAGAGTTATCCGACAGAATTAGCCTCAGAGGAATTAGTCGATATATTTGCAAAGCTTCATTAGTATGTTTCGAGAACAAAAACCTTTTGTTTTGAAAACTGTATTTTTCTCGCATTTGGCTTAGGCATGTGTAAGGGAATTGGTGAGGACTCGAGAAATGGGATTGAGCATATAGATATTCAAGTAGAATCATGCATTTGCTTGAATGTGTTTGGTTGCCATTACATGTGCACTTAGGTGGGGAGTAACCCATGTAGTAGATTATCACTATTGGGCATTGCTCACCCTGTCGAGGGATCATTATTTCAGGTATAGGGAGTGTTCGGGAGGGCGGCGTTCACTAGAGGCCGCTTTTGAGAAGAAAGCCGACATGTGGCTTTGGTAGATACTTTTTGTATAACATGTATTAGAATTTTAAATTTTAATATATGTTTGTATTCAGAGTGATGTATTGTCCTTGAACTATGGTAATATAGCTTGGTTGATAGATTTTGGTGAGTATTGATGTATGGGCCCCATGGCCATTTTTACTTCATGTATGGGTCTCATGCACATGAGCAATGTGCCTTTCCGCGTCGACGGGTTGTCAACGGACCCACGGAATTTAGGGCGTCACACTTGCTCTCATTTTCTAATGTGTTTAAGAACAATATAATAAGCTCAGTAATACATGTAATTGTATGCTTGTTTAAGTCGGAATAATGAATGAATAGGCATCTCTATTTAATGCTTCGGAACTCTCTATTTAGTGCTTCGGCACTCTGTGATTAGTACGACAACACTCTCTGTCAATGCTACGACACTCCTGCTTTGTGTTATGGCATCTCTGTTACTTGGGTAGGCACGCATTGTGCTTGGGCACCTTTGTTAAGTATTGTACCATACATTCAAGTACATATTGTGATGTGTCTCTCTCATTCATTATTTTCGGTCTATACAGGCAAACATATATATGATAAGAATCTGAATAATGAACAATAAGAAAGTATAAGAAATCAATTTTGTTCTGTAATGTACCTACGGGTACCTTTTGTACAAAATCTCTGTTCTGAACTCCTACAAGATATATGAAAACCCCGTTATAAGAATTATGTTATATGAAAACTCAGTTATAGATTTCTATTGCAGAAACCTGATAACCATTTTGTTATATCTATGTGGACCACCCCAAGTGGTCATATCTGTTATATGTTTCCTACTAAGCTATAAGCTTAGCACGGATGTTTCGTCTGTGTAGCTAGTAAAGAGGACATTCGAGGCATTTTGCATTCGCCAGGGCCAACATAGCAATATAAGTCCACCATATGTAGGTTTCTGATTATGTTTTATAATGTAAATGTAAAATTTTGTAATAGCGGAACTTGTGTAAATACAAGTAAATAGGACTAAGGAATATACGTACATGACATTTTAAATACCACTACGGTGGTAGTTTTACAAGTTATATTCTGATATTTGGATTTATATATTGAAATGGGTCCACCAAAATCAATTAAAGGAGTCCTAATCCCGTGTCGCGCCCCCTCTCTTCGCCTAGGCAGGGGTAAGGGCGTGACATCTACTCCGAAAGACCATTGTATCCTGGGGAATAAAATTCCTAAAGACAATGTTTAATACACGCCTCAGTATGTTTTGTTCTCCCTAACCTACTACTGATTTTACAAGCACAACATCAGTCTCGAAACTGCTATCCAACAATCTTCGGGTTCTTGTTCCTGCTCCCATTTGCTATTGTTGTCCTTGTCTTTTTCCGACCTTCTATAGGCTGCATGGAAAAAAGACAAGAGTCTTTTATGAGTTTATATACTAAAACCCAATTATGGGCTTGTACATGACTTGAGAAAATGGGAGCCCTTGCACGCACAAGAAATGGGTCGAAAGCCCGATTTCAATACAAATCGATGGTACCCCTTCCTACATGCGTGAATAAACCCAGACAAATTCGATTTTGCTCCAAATCAGTTTTGTTTTTGTAAGCCTAAATAAAAACCTTAGTTTTTGAGTATTTAAAATCAAAACTCGTCTTGAGTCATAAAACGTTAAAATACAAAAACGTTTGATTTTGAATTCAAATTCTAATAATTAAATGTGCATTTAATCCATAACATTTTTTAATTAAATCCTAATCTTAATGGAAAATTTAATCCATAACGTTTTGCATTAATTATTGCATTTAATTTGTAACATTTTGCATTAATTATTACAATTAATTTTGCATTTAATTATTAACGTTTCGAATTAAGTGTAGCGACTCCCAGCCCTGGCCCGACCTGGGGCCATGGATCCGAACCGAAAACTCCACGGGGACTCCTTGCTCAAAACCCCTTATCAAATCCATTTATTAACACATTTCATTAAATTAAGCATTTTCATTCTCACCTTGCGAAAAGCTTATTTCAATTTGGGTAAACCCATACATTTACAAATTCAATGCAATCTTTATAAAATATGCATTTAACCAAAAATGGAATTCTATGTCGTTTACAACATAATGTCCAAAATCATTCGATATAGGTACAAAAAATAATTTCGAGTCAACTCCTTTTGTTTACGTTAATGTCATGCTCGAAAATGGTGAGGATGCATGTGACGGAGCATACTCCGTGAACTTTCTGGATGACTCTGAGCTCCTCGACCTTGGGTCCGCTTTCAATCACTGCCTATCACTTGGTACCTGCGCATTGATTAAAAATAATACGCTAAGCATTTTCATGCTTAGTGGTTCTATTACGCTTCTATTCCATTTCGCTCAATATGAACTGCATTTATCAAAATAATGCCTTTATACAATGTCTATGTGTACGTAAAAGATACTTATACAAATACACTTTTCAAATCATTTGCTTCGGTTTGCAATTTCACATATGACTATAGAGCAAGGAATATTCGCTTACATATCCAATTGGTGAATCTCATTCCGTTTGTCGTCTTGGTGAAGAATGCTGATTTCACATTCAACAAATACGATCTCACATATGACTTAAGAAGTCAACATTCACGACAGATTCAGTTGGTGAATCCTGTCCTGTTTGTCATTCAATAGCAATGTGATTTCACATTCAACAAATACAGTTACCTTCATGACGAATTCAATTGGTGAATTCCATCATGTTGGTAATTCAATAATACATTTCAAATCAATTTTTTTACATGCAGTAAATTCACTTATAGTTCAAATACACGTGCACATGCAGATATTTGACAAATATTTTAAATACTAATAATTCAATTCAATATATGTATATATTTCACAAATAGAACTTGAAATGAATTGAAATACAAAGAATGCATGAGAATGCATAAAGAACAAAGAACAAACATTCAAATCTTGAAACGAGAATAGGAGAAGGAACAAACCAATCTATCTCTTTCTTTTTGCCTTGCCATCAATCTCGGTCCTAGGTTATGTGATCCTCACCGGTCCCTAGCAAATCACACACATCACATTTAGTGAACTAGCACTAATCACACTTAACGAATATCGCTTCGCCGTGGCGACAAGGTACGGTACGTTTTTCACTTAGTTTTATCCCTATTTGAACCCCCATTAGTCATTTATTAGGGTCCTTAAACTATCATGTAACACGCGAGGTGCTCCTAAACAAAATCCAAAATCTTTGTCTTGTGAACAAGAGCCCACGTCTGCGTAGCAAGGCTACGCCGTAGCGCACTTCGAGGGGGCGGGGGCTTTGTTCCTTCGCCTCGCGAGGCGAGGTAGCCCTCCACGCCATGGCGTAGGGTTACACCACTTGAGGGTGCCCTTTCGCCGCGGCTGGCAATTGCTTTTGCCTGGGCTTTTTTCTTTCTTTGTTCCTTTGCGATTTTTCACCAAAAATCCTCAAAACTCAAAACAAAACATGGGAATCACTCCCAAAGGCATCCTAATATCATCTTAAACCAACTATGAGCAAACTCATTGATGGATTAGGGTTTTTCTAACCCAAACATCATTTAAAGAAATCTAGGGTTTGGTTCTTACCTTTAAATCCCTTTGAATCTTCTTCACCCAAGATTCTTGATCATTTAGAAGCAATGAATGGGAAGAGATCACACCAAAATCACTTGATCTTCACACACAAAACCCTAGCTTTTCCTCTCTCTAGCTCTCCCACACGTTTTTGCTCAAATGAGCATTCTAAGACCAATATGGTCTAATATCACTCATTTCTCCTAAGGCCATGTTTGGCACATCAATAAATCCCATTTCTCATTTTTGGCATTTTAACTCATTCTCATTAGACCTTTAGGTACTCATTTACAAATTTCCAAATTTGCCCTTTTTCACTTGGGTTTATTTTCAGGTTCAATCAATTTCTCATTTTAGCATATAATATTTAACCATATGCTCACATTTTCATTTCACTTTTCACAATTTAACAATTTATCAATTTTCCGGGAAAAAACCCAAGTTTGGCTCAATTTATACCTAGAATATATAATAAAAAGTATTATAAAAATTCCAAGGTATTTTTGGGTTGTTACATTAATTCTTATTCTTAATGGCCAATGACCATAATTTTGCCTATAAATTTAAATGGGTTCTAAGTTTGAAAAACACTTTTTCAAACTCATTTATTTTGTAACTTTGAATCTCGTTCTCACTCTGTTATTCATGTTCCAGAGCTTATCCTCTACTCTGAATGATTGTTGTATCCTAGGGAATCAAATTCCTAAGAACAATGTTTTATACACGCCTCAGTCTATTTTGTTCTCCCCAACCTACTGCTAATTTTACAGGCACAACATCAATCCTAAAACTGTCATCCAACAATCTTCGGGTTTTTGTTTCTGCTCCCGTTTGCTGCTGCTGTCCTCATCTTTTTCCGACCTTCAATAGGCTACATCTTCAACATTCTTAGAAATTTAACCATGGACACCAATGCTACAACAGTAGCAGTCGAAGCTTCAGCAACACAACTCCATGGCTCTGGACCTAGCCCTGTCGGTTGTCTCCCCAATCACGGTGCTAATCGAGTCACACCCTATTCCGTGAGCAAGGGGCCGGATATGACTTTGCAACATGATATGTTTGCGGATCTGGTGGCGGCCTATCTAGCGCAAGCCGATAGGACTTCCTCCATTGAAACGAGGACTAAACTCTATATATCTAACTTGGATTATGGCATCTCGAATGAGGATATCAAGGTAATTGAAATATCCACTTGATTTATTTATTTTTCGGTTGATAGCTTCTTTCAAGATTTAATTTATTTCATATTATCTGAAATCTTTAATATTAAAAGGGTGGTGATGCAGTTTGCTAGCACGTAGGCCTCATTCTCTTAAATAATCTATTATACTTGTTTGGTACCCAACTGTTCATGCATCCATAGAAGATAAAACCATCATTCATGAGAAGGGTCTAGGTGATGTTTTTTGAGGAAAAAGGGTTTCAAGAATTTACCACTGTGGAATTTGGGGTTCTCTATGGTTTTTTAAGTTACAGAGGATAATTTGCTAGTGAGCTTGTTTCCTATGAACTTCAGATAGGTGTAGTGAACAGTTCCTCCTTTTTTATAGTTTTGAAATTGGATGAGTATGGTTGCCTATAATTATATTATCTAGTGAATCAATTACACTAAAAGAAAGAAAGAAAAACAATTTGTTGCCAATTGCCATAATATTCAACTTTATAGGAAAATCATAAGGATTAGATCTGATAGAGGGGGCGAATATATCCCTTGAATTGATTATTGTGAAAATGAATGAATAATTCATGAAGTGACTCCTCCTTATTCACCTGAGTCAAATGGAGAATATGACTCTTAAATAGATGATGAATTTTCTACTTATTAGTGCTTCAGCTCCTGATAATCCGTGGGGTGAAGCCATATTATCTGCATGTCATCCACAAAATAGAATTTCATACAAGAAAACTAGTAAGACACCTTATGAGTTATGGAAAAGTCATGCACCTAACTTTAAATATTTGAAAGTGTAGGAGTGTCATGCCAAGGTTATGTTACCTAATCCTAAAAAGAGGAAAATAGGATCAAAGACTTCTGATTGCATGTTTATTGGGTATGCTAGTAATAGTGCGGCTTATAGATTTCTAGTTTTGAAAAGTGATGTTCTAGAATGCAACACTATTATTGAGATAAAAAATGCAAAATTCTTTTAACACATTTTTCCTGTTTCTGGAAAAATTTCTCATACGCCTATAATTGTGGATGATATAGAAAACTCATATGATGAGCATGTGCCCACTACTGTGGATGATATGGAAAGCTCTCATGGTGAGTTGAGAAGGAGTAAGAGACAAAGAAAAGAGGTTTCATTTAGAGATGATTTTTATACTTACTTAATTGAAAATGAACAGTCCTCTTATTTTGAAGCAATTTCTTCCTTTGACACATTACTTTGGAAATAAGCCATTAAAACTGAGATTTACTCTATTTTAAAGAATCAAACATGGGAGTTAGTTGATTTACTTTCAGGAGCAAAACCCATTGGTTACAAAGTGGATTTTCAAAAGAAAATATTTTCCAAATGGTTTTATTGAAAAATATAAAGCTAGGTTAGTAGCCAAAGGTTTTTCGCAAAAACAAAATGTTGACTATTTTGATACGTTTGCACATGTTACTTGGATTTCTTCCATTCGTATTTTGATTGTTTTGGCTTCTATCCATAAACTTTTTATCCATCAAATGGATATTAAAACAGCTTTTTTAAATGGAGATTTAGATGAAGAAATTTACATGTTACAACCTGAAGGTTGTATTACACTTGGACAAGAAAATAAAGTTTGCAAATTGAACAAATCTTTATATGGTTTAAAACAAGCACCTAAACAGTGGCATGAGAAATTTGATAATACTTTGTTAAAAAACGGGTTTTTATCTATTGAAGTAGATAAATGTGTATATACAAAGTGTACAGAAAAAGAATATGTAATCATTGCAATGTATATAGGTGATATGTTGATTTTTGGCATTACCCTGAGTGTGGTACATAATACCAAGAGATTTCTAACTTCACAATTTGACATGAAATATATGGGTAAAGCTAAGGTAATTTTGGGTGTGAAGATCACAAGGATGGATGATAGTATAATGTTATCACAAGAACATTATGTTGAGAAAATACTCAAGAGGTTTGGAAATTTCGATGCCAAACCTGTGAGTACTTTTATGATGCTAACACCCATTTAATAAAAAATCGAGGTAATCCTGTGGGTCAAGTTGAGTATGCACAAATTATTGAGAGTCTGATGCATTTGATGAACTTTTCTAGACCTAACATAGCATATGCAGTGTGTTGATTAAGTAGATATACACATAATCTCACACAATCACCGGAGGTATTAGTGTCGCGCCCAGACTAATTCGCCAGAGGCCGAACCGATCCAGACACCTGACCAATTTTACCATATATACATTTTCGAATATTGTAGAAATAAATGTTGCATACTCATTTTTGTTAAAGAGGGCTTACCGTTTTGTCAATTAACACTTTCATTCAATATGGCATGTATGCCCTTTCAACATTATCATTTACAAAACATTATCAGAGTTCATCTCCACAAATAAATCAAATATGTTCTTCCCATGAAAACTTATATATTTTTTGTTTCATTATAAAAATGATCAAATAATGTCATGGATGAAATGTATGCATGAGACGAAGGCTACTTATATAATTCGTGACGATTCGACATGACTCAACTCGTAGTCTTACCATGGTCCTTAGTCACTGGTGACTACAACTGATGATAAAAATAACGCGTTAAGCATTTTCATACTTAGTGGTTCTATGCAATATTCTCTTCATTTCAATTAAACACAAATATGTAACTTTTCTGAAACAATGTTTTAGGCACAATTTCAATAGTCCATACAATATACATTATATATATATATATGCTTATTTCACATACTTTCATTTGCAAATCATTTGATCACTTCAAAGTATACAATTTCATATGCAATATTTCATTTGAAACTCAAATCATGCATTTCCTACACGCTATTTCATAATTTTGCCCTTAAACTAATTTAACCATTTCTTTCGTGCCTATGATAACGAATTCACCCAAGACAGCCCCGCTGGCCGTAATCGTAAAAAAAGAAAATATTTTATAACACAAGATTTACTCAATGGGTCGCACTGGTTATTTAAAATCATTATGTGTACACTACCATACCCCGCTGGCTACGGATCGCAGATGCCACTTCATTTTCATTTCGCTCACAAGATCGCTTAGTTCGATCCTTACTGGGTATACCAATCTATCATTAACTCGATCATGAAGGATAATCAGAACACCCCAAAATATACCCTAGTCGCTTCAACGTGTTTGTGGGTATCAGGCATGTTTTGGAATTTTTCGTAATTTAAATGCGAAACATGGAAATTGAGAAACCCGGAAATTTTACAAGACACAAGGACAAATTTGTAATTTGTCAAAAAGGGGGCACAAAAGTTATAATACAAGAAGAGGATATGCCATTATAGAAATAACATAAATTATAGTGCAAATAGTAGAGTGATGGAGGACTAAAAGGTAATAAAAGGAAAATTTAATATATAAAAAGGCAAAAATATCTCAAATGTCTCTCATTTTTTAGGATAGCAAAAACGTAGAAGAGGAGAAGAGGAAGAAGAGAAGAAGAGGAAGAGGAAGAAGAAGAAGAAGAGAAGAGGAGAAAGGAATGGAACTCTATGGAACTATGGTTTTGTATGGAATCATGTGTATTTTGGATTGCAGTGATTTCTATTGGGCTTTCCAACCTGTGTTTGGGCTAGAATCATCCTAACCCTAGATTTGTTAGAAGTCAGTTGAAAAACCCTAGTTTGTATCAAACAGATATGAATCCTTCCTATTTCTATGGTTTTGTAAAGATTTGTGAACTTTTGTATGAACTGACTCTATGGCTAGGGTTTGGTTTAAGAAATTTAAACCACCATTATAAGTGTTTGTGGAGTTGTTTTAGGATTCTATGGTGGTTTTTTTTCATAGGATGGAATGTATGAGGCTTTATGGAAGAAAAGCGAGGTAAAAATGGCAAAATCTCGCTATTTCTCGGTTGTTTCGCAATCGTACCGGTACTAAATAGGGGTGGTACTGCATCATGAGGCAGAAGTAAAATGGTACTGCATATTATCCAAAGTGGTACTGGTACCACTCACTAGAACATAAAGGGTAAATTTGAGCTAATCCAAGCACCGATACCACTACTCCCATGTACTCGACTTTTGGTATTCTTACATTGTTAAGCGCAAATTCGAACCACGAGGGTATAGGAACCCTAATAAATGATTAACGGGGATCCAAATAAGAATGAAACTAAGTGAAAAATGCATCGTACCTCGCCGCCTCGACGAGTTCGAAGTGGGGAAACTTAATGCCCCTATGATAAGATAGTAACTTCTTGAATACATATAATTGTAGGAATGCCTAAGACTAGGTATTAAATGACACGCACTTCACACGGCAGGCAAGACGCCGATCGCTGCTTCAAAGATCTTTGCTAGTGCTACTCAAGACTTCGCTACGTGCGTGCATGTTCGACCGCGCTTCGCACTCCCCGCCAGGCTACTGGCACTTTAGTACCAGATCACCTTCGGGTACTTATTGCAAGCAGCGCCCTACTCATTTCAAGCCATCGGGTCAAGTGCATTCTAATAAGATAAGGATAAGAGTCCGACAACGAATAAGATTAAAGTAATGGACATCGTTTTGCTTTGAATGTACCTACGGGTACCTCTGTATAAGTATAAGTTCTAATGTACCTATGGGTACCTCTGTACAAGTATAAGTCTGCTAAAAGTATAAATATATGAAGGCGGCAAGTATAAGCTTGTAACTCCTAATGGAGATCCGACGAAGCATAAGTCCGCAGGTACAAGTATGCGATAGCTTGTTATATGAATTCATGAAAATACCTATATCTATTGTTATCGCTTACTATAAATGCTTATATGCATAAGATATGTTTCCCACTAAGCAGAAGCTTAGCACTAAGCCTTTCAATCCGTGTAGGTACAAAGCAGGACGTCCGCGATCTTCCGCATACAGCTGGGCCAGCACATTAGTAGGGGTTCATCACAGTAGGTTCTACGTTCTGATGTGTAAATGTAAATGTACAGTTTTTGGTATATGTAAATACAGACTCAAGATCAGATGTATATGACATCAGAACAATTCACTACGGTGGTAGTTTTATATTTTGTATTCAGATATGATATTTTGATCGCTTATAAGAGACTTGGGCCTACCAATGTCTGAAAAACAGTAAAGAGTCCCAAAGTATGCAAGTGTCTCGTGCCTCCTCACTCCGCCCCTTGGTGGGACTCGGGGAAGGCGACAATAACATTCTACTGGCGCATTAAAACTCAATTCACAGTAATTTACAATATTGTATATACATTTATACCCAAATAATACATTTTGATGCTCGGCAAGAATTTTATGGCAATGCATTTGAAATCAATTTTCCCAAATCGCTTAAAACAAATCACATATACAGTTTTCTTGAAAATCATTTCAACTAACAATCACAAAACTTGAAATAAGAAGAGAGGTATGGAGAACAAACCCAAAAGGTTACGCTTCCTGATTCCTATCCCCTAATCCTATCTCGGGTCAAGCTTCCTCGTCACCAACCCCTAATCCATCACAATTAGAGAACAATATTAGTTAGCTTATTTACGTTTCTAGTTAGGGTTGTTTTCTACCCAACTTCCTTCAAGTAAAATTTTCTAGGAACAAATGAGCCACATTTGACCCAACTTCCTTAAAGTCCATTATTCCCCTATAAATCTATTTTATTCAGACATTAGAATCATCCAATTCGGAGCACTGGAACTCAAGATATATTCAAAACAACCGAGACTACTCTATTTTCAAAATATAACTAGAATTTGCCTGAAAATAGAGCTTCACTTTGACGAATTTCTTGGTCCAATGGGGTCTAAATTTGAATATACTTATTTCAAGGAGATTTATTTTCCTAGAAGTCTAGTTTACCCAAAAATTTGAATCACTCAATTTGGATGAGTGAAAGCTGGCTTATATTTCAAATACAAAGCGTTCCAAAACACAGTACCAAAGGCGAACCCGGAATTTGCCGTGAGCCTCACTTTGGCCAGTTTAGCGGTCAGTAGTCCAAATTTGAATATATTTATTTCAAGGAGATTTGATGCTCTAGAAGTCTAGTTACCCAAAAATTTGAATCACTCAATTTGGATGGAGATGAAACTCTGTATGGCCTAAACAAAAACATGGGTTTTGAAAAAAATTTAATAGCATATCCCTTAAAACTGACATTTTCTTTATCTGAAATTTCTCAAGGCAATCATAACTTGAAGCACTTTGAAACTTAACCCAAAACAACCCAAAAACTGATCTACAACCATTTTAAAACACTTCTATTAGGTTGGGGTTTTCATGAGCTTCAAACACAACATTAAAGGGGGTTAGGGTTAATTTCATACATTTAATCTCTTTCTTTTTACTTCCTTCTTCTTCCTTATTCTTTGTTTGGCTCAAATCCTTGGAAAGCACAAAGCCAACTTGGTCTCCTCTCTCAACCGTGCCCTGCTTCTCAAAGTGAAGATATACCCAAATGAGAAATGTTATTCAAAGACTAATTTTTTGTCTTAACTCAAAACCTTCACTAAGCCTTGTTTGGCTAGCACATTATTTCCTAATTTCTCATTTTTTTTTTCATTTTAATCATTCTTTTCTCTTTCATTTTCTATTCAACTTATTACCCTTTTTCCATTTTGGCACATACACTTCTCATTTATGACCATTGGGTCCTCATTTTGACATCTTACCTTAATTCTTTTATAATTTTCGGGTTTTATCATTTTTTTGTTCTTTAACAATATAAATTCCGGAAAAATACAATTTAACTTATTTTATACCCTAAACATGTTATAAAACTGCTAGGTTATTTTTAGGGTGTTACAATTAGCTAGACTAATGAAATACTTAAGGGGTACCATGAACTATGATATCCTATATATAGTGGATTTCCCACTGTGTTGGAAGGATACGGTGATGCTAATTGGATCTCTGATTCATATGAGATAAAATCCACAAGTGGTTATGTCTTTACTTTGGGAGGTGGTGTTGTTGCTTGGAAATCATCTAAACAAACCCTCATTGCTACTTCTATCATGGAGTCAGAGTTTATAGCTCTTGAATCTGCAGGTAAAGAAGATGAGTGGTTAAGGAACTTCCTATCAGGAATTCCTTTAGGAATGCAGCCGACACCTTCGATCTCTATGCATTGTGATTGTCAAGTAGCAATATCGATCGCAAAGAATAAAGCATTCAATGGGGAAAACAAACATGTTCGTCTAAGACATGAGGTTTGTGAAACAATTGTTGATAGATGGAATTATTTCCATAGACTATGTAAAGTCAAAAGTGAATTTGACCAATCCTCTTACTAAACCTTTGGGAATAAAATTAATTTTGAAAACATCGAATGGAATGGGACTCAAGCCAATTAGATATTAGCAGTGATGAGAACCTAACGTTTGTGATTGGAGATCCCATGAAGAAGGTTCATATAGGTAAAAACAAGTCACTTGCTAATCCTGCTAACACTAACAAAATTGTCCATTCCTATGGTGCGGTTATAGTGCTAGAGTACATAATTTGAGAGGATGAGTAATACTTTTAATGATTCATATCCCTCATGGGTGGTACATATAAATGCAGTGTGTACTTGATGAAAATCACCTATGTAAGTGTAGAGTAGGCTGCTTCCATGAAATTGTATGGAAAAATTTCTAGAGCACTTATGAAATAATCAAGCA
The DNA here is from genome assembly GCA_016808115.1 of Tetrastigma voinierianum. Lineage (NCBI taxonomy): Eukaryota > Viridiplantae > Streptophyta > Magnoliopsida > Vitales > Vitaceae > Tetrastigma > Tetrastigma voinierianum. Next base: position 717,014 of record JAEQBH010001147.1, on the reverse strand, counting down.
CACACATGGCCTAAACGCCCACAACAGCGTTGAACAACAAGAATCGTGGTGTGTGGTGGTGATGATAAGATCTCTAATTTACGATCAAGAGTACTCTAGTTCATAGAAGTTATAAGTTTCACCAATACTCTGTAATTTAAATCTTATTCATCTATGTTTGGTTCATAGTTCATTGAACACCAAATTTAAGGCACTTACACCTTCTTCCATAAACAAAGTGTTTTTTAAATACAAAATTTTTTGTTGTTAAATACAACCATCTTTTTTAAAAATGTGGGGGATTGTTAGTAAACAATAGTTTTCAAAAAGGTTTTGTTCCACGTGGAAAAAAGACAAGAGCTTTTTATGAGTTTATATACTAAAACCCAATTATGAGCTTGTACATGACTTGAGAAAATAGGAGCCCTCGTGCGCACAAGAAATGGGCCGAAAACTCGATTTCAGTGCAAATCGATTGATTTGCCCCCCTTCGCGTGAATAAACCCAGGACAAATTTGGTTTTGTAAGCCTAAATAAAAACCTTGGTTTTAGAATATTTAAAATCAAAACGGTCCAAAGTCATAAAATCGCAGTAAATACAAAAACATTTGATTTTGAATTCAAATTCAAATAATAAAATGTGCATTTAATCCATAATGTTTTTTTAATTAAATCCTACTCTTAATGAAAAATTTAATCCATAACGTTTCACATTAACTATTACAATTATTTTTGCATTTAATTCGTAATGATTCGCATTTATTATTATAATTATTTTGCATTTAGTTCGTAACGTTTCGAATAAATTATTATTCTTAATGGCCAACGGCCATAATTTTACCTATAAATTCAAATGGGTTCTAAGTTTGAAAAACACTTTTTCAAACTCCTTTTTTCTGCAACTTTGAATCTCGTTCTCACTACGCTATTCTGTTTCGGAAGCTTATCCTACGCTTTGAAGGGTATTGTGTATCGAGGAATCAAATTCGAGGACGGATGTTTTATACATGCCTCGATACATTTTGTTAACTACCAGCTATTGCTGATTTACAAACACGACATCGATCTAAAACTCCATCAAAATCTTTAGGTTCTTGTTCCTATTCTGTTCTTTAGCATTATCCTTGTATCTTTCCCTCTGTACATGAGGCGCATCTTCATCAATATGCATATTAGAATTATCACTTGTGTAGGCCTTGAGTCGTTTCTTTTTTCTATTAACCTGAATGATATCTCATTTTCTAACGGTTTTAGTAGTTTGATTTGTATGTTCATATGTAAAGTTGTTGTCATTCTAAATCAATGAAATTTCATTTTTCATTGTTGATCGGGTTTAAAATAATGGGCGAGCAGGCCCAGAACGCAAGCCCAAATGTCAGGCTTAAGAAGAGACTAAGAAGCAAGCCTGACACCAGTGCTTAGCCCTTGATAACATCCCCTAAACAAAGGCCCCAACGGGCCCAATTCACCTTGAAATTTGTAATATAATCAAAAGGAATTCGTATTAAAGGAAAATACGATCTCCACCAATTAGGAAAGTAGGATATTTCTAAAATTATTACCTAATTATCCTTTATTATTATTCGGTTTACGATAAGGAAGAAAATCTAATCCGATGGGAGAAATATCGTATAAATCGTCGGAAGTTATCGTTACATATCATCATCCGACTAGGAAAGTGACGATTTACACCCATTATAAATACCACCGAGGCCACCCCATCGATGAAAATGCGCACAAAATTCATTCCTTAAGTAAGTTGATCTTCTCTTCCACGGAAAAAGAGCGACTTAGGCATGGAGAGACAACAAGCTTGATCCACCAGATCCTTTTGTTTTCTTATTGGCCTTTTTCGTACCGGGGCCAGGACATCGAAAGTCGACGGGGACCCGACTGACGATTCAGGCAAGCTACGGCTGGTTTTGATTGAAAAAGCATCATCAATTTGGCGCCGTGCGTAGGAGCAGCTGGTTCCTATACAAAAAAGGCGATCTCTCGGTGAGGCGTGGTATCGACTCGGAACCTGTGGTAGAACCCCGCCAGTCCCGAGGATGCAAACGACGAGGCGGCGTGAATGGCTAGGCCTCCCGAAGGCACCTTTGGAAACTATACGGGGCCAATACGGATGAGATGGAGCGCTCAGGTCTCACCTGACCAATGTTCTTGAGAGATTTGGAGACGACTCACCGACGAATACAACGCCCCCCCGGGGCGCGGGCGAGAAGACGAAACACTATTGGGAGGAGAACAACACCTCGACCCTCCTTGAGAAGCGGATGGAGAAGGAGAAACTAGCCACGCCAAGGAGCATGACCGCTAGTTGAAGAGGGAGTCACAATGAGGAAGACACCGCAAGACAGCGGAGGCGATGGACCGTCCTCGTCGGGGCGGAGCGGTCATGGGGTGAGGTTCGGGAACATCCCGGCGAAGCCCGACCATATGAAGAAGAGCTTGGTAAAAGAAGTAGGAGCTCCGATCTTTATAGATGCTTTGGTGCAACAAATTGAATCCACGTTCTGCTTAAGTCTTCGCTGCTCCTCTTCCAGACAAAGTTCGAGTGCCACGGTCGAGGCGGTCGATGGAGCGAAAGACCCCATAGACCACCTCGATACATATAAAATGTCGAGATGGAAATGCACGGATATCACGAGACCCATACGATGCGAGGGCCTTTGCTATCACTAAGGGCCCGGCATTTGGCTTGGTTAACAGAGACTACCGCCATCGCCGATCGTCGTTCTAGAGATCTCCATCGCATTCGTCTCCCACTTTATCGGAACAAGGACATACAAGAAGCCAAGTTATCACCTTCTGACCATAAAGCAGAGCTCGCAGGAGAGCTTGAGGTCATATGTTCAGAGATTCAACGCGGAGTCTTTAAAGGTAGACATTCCCGATGATAAGTTTGCCATCACAGCTTTCATCGCAGGGCTAGAGGTGCAGTCGAAAGACCTGATGTTCTCTGTCTCGAAGAACCCTCAAGCAAGCATGGCTGAGGTGCTCGCCAAAACAGAGAAATATATCAACGGTGAACAAGCCCTCTTATCTAAGCAAAGGAGCTCTTCTACTCAAAAGGAGAAGGGTAGGAGCGAAAAACGAGCTTGAGAGCAGACAGACTGGGAGAATGCGAGGAGGCAGGGACAAATCCCCGAGGAGGAACATGGAAAATAGAGAACGATCTCCAAAGCGACGAGGGAATGTCAGAGACCGCCTGGGACCACCTCAGCCAGAGCTGCAGCAGCGGTATTCACCTCGACAATTCACCCCCCTGACGGCCTCAGTGTCGCAGGTCCTATGCGAAGTGCAACATGAAAGGTTTCTGAGATGACCATCCTAGATGAAGTCAGACCGAGTAAAAAGAGACGATACCAAATACTGTGAGTTCCACAAGGGTCATGGACATCGAACGGATGACTGCATCCAACTAAGGAAAGAAATTGAATACCTGATCCGACGTGGGCATCTCAGTCGTTATGTGGCCTCGAAGGGCGAGGAAGCCAGTCCCAGCCATGCACGGTGACTGACTGACTTATCAACCCCCTTTGGGAGAAATCCATGTGATCTCCGAAGGGTTTGCAGGAGGTGGAGAGTCCAGCTCAGCTAGGAAGGCCCACTTAGGCAGCATCAGATTGGGGGGAAACCTTAGAAGTACAAACTGTACCTAAACTTCCTCGGCTAGATACTACCATAACCTTTTCGGACTTCGACATGGAAGGCTGCCAACATCCCCATGACGATCCACTTGTGACAAAAACCATAATAGCCAATAAAATGATCCACAAGGTCCTTGTCGACAACGGAAGCTCGGACGGCATCATCTTCGCATCAGCTTTTGATAAAATGGGCATTGGAAGGGAGAAGTTAGAGCTAGTCAACGCCTACCTATGTGGGTTCTCGGGAGAAAGAGTGCTGCCCCTGAGGTTGGTACAGCTAGTGCTCACTTTGAGTCCCATGCCAGGCTACAACAACAGTAAGATTTCTCATAGTAAATGCCCCATCGGCCTACAACATGTTACTGGGTAGGCCTTCTCTCAATGTCATAAGGGCCATCCCCTCCGCCTATAACATGGTTATCAAATTTCCAACTGTAAATGGAGTAGGAGGAATGGTCGAGGAAACCGACACACATAGCCCGGGGTGTTACTCGGCTTCAATGAAGTTGCCAAACCGTCGACAACACACATCTATATGGACAGGCTCGACTTGTGCGAGATGAGGTAAGCACGCAACTGCGCCCGGAAGAACTAGAGCTTTAATGCGGCTTGGCGACCGGCGACACCTGCGTCTACGTAGGATCTAAGCTAGATGAAGACATGGAATTTTTCGTCCGTTTTACGAGCGGAGACATGGGGTATTCACTGGAAACGGGAGACATGGGAGAGGATTAGAGCACGGCAATGATCACCACCGAGTGAGCGTCGGTCCACTCAGCGCAGAAGCTAGTCAACGAGAGAAGGGCTACGAGAAAGACGAGAAGGCGATTAATGAAGAGGTCGGCAAGCACCCTCGGCGAGCAATCAGGAGAAGTGGAATATCACAGTGGTTAACTAAGATTCATCGCAAAAAGCAAATGGCAAAGTGGCGGCTTTGCATCGACTTCCTACGAATATCAGCGGGCTGCCCCAGATAACTCGCTTCTACGCCGGATCGACCTCATAGTGGATGCTCCGGCCGGTCATGAACTCCTCAGCTTCATGGATGCCTTCTGGCTACAACGGTCGGTATGGATCCCAGCGACAATGAAGACCTCGTGCGTCAGCGGTCAAAGAGAACCTGCGTTATCGAGTGATGCCCTTTGGTTGAAGAGCCTTGAGCCACCCACGGGTTGGTGAGCGAGATATTCAAAAGCAAATTGGAGCATCATGGAGGCCATATAGATGACATGTTAGTAAATCGGTAAAGGCCAAGCTCCACATAACCCACTTAGCCGAGGCATTCGGATCTGGCTACAATATGAAGTTAAACCCGATACCCAAATGCGCCCGGTCTCAGGAAAGTTCTTGGGTTTTATAGTCAACAGCCGAGGAATAGAAGCAAACCCAGATAAGATAAAGGTCGTGCTCAATATGTTGCCTCCTTCAAACATTAAGGACATTCAACGCCTAACAAGGAGAATAATTGCTTATTTGAGCATAAGCCTGCCGTGTCTAAGAGCCCGGCGACAAATGTCGACCTTTCTTTCAAGTTATGAAAAGATGTCTTTGGGTGGGATGCACGCTGCGAGAGGCATTCATGGCGCTCAAATCTACGAGCTCTCCCCAGTTCTAGTAAGCCCTTAGGAGGCTCACTCTTTCTACTTGGTTGTTTCAGACTTCTCAACTAGTGCCGCCACGGTCGGAAGGCGGACGGAGTGCGATAACGATCTACTATTGCGGTCAGGCTGCGAGATGAGTAGAGGAGAGGTATCCAAAGATGGAGAAGCTGATCCTCACGTTGGTAACTACATCCAAAAAACTTTGACCTTACTTCCAAGCTCATACCGTCGAAGTCCCAACCGAATATCCGATGAAGCAAATACTGCATAAGCCAGAGACCTTTGGAAGGCTGATAAAGTGGGCTATAGAGCTGAGTGAGTTCGACATCAGGTACAAACCAAGGACATCGGTAAAAGGGCAGATCCTGGCAGGTTTCATCATGGAATTCACCCCAGCAAAGTCTACGGAAGCTACCAAGCTGACACCCGACCTCCCAATCTGGAGATTATCCATGGATGGGGCCGCCAATGCGAAGCAGTCGCGAAGTGTAAGGCCCTCAATTTGCATTTATTCTATGTAAGGTGTCACACTCGCCCATCGTTCTCATACTGCGCCGTTACTAGGACCGCAGGTTTGAATGCATGCGAGCCTCGGGTGGGCTTGTATGTGATCCGTTGAGTGCTTATGTAGTTCACTTTAGAGTGTCATCATGGCTTATTTTTTTAGTTATTGGCATCGTGCTATAGGAATCAAGTGGGGCCCCCTCGAGGTTTTAGCTCAATCAAAGTTTATTAGAGTATTTCAAATTGAGCACTTGAGCTTGTTTAGATCCTTATCTCCTTGTCGAACTCAAATTGTTCCTTTGTTTGTTTTGTTGGATTCATATTTGCCAAGGAGGTTCTGTTAAAAATTCATAATGTTTTTCAACCGTTGACTAATTGGTTTGACTGGTTCATCCCAGAGCGATACGTATCTGACTCTTGTTTTTGGGTGATTTTGGTGAGTACTCCTCCTTGTTTCGATCATATCTCTCTCATCCAGACTTGGAATGGTGCACCATTTTTTTTGTTGGTCTCCTAATTCTTCAGGGAACATTTTGTCAAAATTTCATAATTTTCCTCAACTGGCTCTACTGGTTGGCATCTGGTTCAACCGGTTAGTCGGGCCAGCTTGTGTGGAGCCCAAATCCTATATGGTTAGGGCCCATAAGCTCCAACTCGACCATGGGCAGTATTGTGGGTCCATTTTGGGCCTTGGCTTAAGTTACATGCATCCCACCATGAATCCATGTGGATACTTGGTGTTGAAGCAAGCTGAAAACTTAAGATATTCAGCTTGCATGGAAAATGAGGAGAGGAGTTAATGGGGCGATTAGGAAGCGATTGAACTCTTCAAGCGAAGGTGGAAGAAACACTAGGTAGGCTCAGAGGCGGGGTGGGAATCTGTACAAAAGGAGAAAGATCAAAGTGGAAGGACCTTTGGAGGGCACTTTTAGGGCTCAGACCTTACGGAGTTGATGGTTTCTCGGATGCTTAGCTTGGTTTCTTTTCTGCGTTTTGTGGAAGAGGTAAGAAATAGACCCTGGCTCCACTCTATTCTTTAAGAGACATTTTGACTAAATTTTGAGGTTTTCCTTAACCATTTGAACCGGTTTTTCAACGCTCGTACGTGAGGAAGCTAGGTTCAAATTCTTGGGCGATCCGGTTTAAAGCTCGCAGTGTTTATTGGTTCTCACTCATCGGCGAGAATCATGCACCGTTTATTTTTAGTTTCCCTATTCTTTCCCAAGGGATATTCTGACCAAATTTTATGTTTTCCTCAGCCATTTGAACCGGTTTTCACTCTCATACGTGAGAGCGGGTTCAGCGACTCTGGCGGGGCGATCCGGTTTTTAGAAAACAACGGTTTGTTCAGGTTGGTTCTCACTCATCCGGCGGGAATCATGCCGTTTGTTTGTTAGTTTCCTATTCTTTAAGGGATATTCTGACCGATTTTATGTTTTCCTCAACCATTTGGACCGGTTTCAAACCATACGTGAGAGCGGTTCAGCAGTTTATGTCTTGGGCGATCCGGGTTTTAGGAGCCTAGCGGTTGTTTTGGTTGGTTCTCAGCTGTCGAGCTGGGAATCAATCACCGTTTACTGTTAGATTCTGAATCAGCGAGGAAGGTTCGACCATTTTAGAATTGTTCCCAACCGGTTCAAGCGGTTAGGAAGCCGGATCATTTGGTTCATGAAGTTGGAGTTTTTAAACGGTTTGGGTGGTTTGCTTTGTTTGTGTTGGTTCTTGGTCATTCGGAGTTGGAATTGCACTCTGTTTGTCTTGTTAGATTCCTGACTCTGTTAGAAAAGTTCTGATAAGTTTGAGATCCTTTCTCAATAGTCTGGACAGGTTGAGAAACTGAACCAGCCGGTTCATTGAGTTAGGTTTTCCGGAACGGCAATTTGGGTAGTTTGCTTTGTTTGTGTTGGTTCTTGGTCATTCAAAGTTGGAATTGCACTCCGTTTGTCTTGTTAGATTCCTGACTCTGTGAGAAAAGTTATAACAGGTTTTGAGATCTTTTCTCTTGATCTACAGATGAAAACGAACGACCGGTTCATTAGGTTAGGATTTTTCGAAATGGCGGTTTAGATTGCTGCTTTGTTTACATTAGTTCTTGGCCATTCGTATAAGTCAAAATTGGCCTCCGTTTGTTTTGTTGGATTCACGACTGCGTGAGGAATTTTCGACAAAGTTTCAAAATTTTCTCAATCGTTTGGACTTGTTGAGAACCGATTCAACCGGTTGTGCAAGACAGCTCATGGGCAGCCCCCTATTTTAGCATGTTTCAGTCTCGAATCTATTATGGCGTGTAGTTGCCCTAAGAGACACTGTGGGCCTTTGGGGTCGGGATTCGGTTTTCGGTTTGAACAAAAAGTGGGGTAGTGTGGCAATGTGGGATTGATATGCATGGTTTGGTTTGTGGGATTTTTAAAGGGAATGTGTGTCTTCAAAATGAAACAACCACTTACACCTGGCTTTTCGACTGGCACTCGCTTTTGGTATGGGATCAATATTTGGTTTAAATGCATGATGTATTATGTACTATTTGCCCTACATTCTTGTTGTGCATGGCTGGGGACCAGTACATGCTTGGGCGTTAGTATTTGTTCATATCTGCGTCACGTGGTGTTTGGATTTTGACATTTGTGATGCGTTTGAGCCACAGTGACCTCTTATGCGGCGGCTAGGGACCATAGGTATGTGCTTTAATGTTATTGGGTAATGAATTTCACATGGATGCTTTTGTGTTTAAGGTGTATGCATGCTTGCTATGTTTGTTGAAGCTTGCTGATGGGTTGGCCGGGGACCACGGGTACGTGCCATTTTCCCTTTTGGTTGAGTGTTTTTTAAGCATGCTAGATACCCGATTGGGTTGATACGATCTAAGTTGTATGTTTAGCCTAAGAACTGCCTCGATCACGCGGCCCCATATGCTCCTACATACCCAATTCACTAGTAGAGACCGGAGTTAGGGCTAGAGAGTGCCCCTCATATGAGGTACCTTCCCAGATATGTAACTTTGACCCGGACAGAATGATCTAGTTTTTGCGGACCGCTTTCCCTCTTTGGAGTCATTGGGGTTTTTGTTCTTACTTGGTTTTTCCCCTTTATAAAAAATAACAACAAAAAGTAAGTGGCGACTCCAAGCGTCCTCCTCGAGGGGCCAGTTTTCCTAAAACCGAAAATCAACCCACATTTTCCTTTCATTTAAAGCGAGTCGCCGGCGGAGTGGATCGAATTACAGGGTCCACAGTCGATCGACCTCTCGGACGGGATAGATGGAATCGCCCTCAAATTCGGCTTCAAGCCTTCAATAACGAGTAGAGTATGAAATTGTCATGAATGGACTTAACCTTGCCCTCCCGTGGAAGCATCGGTGGAATTGACGTGACTCCCGATTGGTGGTAAGCGGATAGAAGGCTCTGTGAAGCCAAAGGTGAGAAGATGATCCGGCTTGTCTGAAGGTGCGGTATGCAAAAATTCCATGCAGTACAAGTCAAACATGTACCAAGAGCAGAGAATTCCCGAGCTAATGCCTTGTAAGCGGCAACGACCTCACGAGAAGACTTGGGTGGGCGATACGTTGAACACCTCCTAGAACCTCGATGAAAGCGCACCGACAACGGAGAGAAGTCTCCTGTGATAATACGAGCCGATTTGGATGGACTAACAGGATTACTTGGTGGAAGGTACATTGTCAAGCGACGAAAGGAGGCATCGAACTCGGGCAGAACAAGACCGTGGCGAGATTCCAGCATTATTCGGGGGACCCAGCATAAATGAAGGGCTTCTGTGTCCGTGCAAGCTTAGAGAAAATTCTAATTACGAGAAAAGCGAGTAAAATGGTAATTTTGGTCAAAATCCGGAATTTTTCTAGATCTCGGATGACGAAACGAACTTCACCGTTGGAATTTTCTCGCGAAATCTAGCTACCACATCAAATTTTGTAGAAATCCAAGATGGTCGGAATTTCACGTTTTTTGAGGCAACGATGGTAGTGCAACACTTGGCACATTTTGAGTGGCACAAGAGGTGCCACGTGTCATGTGCAGACTTAGTAAAAAATGAGCTCAAGTGTGGGCCATGGTTGGACACATGGCATGATGCCATTTGATGAAAATCCCAAAGTAGAGGGATAAGTGGATAAGGAAATCCTATGAGCTAATAGTAGGTTAACATGTGGCAAGAGAAAAGACAATTCTCTTGACCATGTGACCAACCGGTTGGGAGAGGGATATGGCAGAGAAGAAGGAAGAGAAGGTTTACCCCAAAGAGAGAGTGTCTAACCTCTCCCAAGAATTTGATGTCCAGGGCTGATCGAATCCCGACGAGCGAGAGCAAAGTTATCCCCCATGGCAGCAAAAACTACAGTGGATCTTGGTTTTGTGGGTTTCGGCATTTCTACGGGAGGTAGGGGTTTTCTCCTACTTGATTTAATCCTTATTTAAGAACCTTGTTAATGGTTGGAGTGTTTGGGGCCAGAAAAGCCATGTGTTTCGGTTCCCTGGAGTGGGATCGAAAGCTGGAAATTTTTGGCGGTTTCGAACGACTTCGATTTCGGTTGGAAGCGCCTTTGAGTGGTTCTGTTATTGTGTTAATGATGCTTTGGGCGGTACCAATGAGCGTCCGGATTTTGTGGCCCGAAGTGGTGATTTGTATTGTGCGCGAAAGAATAACGTGTTGTGTGTTAATTTTTGTTAATATATGCATGCTTGATATATTGTATGGAAATGACATATTGCATTTCATATGCATCGGGGCACCCTAGAATAGTAGGTGTGAGTGCATGACATGAATTAAATCAAAGGGTTGTCCAAAATAATAAAATTTAATCGGAAAGTTGTTCGAAGAATTGTGTTGAGAAATCGTCCAACAATTCACGTTGGAGAGGCCCATGAATTGTTTCGGAAAGTTACCCAACAAATTCACCTCGGAGGATTGTCCAACGTATTTATATTGGAGGGTTTCCCACAATTAAAACAAATATTTTTGTTTGGAAACGGTTTTCATACATGGCATAAGCATGTGTGAGAAGTCGGTGATGACTCAAGACATGGGATTGGGCATGTAGACATTCGAGTAGGAATCATGAATTCACTTGAATGTGTGTGTTTTTCCATTGCATGAGCACTTAGGTGGGGAGTAACCCATGTAGGAGGTTATCGCTATTGGGCATTGCTACCGCTATTGAGAGAGAAAGATTATTTCGAATGCGGGGAGTGTTCGGAAGGCGGCTCTGACTAGAGTCGCTTTGAGGAAAGAGAATGCGACATGACTTGATTATGGTATACGTAAAATATGTATGAAATATTACAGATGAAACATGTTTGCTTATTAAAACAATGTAACAACTCTCTTGAAGGCTTATTGTAGCCAATATGGTTTATTATATTTTGGTGAGTATGATTTGTAGGCGAAATGTGGCCCATTTTTACTGTATGGGTCTCGTGATACTATGAGACACACGCGGAGTTTTCCACAAGTTGGCGGTGGTCAACGGGACCAATGGGCGTCACGACTTTGTATCGAGCATAGGTACGGTAGGGCTTGAGGGACTTGGACTTAGGCCATGGTCATTAAGGTATAAGAGCATCCTGACTTGGTATGGCTTAGTAAGTAGTGATTAGGTAAGCAAATTACCTAGGACTCGATGGGCACGGGTTAGATCATGCATTCATTGTGCGTTCTCATGATTGTTGCATGATTCTGTGTTGTGTGATTGTATACTTGGTGAATAGCATATAGGAAAATGTTGAACATTAGGGTCGAGAAAACATAACCCCTAAGTTTGAGGTTTAAGGTTTGTTTGAGGAATTTTGGGCATGATGGTCCAGGAATAAACAAAAAAAAAAAAAAATTTATGGACAGTTGTTCCAGTTTTTTAAATAAACAAGATGTGTTTTGTGGAATTCTGGAAGATTATTCAGTTTTCATACAAGGAAAAAGAGTTGTAATTAAACTCTTTGATTTGGAGAGTTTTTCCAAGTTCAGTAGCCTTGAAAAGAAAAAATATATATTAAGAAAAAAAATATTTGGTCTTACAGTATGTAAAACTGGAAGATTTAAAAAAAATATAGTGAGGAAATTTTACATTGGTTTTCTACGAGTATGTAAAGAAGCGAGGAAATATATATATATATATAATATATGTAACAACTTAACATAACTGCTATATATATATATATATATATAACCATATATATATATATATATATATTTTTTTTTTTTTTTTTCCTAAGGTTCCTCTTAGAATTTGAAAGCAGTTGGCTTTTCGGTGAGTAAATATGATGAAAAAAATGAATGAAAAACATCTGCAGGAGAGAAGTGGATGGAGCTCTTTGCCCATTTTTGCAGTTTTGGGTCACGACCGCGGCGTGTTGTGTCACGGCCGAATAGGGGCAGAGCGCGCGCGAGGGCCTTGTGCGGCCTGGCTGGCAGCGGGGGCAAGCGGCGGCGGCGCTCACGCGACCACGGCGCCCGGCGTAGCGACATGGGTTTTGTATCCGCGACCACGATTTTGTGGCTTCGCGATAGAAGGCGTGCGGAGCATGACGAGAGCCTTAACGACACGGCGGCGCAACACGGCCCGGCGCCGCGGCCGTGCCTGCTTTCTGGCGGGGCGTGCGACTGCGGGCGCGATACGCGTGCGGCACAGGTTGCAGGTGCTCGCACTATGCACACGACCCGGTTTTGGAGACAATGCCTTGTTTAAGATCCTTTATTTGGATCAGCATTCGGGGTTTTCAAAAAAAATAAAAAATAAAAAATAAAAAGAGTACAAAAAAAATAAAATTTTTGTTTGTATATGATTTAATATATGGAATGTTTATCTTGCATTACCTATGAATGCATTGACGTTGTGTATGAAAAAAAAATTCGGTATGTGAATAGTGTTTCAGGGCTATATTTACACCTTAGAGATACTTCATTAAAACTCAACTTGTCATTTGACATGTGTAGATGGCTAGTCGCGGGAGATGACGTAGAGGTCGTCCACGAGGTGCTAGTCAGGCACCACCGGCTTTTGACCAGTGGGCCTTTGTTGAGGCCGTGGGTTCTTGTTTGCTGCCTTTGCACGGACTAGGCGCGGAGTTGGGGGAGACCTTGGGGAGGTCGAGTCACCTCGGAGATTCAAGTCCCATCATCCTCCCTATGTTCCTTAGGGGAGATCCGATGGTGGCGGACCGATATTGGTTTATGCGGGTTGAGAGAGGAAGATATTGGAGCGATGGAGATTACCTCACATTATGACCCGGGATCCAGGCCAGTGCTGCATTCCAAGCCCAGAGGCGAGGGCTTAAGTGTGGTGGAACTTGGGGCGAGACCTCTAGGGACCCCCAGGAGGCAATGACATGGGCGAGTTCCATGAGGCGTTCATGGGAGAAAGTATTTCCCGACCTTTGCTGAACATGCGAGGCTCGGGAGTTCCCTAGAGGTAGCTTGGGGTCATGGCGTGATTAAGTATGGCGAGTTCATGGAGTTAGCTCGCTTTGCTAAAGATTATGTGGCCACAGACCTGGCCAAGGTCAGAAGATTTGAGAATGGACTGAGATTGTCCATTCCGGGTAGGATTGTAAGACTTCGCCTACAAGACATGGACTCTATGGTTGGGACGGCCATGACCCGTAGAGAGGAGAGGCTAAGGATGCCGCGGGCACTGGCGGGATACGGGTGCGATGTGAAGGAAGAAGAGTCAGTTTCTTCCAGGTTCGAAGAATGAGTGCTTAGTTCACGTGGGTTCAGTCACGGCGTCCGGACGAGGACGGTCGGGGTGCACGGTCGGGCTGAAGATGGGTGTGCTTCCATTGCAGGCCGGTTTGGGACATATGAAGAGGATTGCCCAGAGACGGGGATCCCGGGGTTCGGAACGGCAGGTCCCGTCGGTTATGGGACGGGCGGATCTGATTTATTCCTCACGCTAATATGGGTCGAGAGGAAGCCGATATCGGTCGAGTGCGCCTGTGAGCACCTCGGATTGCCGCAGGAGCCGGACGGAGAGGGGCGGATTATGGGCGGCGGAGGGCCCCGAGGCCTGGGCGGGAGACCTCCCGAGTTCGGGGGGCGTGTCTGCGTCGTCACATCACCGGCTAAACACGTGGGCGACCCCGGTCATACGGGTGCGTTGGGGTGTTTGGTAGCTGCAGATCTCTATTGAAGCGGAGTGATCGAGTCGAGGGACGGAGACTCGGAGATAGTGTCACATCGGGGGCCGGATACGGTGGTCTACGGTGTGGTTGGACCATCCCACGTGAATGGTAGTCTTCGGTAGAGAGCGGGTAGTGGTTCCCCGGTGGCCGTTTGAGAGAGGAGATCCTCGGGGGAGTTTCCAACGCTCTTGATTTGTTATGCATCAGTGTACGAAGATGTACGGGATCTTAAATCGCCCGATCTCTTATTAAGAGCGGGATGAAGAGATATATGGGGACTTTGTTTGTGATGTCTCACGTGTCCGATAAGTGGGGGTGAGCACTAGAAGCGGCGAGACTCTAACCGACCGTGGAAGTGGTAGTGGAAGTGGGAACGCGTCCGCGATGGATTTGTGACCCATTTTCCAAGGACGCCGCTAAGGCATAACGCTGTGTGGGTGATAGTAGACCGGCTCACGAAGTCAGCACATTTCCTAGCCGTGCGGATGACCTTCACATTAAAGGAATTATGTCGGTTGTATATTCGAGAGATCGTCCGACTACATGGAGTACCGGTATCCATAGTGTCGGATAGAGACTCGAGGTTTACAGCGCACTATTGGAAAAGCTTTGGTATGGAGCCTTAGCGGTGACCATGAGTACGATAACTCGGCTCAGGAAGCAGGATGGTCGGTCAAGAGACCATCGTGTGTTAGAAGGACATCTTTGCGAGCATGCGTCCTGGATCATAAGAGTAGCTAGGAAAAGCATTTTCCCTTAGTGGAATTCTCCTACAACAACAGTTATCAAGCGAGTATACAGATGGCACCCTATGAGGCGCTATATGGGAGGCCATGCAAATCACTGATATGTTGGACCGAGGTGGGAGAGAACTCCATCATTGGCCCTGATCTGAGTAGAGACACCTCCGAGAAAGTGAGCTTGATACGGCATCGTCTTCTCACGGCTCGGTAGCGGAAACTATGCGTGCTCTGACCTGTCGACCCTTACCAGAGTTCATGGTTGGAATCCGTCTTCTTGAAGATGATGCTAAGAGAGGGGTGGTCGGTTCGGCGCGGGAAAGCTATTGCGGGTTCATTGGACCATTAAATACTCGAGAGGGTAGGCATAATGCCGGTTTGCTTTGCAGCCCGACGTAATCGGTGTCCACGTGAGTATTTCACATCTCAATACTCAGAAGGTACACTCCGGATCCGGCTCATATAGTGGATTGCAGGGAGAGATTTGAGTTGACACGGACCTTCGAGGAGGGACCGATGCATTATGGATCGGGATCGGGTGCTGCGAGGCATGAGACTACTGGGCTAATTATCTTGTGGCAGCAGGTAGATGGAGGAGGAGAAGCGTGGGAGCGCGAGGACACGATGCGGGCCACCTATCCCTTCTTGTTTAGGGATAAAGGTACGTGGTTTAGTCATTTAATGCTTAAATGACTAGTTTACATGCATGGAATAGTGCACGTTGCATATGCATGTGATTTGTTGTGTTATCCTGTGAATTTGAGACGAAATTATTTTAAGGGGAAGAATGTAAAGCCAGAAAATTACGGTACCGAAAAATGGTAAAATGGTAATTTACGTCGAAATCGAAATTTTTACAGATCTCGGATGTGAGAAAGCAGAACCGTCGTTGGAATCGATACCGCGAGAATCTAGCTATCACGTCGAATTTCGATTAAATCGTCTTTGTTGAAATTTCACATTTTTGAGAACTAGCGAGGGTGGTGCGAACACTTGGCGCATTTTGGTGGAACGAGAGGTCTTGCGTCGTGTCTTGAGTGGTCGAACGTGAACTCAAGTGTGGGCCATGGGTGGACACATGGCATGATGCCTTGCAGTGAAATCCCAAGTAGAGGGATAAGTGGATAAGGAAATCCTATGAGCCAATAGTAGGTTGACATGTGGCAAAAGAAAAGACAATTATCTTGACCCATGCTTGACCAACCAGTTTGGGAGAGGGGATAGAAAACCGAGAAGAAGGAAGATAAGGTTTTTAGAGAGAGAGTGTCTAACTTCTCTCTAAAATTTCCAATGATCGGACCAGCCGAGTCAGTGGGCAAAAACCAGAGTTGCTCCCCACGACAAGGGATTGCAGCGTGGATCTTGGGTTTGTGGAGTTCGACTTGTTTCCGGGGTAAGGAGTTTTCTTTTCCCCTTAATTAATCCTTGTTGAAACACTTGTTAATGGTTGAGTGTTTGGTAGGAAAGGCCATGTGTTCAGTTCCTACCGGGGTGGGACGTGGAAATTTTAGGCGGAGTTTCATGACCAGTTTCGATTGGAGGCACCTTTTTGGGTGGTCACTCTTTATACAGCCATTGTGATACTTTGGGCGGTATTGCGAATTTCGGATTTTATTGGCCATATGAGCCTATTTTTGTGTGTGCCTTGAAAGAATAACATGTTTGTTATGTGTTAATTTTTTTTGTTAATATATGCATGTTTTTGATATATTAACATGTATTTAACTGAAACATATTGCATTTTCATATACGCTGGGAAGGCCTACAGAATAGTAAGTGTAGGTGCATGGCCTTAGATGCATCGGAGGGTTGTCAAAATAATAAAATTTAATCGGAGAGGTTGTTTGAAGGAATTGTGTTGGGGGAAATCGTCCGACAATTCACGTCGGAGAAGAGCCTATGGTGTTCGGAGAAGTTACTGACAAATTCACCCTCGAGAAAAATTATCCAAGCGTATTTATATCGGAGGATTTGCCCCTGGTCAAGGCTTGAAATATTTTGTTTGGAAAGGGTTTTCATACATGGCATAAGCATGTGTGAAATTCGATGAGGACTGAGACATGGGAATGGTCATGTAGACATTGATAGGAATCATGGAATTCACTTGAATGTGTGTTTTCATTGCATGAGCATAGGTGGGAGGTAACCCATGTAGGAGGTTAGTACTCTTTGGACAGTATTCACCACGTCAGGGAAAGTGGCCCCCAGGTACGGGAGTGTTCGGAGGACGGTGCTCATTAGAGTCAAACTTTTGAGCGGAAGCCCAGGCATGTGGCTTTGATTACATTTTTGTAAAACATGTATGGGAAATATTACAATTGAAACATGTTTGTATTAAGGTGATATATGACTCTTGAAACTATTGTAATATAGTTGGATATATTTTGTTGTTATGATGTAGGCCAATGTGACCATTTTACTCATGTATGAGGTCTCGTGATATGAGACACACGGGTTTCAAGCGAGGTGCGGGTTAGTCACGAGGGACCTTGGCCAAATGGGCGTCACACCCATTCTTAAGTGCGTAGGGAAGGAAGACGCTAACTACATACTCAAGGAGGTACATGAAGGCATATGTGGCAACCACATTGGAGCTCGGACCTTAGCAGGAAAAACCTTGAGGCAGGGGTACTATTAGCCCACAATGCTCAAAGACACGACGGTGGTCGGAGAAAATGCGAGTTTGTCGGAGCGTGCTAAGATCTCTCATCTCCCATGCGGCCGTGTTGCAGTGAAATCGATTACAAAGCCCACGGCCTTTTGAAGCGTTGCAAGGGAAATTAAATATGATAGGACCCCTACCCATTAGAAGGGCGATCTGGTTTATCATTTGTGATGCGTGGACTATTTTACCAAATGGGGGCGGGGGCTGGCCATAGCGACAATCGCGAGCATAGGTATGCCGACTTTGTCGGCGTTTCTATAATGTGCGGGTTGGGATCAGGGTCCTAAATGTCTGATAATGGGAAGCGGGTTCGACTGATCCCAATTTCGAGGGGATTGCTTGTAGGGTTCGAATCAAGGCCCATTACTCGTCCCTGACTCATCCTCGATCTAATGGGCATGCCGAGGTCACCGTAGGACTCTCGAGACGTGGCTGAAGAAACCAAATTGGAAGATCCCCAAGGAAAATGGGTAGAGTACCTCCCTAAGGTATTATGGGTACATACGAACTGCGCTGAAGTCGTGACTGAAACCAGATTCGCTCGGCCTTTGGCACCCAGAGCGAAGCTCAGTCGGAAATTAAGTTAAAATCATAGGATTGAACTGCGAGCAGCACAAGACACAGCAGCGAGGAGGTCTTCGCCTAAACACAGTTACACTCACAGAAGAAGCGTGAAGGCGAGGTCTGAAGCGTATTGGGACTATCCTGAAAACGGATACTATGACCCCGAAGGGTCAAGCGGGAGTTACAATGGGCGACGTGGTTACAAAAAGCTCACTTGACAAGGAAGGACCTCGCACAGCTGGGAAGAGCTGGGGACCCCGAATTGGGAGGAGGGACCGTACATCGTATCCGCATGTCAGGCACAGCAACCTACGAACTCAGACGAAAGAAGGAAGACCACGCTCATGGAATCTTTAGACACCTCAACGAGTTCACCGGCCAAGACTTTGGAGTGTAGTCTTCAGTGAAGAATCCAACGTTCTGATTTTAAATAATAGTCTCCATGTTCACTTTTAGGTTGTTTAAAATTGTGATGGATCGAAAAGTAAGATTATAATGATAAGGCAAGGAGCTCGACTCGAAAAGATCAGGAACCTGGCCGAAGTATTTCTACAAAAAGATTATTCTTTATCACATGGAGTTCAGGTCCATCTGAGGAAGAATTATAATGTGGCCCTTCCTAGTATCTCGAGGAGGCGAGCGGCCGCAGGAAATGGTTCTACACTCCTCGAAAAAAAAAAAGCAAGGGCTTGGTTTGTAAAAGCTGAAAAAGCGCATAACACAAATCACGAAATTTCGTACAAGAAAAGACGAAGAGCCGGAGCCGTAGCTCGGGGCTCGGTGGCTGGTCCTGAGCATAGCGCTCGAGAAAGTTGGGAGCCGTGGAGCCTTGTAGCTCGGGAGCTGGGTAGCTCATCAGTATGGGCACCAGCCCGGGAGGCGAAAGCCACTGAAGCCATGTAGCTCGGGGCTCGATGGTTCATATTCGGTATGCTTGCTCGAGGAAGGCTAGACCATGGAGCCATGTAGTTCGAGAGCTCGGTGGCTCATCCACGGGCATAGCTAGCGAAGGAAGATCGAGCCACGGGCCATGTAGCTCGAGGCTGGTAGCTCAGTTACGAAGCATAACTACTCGAGGAAGACCCAGTGGCCACGAGCCGTGGTGCGGGAGCCCTGAGTAAGCAAGATTGGAGCATAGCGCTCGGGAAGGTCGAGAGCTGGGCCATGTGGCTTAAAGGCTCGAGTGGCTCGCATTCTGAGGGCACATCCTTGCTCAAGGAAGGCCAAGAGCCACGTATGTAGCTCGGGAGCTGGTAGCTCACAAGTATTGCATGGCACTTGGCTCTTTCAGGGAGGCTGAAGAGCCCGCAGTGGCGTGGCTCGGGGGCCTAGTAGCTCATGTTATAAGAGCATAAGCTACTTTTTCCGAAGAGACGAGAACCCGCGGGCCATGTAGCTCGGGGCTGACGACTCGGATTCAAAGCATAGCCCCGCTCGAGGAAGGCCCAGTGGCCGTGAGGCCATGTGGCTCGAGGCCCGGTGGCTCGGATTACGGGGCATGGCGCTCGGGGAGGCTGAGGCAGCGCGGGCCATGTGGCTCAGGGGCCCGTCTCGGTTACAAGCATGGCCCCAGCAGAGGACGAATAGCCATGGAGCCATGCTTGGCTCGAGAGGCTGGTAACCGGTCTGAGCATAGCCAGAGGCGAAGAGCCCGCAGGAGGCTGCGTGGTCCCGGGAGCTTTAGTAGCTCGGTTATGGGCATAACTGCTGGGGAGGCAAGGAGCCATGAGCCATGTAGCTCGAGGGCTCGGAGTGGCTCAGTTAAAGCATAGCTGCTGCATTGAGCTCGTGGCACAGGCTTGGCCAAAGCTCAAATCGAAAAAATATTAAAGGAGCGATAAAATTAATCGATGAATCTTTATATATCAACGAAAAGTCAAGGTCAGAAGCAATACAAAAATCCCAGGCTTCGCGCCAAGATATAACAAGGTTAAAATAAAAAGCCTAGGCGATAAAGAAGTTGGGCTGACGCTACGGGAGTAGAGAGTCGAAGGCGGGCCCAATGAGACGAGCGGAAGGCAGCCTCTGGGAGGGGAGCAGAGATGCACGAGCGAGGGGCATGGTCGGGGGCCCAAGAGCTTTTACACACCGGCTGCGTCGACCCTCGACCTGCGACCAGATCCATACATATTCGTCAAAAGGTGGATGATGTGACTACAAATGCGAAGCTACGAAGGCTTGGCGTTGGAAGCAACCAGGAAGCCATTGGGTGCGGGCTTTCCGTCTTTGAAACTCATATCACTTCACCCCTCGGCTAACCAAAGCCTCACACGGCATCTCACTCAGGTCATGAAACTGCTTGGGGCTCTGGTCAGTGTTCCACTTTGATTCCCAACCTCCCAGAGCCTCTTGACGGAGAACCCCGGTCTAAGCGTGGGCTGGCTGGTCACTTTTTGACAGCCCTGCAGCTACCTCTGGCCGCAGTAGAAACCTTCTTTTCACACTTGAGAATTTGTCCTTAGGGTCTTCTTTTTCTGCATCCTTGGCTTCCTACGCCCTCTCAGTCAGGCTTTTTGTGCTTGATCGGGACTGGCCCTCTGCCGCCGGCTCCTGGGTCGGTCGCTTATGCGGGCTGAAGGTTGGCCTCTCAGGGAGCTCTCAGGGAAGCAGACACAGCATATAAGCTTCGTAGCCAAGCGGAGCCCTCTGAGACCGGCCCTCCTTGCAGGACCTTTCGCGTCACGTAGCCACTGCTGTAGAAGGACCCGGGGAAAGAGTCAATCAGCCAAGAAAGCGAGAAGCAATAAAGAAAAGGAACGACGAATGCAGGATGCGATGGTTCCCTTAGCGAAGAGAAAAGCGAACCTGTATGACAGGCGTCCACCTTCCTAAGGTCGGAATCGCGAAGGATGGAGGAAACAACCTCAGCGGCGAGCTCCACATAAGAAAGCAAAGTCCTCGCTCTTTGCCGGCGTTTTTTGATCCTCCTCACCTCGTCGGCATTGCGGGAGGGGTGTGTGCAGCTCCCATGACGTGGGACTCAATGAAATAGAAGATGAGGACTTGGGACGAGCTGAGGCTTCTCATGAAGAGCAAGGGAGGGTCTGAGATGGGTGAGCTGCCGCGAGCAATCGGGGATGAAAAATCGGAGCTATGCTTCTCGGAATGAGCGCGCCAGAGGGCGCGCCGGTCGACACGCCGCTCTTAGTGCCCACGGGACTAAGATCGGTGAGCACTGAAGGCCCGCAGCGACGAGCAATGTTGAGAAATATCCTATGGCCGCCTTTGAAAACCGGGGCCCGAACCAAAGCGAGGGAGCTGCGTAGGTTCGGGGAGTAGACGGACGGTGAAAACGCCATTGTGTCCTCCCGATCAAAGTTAGCCTCTAATGACGACCACTGACAAGAAATAACGTTCCTTCCAGTACTTGTGGGAAGACGGAAGGTCTGAAATAATCAACTTGGCGTTGGAGCGCTTGGAGATATAAAGAAAGCCTTCAGCGGCCTCCTTTACGTTGAAGAAGTCTAAGAGTAGGGCTATGTTGGGAACACCCAGGCCTCTGTCCCTAAAAATGACTAACAACCCTACCAGAACACCCCGGGGGTTGGAAGGCGAGGAAGGGCAAACATTGCGAAGTATTTAACGAACGCACATAAAGAGATCTGAGAGAAGCGGAGACCGTTTCTCGAATGCCTGAAAAGCACACCATCTTAGGCACTTGGAGCGAAGCTTAGGTGAGTCGACAGTCAAGACACCAGAAAACTGGATCTGACGGGGGCCCGTCTGGGACGCAGATCTCACCATATGGGTTCTGCCCAAATGGGGCCCATAGCCTCGGCGATGCAATATCGGTGGCCCTGAATGTTGAGCCCTTAGGATATCAGTTTCATTAATTTTGCCCTTGCACTTGAGGGGAAAGAGGTTCTCTGAAGTGCTTGGTGAACCACCACATGGCTGTCGGACTCACCGCTGTTTCGCCGGCCTGAACAAGGGCAAGCTCTCGATGGGATTACTCCCTATCTGCAAGACAAAGCAAGCAGGGACCAGTGGAATGTGAAATTTGTGAAAAAGGAAATCGAAGAAAATGCGGGAACCCAATGAAGCGAAGCCTAGAGACCTGTGAGACCCCGGGCAGAAAAGACAAAGAGAGAAAAGATGGCTACCCAGCCGGAAAGCCTGGGGATGGCAGAGACACCAGCTGACGAGATGCTCGAGGACCATAGTAGTCCTAAACCATGGTGGACAAAATTCGAGAAAAAGGAGCCCTGAACTTGTATCGTGGCTTGAAACGGGAGCAAGTCTGTGGTCGAGGAAAGTTTTTAAAGGAAAGTACAAAAGCCTGCAGTAGAAATAAGCCCAATCGAGCGAGATCATTATCCTGAGATGTTGGACGGCTTGACGAAATACTAATGTGAGGAGCCTCCTTGGTAGCGCGTGGAATCACTTTTTGTCAGAAGCTTGATGCGGCCTACCTTTCACAGCTCCTTTAGTCAAATGTGCAGGGCAATTGATCGGAGTTTAAATAATGGGCGTCTGAAGCCCGGGCGTGGCTTGAATGTCGGACTTAAGAGAAGAGACTAAGAAGCGGGCCAATCTGGGTGCTTGGCATGATGATGACATCCTAAACACGAGACCAGCAAATTGATTCACCCACCTAAAGTACAGTGAATATAATCAAAGAGGTCGTAAAAGGGAAAATGCCCGATCTCACCAATTTAGGAAGTAGGATGTTCCTAATTATTGTCCATCAATTATCCCTTACTAATCGGTTTATGATAAAGAAAGAAAATCCTTCATCAAATGGGAGAAATATCGTATCATCATCCAACTATGAAAGTTATCATTCTGTATCATCATCCAACTAGGAAAGTGATCATGATCACTCATTATAAATATCGGGCTTTTTAAGCTTGATGAAGAGGTAAGCACAAAAAATTCATTCTAGGCGATTGATCTTCTCTTTCCGCAGTAAATAATTGACTTAGACACATAGCGAGAGCAGCAGGCGGAATCCGCCCAGATCCTTTTTGTTCTTATTTTGGCGGGGAACGGGGCATCAGGGAAGTGGGAGACGGGCCAGGCGACAATTCAACTGAAGCTCCGACCCGATTTGATTGAAAAGCATCATCGGTGTAAATAACCGTAACTCAAAATATATTTTTATCAATAATTAAATATAAATTTAATTATTTTTTTGAAAGTAAAATAATTTGATTGGTTCAAATTAAAAATCCTAGAGGAAATATCATATAGGTTAATAACATAATAAATCAGTTTAAAGCCTATAAATTTGATAATTGTGTATACACAGTTGATATTAATATTATAGCTATAATATCAATGATTTCAATTATATAACATACAGACCACCATTGATTTGATATACTGTGGACTAGATATGTTTTGACCATTTAAATATCTCTAGAAACAAGACGATGATATTACAAAAAAAAATAAAAACCTAGATCTATGAATATGTGTGAAATAATCATTTTATTGAGAAAATAAATGAGAAAAAAAATGTGATTTAAGTAAAAAATGATGAAAAAAATCATTAATTTTGAAGGTTATGTGATAAAAAGTTTAGAGAAAATGAAGCTATCTAAAAATTGGTTGTGGTCTCCTGATTTCTCGGAAGTCCTTTAGAACTCAGTGGAACATTCACTGAGTTAAATTCTGACACCCCGCAAAACAAAAAATGTGGTGAAGTAATTCACCGCCCCTCCGATGGCAAAGTCAATCTTTTTCTAAGAGACTTTGAACTTGGAGCAATAGTAATCTCGATCAGAAATCTCATACCTATGTTGGTGTGACTTACTTCTCTTTTATGGAGAAAGAAATAAGTCTTTTTTTAAGTTAGTTGGTGATTCTTTTTCCATAATGTCCCAGGGAAAGATGACTCTTATTCCGGGAAAGGTGACTTATTCTTCCGCACACATGAAACTACCTTTGATTGAAGCGCCTGATCAAGAGGACTTTCCTATTTTGTCGAAGGTGACGGAGTCAGTTCATGAGTGAGCTTATGCTTATAAAATAGAGAAATGGGTTGGCAGCCGGCTTGGGAGGATTCTTGGCTCCGAGGAAAATAAGCCTTTCGGGCTAAGCAGGCGTCAGGGCTATGGGATTCAATGTGAGCGGGAGGGTGTGGAGGGCATTTTTTTATGGGCCAAATACAATGTACGTCCTTATCAGTTTGGGGTGTTATTCGGGCGGAAAGGTCGGCCAGGTGTTCTAGGTCGTATTTGGGTCTTTAAGGATATTAAGTTGGCTGGCCATGAGTGTTGGGCTTTGGATCGAAATTGCGATGCCCCCCTTTTCCTCACAGGGAGGTAAATCATCTGGAAGTTGAAAAAGTAAATTTAAGCAAATCATACCATGAGGAATAGTTTACTATAAATGCTACTTAATTTTTGATGTAAATTTTATAACTTTTTGTGCGAAACTACATTGGTTACTATTGAAAGGTCTATCTGGATCCAATCACGGGCAAATAAAGGTAAGTATAAAGCGAGGATGCGGTATTGGATCAAATCCACTGCTCGTCAAGTGAGAGAAGGACAATTGATCGTCGACGGACACCTTGAAGTGAAGGGGTTGCAGAATGAGGGATGGTTACGATTGATTTGCTGAGTATGCCCTTCGGGCATGGAATAGTCGGTGACATGGTTGGCCAGTCGGAAATATTCGAGATGGAGTTTGGGTGGTTACAAAACTTGAATGGCGGCCTGCTGCATCAGAGCACCACACATTAAATCAGGGTTGGTCGAGCCCTCTGGCATGACCTCGCATCCTCTCCTTTTCCTCCTTCTTAACGCCAGTGGCACAGTCTGAAGGGGGCTTTTGCTTCTCGTTGACCCATCACCATCTTGGCCTCTACGACGATTCGAGGCTTTAGCTCTCGGTCGGCCCATCCTTATGCTTCTCCTTTTGGCCCCGACTTATTGTCTTGGATCCGGAATGGGTTAACCGTCTGCCCGGACCATGCCCCACCATAGTTTGGAATGTATCGTAAAACATTGCTTGGTAACAAGCCTTTGTTATGTAATCATCGAACACCTTTTAGTGTTAGTAATAAAATTATTATTTTATTATTCTTGTGTGTAATTACGTGTGGATGCGTAATTTTTGTCATACTTGGAATTGGGCTATTATGGTGATTAATGGGTGGTTATCTACCCAGACGGGAAGGCCTCGGGGCTTGGCCCCATCACTCCAGCCTCCTGATGATGAGGGAAATGCCACATAGTGCGAGCCGTCATCGGGTTAAGATGTCGTCATACGATCTGTCATCATGCGATAGAAATAAATTTGCTCACCAAGTGGTGATATAGATAGGCATCGATGGCGTACCTTTTTCCTTTGCGTGTCATTTTGGGTTTATCTTCTTTCCTCTCGGCGACCAACTACTTTGAATAGGTTGGTTCTTCCTTGCTTTCATTCGAGAGTCATCGTTGCAAGCATTAGCGTATTTCATTCTACAGGTATCTTACACCGTTTCTTGATAGTGTTGGTTCTTGATGGGTGACGGGTCTGAGGTATTAAAATCTACGGAAGGCTCAAAGGGGAGAATCTTAATACATACTCTTGACAAGCGCTACTTGGTAGGGGCATAGTCTTCATGCAGTATATGCCTGAGTCCCAATATTCACCTCTTTCTCCCCCTTTTGGTTGCTTGTGAGAATGGTGAGGGTCGGCTTCCCGCGAGTGGTCCTCACGGAGGGCGGCCACGGCGAGACCTCTGCGAAATGTCATTAAAATTCTCCTAACGATGGAGGAACTAAAGGTGTATTGCGGGGTGCTGATAATATCGACCGGTTGATGGAGATGGCCAGACGGTGATCCTGTAGGAGTGGGGAACACAATGGTAATGTTTTTACTAGTGAGCATCTACTTGGCTGAATTACGTTTCCCATGCAAACCATAGTTTAAATAGTTTGATTTTGCAGGCGCCCCGACCATATCCGCCCCTGGCGTGTCCCGCATCCTATTCGCGACAATTAACGTGCTGAACCACCGTATCAACGATCTGCGTTGGTGGGCTTTTTATCACGTTTACTTCTGAGCGTGGGGTCGGGTGGTAGGATGTCCCGTAATCGGTTTGAGCCCAGCGTTATGATTAATATGGAGAATGGGCTCACGATTATGACGGAGCCCGAAAGGAGTGTTATTAATTATGAGGGTCTTGGGATGAGACAGGTTCCAGGTACCATTTAATGCCCGGTCTGATCCTTCCCTAGGTACATGGTGTCTGATTCTAGTATGTGACATTTATCACGATTATGGTGTACTAAGCTATTTGGTTACTCGTACGGGGAAGGCTTGGAGGAAGGAATTTGGTGAAATGGGTAGAGAGTCGAGCATTGAGAGATCGTCGACTTTGGAGTTCCCGGCCGAGCACCATTGCCCCCAGGTTCTGCTGCAGAGAATATATCTGCGGTGAGCCTGACCAGGCTCCTTATACGCCAGGTTATCCCTCAATGGCGCCTTCGAATGTCGCGTGGAAGGGGCACTTTGTGCTTGCCGGTGTGCTGGCGCTGGTTTGAGCGGCGCTAGCTCCTCTCCGGGGGGATCCCCAGTGGTCAGGCGTCGAGTGGGTGCGGGGGCCGAGTACATGGAGTCGCATTGCTTCAGCAGGCGGGTGTGGGGGCACGGTCGTGATCTCCTCTTTGCTTGTAGTAGCGGTACCCAGGAGTGGTAAAGAGTCGTGAAGAAGGCGCTGGCTGTCAGACGAGATACAGGTGTGAGTACTCGCACCTTGGGTTCGGCGATGGAAACACGGACGGTCCCGAGGTTGGAGGAAGGAATGCGGATGGAAAAATGGTGGGGTTGCTTGATCAGATATGCCGCCAGAAAGAAAGGCTGTGGAGCTAAGTTAGTGGGGAATCGAATGCCTTGTCAATCTGCGAACCTGAACCTTGTTTTGATGATCCGGTCTGTAGACGGAGAGTTCGAGAGACAGGAAGCGGAGTGCCATCCTGGCTCCCCACGAGATTAGAGACGACAGGTGGATCGGGCGGGTGGGGTAGGTCGTCGAGTCGAATAGGGATGATCGCTCATGGCGAGCACAGTGAGAGAGTAGGCCAGCTACATCATCGGGGGAGCGAGACCCTGAAACGGATGCGAGGGTTGAATAGCGGTCAGGCTGCTGAGACCCGGCAGGCTAGGACAGTGATTACCAACTGGCTACCTTCCTCCTCGAAATTTGGAGCCCTCGAGTGAGACATATCGACCCACCCAGGGAGGGAGGAGTGAAAAAAATCTTTGCTTGGCGTGGGAGCCCTTTCATCGCGGGCGTCATGACGATCGGTTGGATAGTTTATGCAGCCCGTGTATCGAAATGCAGATTGGCATCGGGGCATGGGCCTTCCACCAACTTATGCGTATAGCCCACAGCCCCTCGAAAGTTGCACTGCGCCGTCATTAATGATGGGATCTGGTCACAGGAGCCTTGATTTTGTTGATCGTAGAAATTCTGATGGATGGGTGGTTCGTGCAGATTGGATTAAGCGGCTGATATCTTGTTTCGGTTGCCCAATGGATTCCTTTGTAGGCCATAGGCGCCGTTCGTAACATGGCATTGCCACGACACCGTGTGAGTTTGAGCTTGGTGAGGGCCAATAGAGTGGCTGCGGTTGTTTGTTCAGGCGGGTATGGTAGAACAAGAGATGCATAGCGCTTCTCTGAAGAAAGTCAGTAGTGTATCATCGCTTTGAGAAGTGAAGTGAGGAATTTAGGGAGAGAATTTGCCGGTCGGTGAGAGAATCTGTGCGACACGAGGCGATGCGGCGGCGGCTGAGGGGCGGGTGTGCCGGGCGTAGATAAGTGGGAGACTTGCTCGGGTTGAGTGCGCTGGCCTTGCGAAAGGAAGAGGCTCGCCCAGGAGGCGGGTGGGTGAACATGGGCCATGAGGGGAGGCGGCCGGCACAGAGGAAGGCTTGCCAAGCGGGGGAGGGAGAAACGACGTTTGGCATATGAAAATCACCTTTAGTGACCCGACTCGAGGGCTTTGAGGATGGTTGCCACGCCGGGACAGGCGTACTAGCGGGGAGCGTGGAGCTGAATTTGGCTGAGTGGCGATACACTTTCAGTGGCTGCGATTTGTTGCTTTCCGCGTCTGACATGCGGGAACAAGCCTCGAATCCGGACGGAATGTAGAGCCCTTGATTCAGTGTGCATGGGGGATTCTTAGCCAATCTCATTGCCCCAAGGCGCATCGTAGGCGCTTTGCTCTGGATCCGCTTGCGGTGAGTGGGGAGGGCCGGATTTGGAGGCTTGATCGGCCGTGACGGAGAAGGAGCGGTTCTTCCAGTGGTTGAAAGTGGTTCTTCTTGGCGGTCCCAAGTAGGAAGTAAAGTTTAAGTTCTTTATTGAGAGCGAGACTTGTTACATTGTTGCCGTACCAAACATTTCCTTCTTTCTTGCTTGGTTATTTGGGTGTTTAGTGACATATATGGATTTTAATATAGTTTTTTTTTTTGTTTTAGTATATATCACATTGGTAGGACTTATGGCCAGAGCGGACTTGTGACTTTGACTAGTTAAATGTTGGGTCGAGCAAGTCAGTGAGTTGCGCCACTCGGACTGTAGAGATTGACCAGCTAGATGTAATCTATGCTAGTAGAGACAAGTCGGTGTTGATTTAGCCACCCGGGACAGAGATGGGCCAGGCTAAGATACCTTGATCTATCTGGGTGGGGCGGGAGATGGAGTGGGAGGCTACGTGGGACTGAGATGGACCGGCTGGGTGGAGTCTATCTTGGGCGGGCGGGCCTCAGTGAGCTAGCGCTCAGGCTTAGAGATGGACATTTGGATGTGATCTATCTTGGGGCGAGGCATGAGAAATCGAATGGCTGCATGTGAGAGCAGAGATTGACAGGTAGAATGATCCGAGCCAGGTTGGGCGGAGTAGAGTGGCCCAGCGCCGGGGCACTTTGAATTGGCTCCCGGCCAGGTAACATCGAAATTTGGCGAGCGGAGATCGATGGCTGCGCGCCCGGTTTGAATTGTCAATCATATATTATCTAGATTTGAGCGAGCGGTCGATGGCTTCGTCACCGAACTTGAGATTATTGACCATATGTTCTCCCGGTGTTGGGGCCAGGCGGTCGATGAAGCTACGTCGCCGGACTTAGAGATTGACAACGGTCGTGCCAGGTTGAAGTAGAGAATCGATGAAGCTGCGCCACGGAACTTTGTGATTGGTAGCGGATGTTATCTGGTGGCGAGGCGAATCGGTGAAGCTATGCGCCACCGGACTTTGAATTGACCAAGCCCATATGTTGGCTACAGGTGTGCGACGAAATCGGTGAAAGCTGCGCAGAACTTTAGATTGACCCGGCCGGATGTTATGCGGTGAGCGAAGCGGTGGTGTTCGTTTTTGGACTTTAAGTTGACCGACCCTTGTATCGCGGGTTGGTGGGCGTGTCGATGAGTTGCGCCTCCCAGACTTTGGTCCGGCCGACCCGGATGTTGGCTAAGAGTGGGTAGTGATCGATGAACTCGTCGCCCGGACCGGGGATTGACCCGGTCGGATATTGCTGCGGGATGGGCGGGTCCGAATTCGATGAACTACGCCACGGACTTTGAGATTGACCGACCATATATTATAAAAATTTGGCCGGCGGTAGGTGACTGCGGCGCGGTTAAAGATTGACCCGGCCTGTATGTTGGCCCCAGGCTGGGCGGGCGAATTGGTGAAGCTGCGTACCGGACTGGATTGACCGGCCGGATGTTATTTTGTCTTTGGCGAGCCGGTCAGAAGTGAGGCTGCAGCGCTTGGACTGAGATTAACCGACGGGATGTTATACGGGCGGGTGAAAGGCTAGTCAGGTGTTGCATCACCGAAGATTGAAAGTTCGACCGAATCATATTTATCAAGGGTGATGACAGTGATGACTGGCATACCGTTTGTGAAGTGCTTTTAGTTTGGATATGTATTGATTTGCAAAGGCATGTCAGCAATAGATAACGACATTCTCTTATTGACCCAGCCACCTTTTAAGTACATAGCATTCCACATTCTAAGATCGGGGGGTTCCATCGGTTTTGATGCGATAACATGGATCAGTTCCAGACGTTTGACTACATAGATCCCTCCCGAGTTGGGTTGGAACTTTCACGCCTTAAATTCAGTAGTGTTCTCAAACTCTTCGCGGGACTGGAATTAGCACAGTTTGGAACACCGGATCTTACCCTTTGTTATAAAATTTTTGCCAATCGGCTTTTGGTAGGATGTCACTCAGTTGACCGCTTCCATGACTCGTCGCGTAATGCGGCTCTGCAATCACGGATCGCCGTTCTGATTAAGGGCGTTGTTGTCCGTGCGGGATGGTAGGTGGCGGGTTAGTCGGGATATGACTCCGTCCATAGGTGAGAGCGAAGGGAGGCGGGGTTGGTTGGATTTGGCCTTCCGGGTAGGTGGTCCTGTAAACCCCGAGGGCACCACAGCGGGTTCCTCCCGCCCGTCTCCCTCTAGCGGAGTCTAATCGCTTTTGAGAGTAGTCGTGGGGGTTTGATGGAAGCTTCGACGGCCGTTGCTCTAGGGATACGGGGTAGAGTCTGGTTCGTATTTTAGGTTCTTGGCGGAAGTCTCGATGGGCAGAAGCTGTCAAGTAATGGCCCGTTATCGACACAATTGATCTCGGAATCTTAGAGATGTGGGTGATATTTCTCCACCATAGGCAGGATTTGACATCTACATCTTTTAATTAGCTTGAAGGCTTCAACCTACATTTATCCATTCTTGAGTAATCAGTAGCGATCGTTAATGGATATTTCTTTTGAAGTGGGAGGTGCGGTGGGAACGGGCCATACGATGTCGATCCTAAATTAGTAGCTGAAACGACAATGGGCTAGAGATGGTAAATCAAATCTTTACATAGGAGATTTCAGATAGGAAGACATTCGTTTGCTTTGAGGTCACATTTCTACTTTATAGTCGACAATCGATTTCATAGTCGACGATGTATCACTGCGTGTGAGCCGTTGGAGTAGTGTTTCTTCCCCAGTGATTTCCACATATACCTTCGTGTGGTCGACCGACACATGCGGCCTTGCTCGGGTCGGACATTCCCAGGTATGGTCATGGGACCGTTCCCGCTAAGGATTGTCTGTACTAGGAGGCAAGTGGCCAGACCGAACTTTATGAGCTGCTTCTATCATCGGAGCCCGGTCCACACAGCCCCAGCTATGTGGTAGTACATGGGATCCATCCGGGATGGAAACTCTTCTAGCCCAGCTTACTTGAGTATCTGATATGGAACTGATTGATGAGTAGATAAGGAGATATATAGTTTAAGATTATTGGCGAGAAGCGTGGCCTTGTGGCTAGAGCATCGACGGGTCATTGTTCACGGAGAATATGTTCGAGTTTCAAGGTCATGAGGGTACTCAATTTCTATTTGACTAGAGAAGCGTATTTTTCCATTCGGGGTTCCCTGGACTCGAATTCTGTGTTGACTTGTCCCACGACCAGCTGTGAGTCGCTTCGAATCAAGAGGTTGTTAGCACCTACGGCAAGTGCGAGTTCTAGTCCGGCTATCATGGCTTCAGATTCCACTGTCGAGGCACCGGGGTTCAAACGGACCGCCTGTTCAATCCTTTCCCCAGTAGGGGAGGTTAATTGCAGACCAATCCCGGCTCCTGATTGTCTAGAGGCCCCATTAACGCAAAGGGTCCACCAGCCCTTACTGTTCGGGCATGTGTAGAGCCGTGGGATTTCTGCAAGGAAGTCAGCCAAGACTCGCTTCTCGCAAGTCCTCACCTCATACCGACCATATTCGCTTAGTTCCACGCCCAACGGGCCATTCTTCCTCCGAACATATCTAAGCTTGTAATCGTGGCCCGAGGGAGATCACCAATACCACAACGGATGAGCCCGAAGTATGCTGGCATGAAGCTTCCGAAGGGTCGTCAGGATGGCTGCGGCGTACCCACCCGAGATGAGTGATCACTCGCAGATCCGTTGCTGACTCACGATAAAGAACACCGTCCTCAACTTCGCATCCCCACATTCTTTGAACAAGGCTACTGACGCACTCGAGGCCGCAGTAAAGATGTAGCGTGTCTCCACTTCCGGCTCGCAATTCTCGTCCCACTCAGCCCTCCCACTGGCCCCCTCGTATGAAAAGGGGTTTCGGGCCTTGCTGAAGCCGAAATAAACGCCCAAGGGCGCCCAACCGACCGGCCGGGCCATTTGATCTCTTCGGAGTCAGCCGGATTGCAAGATGGCTTTAAGTTGCGCGGGATTTGCCTCTATTCCTCTTTGTGTTACCATGAAGCCATGAACTGTCGACACCGACCCCGAAGGCACATTTTAGGGGGTTTAGTTTCATACCATATTCTCGGAGGAGGTCGAAAGCCTGCTGGAGATGAGTGGTATGATTCGGGCGCTGTTTTGATTTTACTAGCATATCGTCAATATAAACTTCCATAGTGCTGCCGAGTAAGGGGCGAAACATTTTCGTCACCAACCTCTGATAGGCCCCAGCATTCTTTAATTCGAAGGGCATCACATCAGGCAGGCGCTCATGGGGCATGATGAAAGATGCCCTTTCGCATCCGGAGGGTGTAATGATCCGGTGGTATCCTCGCAAGGTCCAGAATGATAGCATACCGTGCTCTGCTGAGGCATCTACGACCGACGAGGTGCGGCAGGGAAGCTATCTTTGGATGACGCCATTGAGATCTGTGTAATCCACACATACTCTTCATTTGTTCCCCTTCTTTGGAACCACTGCTACATTGGCTAGCCACTCGGGGTATTTCACTGCTCTGATGAATCCATTCTATAGAAGGTTATCGACCTCGGTCTGAATGACCAGGTGGTGGTCTGGGTGAAAACGTCTCACTTTTTGTCTGACCGGCTTGGTAGAGGGGGCAACATTTAGCTTGTGTGAGGCGTGAACGAGGCTGATCCCTGGCATATCTGCATGAGTCCAAGCAAACACATCGGCATTGAATTGTATAACTTGGCATAACTGGACCTTTTCCTCCTCGGAGAGGAGGGTACTAATATAGATGCATATGTCCGACCCGTCAAGGGACACGGTTTCTAAGGGATCAACGGCCACGTGGCTTCATCCTCTGTGGCTGGACTGACGATGGTTGTGATTCAATCATGCTGCTTACCCTCAAGGGTGGTTCCTGGATGCGGGGTTTGTGCGTGTTCCCATAGTGAGAATTGATAGCACTGCCGCGCGACTAATTGGCTTCCCTGGAGATCAACTTGCCCGCACTTACAAAGTAGCTTATCGTCGTGGTAATGGATGGTATCGCTTTCATGGCACGCAAATGTGCCCTACTTCAAGATAAGACATTTTCATTATACTACCTGTGTCTTCTACCACGGAGAATAGTACTTGTTGGGTTACAGGACCTGCCTTGACAGAGAAGGTGATGTCCCCGACCGACAGTGTGGTAGCTCCGTTGAAACCCGATTAAAACCCCGCAAAGGGAATAGAGATGATCGACGGATTCTCTATCCGATTGAAGGTCGGAGACGGGAGCAGTCAGCCGCACCGCCTCTCGACGACGAGGACCCTATGTATGTCAAAATTGTTAATGCATATAGTTAACACAAGTGCGTTGTAGTGTGGTGTGATGACCCATGTAGGGCTAATAGGTGGAAAGGATATAGGGCTGTCCACCGGCTGAACTGCAGGGACATCTCCCCGATTGCTGATAATGTTCACTCTGGCTTTCACCGAGGCTGCCTAGAGCATCCTTCTCCGCTGTTTCTTGGATTGATATTGGTTGTCGGCAGGTCCCCCTAGTATAAAGTTGATGGTCGGCCGAGGTTTTGGAGCAAGTTCGACAGAATGGCCCCCGCGTATCGTGGAGCGACTGTGGCTCCCGGTTGGATCCTCAAGTACCGTCTGGAGCCGAATCTAACCAAATTTTTCTACCAGGAATTTAAGGCTTTGGCAGTGATTGGTCTCATGGCCATGGTCCTTGTGATAATCGCATCGTAGGGATCGGCTATTTAGTCCCGGCCCGCCTCATCGTGGTGGCCATTTGAAGTCGAGAGGTCCTCGATGAGGGGGCGTGAGCCTGGCCATAGGCGATGTTGAGAGCGCTGGAATCGGGGAGTCTTTCTTCTTTGACTGCCCGCCGGGCTTTCCTGGCTCTTACTTGGTTGCTTTTCATTCGACTCGCCCCTTGTGGCCGCTTGTTGTTTTGGGTAAGCATCATAATCGCTTGCGGCTTCGCCATGTTATCTTCCAAGGTAGAATTTATCCATCACGGCACAATTCTTCCATGGTTGTTGGCAGGTCCAAAGGGATAGAGATTGGAAGAATGGGGTGGTCGGCCCAAAGCTTCTTCTGAAGTTTTGCAAGACCGCATCCTTACATCAGACTCGTTAACTGGCCAATGGCCTCGCCCGAACTCGGTGTGAAGTCCCGATGGACTCGCCTTCCCGCTTCGAGGATGGATCGAGGAGCCGATGTTCCCTTTTTGCCTGACAGAAAGCATAAATATTGAGAGACGAACGCGTCCCATAGTTCGCCGAACGTGTTTATTGATCCCCTAGGGAGTTTTGGAACCAGCCAAGGTGTGGCCTCGAGGGTCGGCCTTCGGGAATACCTTACATGAGTCTGGCCATCCCCTGCCGAGGATCATTGCCCGATCAGAATGTAACATGTGATCGCACGTCGGATGAACCGGTCAGACATGGCGAAGGGTGGTATGGTAAAACCACTGGAGGATCGTAGTCCGTAATATGGGCCGGTCCAAGGGAGTGGAGAGTATGTCCCTGGGTCCCCGTGACAAATGAAGGAGAGATCATTCGTGTGGGGTATCCCGTATGGCTGTAGATGGATGGCACCGGCGAGGGAAGCCCCCGCCCTGCTAGGGCACTACTGGGAGCCAGTGTAGGACGCCGCTGGTCCCCGCCGGCTCCTCGCACCCGACGCCTACAACACCGGAAGTGGACCTACCGGGCAACGAGGTCTTTTCTATGGGCTTCCGCCGCTGCTCGAGATGGTGAACAACACGCAGAGTGGGAACTGGCCGGGAGGATAATTCATCCGCCCAGATCAATATCGTCGGCCGCAAATGCCTTTGCTCCTTACCGGATCGAAGGAGGAAATGGGCGGAGGCTCGCTATCGCTTCACCCCACGGGCCTAACTAGGTCTGCGCGCCATTTTCTTCCCACAATCGTTCGGGCCAGACGCGTTAGCTCGCATTTTACCCACTGCATGCTCTTCTTGCTCTCGCTTCTCCCACCTCACTAGAGGAGGAACCGGGTCTTTGGGGGCTAGGTTCGCCGGATTGCTAGTCATGAAAATAATTCACGGCCCCAGGATGTTTGGGAATAGCCAAGGCTTTACAAATCGGAGGGTCGCCTGGGAGCGGATGTATCGCCTGCTATATCGCTTTGTGACTTCGTCATTGCTTTCCTACAGACACGCCAATTGTGCCCCCGATTCGTAGTCACCGAATCGTCGGGCATTCACCAAGCAATGCGAACCCGCAAACAAAAAGAAGACGACAGGCACCCGTCGCCCTCCGATGGCAAAGTCAATCTTTCTGAGGACTTCAACTCGAGTACAAGAATCTCGATCATAAATCTCGCACTGTGTCAAAAAGGATTTATTTCTCTTTGGCTATGGTGTTATGATCCGTCTTTTGCTAATGCGATTCTCTTCCCATAATGTTATGAAAAGATGACTCTTATTTCGAGAACTGCGACTTATTCTTCCCTTTGCAACCACTCCCAATCTGAATCATGATCAAGAGGACTTTCCCTATTTTGTCGAGGCGACTGGGAGTCATCCATGAGGAGCTTATGTCATGTAAAACAGAGCCGGCTGACAAACCCTACAGAGTCGCGCTTCGGGAAATAAATGAATAAACAAAAGGCCCTGCTGCACTCGCGTCTGAGCGGGAGGTCGATCGAGCATTTATGGGCCTGAACGTCCTGGCCTCATCCATTCGGGGGTATCCCCGTAAGGTCATTTGGGATGTTTCAGCCGACCGGCTGATCGGGCCTTTATGATACTGAGTCGGGCCGCCATGGACAAATGACCAAGGTGTACTCACAGGTTATGCAAGGAATAATATGATTTTTATTATTGAAATCAAAGTGTTTGATAAAAATATTTTAAAAGATGATCATCAGATAATCTTTTTGAAATATAATTTATTTTAATATAATATAAAAATATTATCAAAATAATAATGTTTAAAAGAATTTGAAAGTGAAATAAGTCGAGATATGAGTCATATGACATGATAACGGAACTCTCATATCCTTTGGATAAATAACATTTATTGTGTTGTTTAAAATTTTTAATTTAATAGCCATCAACGAATGCGAGGATGGAAAATTCTACCCTACGATAACGTTTGAGCATAAATATCAGGGGCCTTTTAGATATTTAGGGTAAGAAAATAAAATAATATAGTATTTGTTATGTGGAAAGTTCTTTTAAAAAAATATTTTTAAAAAATTAGAAAATTTACACAAAAAATGTACATTTTTATAATTTTAAATGATTTGAATTAATATTGAAAATGTTTTTTAAATATATATTTTTATATTTTTAAAATTTTAAAATATCCCTTTAAGAGACATTTTTAATTTTTTAAATTTTTAAAAAATATTTTTGGAAGAGACGTTTTCTGTTGATATATAAAAAATTACATTAAAAGCTCCTAAATATCAGATATATTATAACAAAAAAGGTAAAAATGAAGGCCCCAGCCCCAAGGCTCCGTTCTTATCAGTTGTTGTCGCCTCCCTCCGAAAATCCAGTGGGTCTTCTTCAATGGCTGAAATGAGGACGACCCACTGGATCGATCCCAAGAGCGGGTTCTGCCCGGCGACCAAGACCTTCCATAGCCTCCGGCCGCCGACACCCTTTCCGCCGGAGCACCGACCTCTCTCCTCACCGACTACGCCTTCTCCTCCCTCCGCCCCGCTCCGCCCCTGATTCGCCGCTTGAAACCACCACTGTTCTTATCGATGCTTCCTCCGACTACCGCCTCTCGTATTCTCTGTTCATCCGGCAAGTCGAATCCCTGGCCGCCTCCCTTCAGCGCGCCACCGGCCTTTCGAAAGGCGATACTGCTTTCATTCTCTGTCAATCTTCTCTCAAAATCCCTGTCATCTACTTTGCTCTCCTCTCTATCGGTGTTACTTCATCTCTCCCGCCAACTTCTGGTTCCGGACTCCAGTTTCCCGCCAGATTCGCCTCTGCACTAAGTGATTGCTTTCGCTACTTCGGAACCGTTTCACAAGGTACCGAGCCTGCGGCACGGCACGTTGGTTGTCGACCGCCGGAGTTCGACCCAATGAGGCCAGGAATGGGCCCGTTGTAAGCGAGGAGGTGGAGTCAATCTGACTCGGCCGCGATTCTCTACTCGTCCGGGACCACGGGGCTATGAGAAGGGAGTGGTGTTGACTCACCGGAACCTGATATCGCTAATCGCCATCTTGTACCACAACCGGATGGCCAGAGAGGAGGATGCGCCGCGGCCAGTGCCTCTGTTCACGCTGCCGCTATTTCACGTGTTCGGATTTTTCATGCTTGTGAGGGCAGTGGCGATGGCGGAAACCTTGGTTATGATGGAGAGGTTTGATTTTGAGAAGATGTTGAAGGCCCTGGAGAAGTATCAAATCACGTATATGCCGGTGGCTCCGCCGCTTGTGGTGGCGCTGGCGAAGTCGGAGCTCGCTGAGAAGTACGACCTTAGCTCCCTCCAGCTAGTTGGATCCGGTGGCGCGCCGTTCGGAAAGGAGGTTTCCGAGAGGTTCACGGCACGATTCCCCAATGTGCTGATTACCCAGGTGAGGAACTTTGAAGGTCCCACAAGTACACATGGCTTTAGTTAATTGTTTATTTTGATGTAAGTCAATCTTTTTAATATCTACATATTTGATAATTGATTAAAATACGTATTATTAGAGCATATTTACTATTTTGATATCTCTGTCAAATTGATCGTCACTACATAATTTGCACTGACCATAACAACCACAAAGTTAGATCTATGCGAAAGAATTACTTTATTGAGAAGAAAATAATGAAAAAAAATCCCTCACTATATAATTGTAAGGAAATTAGGTTTTTTTTAGAACTGATTGCTTGGAATTACAAAAATGTAGCAATTTGCTCTCAAGTATGGAACCCTCGTTCCAATTCTACATGAGGTTTTATTTACATGGCCTTGTTTCAAAAACGGTTATAAGAAATATTTTCAATTTTTTTAAAAATATTTTTTATAAGCAATATTTTATGATTAAGTAAGTGGTTTTGTTCTTTGTGTTCATTTGACTGACGTTGCTGCATTGCCTAATTATGAAATCAGTGTGTTCTTGGATTCAGAAGATAAGAGTAAGAAATGCATTATGTTTTGGACTTTTACTTCTTCATTTATTGTTCTTATATGAATACCAGCTTTAGAATATTTGGGAAAGAAGATTGAAAGGAAAAATAAAAGGAAAAAAAATTAAAGAAATCAGTATTTTTTTTATCATCCATGAAAATTTTAAAGAAATAAAAAATAATTTTATTTTATATTTTATATTTTTTGGAAACCAAACATAGTTTAAATGTTACTCTTATTTCATATTTTATAAAGATATGAAAAATGTATGAATACATGATTGGAAATCAAATATTGCACCAAAAGCTATATATACTGTATAGTTTTAAAATTTCACAATTTTTAATTCCCTTTCTCTTTTTTTTTTCCCCTACCATTTTCCAAGAACCAAACATAGGCTAACTTAGAGATATGAATACTTTATTTATGTAGATTGGAGGCTGTTAATCTGGTTATTAAACATTTTGGCAGCTTTGCAATGCGAGTTGTTGAATGTTAATCTCCCTTTTTGTTAATTAATTATCTTAGGGATATGGTTTGACTGAAAGTACTGGAAGGGCGACAGGGATGGTAAACCCTGATGAGATTAAGCGGTATGGATCTGTTGGTCGCCTAATGCCAGATACAGAAGCCAAGATAGTTGATCCAGAAACTGGAGAGGCCTTACCTCCTGGCCAACGAGGGGAGCTTTGGTTGCGCGGTCCAACAATCATGAAAGGTGGTATTCCATCCTATACATGTGATAATAATAATGCATATTAAACATTTTAATTGTTTGGGGACAGACAGTGGCTCTGTGCAAAGGATATATTCAGCTCAAATGTTGGATTGTGAAGCCCATGATGTTTAAATTTTTCGAATTAATTCCTCTATCTCATTTGGGAAATTTGGAAAGAAATGAACTGTGTTGTCTTTGAAGATATGCCTTTCTCCTATAGTAGACTTAAAAATTATACTGTTAGAGTTTTTTCTTCTTGGGCTGATCTCTTAGACGTGGGGGATGATACTTTTGTTAGAATTCTTTTACGCATTCTCTAAGCTTGTCTTGGGGTGGAAGGATTTTTTGAAGCCCTTCTCTTTTTATAAAGGTTGAGCTCCCTCCAGTATATTTCCTGTATACCGAGGGGAACCTAGTTCCCTCCTTTTTTATTAATATATTCCCTGGTTTTACTGATAAAAAAATAATTTTTGAATTAATTCATTTATTTAGTTTTAGTTATGAGCTCCTTGGGATCATAGAGGCATATATTCTGCTTTTATTGTGATAGGTCATGTAGATCAGATTTGAATCCTAAACATACACTAGCCTCTCACCTGCCGTGCTTTGTGAGTGATTCTTGTTTCCTTTAACAGACACCTCAAATTGTCTCATGTTAAATTGGTCTTTGTTAGCTTTTCCATGGAAACACTATTGAGAGCATAGCAATAAAGGGATAACTTCCGTTAAACCATAGGCGATGATGTCTTTTTCCCTGCTTAAAATATCTTCCATTACATGATAAGATATTAGTTCACCACCTTACTTCCTTCTTATCCTTGCGACATCCCGTACTCAAAACAGAATCTCTGACACTTACTGGTGAATTTTCAACTGTTCTGGATATGGCTGAACCATATTTAAATAACTTTCCTCACAACTTATCTTACTTTGAGCTTTTAGTTAGTAAGTTGTGCAATGGAATGGCCTTCGTTTATGTTTATTCCTTCCTTCAAGTGTCCTTTGTAAATTTTAAAATTAAAGGTTTGGAATCTTTCGAAAATCTACCTTTCTTCTTTTGCCACTTAAATATCCCCTCAATGATCTCATTTTCATTCCTCCGCTCATTTTTATTACAATCAGTTTCTAATTTTCAGCTCCAGCCTTCACAAAATCATAACAAGGCTTCCTGTTTGACAAGAAAAGATGGTAACTGCAGGTTATGTAGGGGATGATGAGGCAACTGCTGCAACCTTGGATCGAGAGGGCTGGTTAAAAACTGGTGATCTTGTTACTTCGACCGGTTTGATTCCTATTCATTGTTGATAGGCTTGGAAGGAATTGATCAAATACAAGGCATACTTGTGTGATTGAATTACTTTTCATAGGTTGTTAAGACTCATAGCAGACACATGTTGCAGGTGTAATTTAATTGCCTTTATAATTGTTTTAACTCAAAGTCAAGAACAAATTCATTTACAGGTTCCTCCTGCAATCCAGAAATTGCTGATGCTGCTGTAATTCCGTATGTATCTGTTACTGCTGTCTTCTCTTGGTGTGGCAAATCATATTTTCACTGGTGTATATATGTTGGATTGTTCCAAAATGCTCCAAAAATCGAATTTTTGTTGAATTGATATAATCATTTCTGTTTCTCACTCTCAATTTTATATGCACGAATTCTTAGGTTTCAGAATTTGTTTCCTCTGTAGAGGCATTCAGGTTTTATAGAAAATAAGAAGTGTATGATCAGATATGTTATGATTTGGACTTTTTTTTTTTTTTTGTTGAGCACCCAAATTGGAGAGGATATGTTAAGGGCTTGTTTGTTTACAGTTTTTGAAAAGTCTTTTTTGTTCTAAAAAATAAGGAAAACACAACACAGAACACGATTCATTCCCAGTTTTTTTTTTTTGTTCTGGAAACACAAAGAACACAAAAAATACTAAATTCAAATAACAAATATAATTTTCAGAGAACTCCAAAATGGTGTTCTCAATGTTTTCAAAAACTCTTTGTTTTCTTCACTTGACAGCTATGATTGAATTAAAGTAGCTGATTAAAGGCTTATTTGGTTCCTGTTTTTTAAAACTGTTCTTGACATAGAACACGTTTGGTTCTAAGTTTTATTTGTTCCAAAAAATACAATGCTAATAAGCCAAAAAACACCAAAACAGTTACCAAATGTGCCTTGGGCTAGCAACTTTAATTCAATCATAGCTGCCAAGTGAAGAAAACAAAGATTTGATCTCTGCTGCAGTTTTTTCCCCATGTTGGAGTGCCTCTATTCATTAGCAGTATAGTTTAAAATGACATCAATTGTTTGAGGACCACTAGGTCCAAATAATAAATTAGCATGCCCTTGAATTTAAGTTTTGATGGTGTTTCACTTCCAATGATTTTTATTCTCCTTTATATAAAATATAAATGCAGGTATCCTGATGAAGAAGCAGGAGAGATCCCAATGGCCTTTGTGGTGAGAAAACCAGGAAGCAGCATCACTGAGGCTCAAGTTATGGAATTCATTGCAAAACAGGCATGCTCACTATTTACTATTTACTATTTACCTATCAAAAACTTCTTTGACGTTTTAAGACTCTCTTTGGAAGTCGGAAAGTATAAAATATATATATAAAGAGAAGTAGGAGTAGATCAATAAATGTCCCCATTGAAATTTGGAATTTTACTAGTTAAAATTTGATTAAATATTTATTCATTTTTATCATATTGCCCCAATTGAAAGCAAAATTTTCAATTTTTTCCCGATTGTCATTTTTTGGGTCCACCACTAGAGAGGAACATATAACATTAATTTGAATAAGTATATAGGATTAATTTATTAAACTTAAACTTATTTTTTATTTTTCTCCTAATCTTCTTTCCTTAATACTTTCTAATTCCAAAAGTCTTAGGAGGATCTCACCAAATTTTGTACTAACAGGTAGCTTTGGTGTGCTTATATTATATTGATGCATTTCTGTTTGCAGGTCGCACCATACAAGAAGATAAGACGAGTGGCTTTTATAAGCCCAATTCCAAAAATCACCTGCAGGAAAGACTGAAGAGAACTAGTCAATCATGCTCTAAACCTAGACTATGATCCATTTATTTATGATCTATTCAATCATTTTGGGAGCAAAGATCAAGAAGTAAACACACCCAAAATATTTTATTTTCATCCTACTTTTGCCATGGAAGCCCATCACCTGCATATTGAAAATTTAAATCACAACCAAATTTTGTATTTCCAAATGAATGAATGTCTGTCTGTCTGAGTTTCCTTAATTACCCCAGGCCCTTATCCATGAGTTTTGTACGGAAATGATGCGTTTGAAAAGAAAAAATCAGTTCGCAGGGGATAATATTGATAAAAGTAATGCGTGATGCTCCAAGAACCACAACGCGCAATTGATTTATCGATGCCGCAACGACAATCCACGCTTTGAATCCTGTGCAATTGTCAACCACGCTTTGAATCCGCAACTGTCGCAATCCACAACGACGGCTTTTGATGTATCAAATGC
Source organism: Tetrastigma voinierianum (assembly GCA_016808115.1). Taxonomy (NCBI): domain Eukaryota; kingdom Viridiplantae; phylum Streptophyta; class Magnoliopsida; order Vitales; family Vitaceae; genus Tetrastigma; species Tetrastigma voinierianum. The sequence continues at coordinate 674,689 of JAEQBH010001147.1, read as the reverse complement.
CGCCGACCACAACGGCGGCAAATGGGTAGATTAAATTTGGCTTTTCTCCCGCCGCCCCCTTCTTCTTCTCTTCCTCTCGTTTCGCATTCGATTAGAAGCTCGACCGCCCCGTCCGACCGCTTCCTCCGGTGGTCGCCTCCTCCTCCTTCTCGTCCCTTGTGTTCATCCGGTATTCGGTGAGTGAGGCGAATCTCTAATCCTCTCAACTTACAATCTAACCCTGTTTGGCTTCCAAGAAAATCAAAGAATCCGAGGCTTTTCTAGATATCCTGCTCATGCGAATGTTTCTTTCAGAGCTTATTACAAGAAAAGGCAATATTAGTTTTACATTTTCTTGGAAAACTGTGATAATAGTCCTTCAAGCTTTAATTTTATCTATCTCTTTGTCTAGATCTTTCTAATTCCCTTGTTTTCTCGTAGAATTCAGCTTCATCTTCTTAATACCTTGTTTACTTGCCAAGAAAATGAATAAATCAAAGACGAAGACCCCTTCTCATGGTGTGAGTAGTTGTGTTTGTATCTGTTTTACCTCGTCAAAACGAAAAGTCTCTTAAGATTCATAATGAGTAATGTTTTCGATTTGAAGGTGTCTCGTAAGTGGAACTTTTCGATGCTTTCTCATCAGAATTTCTTTCTTTCTTAAGGTAAATCATCTAAAATTCTAAACCATCGCTTGTAACAACTAACTTCCTCGCCTTTATAGTTGTACGTACCGACATTTTCGGGAAACTTTTGTAATCGAGCAATGCTATGTTGCTTGATCGGGCTCTCGCACGGGGCCGCCGTAGAGTCCTAGTAAACATTAGCCATTTCATGCAATTTCACATTATACTCGTCGTTGAATTTATATTCGAGTTGAAACCGACATGAAGCATTACAATGTGTTGATTTTTCTTCAATGATATCGACGCATGCAGCATCGCTTCGATTGGAATGGGGCCACCTTGGGTGATACAATGTCTGAGGTAAATCGACCAACCTAAGGCCGCCTTAACTACAAACATGGAGAAAATCAAATTTTGGCACATGGGGATTCACAAGAATGTCAAAATGAAATGACATTTCAAAACTTGTTTTCCATTTATGAATCCAGATGAAGGTTAAAACAGAAGAAAGGGAATCCCAAGTAGTTCCATTTTTCTAGGGAACCAAACAAGAGCAGACAAAAAAAAAAGGGAATAACATGTAAAAATTTTCCTTAGCAAATATTCCCTCTAAATGTGAAGGGAGTTGTAGGCAGCTTGGTGGTGGTAGTGAATTGGTTGGGAGCATGGGCCGTTTCCTACACTTCTTAAACTTCCTTTATGGTTTTGAGCCCCACAAAGCAGCAATTTCCCGCTTGGTTTCTTTGCCGAAAATTGTTTATTATTCTCAAAAATAAGAGGACAAGGTTAACAGGAATCAAATAGTTTCCTTTGTTTTTGTTTTTTTGTTTTAACTTAGTATAAAACAGGTTTCCTTTGTTTTTGTTTTTTTGTTTTAACTTAGTATAAAACATTCAGTAGTCGATAACTTATGTTGCATTACTCAATCCATGCTTGGTTATTTTTTCTCCCATTTCAGGTACATTTTCAATATATGCTGGCTTTTCTGCCATGACTATACTTTTTGTAGCAAAAATAGTGCCAGAAACAAAGGGAAAACATTGGAAGAAATTCAAGCATGCATTAATTTAAAGAGTGAAGAATTGCAGGTCATCGATACTTAGAATGTTTCTTGAAATCTTGACGTGATACTACATCAATGTATCTTCCTCTTTTTTGTTGTGAAATCAATCGCCAAGAAGATAAAAAGCAAGGTGAAAGAGTGTTCTTATAGCTCAAATTGTACAATGGAATTCAATTTCCAGCATTGTGAAACAGAGTCGAAATAAAATTTACTAAGTTTTTATCCCTTCTTCCAAATAATTCCTTTATGTTAATTGTACTTTAGTTACACTTGAACAATTGCTATACTTCAAAGAACCAACAGTTCTTATCAACATTAGGGTTCCTTTAACCTCGAAAAGTACTAAGAAAAGAAATGGAGAGGAAAATAGACATAAAAACGAAGGAAAGATAATTGAGATAGGAAAAACAGTATAAGTTTTAAACTTACTAAATTGATTTTATATGTTTATTCAAACTTATTTTATTTGTTTTTTTTGTTGTACATGATTTCAAAAAATTTAAAATATGTGCCAATTTTGATTATATTTGATTTTTTTATCGTATTTTTCATTGTGAATCCAAATATGAGAAATTATTTTTCTTAGTATTTTTCTCTTTTCCTAATATTTTTTGGGTTCTACACGGATCATAACTGAATCACAGCTCTACAGAAAAAACAAGTAGGAATGAGAATCTACAATTTAATCATTTTATTTTTGAATATCCTTCATATTTTAAATTGTTTATCATTATGGTTCTGCCATTAAAAAGACAAAGAAACAGAAAATGTTCAAGTCTTTCCACATGCAAGGAAAGGAGATAATGAACCAGCCTTTGTCAATGAGGAAAACTTTCTCATCAACTCATATCATCATTCAAAATATAGTGTTTTGACAAGGAGACTAAAACCAAATAGTTGTCTATAGTGTTTTGACAAATAGAAGTGAAAAAACAAGGAGAGGAGGAAGCAACAACTTTAGCTTCTGATCCATGTCCAGTACTTTTATGATAGTAGCCAAACTTTCCTCGAAGGATAAGCAGTTGAAGAATGTCTCCTTCTTTGAATAGATGAAGCACCGCTTCCGAAATCACTTAAATCTCTTCCACATCTAAGGATGAAGAACCTACCGGCTGAACACATAAGACAGTGAGTCAACAGCTAGAAATAATAACTGTACAAGAGTAATAAATTGCATATTTTTTTTGATAAAAACAAACAAATGAATTGCATAATTTTACCTTATAGAGGGGAAGGGGGAACACTTTTAAAACAACGTAATGAAAAATATTAGATGCCCCAAAAGTTATCATTACTTAACCCTGAATTTGGATTATGAATGTAAAAAAAATAAAGAAGAAATAATTCAACACCATCATGCAATCAGATGCCCTTTTTGCGGTAAAAACATGGGTAGTATCAAGAATAACACCTTAAAGAAAGATTTTCTAATCATTGAGAAGAGTACAAGTTGGTCTATAACACCCTCTTTTTTTATATCAGAAACAAACATATGCATTAAAGAGAAAATGAGAAATCCTCCCCATGATGTGCAAACCTAATTTTTTTTTTTTTTTGCTAATTAAAAGCACAATGTCGAGGCTTGTTTGATGCACAACCAATCATAATAACTTGGAAAAACCTTCAATAAACAAGAAGGCTTATACACACAAAAATGGAAAACAAATAAACAAACAAAGAAACAAAAAATGTGAAAACAAAAAGAAAAGAAAGGTACAAGTATAACATCCCCGACCCAAATGCATCTCAATCATATAGTGTACACCCGGAAGCCAATTGTCGATTTATCTAGCATGTGCTTGTTTCGTTGTAACATAAATTGTTAAGACACTCTAAACATCAATTGGATACCTCTTGGAAATTCAGAACTTTGATTTTCAAGCTAGCAAGTTAAGTGCTATCAGCAACCTTATTAATCACCCAACAGACCAACCATAGTGTGTACAATTTGCAAGCCAACTAAGTTGATTTATCCAAGACACTGTGTTGCTGCTGCAACATTTTTATTTTTTTTGATAAATAAGTAGTCACAAGTAACATATATTGTCGTACACTTTAAACATCACTCGATACCTCTTGGAAATTGTAATTTTATCTGTTGGGCAAGTTAAATGCTATCAACAACCTTATTGTTCTTTTTTTTTTTTTTGATGGGTAAAAGAAAAGATGAAATTTCAACCCTGAAACTTTTAAAAGAACTCTAAGAGGGTGTTCTGACTACCAAGATGGAGAAAGAGGCAAGGATAAGCACCATCAAACATCCACTCTACTACTCTCACCAAACCATCTTTCACATAACTGGAGCAGCAAAACGACCAATCCACATGGTCATAAGCCTCTCATCATCAAGTTTCGCACAACACCGGCAATCTCTTTTTATTCTTCAAAACTCGAATCTATAACCTCATTTTCAATAAGAGTTGCTTATAAGATCCGTCTACTCCTCCACAAAAGCATGTCAGGCCGAAATGAGTTCTAGCATCGACTTCACCTTTTTGCGCTAATTTTTGACACCCATTTATACGTGTACCACTCACAAGGCTAATGAGCCTAAAATCCTTCAACCCTCCGTCCCTCCTTTTGTAGGATAAAGGCTATAAATGTCGTGATTCAAACTCCTAACAGCTGGGGCCAGATCATGGAATTCCTTAAAGAATACATTCTCCCCACAAAGTCCCAATAGAATTGCCAAAATGCCATCAGGAACCCATTGCAAAGAACCGGCTGGGCTTCAACCCGTAATATAAAAATTCAACAATTGGTATAATGTGAAATTGCATGAAATGGCTAATGTTTACCAGACTCTACCAACAAATGCAAGATAGAGCCCAATCAAGAAACATAAGATTTTCCGATTCACAAAAGTTTCCCGAGAAAATGTCAATACATGCAGCTAGAAAGGCAGAAGTTAGTTATTTACAAACTGATGGTTTAGAATTTTAGATGATTTACCTTAAGAAAGAAAGAAGTTACAGTGAGAAAGCATCCAAGCAAAGTTCCACTTCTGCGTGACACCTTCAAATCCAAAACATTACTCATTATGAATCTTAAGAGACTTTCATTGACGAGGTGTAACGACACAAGTAATAACTATACTCACCATGAGAAGGGGTCTTCGTCCTGATTTATTCATTTTCTTGGCAAGCAAACAAGGTATTAAGAAAGATGAACTGAATTACAAAGAAAACAAGGAATTAAGAAAGATCTAGACAAAGAGATAGATAAAATTAAAGCTTGAAGGACTATTATCACAGTTTTCCAAGAAAATGTAAAACTAATATTGCCTTTTTTTGGCAAGCAAACAAAGAAACATTCACAAGAACCAGATATCTAGAAAAGCCTTGGATTCTTTTGATTTTCTTGAAGCCAAATCAGGTTAGATTGTAAGTTGAGAGGATTAGAGATTCGCCTCACCACCGAATACCTACGAACACAAGGGACGAAGGAGAGGGGAGGCGACCACCGGAGGAGCGTGATCGGAGCAGACAAGAGAGCTTCGACGGAGCGTAACGTGTAGGAAGAGAAGAAGGGCTGAGAGGGAGAAGAAAAAGCCAAATTTAATCTACCCATTTGCTTCGTTGCGGGTCGGGCGCATTTGATACATCAAAGCCGTCGGCAGTCGCTGCCAGAATCGCTCGATTCAAAAGCCGCTGCTTCACCGCAAGATCGCGCACAAATCAATCGCATCGCTAGGTTGCCAAGATCACGCATTACTTTTATCAAACCGTAGAATTTTCCTCCACGACGATACTTTTAAGAAGACCTTGTCTCCCACTTCATATTAAATATCTCTCCTCTTTAGATCGACATATGACTTTTGTCGATCACTAGCCGCCTTTAACCTTTACCAAATAACTTGTATTTTCTCTTCTGTATCTTATACTATGTCTGGACCAATCACCTTATGCTCATTCAACTATGTCCAACATACCGAAGTTTTACATCTCCAACCATATAAAGATTCGTACAGTGCCATGCCAATACTTGCTTGAAAACTATTGTTATAGGCAAATTCCATCAATGGAATATACCTATCCCAACTTCTAGGAAATTCCATGACACAACCTCAAAGCATGTCTTTGAGTACTTGAATCAATCTCTCTCACTATTCATCTGTCTGCGGATGGAATGTTGTACTAAAATTCAGCCTTGTACCCAAGGCTGACTGTAATTCCTTCCAAAACCTTGATGTAAAACGTGGATCTCTATCCAACACAATAGACAATGATACACCATGCAATCGTGCAATCTCTTTCACGTATAGCTCACCCAATGATCCATTAATAGTCCATCCCAACCTAAGATAAAATGGGCCGCGAACTTATCAACAATCACCCAAACAGAGTCATGTTTCTGTTGTGTGAGGGAAAAACCCAACACAAAATCCATGGTAATGGTATCCCACTTCCATTAAGGAATTGAAAGGGGATCCAACAAACCGGTTGGAACTTGGTGTTCAGCTTTGACTTTTTGACACGTCAAACAATTAGACACGTACTCTGTCACATCTCTTTTCATTCATTTCCACCAATAATGCTATTTCAAATCTTGGTGTATCTAATTATCTCCAGGATGCATGGTAAATACCGTATTATGATCTTCAAAAAGCAACTTTTTCTTTAGCTCTTTATCATATGGAACACATAATCTGTTATGGAAATACAAACTTCCAGCTTCTTTTACTGAAAAATCAAACTTATCACCATCTCTGACCATCTATACCTTTTTCTGTAACTCTACATCATTTTTCTACGCACTTATCATCATTTGCTTTAAAATAGGTTGCGCTGTTAGTTGAGATAATATAGCTCCATCATTAACTAGTCTCCATTCACTATGTTGAAGTGACATTGTTGCCACTATCTTTCTGCTTAAAGCATCTGCTACCACAAAGAGTTTCTTCCTGGGTGGTAATTCATTATACAATACAATCTTAAATAACTCTAACCACCTTTGTCGCCCAACCATCATTTTTAGCCGGTAGGTACTTGAGACTCTTGTGATATGTAAATTCTACACTTTTCATATGTTGTCACATTTTCAGCTAAATACTACCAAGCAGCCTAACAACTCTAGGTCATGAGTGGGATAATTTTGTTCATGTGGCTTCAACTGCCTGGATGCATAAGCCACTACTTTCCCATCTCGCATTAACACAAATTCCAAACCAATGCCTAAAGCATCACTGTATAGGGTATACTCTTTTCCCGAGGTAGGTTGCATCAATATTGGTGCTTCAACTAGCATTTCTTTCAACTATTCAAAACTATTATGACATTTATTTGTCCACTCAAACTTTACTTTTTTCCTGAGTAATTTGGTGAGCAAAGAAGCTAAGACAGATAATCCTTTCACAAATCTTCTATAATATCCAAATTAAAGCTCCAAGAAAACTTCTCACCCTAAGCATTTCGAGGTGGTTTCCAATTTACAACAGCCTCAATCTTTATAGGGTCCACTCTTATACCCTTAGCTGACACAATATGATCTAAGGAGGAAACTTTCTTTGGCCAAAAGTCACATTTGCTGAGTTTAGCATATAACTTCTTCTCTCTTAACGTCTCCATGACTATTCTCAAATGTTATTCATGTTCTTGCATCCTAATACACTGTGATGTCATCAATAAAGACCACAACAACCGATCCACATAGGGCCTAATACCCTATTCATTAAATCCATGAATGTTGTCAGTGCATTAGTCAACCCAAATGGCATTACCAAAAACTCATAATGGCCATATCGAGTTCTAAATGCAGTCTTCGGCACATCGACATCTTTCACTCTTAACTGATAATACTCTAATTGTAGGTCTATCTTCGAAAAGACACCCTCTCCCCTTAACTAATAAAAAAGATCTTCGATTCTCGGCAATGGGTACCTATTTTTCACTGTCACCTTATTGATTTGCTGATAATCAATGCACATCCGTAGAGTGTCATCTTTTTTTTTCACCAATAAAATAGTGCACCCTGTGCAGGAAAACACTAGGTCGACAAACTTTATCCATAAGCTCGTAATTGACTCTTAACTCTTTCAATTCCGCTGAGCCATCCCAGATGGAGGCCTTACATAAGGTTTGTTCTTGGTACACCCTATGGATAAGTCCACTCTCTCAAGGGGAATACTCTGCAACTTTCGTGGAATACATTTGGAAATTCCCTTACCATCGAATCTTTCATCACTGACTTCCTCTAGAGTCAAGTATCACGACCAAGAATGTCTCATAGCCTTTCCTCATAAGTCTCCTAGCTTGCATAGTGGAGATCACATTGGACATTGCGCCTGATCTAATGCCCTGTACTATCATCTCATACTGGTCAGAGCATCTCAACACTATTGTATTTTGACCACAATCAACGATGGCTCGGTGCTTAGACAACCAATCCATTCCCAGAATCAAGTCAAACTCTCGGAATGGTAAGGTTATCAAATCGCGAGAAACTCTCATTGATAACAATGGGCACTTATGTGTACGCTTACCCATGCTAACACCAGGCCCCAATGGATCGGTCACACGCATGCTATGCTAATCGCTCACCATTACATCTTATCAAATACATGTTCAATGCATGTATACGAATTAGTGGATCCAGGATCAATCAATGCATGCATCTCAATATCATAAAGAGAAAATATACTAGCTACAACCTCAAGATCATCCTGATCCTCACGAGCCTTTATACTTCATGCTCGTGCAAGGTCGTGAGGTGAAGGATGATCCACTATCTCGCAGATTGTGCCCCCTTATCCTCTATGCCTAATCTAGCCACCTCGACCCTACTCGATCTCTGCTCAAGATAGGCAATTGATTTTCCTCTGGCTCTTTCTTGCAAACTTCTATGATCCCCTGACTCTCTGGGACACTATGGTATCAAATGATCAGTGCTTCCACACCCGAAACACCCTCCTGTCAATAACCTTCAAACACCCAAATGCCTTCTATGGCAACGAGGGCACTCTGGGATTTCTCCCTGTCCAACTAAAGCACCTCTACCAGAACTATCTGCTATATTAGACCCTTGTCTTCTACCTCTCGTAGCTGAACTGTATTTTGATTGAGTTGGAGACTCCCTAGCTCTTTTCCTTAAGGAGGACGAAGCTTGGACCAACTGATAGAAATTCACCTATTAGAGAGAAGTCATAGGTGCCAAATATCTCTTAATGGAATCATGCAGTCCATCCTCAAATTGCCTACACCGAAATGCCTCGGTGAGGACTAATTCTAGTGCATACTTGCTAAGATGACTAAATTCTTTCTCATATTTAGCCACCGATAAGTTCTTTTGCTTCAAATTTAAGAACTGTTTCCACTTGGACTCCCTATACATCTCGGTAACGTACTTTGCCCTGAACTCTTGGACAAAGAAATCCCAAGTCATGGGATTGGAATCCTTGTACTTCTCAATACTAGCTTCCACCAATCATATGCCTCACTCTGTAATAGTGAGACTGCACATGATACTCTCTGATCGAGAGGGCATCTAACTTCCTCCAATATTCTTTGTAACTTTTCTAACCAAAATTCCGCTTTATCGGACTCTTCCATGTTTGTCTCATGGAATTCCTCAACCCCATGTCTTCTTACCATGTCTATCGAGGCTTTCGAAGTTGTCAATATTTCCAATACCCGAGTCATGTCCTGAGATATCCTTAGCAAAGCTTCATTTGTCTCAACAAGGGCGTGACTCTCGCTTCTGATAGATTCAAAAGGGTTCGAAGTGAGTAATCCCTGATCTCTAGGGTTAACACTCTCAACTACTTCTTCTACGGGATTTGGAGGACTATCCATCTATACATAACACAAGGATATCCACATCAGGCTAACGCATTACTAAACACATGTTTTTCAATCTTATACTATATCTAGAATCGCCTAAACCTAGGCTTTTCCATAAATGCCTAAACCTAACTCTGATACCACTAACTTGAGACGCCCCAAACCTCGCACCAAATGTCAAGCGAGGGTATCTTTTTTTTTTTTTTTTCATGTTTTCTATAAACTTGTTCATTCATATACTATTAAACATTTAACTTTAAATATATTCTGTAGCAGTGGTTTACAAAATATATTCAAACTCCATAAATGGGAGTGTTCAACATATACAAACTTTACATTGTTTACCAAAACAAAGACATATACAAAATAGACCAAAAATATCCTCAATGGGCACCTAGTGTCAAGGCACCTGACACGACGATTGTCTCGCTTCTATTTCCCTCTTTTCTCGTACCTACACCTGATGAAACACCGTGCTGTTTATACCATCGGGAATAAAATTCGGACTCCACCCCCTAATAAGGATCATCACACTCTGCATACACATGGTAATATATCTAACATATCATATACTTATACGCATGCTTATACATATCTCATACTTACTTAATATCATATCATGTTTCATTTCTTATCATCGCTCATATACATTTTGTGTCATTGGGTACTTTGCTTCTTATTCTCACAGTGTACTTGCCACGCCTCAACCCCACCTGGGGAGGATGAGTGAGAACTATAATCGGGACTCTTATTGCTCTTCGCATTGCGCCCCAAGTCTTATAATCCAATCAAAATATCATATACAAAGATACAAAATAAAACTACCAATCGTAATGGTAAGCCATACGTCAATACATACGCCTCGTCCCATTTACAGATACATATACAAAAACTGTGCATTTACATTTACATAATCAAAGCGCAAAACCTATTGTGATGAACTCCTACTAGTTTGATGGTGCGGAAGATCGCGGATGTCCTCCTCTGTACCTACACGGATTAAAAACCCGTGCTAAGCTTAAAGCTTAGTAGGAAACATATGACTTATACATATACACATGCACTAATACTCATTTACAGTAAGCATATAACAGTAACAGATATACAGTAGCAGATATCATAATTATTCATAATAACAAATTTATACTCATACTTGTACTTATAGCAAACTTATACTTGTTCAGATATCCCAAAGGACACATACTTGTACTTATATCAGACTTATACTTGTTCAGATCTCCCGAAGGATACATACTTGTACTTATAGCCGACTTATACTTATTCAGATCTCCCGTAGGACACATACTTGTACTTATAGCATACCTATACTTGTTCAGAACTCCCGTAAGAGTTACAAAACTTATACTTGTACGGAGGTACCCGTAGGTACTACAGAACTTATACTTGTACAGAGGTACCCATAGTTACTACTGGTCAAAACGATGTACATTACTTTACTCTTATTCGTTATTCGCACTTCATCATAACCATTCGACTACCTGGGATCAATAATGTTAAATGAAAGGTGACACAACACAATCAATACCCGAAGGTACAAAGATAATACCGAGTGTCAGAAGACGGCTAATGAGCCGAAGACCGACAAAGAGTGTCACAAGACTAATCCGAGAGTACCGAAGTACTAAATGTGCCGAAACACTAATCAAAGAGTACCTAAGTACTAAATGTGCCGAAGCACGGTCAGAGAGTGTCGTCGTACTAATCAAAGAGTACCAAAGTACTATAATGCTCCTCGCCAATGCAGAATAGAGGCGCTTCGTGGTCATTCAATATCTGGGCCTTAAGCAATCCTACAATTATATGTGTTCGTGAACTTACTATCTTATCATAGAGGCATTAAATTTACAACATCGAACTCTTTCTTCGGCCAAGACAAATGGAGGTACTGGCTCAATTTTTTCCTTTACCTTATAACGGAATGGACCCTTTTCTACAATTCTATAGGTCCCCATTAATTTAATGTTAGACAAGTCCTCCGAATAAATGTAATAGAAAAACAAACCAAAACACATAAATTTCTATGTCAGGAAGAATTGCTACATGGCGCACTGAGACTTATCCGAGCCTCCTCTCCGCTACGCCACGCTGCGTGGGATCCCTACGCCACGTGGTAGGACCCCCGAACTTGCCCAAATTTTTGCTGATTTTGTCCATTTTTCCAGAAATCCAACCAAAAACCCCAAAATAATCCAAAAGCATCACCAAAAACAACTCCAAAATGTGTTCTAACCCAACCAAAACTAAACATAGAGATTAATTAGGGTTTTTCCAAACCCAAACTCAAATACTTGTTAGTTAGGTTAACTTCCTAACACCCAAATAGTATCCCTACATCATAAACCAAAAATCCATACTCAAAGGGAGGATTTCATACTCATCTTATACAAACTAGGGTTTTACCAACCCAACTTTCAACAAATCTAGGGTTATGATGAATTCCTAACTCAACCCTAGAAAATGGAACCAACTAATATCCATACAAACCCATAGTCATCCATACAAAATCATAGAAATCCATACATCTCCATACAAATCCCTAGTTTTCATACAAAATCATAGCCATCCATACCTTTCCTCTTCTTCTTCTTCTTTTTTTTCTTCTTCTTCTCTTCCTTTCTCTCTTCTTCTCTCCTTCACGTTTTTCTCTCCAAATGCCCAAATGAGAGACCCTAAATGGGTCTTATTTAGTCTAATTTCCCTTTTATTGCACTTTGGTCCTCAAGTTCCCTTCTATTTTCACAACTTCCCATTATTCCACTTTAGCATATAATCTTATTATGTTATGACTTTTATGTCCCGTTTTGACAAATTACAAATTTACCCTTGTATTCAGATACCCTGTGCTCAAATTTTCACTTAGCAAAATAATAATTACGAAAAATTCAAATTGTACCTACAAAATACCCTAAACACGTTGAAAACGACTAGGGTATATTTCGGGGTGTTACAATACTTGTCATCACATAACAATGCTATGCTTCTCATATCATTTCATATAATGTCATTTATCATATTCAAATCATTTGCATATTCTTGTCATTTGTTTTTATGTTTCATGTCTGCATATACCTTAGAAGTGGATATGGAAAACTACAAGGACCCGAAGGTGTCAAGTATCACTGCATTTGAGACAAATCGAACTATAAGAGGTCGGGTTGCGTTTTGTTATCATTACGAGACAATGACTCCTATAAGGACTCGAAGGTGTTGTAAATGACCCTAATCTGGGCCAACTGACAAGATGTCACAGACTTTTATCCCTAATAGGCACGCTTTCTAGCTTCATCCTTTATCAGTTCAGCGCATAATCCATTTTTATTTCATTTTCAATACATATTCTATATCCTCGAATAACTATTGTTATCCCAAGAATCATATGCGATATTTACGATCATTTACTCTACCTTCATTTTCATGTATTTTCGTGATACTATCAAATATTTCTTACAAACAGAGCTCCTTTTTAGACAAATTTTCTAGGTCCAATGGGGTCCAAATTTAAAGACACTTATTTTAAGGAGATTTGTTATCTTAGAAGTCTTGTTTACCCAAAATTTTGAATCACTCAATTTGGATGAGTGATAGCCAAGTTATGGCCTAAACAACCAGGATCACTCTAATGTCAAAACATAACCAAAACAGATGCAGCTATGTCATGCAACCTAGCTCCCCTTTGACGAATTTCTGGGTATAATGGGGTCCAAATTTGTATACACCTATTTCAATGAGATTTATTCTCCTATAAGTCTAGTTTACCCAAAATTTTGAATCACTCAATTTGGATGAGTGATGGTCATGTTATGGCCAAAACAAAAACATGGGTTTTAAAAAACGGATAGCATCTCCCCTAAAACCCATCATTTTTTTTATACAAAATTTTCCTCAATTGAGGACCACAACCAAACCAAACAACCATATAACAACTTAGAGCAACCCCCAAAACTAAACTAAGTCAATCAACTTCATTGTTGGAAGTAGGAGAATTCCTAACCAACAAATGGGAAAAACCCAAACCTAAACACAATTCCATCAAATATCCATACAAATCCTTACAAAGACAAGGATTCAAACTAGTATTCATACCTTAAAGGCTTCTCTTTCTTCTTCCTCTTCTTCTTCTTCTTCTTCTTCTTCTTCTTCTTCTCTTCTCCTCTTTCTCTCTCAAACGTGACCTAAGTGACCTAGCTCGAATGGGACAATTGCCCAAATTGCAAGACCAAATGTGGTCTTTTCCGCTTACATGGCTAAGACCATGTTTGGCAAATGGCTTTTATGATTTATTACCATTTTTACATTTAAGTCCTCCTATTCCCTTTCATTTACACATTCTTTTCTCACATATTCTAATTGGGCATATAGTCTTATGATCTTATAACATTTGGGTCCTTAATTAGTAAATTACTAATTTACCCTTGACCCTTAGATAAATTCCGGATTTTGCTTATTGTATTTTTTACATTATTATTCCCGAAAACTTTAACTTTTAACTTGTATTACACCCTCAACATGTTATAAAACTGTCATGATATAATTTAGGATGTTACATGGGAGCCCTCGTGTTCACAAGAAATGGGTCGAAAGCCCGATATCGACGGATTTACTCCCCCACCCCCTCCCCCCCAATTTCCCCCTACGCGTGAATAAACTCGGGACAAATTTGGTTTTTATCCAAATCAATTTTTTTTTTTTTTTTTTGTAAGCCTAAATAAAAACCTTAGTTTTAGAGTATTTAAAATCAAAACGGTCCAAAGTCATAAAACATAAAGAAATACAAAACTGCTGGGTTTTTTGAATTAAATTCTAATAATTAAGACGTGCATTTAATCCATAATGTTTTTTAATTAAATCATACTTTTAATGGAAAATTTAATCCATAACGTTTCGCATTAATTATTACAATTAATTTTGCATATAATTAATAACATTTCACGTTAATTATTACAATTAATTTTATATTTAATTCGTAACATTTTGAATTAATTATTATTCTTAATGGCCAACGACCATAATTTTACCTATAAATTCAAATGGGTTCTAAGTTTGATAAACACTGAAACTCCTCTTTCTCAGAACTTTGAATCTCGTTATCACCACTGCTCCTATTCCGTATGTGAGTAGCTCTCACAGAAGGTAGAGCGCCTCCCATTGCTATAAGAGTCCCTTTCGCGCACGGGTTCGAGCTCTCACGGAGAGGCGAAAGAAAAGTACAGCTGGGACTCCGTGAATAAAGACTCCCATGGAGTGGGACCCACCAAGAGAGATGAATGGTGGGACCCCACAATAAAAGGCGCTTTTATTGTGGAGACTCAGTCCTGTCCCACTGCATCGCTGCCAGTGCCCAATCAATCGTTTTTTCGCTTCGTAGGCTGACCATGCGCAAAGGATTTATAGCACGGGGAGCCTCACTACCAACCGAGCTAGTATCTCAGCCAGAGAGTGCTCCCCCATTGCTATAAGAGTCCCTTTGCGCATGTGTTCTAGCTCTCACAGAGGCGAAAGAAAAGGCGCTGGGACTCCGGCGAACAAGATCTATGAGCGGACCCCAAGAGGCTCGGGGGGTCTCCACACCAGAGCTTATCCTCTACTTTGAAAAACTGTTGTATCCTAGGGAATCAAATTACTAAAGATGGTGTTTTATACACGCCTCAGTCTGTTTTGTTCTCCCCAACCTACTACTGATTTTACAAACACGGCATCAGTCCTAAAACTCCCATCCAACAATCTTTGGGTTCCTATTCCTCAAGCCCCGTTTGTCGTTGTTGTTCCCGCTTTTCCGACTCTCCTATACGCATCTTCAACAATATGGCTATTAGATTATCACTCTGTGTAGTTTTGAGTCGTTTCTTTTGCTATTAACCCGAATGATGTCTCATCTTCTAATGGTTTTAGTAGTTTGATTTATATGTTCATATGTGTTGTCATTCTAAATCAATGAAATTTCATTTTTCATTGTCAAAAAATAACTTAAATAGCTCAAAATATATTTTTATCAACAAAAAAAATCAAAATTTATAAAGCTAACCAAAACTTTTCTTTTAAAGAATGACACATTATAGACAAAAATGATATTTGTCATTTCATAAATTTACATATTTCCTAAAAAAAAGAAAAGGTTATTTTTACAATAAAATAATGAGCTTTTTTTTATCGATCAAAATTTGATGAATTGAATTTTTTAAATTTAGTTTCTAAAAATTCTTTTAATCAAATCACCCAATTTATTAACTATATGTTAAGCTATGATATTATGTATTATAAATTTACTATAAATTAAAATTGAAGTCAATAGAAATAATATTTTATAATATAGTATATAATTAAAAATTATATCTTAAAATAGATATTTGTTTTTTGGATGACTAAATACTTTAGTATTGTGACGCCCTAATCTCAGGGAGTCTTTTTTACCACTTATAAAAATCAAGTAGACGCATCAACTCATGCGCGCCTAAACTTGGTGCGCTGTACCCATGTCTTCAAGGCCGACCGTCCTGTCGCAAGCACGACCCTTCTCTGCCGCGACACAACACATCGCCACACCTGGTCACGACGTAGCGTTGTTCACTCCATGTACCGCTACAATGCAATGCCTTACCCCATTGTCGCGATATAGTACGCTATGTCGCGACATAAACTCTCTTGACCCTTGCCCCAAACTCAATCGCCATAAGAAAATACTCAAAGCCACGACATAAAAACCCTATCCAAGGCTAAACTCTGTCGCAACACAAGAATACTCTATGGCGACATAGAAACTCCTGGGCCTTGACCAAACTTTGTCGCAACACAAAAACACTATGTCGCGACATAATGTATCTTCACCTTGGCCAACTCTATTGCAACATAAAAATATTTTGTCGGGACCTAAAACTCTTGGTCTTGACCAAACTCTGTCGTGGCATAAAAACACTTTGTTGCAACATAAAATCCATGCCCAAGGCCAAACTCTGTCGCGACACAAAAATACTCTATCGCAACATAGAAACTCTTGGCCTTGACCAAATTTTGTCGCAACACAAAAGCACTCTATCTCGGTAGAGAAATCCCTGCCAAGACTAAACATGTTGCAACAAGAAGGGTGCAACTTATCGTGGCCGTCTCAGTCGCGACACGAAAACCTCTTTCCCGACATTGTCACAACAGAGAAGCAAGCACTGTCGCGACATGAAAATACAATGTTGCGACTAAGCAACTGCCTGTAGCCTGAGAACCATGTCGCAACACAGGGAACCCCTGTCGCGACACAGAACCAAAAACTCTGTTGCGACCAAGAAACCCCTGTCGCAACCTAAAACTTTTCCAAACCTGCAATAGCCATTTTGGCATTTTTGCACCTCCAGCTTTTTCCCAAGACACTATAAGTCATCACAATGACCTCAGCCTAATAAAGGCAACATGAAAATCTGGGAAAAACCTATCAAACTGTATTAAACAATTCAAATGAGTTTTATTATAACTCTTCTCTTTTACATAATGTAAAAACTGTATAATCGTCTGCACTTTACAAAAATACGTATTTAAGCTATACTGTAGCTCGCTATTAAGGCCTCGAATGGATTCCATCTCCTGGTGGGCTCTGAAAAATATTTTTCCACGACGGGGTGAGCAATGCCCAGTAGAGGAATCTCCTACAAGGGTTATTCTCCACCTAAGTGCATATGCAATGCCATGATTCAATCATTTCAAACACATTGAGCAACAACATATGCATTTTTACATGAATGCTCTCATGTCATATTAATGTCCTGAGTCATCACTAACTCCCTCACACATGCTCATGTCATGTATGAAAAACCTTCATTTCCAAAACAAAATATTTTTGTTTTATATTTCAACTCCTTGGACAGTCTCCGAAAAATCCCTTTATTCAAAAGTCATGTGTCTTTTGTGGGTAACGAACTTTCCGGGGTCTCACCGCAGGCGTCATACACCTTCCGACACATTCGTGAACTTTCATCACTAGATATATATGTCTGACCAAGATTAAAGGTTGTTCACCTGAGGGGGTGTCTATCCCTTCTTCCTACTACCCGACACATAATTTCCAACCGTGCGACTCTAGGACGTCGTCCCTTTTTCAGAGCCCACCATTTAAACACCAAACACAATGTTCTTTCATGACATGCACTCACACCCATTTCACGCGATGTCCCCGTGCATATGCAATGCGCACGCTATCATTGCTCTTTCCCGCTACACGCGCGGATGAGCTACATACAACAGTTTTGATTTATGGATAATCATATGTACAACATACAATTTACATCCATAATACAACTCATGTAAATACATCAATTTCAACATATATCCACATGATTTTTCACACACTTACATGTCATTCAATCAAGCAACAACACACAAAATTAGATCTTCATGTTGTAATTCGCAACAAGACACAGCTCAAAGATGTCGGGCCTCCATGTCCAGCATTGACACACTACAAAATCAATCATACTCAAGCACACCCTACTTCAGAACAACAGTTCTGAGAACAGAGAGGACCCAAAAATTGGTCCGAAATTTACCAACCGTTTGATCACAACTGTTCTTGAATCAGCCCCACCGTTAGGGCTACACCTCATGGCCAACGAATGGGCCTTAGACAAGGACTAACCAGAGTAGGAGAGAACCCCTACCTCTTAGAGTTTGACGAAAACTCCGGATCTTGGTACCTACACGAAGCTCTCATTGCATAAATAAACTTTGCATCTTGCTCCGACGAGTTTTGATCATTGCTTTGTCGGAGATCTAAGGAAATGTCGTCGATCGCTCCTCCGTTCCTCTCCCCTTTTCTTTTCCCCTCTTTCCTTTTCCTTTCTTCCCCTCTTTCCTTCATCCGTTCTTATCCACTACTTGATCTTTTTTTAGGGGTGTGACTCATGGCTCCCATGTGTCCCCTTTTGTTTTGCCTTTTGGTGACAAGAGTCATCTATGACACTTAACCACTCATTGATCTTTTCAAAACCTCACAAGGTTTCACCATGTGAAATTTGCCACATGTCCCTATTTTAAGTCATGATGCCATGTGGCGCTGTGCCACACGTTGTCATGCCATTTACCCGTCTCACCTTGAATTACATGAAATTCCAACCGCCTCAGAATTCGACGCAATTTGTCAAGGTAAATAAACTCCACGAGATTAGTTTATTGGTGAGGTCCATTTCGTCCTCCAAGGTCTAGGGAATTTCCAGACTTCCCACATGTACTATAGCGACAAATTACCGTTTTGCCATTTTTCAGAAAAATTGAATTTTTCTCGTGTTTTATAATTATAATGTAGCAAACTATTTCCATTGCAACTCCTAAGACCCCTCTTTTTCCTATACTTTACATTTTTGAAATATTGAACACTATACCACATGAGTTAGATATAATGGGCAAAATACATATTTCTTATTAAATGGCAAATAATATATATATATATATATATATATATATATATATATATATATATATATATATATATATATATATATATATATATATATATATATATATATATCCCAACAATTAAATATAAATTTAATTATTTTTTTTAAAGTAAAATAATTTGATTGATTCAAATTAAAATTCCTAGAGGAAATATCATATAGGTTAATAACACAATAAATCACTTTAAAGTCTAGAAATTTGATAATTGAGCAAACACATTTAATATTAATTATAGCCATAATACCCATGATTTCAATTATGTAACATACTGACCACCATGTGGTCTCCGGAATTCTCTCGAAATACTGACCATCTAACATGCACGCCTACGCTAACTGGCAGAAACAGACATAAATAAGAAAGCAATAGGAGGGTCTCCGCCGCCACCTCCGACGCTGCTAGATCTCCGCCTTCTTTCAAAGATCGAGTTTGAGCCTTCATTCATACCTTATTTCGTGTCGCGGGCTTCCTTATCGTGAGGAATGGATCCACCGTGGTAAGTGGATGATTTCTCCCAAATCGAAGGAGAAGGTAAGCATATCTCGCGACGGAGACTAATTCTTACTTGGGACGAAGAGACGAGAATGTGGGCCTCTATATCTCACGGACGGAGACTAATTCTTCCTTTAGATCAAGAGACAGAGAAAGTGGGCGTATTTCGAATGTAGGACCCCAAAGGGTCAGTCCATCTTTAATTCATGGCAAGGCATGGGATGGTGCACTCTCCTGGGAGCCTATCCATCAACCCTCATAAATAAAGCCTTCTCCGAAAAATGGCACTGGAATGCCAACCCCTTCTTCACATGAGGGCATCCTCGGATCTCGGCTCCTGCCAGGCTTCGAGGGGCTGACAGATGGACCGGCCCAACCATGGCCTCTAGTCAAAAGGGGATTGCTAGCTAGAGGGCCTGGGTCAAGGCCCAAGGTACCCACAATGCCCCTTTCCCCGCTGTGAGGGTGATCGCCCGGATCGAGCAGAACATGTCAATCAGCCATATGGGAAACAAAGAGGCAATCACTGTCGCCGTTTCAATGTGAATTTTCTAACTTTTTTGAAAATGCATTAGATGTCACGTAGTCGCTTGAGAAGATCCCAAAGCTGGGGGCACCTATAAAAGGCTAGAGGGTGACGAGGTTCGTTGTTCCACTAGTTATCCATGTTCCTCCAGCAGAGAAGGATAATTGAACGCTGCTGAAAATCAAAATTGGTGAATTGCAGCATGGAGGATGATTGTGATTGATTATTTGGGCGTGCTTTCCAAGCATAACCCACTGCAGAATGCATAGCTCGAGGGAGTCGAATTGTTCCTGTGGCCTGTGGTTCTAAAACTTGAATGGAATCCTCTACATCCGAGGACACCCCCCATCCAAATCAGCGAGGCTTTTACTCTTCTTGAGCCTTTTTTTTGGTAGCGATTTTGCTACTACTTATTGTTCTTCTTCTTTTTCTTCGACTCCTCGCTTATCGCTTCTTCTTCGTCTCTACTCGTGATTCGATTCTGACGAACTATAGTCGCTTTAATGACCGCTTGCTGTCAATCAATGAATGTAATGATGGATGCCATTTGGCATAACTAATAAAATCGTACTTTTTGACACTTATGTACTATGTTCTACTTCGGCAATCTTGCACTTTATTTCTGCTTTCAAAGGGCCGATTCGTCACACTACCGATACTTAAGTGATCCCAAGCACGAAACTATTTCGATAGGGGCCTAACAGTCTCGGACAAATGTGTGGGCCCACTAACTCCGCCCGTATTCTAATTGTGCCCTATGAGCTCCGATCGCCGTCAGAAACGAAATGACCGGGAGGGGTGATGGACAGTATCGCATTTAATGCGCTCGTAGTCTTGCTTATTGCATAGTCATTATTAGATTTTTCCTTTTCCCTTTCCTATCATCCTGGAAGTTACATTCCTCAACGCTTCAAGACCTTCACGCATATTGACCGCTGCACTTGCGTTTGTTGCAAAACCGCCTTCAAGCGTCTACTCGCCCGCCACAGTAATCATTCTTTCCTCTAGCTAATGCATCACCTTCTTCCACTCCGCCTTCTTCTCTCGTCGTAAAGTCCCGGGTGAGGGTAGGTCTAGTGGCTTGCCAGACTGCGGAGGGTTTTCACTTCAGTTTAGTGGTTTTTCCTTTCTACCCGCTTCGTGTATGGCTCGAGTCGATACTAGCCTCTTCCCTTTGATCCGTTCGTAGCATGACTCAGAGGCTATAAGGAACTTCCACCGGTTAGGCAGGTCGTAGACGAGGGCCTGTGCAAGGGACGCGTTCTACAAGTCATATCATCTCGTCCCTGACAATGGAGGAATTGAGATCCTATTGCGAAATCCCCGAGGACATTGACTTGAAGTTAATGGACGAGCCGGATGAGTCCGCTCTGGGTGGGGAACACAATGCCATGTTTTTTACACGAGAGTAACTTGCGGCCGGGCTTCATTTCCTAGTGCCCGCCCTTGTTAAACGCTTTTGTGATTTATCAGGCGCCACAAATTTGCTCATTCCAACGTAACTGTGATTCTCATCGGGTGTAGTGTTTTGAACTTCTTATACCAGCTCGACCTTTGGTTGAGATTTGCTTCGCCTACTCTCTGATATTAAGGAGAGGGGGTCGATTGTCCTTCTCGATACTGGACTCCCTGCTGCAGTTAGTGAATGGGCTCCCTGATTCTCCTCAAACTGGGAGGCAAAGGTTATCCTAGCAGGCCTCAGACGAGACCCCTGCCTCCTGACCTACCGCTTATATTAATTCCATCGCAAAGACTTCCTGTGTGTGTGAACTAGAAATGGCCAATTTAGATTCATACATATGACTTTACGTGGCGATCGTTGTGAAAACTCGATGTATAGGGAAAAATGGAGATGAGGTCGGTGCAAGGGTAGAGAACAGCCTTGAGAAGACCATAGACTCGTTGAGGTTTCTCAACATGAGTGCCGTTGTGAGGTTCTTCTGACTTTGAATAACCTTGCTGACATGAGACGGAGCCCGGTTCCTGGCAGCCTCCGACATTCCTCGCTTCACACCGCCATCGAGATCGTGGGCTGAGAACACTCGCTACTTCACCAATTCAGCTAGGATTTGCTCAAGGGCCGCGGCGCCATCACCGCAGATCTAAAGGCCGGCATCAGACGGGAACAAGCGCACGGCCTCGTCTGTCTCGATCGTCCACTAGCTGTCCCAGCTTCGCCTCTACTCGCACTGGCCCGCAGGCGTGAAGTATTTGTCCAACAGGCTTCCTTGCTAAGAAAGAGGATTGGTCCACTTCTCGAGTATTGACGACATAAAAAGAAAGAGGGACCACCCAGTGAAAGAGTGCTCGTGGGGCCCAGTGGAAGATTTTATACCTGTCTATTCCCCGAGCTCAACAAATTTCTCTCTCTGAGGAGGAAGAAGATGAGGAAGAGATGATCGATCGCAGAATCGCATGTCGCGTAGCCGAACCCAGGAGTGGTTAAGGAGGCCGAACAAATGGCGGTCGGTCCGCCCCTACGGTGGGCTTCGCAGAGGCCAATCATGATCCCGCCTCTCCCTAACGGGTCTAACGATCAACCGGCTCTGGTGACATCAGCTCGTGAAGAGCCAAGGGAGTGGAGCTCCACCTGCCTTACATTGCAAGTGGTCCATCCTCCCGAACGGCCGGAAAGACACCCGGGTGCTACTAAGCTCGCACTAACAGGGCGCAAGAAGTTGTTACCTGAATCGAACACTACTGCTCGATCACCCGCCCTACTCCGGTGATGGAGGAAGCGGCGCATTCGACCTGACGACATCAAGTCCATCCTCCACCGCTGGAAGCCTTTCAATCGGGGTGAGTCTGCAGCCGATCGTCTAGACGATTTGTACTCGAGGACGCTACGGCCGCCGTGAGATCCGAAGGTGACAGGCGAGGAGTATTCGCCTCTATTCCCGCTCTGGGCACTATAAAGGAGGATATTTATCAAATAGTTGAAGATGGGATGCAAATTCGCAACCGAAACTTCGTCCAGACGGCAGAGCTGGTAAAGTAGTAAAGCTTATATTTATATAAAAAATTTTGAAGTTGTTATCAGGCCGCTTGATTAAACACGCCTTTCTCTTTCGCAGACATTATCAAGCTGCTCTCAACATGTCCCTCCAAAGACCGTGAATTCATCACTCTGGCTGAGGGATGCCGAGCTAGCTTCATTATATGTTGAGTCCGAGCTCGCCCCGAGAAAGCTTTTGGGACGCCTCTTGAAAAAGGCCTGGGCCGACCATCCGGCGCTTGGAGCCGGGAGGCTACAGTCGTGGATGTGGCTACGCCGAGCGAAACTGAGGGATGTCGCCCGACACGAGGTGGCGATGGCGCGGTTGGAGATTGAGGCAGCGGGGAGCGCCCGGGCGCAGGTTGAGCTGGAACTGTCCCGAGTCCAAAGTGCTCTGACCACCTCAAAAGGCGGCCGATCAAGGCGCACTCGAACTCTGACTGCTCAACGCTTCCTGTGGCTACCAAGGAGACTCCACGGAGGGCAGAGGAAGAGAACGGTCACAATCCATGAGCGACCGTTCTACCGTGGAGTCGGGGCCACCAAGGATGACTTCAGGCTTTTCTGAAAGAGTTTCACGAGAGTGGCTCCGCGACCGAGGCGAGTTTACGAGCAACGACGTGATTTTTAACTACGGTTACGACTGTTGTGCCTTTACACACAATATCCGTGGGAGCAAGCCTAAGATCCCTACTGGATGCCTTGATATACATATACCCCTCCGACCGAATAATTTTTCATGAATCCTCTATACCCGGTCTCATACCTTTGTCCACTATTGAGCCCGTCAAGACTGTTGAGGAAGATTTGGCAGACAAAGGCCTCCTGGGTGTCGAGGGAGAGGTTGATGACGACTGAGCCTTGGCCACGGTGAGGCCATCGATTAAAATAAAAGAATCAACAAATGTATTTTCAGATGACAATCTCTTCTTTTGCTTTTGCATTAGGACATTTTATTTCTTTGTTTTTTTCGATAGCGCTTCTTTCCGCTTAACCAGATATATAGAGTCAGAATCGCCTCTAGTCGCATTGTGATATCTTATTTCGTAGTCCCAAGCTGGGATGTTAGGCTGGGAGTTGAGTGATATCTTTCGGGACGCCGCTGCGAATTAGATAATAGATTCCTAAATCGAGCCGAAAGGGGCATTTTATGCACCGTCCGGGTGGACTAGGCAAATATTATTTGTACCAGGCCGGATGGGTCATTTTTCTGCGCCATCTGGACTTTTGAGTTTACCGGCTAGAAGTTATTTATACCCCATTTCAGACAGGTCATTTTATCGTGTCGTCCAAATTTTAAGTCGAATCGACTAGAAGTTATCTTTACGGTCTGACAAGTCATTTTATCGCATCGCTCGACTTTTAAGGTCGGTAACATCATATATAAGAGAGTAGATACAGAGAAAAATGAACATACGTGCATTGATATTGAATCATTCTTATTGATAATACTCTTAAGATGTGTCAGATTCCACATTCTAGGTAATAAAGGGGTCCCATTGCTTGTCTAAGGCGAAGCCCCTGATTCCCACGTGTTATAAGATATGGTCCTTCCTAGCCGTGGCTTGAACTTTCCCAAGGGTCGGGTCACTGATTCTCAAATACTCTTTCTTGAAGACCAGTCCCGTCAGGAATGCTCGAGGCTTGACCCGCTTCTTGTAAGATCTTTCCACCTGGGCCGGGTAGGATGTTGCGCGAACGGGTCATGACTCTCGCACCATCGACTATGTCAAGCTCCTCGATCATTAATTTATACTCCCGCCGGGGTGTTTGTCCACGAAGGCATACCAATTTCCGCGATGATAGCTTCCATTCCATATGATCGCGGAACGGACATACCAATGGCTCATGGGCAAAGGGTTCCGTAGTTCGCAGCAAATTCCTGGGAGTTCATCCACCCATTTTCCCTTAGCCGAATCCAATCATTTTTCGTACACAATGCATTTTTCGAGGCCCCGCTGTGCCATTGCTACATGGGTAAATACAAGTGAGTATAGATTTTCTATCTTCAATTCCTAATAGAAGTTTTGATAGACCCGGCTGTTAAATTGGGGCCCATTGTCGAGACACAGATCTGGGATTTAATCAAGACAATATTCCTTCCGCATAAACCGAGTGACATCCCGATCTTTAATCGAGTGAGAATGCTTCGACCAATCTACTTAATGAATAATCCAGGGCCACCAATACACTCGCCGGGAATAAAGAGGTAATGGTCCAACTATATCGATCCCCCATTGTGCAAAGGGCCAAGGCTGTAGATAGAGATCGTACCAACCTGATTTAAGGATGGGGCAAGTCGCTGGGCAACGATCAATCTTCGGGCATAACTGCAGGCATCACTCTTCATGGTCGTACCAATAGTACCTCAGCATGGGTCTGACGGGCTAGAGTTCACTGGTGATTTCTCGTGATATTCTTACGGCAAAACAATTTAGCATCGCAGATCGCTCGTTTCGTGTCAAGCACTTCAGATACGGACCACCCAAGGACCTGTCAACGCTCACCATCAAGGAAATCACACTGGATTTGAAGCCAGGCCGTCCCTCTCCGAGTCATTCCGCTTGACACAAAGCAGATTCGGGTCCATCTGATCGATCCTTCGGTTTCATTTGGTTTACCCGCTGGGACAACGATGAACCCCACTATTAGTAACAGGCATAAATATGGTTTCAATGATTGGCAGAGAAGCTGCCACGAGGCCAATGCGTCCGCTTTTCATTGGGTGTCCCCGACGTGCTCTGGCCCCAAACCTAAAGCCGTTCGCCGTTGTTTTACTCGACGTATTTCGCCATTCAAGGGTCTCGACTCAAGAATTCTTCATTGAATCTGTCCGACCACCAATCGGGAGTCACTCAATCAAGAGTCCGTCACCAGACAGGCGGTCGCTACCAAGCCCGACCAGATGGCCTCAGATTCGACTCGTTGCTAGAGGCACCGAACCCGAGCCGATCGTCATCGATCTTGCCGCCGGACGGAGTTCTCAGTTGCAAACCAATGCCCACCATGGATTGTCTGGACGCCCCGTCAATATTAAGAGTCCACCAATCCAAATTGTCGGGGCATGTTTCCAACTGGGGGAGTTCTGCTATGAAATCAACTGAAGACTCGCCTTTTCAAGTCTCTGGGCCATAGTCGTGAAAGGCGCGCCTAGCTCAAGTAAGCGGCCGCCCATGGCGCCCACCCGAGCCGGGGGGCGAGGCCCCTTCACGCAGACGCACAGAAAATGGAAAAGGCGCACGCCTTCCCTAAGGCGAGAAGCTCTCCAAAAGCGCGCCTCCGTGCAGGTAAGTCGTCTTCCTCAGATCCTCTTCTTCTTCCTCTTCTTCTTCATCTTCCTCTGCTTCTTCCTCTTCATTTTTCCGTTTTTTCTGCACGCCATTGGAATTACAGAACGAAAAGTTCTGTTTGCAAGAAACTGCACTCAAAACGACGTCGTTTCGTCTCTCTGAGACATAAAACGATGTCGTTTTGGCCTTTTTATTTTTATTTTTAAAGCTATACAAAACGACGTCGTTTTGGATTTAAGTCACTTATCCAAACGACGTCGTTTTGGATAAGTGATTTAAACGCTTCAAAACGACGCTGCTTTGAACTACTACGCCCAAAACCACATCGCTTTGGATTGTTCTGCGTTTAAAATAATGTTCTCGCATCTAAAACCACGTCGCTTGTACTGTAAAGGTCAGAAACCACCGCCGTTATAATTACGTAAAGGGCTGAAACGACGCTGCTTTAGCTGCAAAACCCTAAAACTCGACATTTATACCTCTAGAACCCAAAAACTCACCTTTACTCCAAATTTCATTTTTGCTCAATTTCAAGCCAACAAAGAAGACACATCGCAACACCGTATAAGAGCAGGTTTAAAATCAACCAACTTAGCCAAGAAAATTGCAAGAAAATTTTTGGAAAAGGAAAATCTTCCTACTTCCATTAGTATTTGCTTCCCTTTCTCTTACTTTTAAATTTTTTTCTTCACTTTATTGATGATATTGGTTCATGATTGCTTTTATGTAAAATGAGTAATGATTCTCATGATTCATGACTCATTTATTTTACTTATTAGTAAATATTAATCACATGAGTCATATGACTCATTTTATTTTTTTTCAAATATTTTATAATATGTCTCAATTTTTATTTTTCCAATTATTATTGTGTTGTAAAGGATTTGTTTCAAAGTTGAAGAAGGAAGAATGGATTCAAAATGACAATGAAAATGAGACTCAGTTGGCTCTACAACTACTGAAGTGAAAGAAAAGACCTCGATTGAAATACGCCCGTTACCTAATGAACAAGATTTTGAATACAATTATTTGTATCTTTGTGGCTGCAACTGCTGGAGGCATCTATAGACACAAACAACATCTTGTCAGGAGAATGCCAAAAAATGTACGAAATGTCCTGCCTATGTTGCATAAGATGGGAAGATTATATGAATGAGAAAAAGAATCAAAATGAGCAATTGAAAATGAGAAATGAAGATTTGTATGAAGATTTTGAAGACATTGATGAAGAAGTTGAAAGTAGAAGAGTTGCTTATAATATTACACGTGGAGGAAGTAATGTAGGTAGAGGTAGTGTGAAAAGATCTAGAGAGAAAGGGCCGATGGATCATTTTTCACCCCTAATGCTGTCGTAGTTCAAATAGATGCTGAAAATGACTCAAACTACTATGAATGACGCCTACAAGAAGGAAGCAAGGAAAGAGCTCGGGCTTCATTTCAAGGTGGATGTATGATGCTACCATTCCATTTAATGCGGTCACGTATCCAGTTTCCAACCCATGATCGAGGTATTGGTCAATATGGAAAGGATGAAGGATTAAGTATTTATGAGGTAAGGGTTACTCACCTTAAGAAAGAGTTGGAGCTTACAAAAGATTCCATGAAGGATCATGAAATTGAATGGAAAAAGAATGGATGCTCCATTATGTTCGATGGATGGACCGATAGAAAGGAAATAACTTGGTAAACTTTTTAGCATCTGTTTAAGGAACCATGTTCATGGAATCCATTAACGCTTCTTCAATGATTAAGACTCGAGAGAAGATGTTCGAATCCACTTGACAAGGGTGGACTCGTTGGTGAAGAAAATGTAGCTCAAGTTATCACGCATAGTCACTCAAGCTATAAGATTAAGGTGTAATAAATACTACTCTAGGACTCGAATAAGTAAAATTTTATCGACTTTAATATATGAATGATGCATTTTAATTTATTATATAACATGATGCCGAGGATGTTGCAAAAAAAGCTACCACTCAGACGGGACACCATGTAGTCAAGTATTACTGCATCGACTCTGATATCGAAGACATTGGAAAGTCACTAAACATCAAGAGGGACTTGAGAGAGCTTATATCACTAAATGGCTACATTTATAATCGCCAACATGATGAGGCATTCCATCGACAAAGGGAACCGCTTAGCCTACTAAGACACGATTTTCACGCGCTTCATCACATTGTCTCGCTTACATGAGCAAAAAAATAATTGAGGAAGATGTTCATGCGTAATGGCCGAAAGTATATGGGCAAGGAGCGGCGGGAAGAATGTAGCTAAGATCGCTCATAATGCCTTCTTTTGGAATACCATCATATTTTGTTTAAAGATTTCAAGTCCTTATTCGCTGCTTCATTTAGTTGATGGTGAAAAAAGCTCTATGGATACATATATGAAGCCATGACTTTAGAGCTAAGGAAACTATTATGAAAAGCCTTTGGTAATGAAGAGAAGTACAAGGAGATATTCAAATCATTGATGAGGTGGGAGATTCAAACATCAGCCTTTACACGCAACTCGGGTACTTTGAACCTTAAGTCTTCTATGATAAAACTGTATAGAGCATGATGAAATATTATGAGACAATTATATAAATGCATTGAAAGAATGATAAAGGATGTTGATACACGAGAGAAAGCTGTGGACGAATTGAGTCTATATATAAAGGCCGAATGAGTATTTGGAATGGACTTGGCTATTAGGAAAAGGAAGACCAAAGCACCGGGTTAGTTATTTAAATTTTTTTTAATCTAATTTATTATATTATATTTTAGATACTAGAAAATAGGTGAATTGTTTCAGATTTCATCACTAAATCATTTTATATCTATTATCTATATTACGCCTAATGGTGGACTTTATTCGGGAGCTTCACCCAAATTTGAAAAAGCTCGACGCGGAAAGTCCTTAGCCTAACATGTAGTGAAAGGACTGAGTATCTTTGAAAACGTAAGTAATATATTTATGCTTTAAAAAAAAAATGAGTAATAAAGTATTTAATATTATAACTTTGTGATCCACAACAAGAGGAGAGATAGATTAGAGCACCAACGCTTGGTACGATTTGTTGTACATCAAGTATAATCGAGCCTCAAGAAAGATATAATGAACGCGATACCATCGACTCCAATAATCTTCGAAAGAAATTGGATGAGAGCAATGAGCCGTTGATAGGAAGAATGGACGATAGCGATCTCGCGATCATAGACTGACAAGATGATTTAGTGTTTACGATGATGACTTGAGATGGGGTGATGCTGTTGTATGCAGAAGTCAGGAGCCTAGATTGGATACTAAAGCCAGAGCAAGCTCGCCAAGTTGCCATCATCAAGCGGGAACGCACATACTCTTCAAGCTCAGACTCATGCCTTCGCTGTAATATTGATAGATAAAGATGAAGAAATTGATTATCGGGGAAATGAGGAGGATGAGGAAGGTTACACGATGATGATGATCATTATGTGATGTGAGGATGAATGAGGATCGTCATATGACAAATTAGTTATTTTAATGTGTCAGGTTCCGATGATTTATGAATTTGGACAAGGGATATGTGTTTCAGACATGTTGACATGTTCTCATGTCAATTTCTATGGATTTTTAGAAACTTTGTCGTATGGGATTGTTGACTTTGTTGATATGTTTTGCACTTTATGCTTAGAGGATTGTTTAAGGTACTTATTGATTTGATTGATATTTTTGATGATATTTGATGATAAATGATCGTTATAATTGATTATATTTTAAAAATATATATAAATGGGGTGCGCTTTACATAAAAAAAAGCCCACGCCTTAAGGGCGTTTCGCCTTGTTGTCTGCTAGGAGGCCTTGCGCCTTAGTGCGCCTCGCCTTTACAACCTATGGCCTCGGCCAGACGATGACATACTAATTCTCTGGGGGTTCAACCCCATCGAGCCATTCTTCCCGATAAGTCAAGCGAGGATGTTCTGGTGGGGAGGTCGGCTATCACAACAATGGAGGCCCGGGGCAGGGCGTTTTCGCCGCTATCCATGCGTGGCGCTCGCCTGGGCGACGGTCAGATTCGTTTCGATCTCGCTAAGGATTTGCCATTACATATAGGCCCTGCTTTCCGGCTCGCCATATGGAATGCAGGCACTTATCAGATTCAGATCGCTGGTGCACGGCCAGAGTTTCGCTCGGGTATCAGATCACAGGATCGTGGGTTCTGGCTTAAGTACCGCTGACCAGTAAAGGCCCGATCACCCTTCGCTCCATCCGCCCGATTAGCTCCTCTGTGGTGGTGAAAAGTGGCTTTAAGCTATCCATCCAAAGGTCCACCCAAGATAAATCACTACTCAACATTGAGCCAGTACTAGAGTTTCCGCTGTAGGTCAAGACTCTAGAATGGCTTTAAGTCGGGAAGGGTCAAATTTATCCTCCGTGTCATGAAGCCCAAAGAACCGTTATGCGCTATACTCCCGACTGCACTTTGCAAGGTTCAGCCATACCATAGGTTTGAGGAGGTTAGCCACTACAGAATACATGTGATCCGACCGCTTCCTGACTTTTTTACCAACATATCATCTATATATACTTTCATAGTTTCTCCCCGAAATAAAGGGTCAAACATCTGGTTACCAATCGCCTAATAGTAATCACATTCTTTAACCCGAAGGGCATTACGTTGTAGCAGAAGAGCCCATGAGGGGTGATGAAAGATGTTTTCTCCGCGTCAGGTGAGTACATGGGGATCTGGTGATAGCCGGAGAATGCATTTAAGAATGACAACATGCCATGCCCGACCGATGCATCAACAATCTTATCAATGCGGGGAAGAGGGAAGATATCCTTAGGACATGCGTCGTTAAGATCCGTGTAGTCCACACACACCCGCCACTTGCCTCCTTTTTTAGGAACTACTACCACATTAGCAAGCCATTCCGTGTATTTACCCGATAAACCCAAATATTTAAAAGATTATCTACTGGCCCGACGATCCGTGGTGGTCCCGGTGGAAGTGCCGTGACTTTCGCCGAATGGGTCTGGCGATGGGAGGACGTCTAACTTTGTGGGAGGTGTTCACTGGGCTTATCCCCGGCTATGTCTCAGATATGGTTCCAGCGAATACGCCGAAGGCTCACGTTAAGTGTCTATTGCAACCGGGCCTTCTTCTTCGGGATCAGAGGAACCGATATGTACACCGTCCGGCTCGGGCTCAACGACCATAGTCGCAGGGTCTACAATCAATTGTTCCTCGTCTTCCAGCGGCCCACTGCAAGCAGCCCACCAAGGCGAAGATGGGTGAGCTTCAAATGAACGAGCCATCTGCCTTTATCTTTTCACAAATTTCCATGAACCGGACAAATGATAACACTGACGAGCCGCTAATTGGCTACCTTGAAGGTCAACTAGCCCGGATGCAGTTAGATAGCTGATAGTTTGGTGGTAGGTTAAGGGAATTGCTTTCATGGCATGCGCGTGCAAGAAGTTGTTCGACCCATCAGACATAAAGATTGTACTCCGCCCAAATCTTCGACCACCGAAAACAACATTCTGGTCGAAGCTATCGGTCCCGCCTTTGAATGAGAGACAACAGATCACCGACTATTAGCGGGCGACCAATTGAATCCGATAAAACTCTACCTACTGAAATAGATGACCGAGCGGACTTTCTATCCGCGTAAGGGCCGGGAGGTGCACACCCGACCGCGCCGCCCGAACGACGAGGACCCATGCATATCAAAATCTGTTAATACATAAGGTGAGTATAAGTGCACGGCTAATGGGGAGGATGATCCGGCCTGATCTCATGAGGAGGAAGATACAAGGCCATCGATCACCGGTTGGCCAGGTCGCCTCCGTATTGATGGTGTTTATTCTTCAGCCTGATTGAGGCCGCTGCCGGAGCATTTTTCACGCTTCTTAGACTAGTATCGACCATCGACCGCCTCCCATAACGCCGATGGTAAGTCCGGCTCTACGAATGTTCAAGAAATGGGACAATAGAAGGAGTGAGAAGTTTACTGTATGTTGGTTCTTTAAATGAACCTTTCTAAGGTCTTTACCTGAACAATCTCTCAATCAAGAACTTCAAGCCCCTACATTGATTCTGCCCCATTGTCGTGGTCCCAGGTGGCCACATACCAAATGACTGCACGTCGTCCGGCCCGCCCAGACTGGAGGCCACTTAACTCTCGGGGCGATCCCTTACTGAGGGCAATACGAGGAGATGCTGGGCGGGGGTGAATTTTAGGGAGGATCTCTTTCTTTTTTAGATCATTCTTTGGGACACTTTTAGCTCCTTTGCCCGGCTTCCTTGTCGGCTGACTCAGGATCGTTTGCCGCTTAAGGCCAAGTATCACTGGCTAGAGGTAGCTTGATATTATGCCTGTGAGTGGAGTATTTCGTCGCCCGCCGACAAGGCTCTTCCATGGTGGCAGGGCCGAGGGAAAGGGACTGGAAGAAAGGAGAATGGTCTAAAGCTTCTTCGGAAGTTCAAAGACTTATCCATACTATAGGTATCAATTTGCCGAACCGTCATTCGGCCTCAAAGGAGTCCCTGGATGATCTGCCGTCCCACTTCAAGAGCATGGATCGAGGAGCTAATGTTTTCCGCCGAATCTGAGCACAAATACTGAGTGACGAATGCAGCCCATAATTCGCCTAATGAGTTTAGAGACCCTCTTGGGAGTTTATGGAACCAAGCCAAGGCGGACCTTCGCTAGCCAACATTTCTTACACAAAGAGTTGATCATTCACGGCGTTAGGATGTTGCTTGGTTAAAGTGCAACATATATGATCATACGGATCAGAAGGAGCGAGTCGTACATAGAAAAGCGGTGGAATGAAATCCCGCGAGGAGGCTCATAGTCGAATATCTTGTGAGGGGAAGACGGTATGTCATGCGGCCCTCGGACAGGGGGGATAAAATGTTGCATGCAAGGCGAGAGGTGCCAGAAAGAGTATTGTTCGAGAGGCGAAGCGGGGTCATGCCCCGAGGCAAGATAGATATATGATGGGACGGTCGAGCGGGGCCTATCTCTCTTGAAGCCTGCTTCACATTCGTGGCCCGGCAACACTAATGATTGGATCAGCAGGAGGTCTCTCTTCTGGATTCGCCTGCACGTGCGAGGTGGTGAGCGAAGGGAAGTGGGAGGCTGTCCAGGAGGGTCGTCATCTGCCGGATGATCACTGTGGTCAGGTAGGGCGGGCCCTTTGCCCTTATCTGCTCGGGTTAGGGGTATAGGTTGGGCAGGGCCTTATGGGTTTTCGACCCCGTTGGTCTCCAAGCGGGCCTGTAGGCGCTCGTTCTTCTGTTGTAAATGGTTTGCATTATTTCACGCGAATTCGGCCATTTTATGCGGCTTGCTCTTCTGCTTGGCACTCCGTCTCTTGGCGCCCGGCGAGCGAGTCTTCAATGGGCTGATTCGCTAGGTTGCTAGACATGGTGACAAACTCTAACGGTCCAGTGGGATGAGCGGGAACTACCAAAACCTCGTGTAACGGGAGATCAATAGGGAGCAGATGAACTCAGACTCTCGCGTATCATCTTTGAGATTTCTGCTGGCGTTTCCCTCTGACGCCGCCCGGTGTGTGAGTCTCGAGTTCTCTAAGTCCACTGGTATCGAGGAACATTCTGTGATCTATACTTGACTGTAAAACAAATAACTAAGAAAGCGGCGGGGGAGGGTCTTCGTCGTCGCTTCTCCGACTCTCAAGTTAGATTTCTACCGTCTTCTTTCAAATATTGAGCCTTTCGTCCATACCTTATTTCGCGTCGTGCCTTCCTTTTATCAAGGAGGAAGGGGATCCACTGTCAGACCCTGAATTTACAGTTTCCATGAATAGTAAATTTTGTGTTCGATCAGTTAGGTATTTGACTGGAAACAGTCAAATGAATAGTAATTTTCGAAAAACAAGCCTCGAAAATAAAAAAAATGTTCATAATAATGTATTGAGTTCAAAGAAGATGAAATAGATTAAAGCAGAGTATGTTAAGGGTGAAAATGCAATTTTCTAAAAACGCTTTAAAGCGGTAATTGCCATAGAAAAATCTGAAATTTTAGATCTCGGATGTGAGCAGGACTTCAGATTGAATTCTTCGCAAAATCTAGTTACCTAAATCAAATTTCGTTTGAATTAGAGACGGAGACGGATTTTTCAAGGTAGAGGCGATGAAGTCAGTGAACGGCGAGATTTTTAGAAAAATCTCGAAAAATGTCAAATATTTAAATAATTTCCATGTAAGATAGATGGAACTGAAAACAGAACGAAATAAATTGTTTAGGAGCGAAAACGGAACCGAAGAAGTGTGACACGTGGCGCGACGTGGGCGCGATGTCCGCCTTTATAAATATCCCACAAAATCTAAAGCTCTCATTTTGGTCTCGATAAACCGTAAGAGAAGTAGAGAGAGAGAGAGAGAGAGAATAAAGCAATCTTCTCTCTTCGATTCATAGGATTTCGTCGGTCGGATCTCATTAGGTCAAGAATTATAGGCGATCTGCGGCGAGGGCTGCGTGGGTACGGAATCCACGCAGATTTTGCCTGAGTCCAAGGTTCGGGTTTTTCACGAAACCGAGAAAAGGTGGTGTCGGTGAAATCCTAGCCATTTGAGGTAGAGTTTTCTCCTACTCGGGTTAATTTCTGTCTAAGGGCATGTGTGTCTCGAGAGATGTTATCCGGTTTTCTCCGACCACATGACTGTATTTTGGCCATAACTTGGTCATCACTCATCCGAATTGAGTGATTCAAATTGCTAAGTAAACTAGACTGATATGAGAACATTTCTCCTTGAAATAGGTCTATCCAAATTGCGACCCATTTGGATTCAAAAATGCATTCAAAGTGGAGCTATTTTCGACGCTTTTGTTTTGCTGCATCTATGATCAGATTTTAACATATCCCTACTTTTATCACTCATCCGAATTGAGTGATTCAAATTGCTTAATAACAAGACTGATAGGAGAATATTTCTCCTTGAAATAGATCTTTCCAAAGTCCGACCCATTTGGACTCAAAAATGTATTCAAAGTGGAGCTATGTTCAGGCAGTTTTTATGTTCTGTTTTTCAGACTCCATGACTGTATTTTGGCCATAACTTGGTCATCACTCATCTGAATTGAGTGATTCAAATTGTTACACAAACTAGACTGATAGGAGAACATTTATCCTTTAAATAGGTCAATCCAAATTCAGATCCATTGGGACTCAGAAATTCATTCAAAGTGCACAAGCACACTAATTCCCTGGGACACACGGTCACGGCCTCCACCTGTGTATGGGCCATAACTTCTCCGTCCGAACCCGTTGGGTGTTCTTGAACTCATGGAGAGCCTACTGAGTCAAGATTTTATCCATATTCCTCAGAGGAGTAGGGATTATCAGAACATAGCTGAAAAATTTATAGTTTTGGTACCGCGTGTAGGTTGCTCGTTATGTCGATGTGAACAAATGTGTTTTTTGCATGACCATTTCATGTCAGGCTATCGATGGGGTAGTTATTTCCATGAGTAGGTATAAGAAAATCATGAGAACAAAAGAGGTTGAGTTCAATTGATTTTAATCAATTGGAAGTGATTAAATGCTTAAGGGTCATTAAAGTATAAAGATAGCTAATTCGCTTAATCGAATACGATTAAGGTAATGGATGTTAATGGATTTTGATGGATAATGTGACTTGGTAGGAGGAAGGTGATAAAGGACAAGGGTGGAAGTAGAAAGTTTTGTTTAAAGGAGGAAAAAGGGCTTAAATAACTAAGGTGAGGGAAAATGTAAATGTTTATAAATATATATATATATATATATATATATATATATATTAATGTTTACCAATGTATATGTTTTCATATCTATGTTATAAATGTTCAAATGAAAAAAGAAATGTGGTTTACTTGACTTTAAATTATGTTGAGAAAATATGAAATGATTATGGTTTCCATAGTTTTATAAAGTATGATTTATGGTTTCCATATGAAATGAAATGTTTATGAATGTATATTTATATATACATGTTTATATAAAAATGTTTGAATCCATGGTTACCCGATGTTACAAAGATAAAGTTTAAAGGAAAGTTGACTAAAATACTTTACGCGTGCATGGTACATGGGTGATGAGCTTAAAAGTCATCTATTTTTAGTCCATTTTTCTGCTTAATTTTCATATAAAAAGAGACAATTACTTTGCAGAAATATGAAGAAACTCACCCGATCCGTTATTAAGGTGTAGAATGGAAGAAAGAAGAAAAGCAAGAGAAAATGCGTAAATAAGTGGAATAAAAGGGCCGAATGGCGTAGAGCGTAAACTAAAACACCGCCGATCTATCGACGCAGCTGGCTCGCGACAATGACTCGAGTCGCAACACTAAGAGAATCAAGGAATTTGATGCAGGTCGCGACAGTAAGTACCAGATAAGCAACTGACGGGTAACCAGGAGCTAAGAGAACGACGCCGCGACAAAGATTCTCGAGGTCAGCGACAAGAGTCGATGCTCGTGACTGGGGATAAGAGGCCTGACAACGTAGCACCTTAAGCTTTTGCGAGAGGTTCGACTGATGAAGCCATTGAACTTCGTCGATGTCGCGATAAGACTAAGTCGCGACAATCGAAAAACAACGAGGAGCCTCAAAAGATATAAGTTGATGTCGCAACAAGAGAATGATGTCGTGACATCAGACCTGCTGAGTTGAAGGTTACAATTCTTGGAGCCTATGTCGCGACAAGAGACCGAGGTCGCGACATCAGGAACCAACCAGTTAAACCTGCAGAGCCATAAAATGATGTCGCGACAAGCGATTAATGTCGCTGGCTACCAAGAACAATCGCTGAAGCAAGCAGAACTTCGATGCCGAGGTCGTGACATCAAGAGGACATCAACTGAAAGCTTCAAAACCATGAAGTGATGTCGCGACAAGAGATCGAAGTCACGACATCGGGCATCAATAAGACCGCAAGACCTAGAAAGTTGATGTCGCATATCATCATGAAGTCGCGACATGGAAGAAGTCGCTACAAGAAAGATGAAGTCGATCAACAAAGGAATCGGGCCAAACCATTCAAACCCACAAGAGTTACACGGATTAGGCCCAATCGAAAACCCTATAAATACGCCAGCCTATCCGTAAGAGAAAGTAGCTTCGCGGCCACAGCACGCAGAGGTCCGGATAAACAAGGCTCATTTCTTTATTTTCTTTCTTTCTTTTCTTTTTCTTTATTTTTTTATTTCCGCTATTTTAGAGCAGATGAGTTCATATTTTTATTTTCGTTGTATTTTCCGGATCCGATGTTATCAAGCTGAGTCAAGCCGAACGCAGAATTCAATTTCTTTTCAAATTACTACCCGAATGTTTCAAGTTCAAACAAATTTCCGGGAATTCGACGTTTCGCTTCAAATCGGCAGTTATTCTTATGATCGAGGAATGATGTATCGCGGTAATTCAAGAATCGAGGAATCCAAATTCTTCCATTATGAATCATTTATAAATGTAATTTATCTGCAATGCTTTCCGTGCCAGCCTTGTTAATTTCAATAATAGAATTTACTTCTGGTTTCGGGTTTATCGTTCTGATCCGAATGGGCCTCTAGTACCTTCGTTAAGATTCATACACAAGCCTCGATTTCTGAGGTCCTCTGAAAATATTGCGGAAGACATTCCCCGAGAGTAATGTACATTTCTTTTCAAGGTATACTAACCCGCTTATTGTGGATCTTGAGCTTTGTAAGTTCACTTAGATAAATCCTCTTCTCACTAAATCAAGAACGAGTTGAATGAGTTATCTATTTAAACAAGCAAAGAGTTCACCCCACCCGGATAGTATGCCAATCCCGTATTAGCTGAGATCTAATCAAGGAAAGGGTGATCTATTCTAATTTCGAGGAGGAGCAATCCGAAGTCAGATATCCTCGTTTGACCAATAACTGGGAGCTAAGGTTTACAACCATAAAATGGGTATGAAGTATCGCAAAAGAAAAATACCCAAAATTAGAAGTCCCTATTAAAGAAGTTATCTAATTCCTCGTCAGAGAATCAGTCAAATGGGATAATGAAATGTGGAGTATGGAGGAGATCCAAACGCACTACAACGCTGATGTGATTTTAAACTGGTGATAATCAAGAAAATTTATCAGATTTAACTACAGGAATCGATAGCTCACTATAATCAAGCTCTATTGATGTGTCTTCGAGGATAACTATTCAAAAGATTCATTTCTTTTATTAGAAATTCATTATTCTTTATTCTTTATATTCCAGCTTAGTTGATCGTTTCATTTATTTTCTCAGATAGTATAATTTTCCAAATTCTCCTAAGCCGGATTCCACTATCATTTTGATGCAACCAAATAAGATGGAGCTTCGAGTAGCCGTGGTGAAGATTTAAAATTCGAGATCTCCGTGGATCGACATCTCGACTTAAATCCATTTTATTACTTGAGCCCACCCGTGCACTACAGTAATATCGACTTCAAACCAAACTTTGAAAATGATTTATTCTTGTGAGATATTTGGTTTATATAGTATAATATCAACAAGTTTTGGCGCCAAGTATAAATGATTGCATAAATAGTCATTTGCAATGGTGTCATAAATTTGTATGTGTTCTTTGCCCATCAACAAGTTCGCGCCGTCACGGATTAGATAGTGGGTCACTGCTTCGTAATGGTGTCATAAATTTGTATGTGTTCTTCGTCTATCAACAAGTTAAGCGTCGTTGTCGGGATTAGACAATAGTCGCTTGGTAATGGTGTCATAAATTCAGATGTATTCTTCGTCTCATCAACAAGCCAAGCCGCTGTCGGGATTAGACAATACGCTGGTGTCGGTGTCATAAATTGTGACAGGTTCTTCGGGTCTATCAACAAGTTTTACACTACGGATCGAAAGGTAATTCTATAATCAATATTCGTATGAAAGAAGGAATACTTAATTTGGACATTTTTTAAAAGAAAAAAATAGATTTTCAAGCAAAGGGTTCAAGCCGCCACTAACTTTTAAATTCAAAACACATTGAATATTATTTTTGATGATTTGACTAACTTATTAACGGGAGTGTGTTTTCGCTTTAAAACTTCGATGCATAGGAAAAAGAGAAACGACTGGACCGATTCCAGCCGGCTACTGCAATGTAAAGGAGCTGTAAGCTTCGAGAAAGACTCCTTCAAGAAGGCGTAAAACTCAACCATGGCGTAAGAGCGTGGATCAAAGTTGAAATACATATGAGGAAAGCTGTGGCTGCCTCCACCACCGATACAATGGAGGATTTCTGGAGACCACTTATACAGGAAGAATACTCGCCGATCGTATGTACCATAGCTTGATGCTAATAATTTTGAATCGGGGCAAAGATCGACATTACAATGGTCCAAGAAGACGCCATCGGGTCATCCCACCGAAGATCCAATCAGCACTGGGAAGACTCCCAGATGGCTAATATCGTTGCTTGAACTGTGAGACCGTGGTCATAAACTCGAAGATCTATTCCCATTCTCCCTAAGAGATACGCCAAATACATGGTATGAATCATTACCATATGGTTCTCGCTGGATATTTCAGAGGAGTTAGTTTCGAGGCCTACTTAGTGATTTTTCCTTTCCCAAACCCAACCAATGCAAAGAAGGAGAGACTATCAGGTTCAAATAGTGGGAAGATGAAAGCCCTGTATGTAGCTTCGTGGGAAAGATTCAAACGGTCACGAGAAGCATTCAATGTATCGGATAGACTTCAAGATTCCGATGGACATTGTATATCATGCCATGAATGATATATCAAAAGGGATCATTAATGCTTCATGCCGTGGAAGCATTCAAACGAAAAGTGTCAAGAGGCAAAAGAGCGCTGATTGAAGATCGGCTAAATGTAACATGAAAGCTCATACGAGCTTTCAGGAGGAAAGCGACGACGAGAGAAAAGGGGATCATGGAGCGAAGCGAGATGAAGCGCCATGGAGGCGAGTTGGATGCCATTATGCACCGGAGTTAGACAAGCAGAAGAAAGGCCACACACCGCTTCATGAAATGAGCAATTGAAGGGAGTTAATGAAGGGAGTCTTGAGAGGAATTAGCGAAGAGCTTTATATGTGATCTTGAAGAGGGTTAATTATTTGGGTGGGCGAGAGCTTAAATTTGAACCAATCACAACCTTCCCGGCTACATTATCACGCCCGGCCACTCGGAACCATGAGAACTTCTCGTATGGTGGAGGGGCTTCTCAAGGCCAAAGGCAGGGACAGAACCCTCATCAAGGTATCCGCAGCCGCAAGGTTCCGACGCGGCGGCCCAGCAGGAAGCAAACACGAAAGCGAATATCGAGGGTCGAGAGGAGGGCCCGAAATCTTTGAGAGCCAGGATGCTGCGGTTTGCTTGGGAGATAATAAAAATTGTTGAACCTCCATGAACAAAAGTTTGGAGAGTGGAGGCAGTGCTGCCAATTCTCTTCAAATTTCAAGGGAACACTACTGATGCATCCACCGAGCCTGGGGCCTGAAGTGGGGCAGGTGGCCTGACAAAACATAAGTCGGAGGAAGGAGATGCCTTACCAAGAAGTGACCTGAGGAAGAACCCAAAAGGCGCATGGGTGCGGGCGAGGAGTGGGAAGGAGTTTAGAAGAGAGAGGAAAGAAAAGATTGACAGCGACAAAGTAAGCAAGACCACGCGAGAAGGGAAAGAGATGGAGAGTGACAAGAAGGAGTAGAAGAAGAACATCGAGCAAGGCACACTTGGAGTCCATTTCCACAAGAGCTGGAAATCAGATGGAGGAAGCGGTTTGCAAGGTTCTTGAGAAAGAAACTTTCCAGAAGCTGGAGAGATTAGTATGCCTTTTCTTTGAGTGGTAACTCTCGGTCACCACTTTATACAAAAATTTAAGAAGGACATCTTGACGAAAAAGAAAAATAGTAGAAGGAATAGTGAATCTCTTTGCCAGCACACGGTGCGATGTCAGAAAAGAACACCAGTAAGATGAAGGACCAAGGAAGTTTCACAATTCCTTTTATGTTGTTGAAGGAATCGATTCCATAGCAAGCTCTGTGACTCGGAGCTGTCATCAATCACGATGCCTCTTTTGTTGCGAGGGAGGTAAGTTTGGGGAGCTTATTCTACAAGCGTTACTCTTCAAATGGCGGAGACCAGAGATCGATGGTGCTTGAAGGGTCGTGAAGATGTGTTGGTCACTGTTGGAAGTTTGTATTCCCGAGTAGACTTATCACATTTGGACATGGAAAGAAGATTCACAAGTACTACTACTATTAGGGAGAAGACCATTCCTAATACTGGAAAGCGACCTTGATTGATGCAGGTTCTCATCTTAAGGGTTGGAGAAAGAAGAAGGCTGTTGTGTTTAACTTGATCAAAAGTATGCAAAAAATAGACAGGGACATGGAAGGTTACAATGGCAGTGCGTTTTACATCTCACTGATACGATGTTAACAATGATTGTAACACTCCGGTTTTATCAATAAAAAGAGATGAATTCAGAGTATGCGAAGATGTCTGATACCGAATTTCCATCTGACGAGTTTTCATGCTATAGAAGGCTGTGTTGAGCAAACAAAACAGAAAAGATAATGGGAAAATAGTGAAAAGGAAATTCATCAAGAGACCCGATCTGAGAAGGGCTAGTTTTGAAAGGAGTTGTCATAATGTTTAAAGTATGCCTGCTTAGAATTACCAAAAAAAACCGTTGATCTTTAAATGATTCGGTGATCTTGAGAACAAAGATTAATATTAAGAGCGTAAAGGAATCTCTAACTGTGGTCCATTGAAGGTGAAGGGTGCTCCAGTCAGCCGGTTGCAGCATAAGATTACGCTAGAAGAGACTTCAAAACCATCGTAGAACATCGGAGAAAGTGAATCCGGTGATGAAGGAAGTGATCGAGAAAGGAGGTACTCAAATTGTTGAATTATGCTGGTTTTATCTACGCTATTTGGTCGTAGTCCTTGGGTTAGCCCGGTTCATGTGGTTCCAAAGAAAGGGGTTCTTTGTGATCGAAGCCCAGAAAAAATGAATTGATTCCAACAAAGAGCGTGTACGAGGATGGAGGGTATGTATTGATTACAGGAAGTTGAATCTGGCCCGACGAAAAGATCATTTCCTTTGCCTTTCATTGATAGGATGTTGGATAGGTTAAGCGGGACACCCTACTTTGTTTACTACAGATAGATTTTCGGGATATAATGAGATTGCTATTGCACGGAGGATCAAGAAGACCATATTCACATGCCCTTATGGTACCTTTGCCCCTTTGAAGGATGCTATTTGGGTTATGTAATGCTCAGCTACATTCGGAGGTGCATGATGTCTATTCAGTTGGTTGAAGAAGTGATGAAAATTTTCATGTGGATGATTTCTTGTGTATGGATCCGGCTTTGATCAATGTTTAAACAATCACGGAAGCGGTGCTAATCTGAACAAGCATTTAGCGGATTGGAGGAAAAAATGCCATTTTATAGTATGAAGGTATTGTTCTTGGGCATAAAATTTACTCTTGGACTAGAAGTTGACCAGTCAAAGTATCCATTATCAAGACTCTTGCACCACCTACCACGGTAAGGAGTAAAGAAGTTTCTTGGGGTATCTTTGGATTTTAAGGAGGTCATCAAAGACTTTTCAAAAATAGCCCGGACCAGCATGCGAGATTCTTGGAAAAGGATACAAGGTTCAATTTTGATGACTCCTACTTGAGGATGCTTTCGATGAATCAAGATCAGATTGATGAGCACCTATAATGTTTGCACGGAATGGAATCGATTTGAAATAATGTGATGCAGGTGATTTTCCACACTTTGGAGGCTGTGTTGGGCGAAAGAGAAAGTATTCGGGGCCATATACTATGCTAGTAAGACCTTCTTGAAGCCTGAGAGAACTACTCAACAAGCGAAAAGGAGATGCTAGCCATAGTATTTGCTTGTGAAAAATTTAGACAATACATTTAGGATCCATGTGGTAATTCACGCGATCATGCGGCAATCAAATACGTGTCGAAAAAGAGCTAAGCGATTGACAAAGGTGGAGTGCTGGCATTTCTTGAAGTTTGTTG
Source organism: Tetrastigma voinierianum (assembly GCA_016808115.1). Taxonomy (NCBI): domain Eukaryota; kingdom Viridiplantae; phylum Streptophyta; class Magnoliopsida; order Vitales; family Vitaceae; genus Tetrastigma; species Tetrastigma voinierianum. The sequence continues at coordinate 631,493 of JAEQBH010001147.1, read as the reverse complement.
GAAATAAGGATAAAGGATGTGACAATGTGATGGCGACCACTTGTCAAGAGTAGAAAAGCGGTGATGAAGAAAAGAAAATGCGGAGTTAGCAGAGAACTTCCCAGTTAGCAATTATTTAAAGTTTCCTTCGACTTCCATGAGTATGCTGATATTGTGAATTATAGAAACGTAGATCAATACTTGAGAGCTGTTTACCACTGGAAGAGCTTCAGGCGACCCGGCGGATATTATATTTGGGATGAAGCCCACTAACCATTCAGAGGAGTCTTGACATGATAATAAGAAGATGTGCCGAGAGAAGGTGAACAAGGCAACATTTTTAAAATGGTGTGCCTGCATCACCATATGGGGGACATTTTACGGAGAAAGAAACGACTCATAAGATACTTTCCAATCGGGGTTTTATTGGCCCACTATCTTGGAGATTGTGCGAGTGGTGAAATTGTGTGATCGTGCCAAGGATTGGAAATATCCTTGGCCGGGAATGAAATGCCCTAAAAGGTATTATGGTGATACAAATTTTTGATGTTTGGGGAATAGATTTTATGGGACCTTTCCATACATCATTTGGAAACCTATACATCTTTGCCCTAGCGATGGAGTGCGTCTCCAAATGGGGTGGAAAGCGAGTGTCTTTGTCAGAATGATACTATACCGGTTGTGAGTTTCTTGCGAGAATATTTTGGCTTGAGTTTGGAACCCCCAGAACCTGCATCATTGGTGATGGAGACCCATTTTGCAAGCAATATTTGAAACTCATGACGGTATGGGATCAAGCATGTAATGAGCTCGGCCCTATCATCCTGAATCATGGAATGCGAAATTTTATGAGGGAGGTCGAATGTCACTTGAAAAGAGCTGGCTGGCTGGCGAGGAAGGATTGAGTCTTCTAAACTTGATGATGAGTGCACTTTGGGCTTAAGGAATTTTAAATTCGTGGAATGTCCCCATACGAGTTGTTTTTGGCAAACCATGTGTCTACTCTGGAATTAGAATACAAGGCAGCTGGGCCATTAAGAGTTAAACTTGTTTAAATTTGCAAGGGGAAAGAAAGACTACTCAATCCCATCTGAGTGGAAGGCGAGAAATGAAGCATGACAATGCTCGAATATACAGATAAGACAAAGAAATATGGCATGATGTCGAATTTAGAAAAGAGTTCGGAGCAGGGGAACGGGTTACGTTGTTGCTCTAGGCCCCGAAATTATTTGGGGAAATTAAAATCAATTGGGAATTAGGTCATACACGGTGGTGTCAGTACTACATTTGGAAGCGTGACACTTGGGGCCGCTCTTGGCGGGTCAAGGTCAATGGACAAGCAAAGCATTATGTCGCAGGGGAGGAGGGTGAAGAAGAGCTCAGCGGTTCTTGAGAAAAAAGAAGAATTACCACAAAAACGATCGACTAAGGACTCAGCGACGGCCTATTGGGAGCAACCCATGATAATAAATTTAAATTCTGATTTAAATTTTGAAATATTTCTTTTCTTTTGATTCAGCGATGAAGAATTCAGTTGGGAATTTTGTTTTCTAGAAGGACAAATTTAATTTTTTAGAAATCGATTGTAGTTACAATAAAGACTTTCTTGAATATTCTTGATGATCATACGCGAGGGTTAAAGACACATGAGAATAGCAAGGCAACTACGGGAATAATTCGACAACTTGCGAAGAGTCGCTGGCCCACGAGGAGAAGAAAAAATGGAGTAACCTTATCTGGCTTGAGTGCAATGGGTAGATATATTGAACTAATTGACTAAATCTTTGCTTCAGAAATATACGAGGAGATGTCTAGCGAGTTGGGTATGAAATTCAGTTTTGCAAATCATTGAATTAAGGGCTTAGGTCACTGTGAGAAGGGTTATGTCAGCATAAAGCTAATGTCTAAAACATTGATGTCAGTGACGGTTTGGAAGAACAAGTGGTGTAGTGCGAGGGAAAGGAGATTCATGTGCTCAGCGACACCGTGTAATGTGGCGACGGTGAATTAAGTTTCAAATTGGTGGAGAAAGATTGTCGCCACATCAATTATAATTCTGGAAAACCTGAGATTGTCACGACATTCCGGTATGCCGTGACATAAAACGAAGGGCATATTGCCAATTTCAAAGCCTAAATTTAATGATTTATTAAGAAAAGTTTGGAGATTGAAATTCGCGACGAGTTTTAATTGGAAGCATTAAATGTTACAGAAGAACATTGATTGAATTATGGCTGAGCTGGAAACTATCATTCTCAACCCACATAACCAAACCTGTGCCGTCTTCCCTCACAGTTCTCGACCTCAGAAAACCTGGCATTCCAAACCTTGAAAAGCTTTTCCTCTTGCTTATAATGTTTGAGAATTTCCCCTGGTCCTAACCTAGACGAGATGAGGAACCACATTAATCGGAAGAAGAAGAAAAGAAGCTTCGTCAAGGAGAACGAGTTAAGAGAGATTCGTCGGAAGAGTAATGAGAGATGGCGAAGCAGAGAAGCTCAGGGACTTCTCTGAAAGAGCGAAAGGGGAAAGGAAAAGAGGAGAGAAGAAGAAATGAGACTTCGTCTCGGATGAAACTTATTCCAGGTGGAAGAAGTACTATGCTAACAAAAGGTTTGTTGGAGAGAGGAGATTCAAAACCACATGACTCCTTCCGAGGAGATGATGCGGCAGAGGATGGGAGAGTCTCTGCGCACGAAAAAAATTATCTATTGGTGAGAGAGTTTTATTCTAATATGGTAGGAAAGGAAGGATGGAGGCTGTTTTTTGTTAGAGTGCGGGTCTCCTTTGAAGCCAAGGCCATCAACGAGGCCTATGGCATGACAAATGCACAAGCATGGCTCCAAATTCGAAAATTTTGGAAAAACCGAGATTTTAGAAGATTCTTGAGAAGCTCTTGATGGAAGGGGCGATTAGACAGGAAGGCCCAGGGAGGCTGCAGGCAGAAGCTCTTGAGGAGCTGAGGTATGGTTTACTTCCTAGACGTCTGTTGGTTCCAACAAAACATTTATACACCAGTGAGAGAACAAGAAGAGTACATCTTCTTGTATGCCATACTCAAAGTCTGAATCAATACTAGGGTTATCATGTAGAGGAACTTCCTCATGAGGTATGTAGAGAACAAAAGAGGTATGCTTCCTCACCCAGCAACAATCACAGTTCTATGCTTGAGAACGGTGAAAGGCCAGGTCGGAGAAGAAATTCCCGAGCTTCACCGCTCTGCCCGACGGGAGTTAGCAAGGGGCGAAAGCCCGGGGGAAAAAGAGTGCTTGGTAGAGAAACGGAGGAGGTGAAGCCCATTGAAGGACCCCGAAAGAAATTGAGGGCCTTTGATCGGAGCGAAGCACCGGTGAAAGACTCACGACAACAATGATTACATGTTTACGAGATAATGAAGAAATGGGGATGAAAACGGTGATAGACTTTCTCATCCTTTGGCGGGTTCTCCTCATATGGCTTGTGAAATTTCCAGCACGGAGAAAGCTCAAAAGGAGCACAAGAGAACAACTCGATTCTGGAAGCCCTCAATGCCATGCAGAAGAGAATAGAAGAAAGAGAGAAGGAGTGGAACTTAAAACAGGAATTCAGAGAAGGCATGTATGAAAAAGAATTGAAAAGAAGAGACCAACAGTGGGAAGAAGAGCTAAACAGAAAAGAAAGGGAGCATGAGGTGGAGATACAAAGAGAACACTTGGTGGAAAGAAAAGGCGACAGAGAAAGGAGCAGGATGGAAAATGTTGAAGCGACGAGGAGAAGAGTTCGAAAGAAATGAAGGAAGATCTGATCATTTCTTGAAACTCAAACTAAAGCCATGACTTTCTATAACAAGCAGTTTGATCGTGATTCTCAACTCCTAGCATTGTTAGAGAAAAAAGATAAAGAGCATGACACCAAATTTGGGAAGCAAATCAAGAACAAGTTACTATACAAATCTCTACAGAGGGAGTGGAACAAAGCTGACGATGAGACAAAAAAAAAAAAGCGATAGGAGGCATTTTGAATCCACCTAGCAGGAAGGAATGGAGAGATTTAGATTTGATTAACAGCGTCTTTCTAAATTCTTGGAAGTCATGGCGAAATGGAGAATACAATGAATGGCTTGGGAAGAGCGAGGATGTCTGAACAAGAGTTGATCTCTCTAATGGATTAATCATTGAAACGATTGAGAGAAACGAGAAGAGAGGAAATGAAATTCCCTTCATTAAATCATTTGTTTACTTTGAACTGGATCCCCACGATATTTTACCTCGTCAAAAGAAAAAATAGACCTTCTCACTTTTCAACCTTCCTTACCATCACTGCTCCCATTCTCTTTATATGTAACCAACAGTTACCAAATGAATAGAAATAAAGTGAAAATTTAAATTGAAATTTATTGTGTACTATTTTGCATTTTGATTGTTCAATCTTATTATGTTGCTTTGTGGTTGCATGATAAGGAAATCAAAGTAGGAAATAGTTCCAGAATAAAAACTGCTGAGAAGACATAATTGAATGAAGCGATTAAGTAGGAATGTTTGAAATGAGGAAAAATTTAGGAATAAGGACAAAATGCATATAGTTTTAAGTGACACAAGGTGCAAAAATTACTTATATTTAAGCCAGTAAGTCCAGATTAGAGGAAGGTAATACAACGAAGGAACAAAACATATTTTGAGTTTTGTGGTAATGAGCAGGTAAGTCGAAAGGAACACGGTGAATATCAATTAGCAACTCTCATAAATAAAAATGAGTCAGAGATACTCCTTATAGTTTAGTGCAATTTGACTGGTCAATTTAGACATTGAATTGATTGGCCCGAAAATCTGAGTACAGTGACAAGAAATGATGCGAGGCCCATTCTTGGATAGTTTGAGCCATTCTAGCCATCCTTATTAATATCTTGATGCATATGCCTTAGTTCCATGCATTAGGCTAAACGGTGATTTTTAAAAAAATAAGCCAATGGAAACTTCCCCAACCATCAGAAGAATTGAGTCCTTGTTAAAGAACCAGCTGGTGCAGGAGATTCAAGAAGGAAGAAGAAAATGAAGTTTGGGGGATCATATGTTTTTGAGGAACTCAAAAAGGGAATGAAAAGAAAAGGCAAAATGAGAAATGCAACGAGAAAAGAAGGCTTCAGAGGATAAGTTTTGCTCTTGTAGTAACTCTCTTAGAGCAATTAAGTTCTTAGGGTGTTTTGACACCTAGTACCCTAATGTCACCATACAGTAGCATGGGAGTTATAGCTTGAAGTTCGCTAAGAGTATTTAGAAAGCCTAAAAAGTTGAAACACATATCACTTAGTGGTAGCAAACTAAGGAAATTCCCAGGTGAAATTACAAGTGTGAAATAGGGGCATACGATTCGAATTGAAGGAAATCAAGAGATATCCCAAACGTGAAGTTTAGGGAGTTTGAAACTATAAGAAAGAAAGGGTGAAGAGAAGAGAAAATGTTAGAATATTAAATCTTCAACCTAAAATTCTAATACGCATTTGCATTCCTAACAATATGGCTAAAGAGGCTGGATTGAATCATGGAAATTTGAAATCCTGCTACATTAATTGAGTGATATGAAAAAACAAAACCTATGGAATTTGGAAGAGGAAACAATCAAAATTATGAGAGAACTTTGAAAGGAGTTAAATGACTCAGTGTAAAATGAAAGGAAAACAAATTATTTATTCAGCGGGGATCGTGATGTATTGTTTTGTAAAACAATTTCAACATTTAGTTTTACATAGCATAAGGTAAGAGACCAACCTTGGCTGGACTGAAGAATTTGGATAATACGAAAATTTTGCATACCTTGCATTTGCAATTAAATTGAATGCACCCTTTACGAGAACAAATCGAGAAAATATTAAAAAACTATTTGTTTGAGGACAAACAGTTTATGCCTCTTTCTTTGCTTGAGGCAGAGGCGGCTTTGAGTTGAGGGGTTTGATGAGCCTAAAAAGTCATCTATTTTTTGATCCATTTTTTGCCTTAATTTTCATATAAAGAGACAATGCTTTACAGAAATATGAAGAAGCTCACCCATGTTACTTAGTGCGAATGGAAGAAAGAAGAAAAAGCAGTAGAAAAATGCAGAAATAAGTGGAATAAAAGTGCAGTCGAATGGCAGAGCAGAAACGAAAACAATTGGCTGATTCATTGATGCAGTTTGGGGTTTGCACAGTCAGATTCTGAGGTCGCGACACCAAAGAATCAAGGAATTTCATGTGTCACGGCAAGAAGTACCGAGCAAGCTCGAAGCGGTAAATCTCGTGGAGCTTAAGAGAAACGACCGCCGCGACAAAGATTCGAGGCTCGCACAAGAGTTGATGTCGTGGACTAGGATAAGAGGTCGGCTACAAATGTGTTAAGCACCTTTAAGCTATGAGAGGTTCGACTGGATGTGAAGTCGCTGGACCCCAAGCCATGTCGCTGACACCGGAAAACAACGAGAGGAGCCTCAAAAGATATAAGTTGATGTCGCGACAAGAGAATGATGTCGCGACATCAGATCCGGCTTGAGCTGGTGGCTGTTACACTTCGGGAGCCCGCGTCGCTGGCCAAGAGACCGAGGTCGCTGGCATCGAACCGCCAACCAGCTTAAACCCGCAGCTGGCGAAATGATGTCGCCGGCTGCCATACCAATGTCACGACACCAAGAACAACTGGTTGCTGCCAGAACTCATGCCGAGGTCGCGGACATCAGAGATATCAAATCAAAGCTTCAAAATCTGCGAAGTGATGTCGCTGATAAGAGATCGGGCGTCAATGGCATCAAGACATCGCTTGAAGACCGGGTAGCGATCGAAGATGTCGCATATCATCGTTGTCATACGAAAGAAAAGTCGACAGTAAAGATAGTCGCTGACGGAACGCTGAATCGGGCCAAACCATGCCAAACCATTTTGAAACCCACGGCGGGCTACATTGGGATTAGGGCCAATGAAAAACCCCATAAATACAGCGTGACTATCCGGAGAAGAGGAAAGTAGCTTTGGCGACCCACCAGACGAGAGAGTCACGGATAATTTGAAGGCTCATTTTCTTTATTTACCTGCTCTTTTCTTTTCTATTTTTCTTTGTGTTTTAGAACGGATTCCATGTTCTCATATTTTTATTTTGATTTGTATTTTACGGATCTGGATGTTATCGTTTGAAATTTGAGAAGAAATTTGAATCACGAGAATTCAATTTCTTTTCAAATTACTACGGAATGTTTGAAGTTCAAACCGTTACGGGGCCGATTGTTTGATTTCAAATTGCGGTTATTCTTATGATCGGAGAATCTTGTATCGTGTAATTCGATAATTTGAGGAATCCGGCTTCCATTAGAGTGAGCGTTATAGTCGAATTTATCTTTCACACCAGTCGTTCCAGCAGCTTGTTAATTCGATTAATGAATTTACTTACGGTTTTGGAGTTTATTTGTCTTGGCAGGATCTGAATATCAGTTTCTTATCTCGTTAAGATTTGCGTCATTGCTCTGATTTCAAGGAGGTCCTCTGGTGATACGGGAAGACATTCACGAGGTAATGTACATTTCTTTGAAGAATTATCTTAACTTTCTTTATTAAAGGGATCTTTGCGAGCTTTGTAAGTTCACTTAGATAAATCCTCTTCTCACTTGAAATCAGAGCGAGTTGAATGAGTTATCTATTTAAACAAGCAAAGAGTTCACCTCAATTCGGATAGTAAAGGTCAATCCAGTGTTGGCGAGATCCTAATCAGGAAAGGGTGATCTATTCTAATTTCGAGGAGAGACGTGCGAAGTTGTATATCCTTGCTTGACCGATAACTTGGGGGCTAAGGTTTATAGTCGTAAAATGGGTATGAAGTATTGAAAAATACCCCGAGAATTAGGAAGTCCACCAGTAAAAAGTAGTTATCACAATTTCCTGTATTAGAATGCGAGGTCGAGGAGAAGTAGATATTAAAGTGTGGGTGTGGAGAGATCAGGCGCACTACAGCATGCAGACGAGATTTTGAAACTTGAATGTCGAAATTTTATCGAAGGATTAACTACAGGAATCGATAGTTCGCTATAAGCTGTTTCTATTGATGTGTCTTACGAGGATAACTATTGAGTGTTCATTTCTTTTATTAGAAATTCGGTATTCTTTATTCTTTATATTCCGGTTCAATTTTGATTGTTCATTTATTTTCCTTGTATTAGTATAATTTTTCCGGCTCCTTAATTTGGATTCATATCACATGGTCAAATAGTATGGAGGCAGGTAGTCGGGGTAGTTGATTTAAAATTCTTGAGATCTCTGTGGGATCGATATCTGGACTTAAATCCATTTTATTACTTTTCGACCTGTGCACTTGCAGAATATCAGACCAAAACCAAACTTTGAAAATGATTTATTCTAGGAGATATTTGGTTTATATAGTATAATATCAATAAGTTTTTGGCGCCGTTGTGGACAGACAATGAATCTGATCGTTTGGTAATGGTGTCATAAATTTCTACATGTGTTCTTTGGTCTCTCAACAAGTTTTTGGCGCCGTTGCCGGGGATTAGACAATAGTCGTTTGGTAATGGTGTCATAAATTTGTATGTGTTCTTTGGTCTATCAACAAGTTTTTGGCGCCGTTGCCGGGGATTAGACAATAGTCGTTTGGTAATGGTGTCATAAATTTGTATGTGTTCTTTGGTCTATCAACAATGGGAAAAGGGTTAGGATTTTTTTTTATAGAAGGAAGGGAAGAGTGATGCATATTGCCATGTACGTGAAAAGTACGAAAAGTTTACCAACGTATAATGTGATTTATTCCATAACGCAATGGCATTTAAAAGAAAGACACGATTTATCTAAGGTTCCTTTTTTTGGTGTCGGGGCGTGTAAATGTTTCTGTGGTTCTTTCATAGGCCCAGCGGTGGTTATGGTATGGCTTCAATTTCTCGGAGGTTCCTTTTAGGTCATCGATGATCGTAAAGTGTTTCCTCGCGGAGGTTAACTGCGTGGGCCGATGGTGGTTAACGATATACGGGTTCCATTAGATATGGCCCAGTTCAAAAAGGAAAGAAAGTATATTGAAAAGATATGTTGATACAATTGTTTTACACATTGTATTTGATCTATGGAAAGAAAGTAAAGTAAATGTTTATAGAGATGAAGGATCTCCAAACAATTGTTTACGTTGTACTTAGATAGAAGGAAAATAATCTGAGAAGTAAATATTTGTAAATGAGATCTATATACAATTGTTTTTACACATTGTATTTGAAGTATATCTGAAACGTTATTTTCTATGGTGTGTCTTTCTCATTGAGGCTCCTTTAACTCACCCTTTTCCAAAAATTTATAAATGTTTTCGGGGCGGCCCGAGCTGCGATTCGAGACATCCTCGGACCCGAGTGACACTCAGCCTCACGTGGCGACCACGCTTTTTGAAAATGTATAGTTTTATTGGCAAATAAGCTAACTTTGTGCCTTTATTTTGTAATATATAAAAGTTTTTAAAGATTGTTTATATCACATGGTGTTCGAGAAAATGATTTTAAAGTTTGATTTAAAATTGGTTGTGGTGGACTTGATGTCCCATTGTTGGATGTGGAGTAAATTAAATTGTTTTATTACAGGTGTTGTAAATTTGGACATGTCTGAAAAACAGAGGAAACTCTGCTTGATTTTCTATAAAGGGTTTAATGTAAAAAAATAAAATAAAATAAAAAAATTTTGTCCCACCATGTTTCATAAGATTTTAATGAAGCGATAGCCCCATATAAATATAGGTTCGCTCATAAGTTCGACTTTTTGAAATGTTTAAAAAGAAATGAAATGTTTTTTCAAATCGAGTAGGAATGTGAGAGGGTCCCTAGGAGTTAGGAAAAGGAAATGGGTTAGATTACTTCATCACATTATTAGTGACAAGTGAATGATTTCCTCCCAAATGTGGAAGAGAGGTGGCGCATATCTCGTGGGCCAGAAATTTAGTGCCTTTTAGACGGAAGAGAGAAGAAAGTGGGCGTATTTCGAGATCTGCAAGATCTCGAAGGGTTTTGTCCATCTTGAATTCATGGCAAGGCTTCAGGATGGTGCACTCATACGGGGAACTATTCGTGTGCGCTTGATAGAAATAAAACTCTACGAGGAAAATGACTTGTCAGAGATCACCAGCTCCTTCTTTGGCCGTAGGAGGATATCCCAGATACAGGGCTCCCCAGTTGGGCTTCTGGTAGGACCGGGATGGGCGACGTAGCCTCCCAATCAAAGGTGGCCCAGGCCCCAGAGGGTGGCAGTCGAGCACAAGGTACCTTACATCATTGATTTGATATACTGTCTCGGATTGGATATGTTTTGACCATTTGAATGGCTCTAGGAACAAGACGATGAAAAAGAAAAAAAATAAATGAAAACCTAGATCTATGAATATATGTGAAATAATCATTTTATTGAGAAAAAATGTATAAAAGTGTGATTTAAGTCAAAATTGATAAAAAAAAAATCATTAATTTTGAAGGTTCCATGATAAAAAGTTTAGATAAAAGGAAGCTATCGAAAAAACACAGTTATGCAAGGAATAATATGATTTTAATTATTGAAATGAAAGTGTTTGATAAAAATATTTTAAAAGATGATTATGAGATAATCTTTTTGAAATATAATTTATTTTAATATATAAAAATATTATCAAAATAATAATGTTTAAAAGAATTTGAAAGTGAAATAAGTCGAGACATGAAATGATAACGGAACTCTCACATCCTTTGGATAAATAACATTTATTTTGTTGTTTAAAATTTTTAATTTAATAACCATCATGTAATGCGAGGATGGAAAATTCTACCCAACGATAACTTTTGAGCAGAAATATCAGATATATTATAACAAAAAAGGAAAAATTGAAGGCCCCAGCGCCAAGGCTCCGTTCTTATCAGTTGTTTATTAGCGCCACCTCCGAAAATCAGTGGGTCTTCTTCAATGGCTGAAATGAGGACGACCCACTGGATCGATCAAACGAGTTCTGCCCAGCGACCAAGACCTTCATAGCCTCCGGCCGCCGACACCCTTTCCGCCGGAGCACCGACCTCTCTCCCTCACCGACTACGCCTTCTCCCTCCTCCGCTCCGCCCCTGATTCGCCGCTTGAAACCACCACTGTTCTTATCCGATGCTTCCACTCCGACTACCGCCTCTCGTATTCTCTGTTCATCCAGCTTAGTCGAATCCCTGGCCTTGCTCCCTTCAGCGCGCCACCAGTCGAAGCGATGCACTTTCATTCTCTGTGTAATCCTTCCTCCTCAAAATCCCTGTCATCTACTTGCGCTCTCCTCTCATCTGAATTATTTACCATCTCCCGCCAATCCTCTCGGTTCCGACTCTGAAGTTTCCCGCCAGATTCGCCTCTGCAGACCTGCGATTGCTTTCGCTACTTCGGAAACCGCTCACAAGGTACCGAGCCTGCGGCACGGCACGTTGGTTGTCGACTCGCCGGAGTTCGACTCAATGATGTCAGGGAACGGGCCTGGTTGTAAGCGAGTGGAGGTGAGTCAGTCTGACTCGGCCGCGATTCTCTACTCGTCCGGGACCACGGGGCGAGTGAAGGGAGTGGTGTTGACTCACCGGAACCTGATCTCGCTAATCGCCATCTTGTACCACAACCGGATGGCCAGAGAGGAGGATGCGCCGCGGCCAGTGCCTCTGTTCACGCTGCCGCTATTTCACGTGTTCGGATTTTTCATGCTTGTGAGGGCAGTGGCGATGGCGGGAGGCAACGGTTTTGATGGAAGAGGTTTGATTTTGAGGAAGATGTTGAAGGCCGTGGAGGAGTATCGAATCACGTATATGCCGAGTGTCTCCGCCGCTTGTGGTGGCGCTGGCGGGGAATCGGGCTCGCCGAAGTACGATATAGCTCCTCCAGCTAGTTGGAAGCGGTGGCGCGCCGCTTGGAAAGGAGGTTTCCGACAGGTTCACGGCACGATTCCCCAATGTGCTGATTAGACAGGTGAGGAACTTTGAAGGTCTCACAAGTACACATGGCTTAATGCTGCCTCAAAAGTTAATTGTTTATTTTAATATCTACTTAAACACACTGCAATATCTAAATTAATAGCATAAATATTAGTCTTAAAACCTACTTATTTGATAATGTTATAATGACTAAAATATATATGATTATAGCATATTGATGATCATAATTTGATGTCTTTATCAAATTAAATATGTTTTGTTATCTGAATCACCTACTATAGTACACAAACCATAATAACCATAAAGTTAGATCTATGGGAAAGAATCATTTTATTGAGAAGAAAATGATGAAAAGAAAATCCCTCACTATATAATTCTAAGGAAATTAGGTTTTTTTTTAGAACTGTTTGCTTGGAATTACAAAAATGTAGCAATTTGCTCTCCAGAAATATGGAACCCTCGTTCCAATTCTACATGAGGTTTTATTTACATGGCCTTGTTTCAAAAACGGTTATAAGAAATATTTTCAATGTTTTTAAAAATATTTTTTATAAGCAATATTTTATGATTAAGTAAGTGGGTTTCTTCTTTGTGTTCATTTGACTGACGTTGCTGCATTGCCTAATTATGAAATCAGTGTTTTCTTGGATTCAGAAGATAAGTAAGAAATGCATTTTGTTTTTAGACTTTACTTCTTCATTTATTGTTCTTATCTTTATATGAATACCAGCTTTAGAATATTTGGGAAAGAAAGATTGAAAGGAAAAAATAAAAAGAGAAAAAAAGTAAAAGAAATCAGTATTTTTTTTTTATCATCCATGAAAATTTTAAAGAAATAAAAAATAAATTTATTTATGTTACTCTTATTTCATATTTTATAAAGATATGAAAATGTAGATGTGATTGGAAATCAAATATTGCATCAAAAGCTATATATACTGTATAATTTTAAAATTTCACAATTTTTAATTCCCTTTCTCTTATATTGTTTTCCCTATCATTTTCCAAGAACCAAACATAGGCTAACTTAGAGATATGAATACTTTATTTATGTAGATTGGAGGCTGTTAATCTGGTTATTAAACATTTTGGCAGCTTTGCAATGCGAGTTCTTGAATGTTAATCTCCCTTTTTGTTAATTAATTATCTTAGGGATATGGTTTGACTATGAAAAGTACTGGAGGGCGACAAGGGATGATAAACCCTGATGAGAGATTAAAGCGGTATGGATCTGTTGTTGGTCGCATAATGGCAGACCACAGAAGCCAAGATGGATTGATCCTGAAACTGGAGAGGCCTTACCTCCTGGCCAGCGAGGGGAGCTTTGGTTGCGCGGTCCAACAATCATGAAAGGTGGTATTCCATCCTATACATGTGCTAATGATAATGCATATTAAACATTTTAATTGTATGGGAACAGACACTGGCCCTGTGCAAAGGATATATTCAGCTCAAATGTTGGATCGTGAAGCCCATGATGTTTAAATTTTTCTGAATTAAGTTTACTCCTCTCATTTGCAGAATTTGGAAAGAAAGAAACCGTGTTATCTTTGAAGATATGCCATTCTCCTATAGTAGACTTAAAAATTATTCTGTTACAGTTTTTTCTTCTTGGGCTGATCTCTTAGATGTGGGGGATGATACTTTTGTTAGAATTCTTTTATGCATTCTCTAAGCTTGTCTTAGGGTGGAAGGTTTTTTTGCAGCCCTTCTCTTTTTATAAAGGTTAAGCTCCCTCCAATATATTTCCTGTCTACCGAGGGGAACCTAGTTTCCTCCTTTTTTGTTAATATATACCCTGGTTTTACTGATAAAAAAATAATTTATGAATTAATTCATTTATTTAGTTTTAGTTATGAGCTCCTTGGGATCATAGAGACCTTTCTCATCTGGCTTTTATTGTGATAGGTGTAGTTTGTATGTAGATCAGATTTGAATCCTAAACATACACTAGCCTCTCACCTGCCGTGCTTTGTGAGTGATTCTTGTTTCCTTTAACAGACACCTCGAATTGTCTCATGTTAAATTGGTCTTTGTTAGCTTTTCCATGGAACGCTATTGAGAGCATAGCAATAAAGGGATAACTTCCGTTAAACCATAGGCGATAATATCTTTTTCCCTGCTTAAACTGTAGGCTACTATGTCTGTCACAATATCTTCCATTACATGATGAGATATTAGTTCACCACCTTACTTCCTTCTTATCCTTGTGACATCCCGTACTCAAAACAGAATCTCTGACACTTACTGGTGAATTTTCAACTGTTCTGGATACGGCTGAACCATATTTAAATAACTTTCCTTACAACTTATCTTACCTTGAGCTTTTAGTTAGTAAGTTGTGCAATGGAATGGGATTCATTTATGTTTTTTTCCTTCCTTCAAGTGTCCTTTGTAAATTTTAAAATTAAAGGTTTGGAATCTTATGAATCGAAAATCTACCTTTCTTCTTATTGCCACTTAAATCTCCCCTCAATGCTCTCATTTTCATTCCTCTGCTCATTTTTATTAAAATCCGCTTCTAATTTTCAGCTCCTGCCTTCTCAAAATCATAACAAGGCTTCCTATTTGACAAGAAAAGATGGTAACTGCAGGTTATGTAGGGGATGATGAGGCAACTGCTGCAACCTTGGATCGAGAGGGCTGGTTAAAAACTGGTGATCTTTGTTACTTTGAATCTGATGGATTCCTATTCATTGTTGATAGGTTGAAGGAATTGATCAAATACAAGGCATATCAGGTGATGGAATTACTTCCATATGTTTAATAGATTCATAGCAGACTTATGTCACGGGTGTTGTTTCATTGCCTTTAAAATTGTTTTAACTCAAAGGCGAGAACAACTTGCAGGTTCCTCCTGCCGAGTTGGAACATTTACTGCACTCCCATCCAGAAATTGCTGATGCTGCTGTAATCCCGTATGTATCTGTTACTGCTATCTTCTCTTGGTGTAACAAATCATATTTTCACTGATGCAAAATGCTCCAAAAGCTGAAATTTTGTTGGATTAATATAATCAGTTCTACTTCTCACTCTTAATTTTACATGTACTAATTCTTAGGTTTCAGAATGTTTTTCCTCTGTAGAGACATTCAGGTAGTATATAAAATAAAAAGGGTATGATCAGATATGTCATGTTTTCAACTTCTTTCTTGTTGAGGACGACCCAAATTGGAGAGGAGATGTTAATTAGCTACTTTAAGTCAAATATCATAGCTTCCAAGTGAAGAAAACAAAGATCTTCTCTGCTGGACTGTAATGATTTCTATAGCAGTTCTGATGAGGAGAAATACAAGAAACAGGAAGGGGATTTCATTAGAGGATAGAATAAAAGGGTGGTGCTTGAACTAACATTTTTCCCTCATGTTTGAGTACCTTGATTCATTAGCAGTAGGGGTTAGAGCATCTCCAACAGTTATCAAAAAAAACCAACATCTAAAGCTATATTTTGCTTCAAAAAGCAATTTTTTGAGATTTAGCTTAAAGCTAAAAGGGTGTGAGTTCAACTGATGGTATCTAAAACTTTAGTATCTAAATCTATTCCAATTTACCCTTTCTTTTCGCTAATAATTACATCATATGCCGCCGTTTATACATATGTTGTCTATCAAGTAAATTTCCATCATATACCAAATATTGCTTGTGAATAGTTCCTAGCAATATTTGCCCAAATATTGATGGCCAAATATTTGCCTAATCAATCAAAAAAAAAAAATTTGCCTAAATATTGATGGCAACTGTTCACTAGCAATCCTTTTGCTTGAAGGATTGCTCCACTGTTGGAGACGGGTTTTTTTGTTTGAGCATCTATTTTTTTGCTTTTGCTCCACTGCTGGAGATGCTCTAAACAATGACACCAAATGCATGAGGCTCATTAGGTTCATATAGTAAATTAGCATGCCCTTGAATTTTAGTTCTAAAGGTGTTTCCATTCTTACCATTATATAAATGCAGGTATCCTGATGAAGAAGCAGGAGAGATCCCAATGGCCTTTGTGGTGAGAAAACTAGGAAGCAGCATCACTGAGGCTCAAGTTATGGAATTCATTGCAAAACAGGCATGCTCACTGTTACTGTTACCTATCAAAAACTTCTTTGACATTTTAAAAACATGTCGTAAGCATGTCGAGATAGGGAGAAACGTCTTGACACTATATAAATACGGGTTCCTCTCAACTATGCGTTTTAAAGCCGTGAGGGGTCCCTTGGACTCAAAGCGGAAGATTTCTACATAGTTAGGCCGGATTGTTACAAATGGTATCAAAGCCGATCCCTAACCCTGGTGTGGGGGCCACTTCGGTTTGGCTCTGTAGGAGGTGTTTGTTTGTTTGGAGCCGCAATCCCTTGGGACACAACGAGGACGTTGTGTTTGCATGGGAGAGTGTTTGTCACATCTTACATCGGATAGAGAAGAAACTTTTTGCCATCATATGAGCTCTTTTCAACCTAATAGATGCGTTTTAAAGCCGTGAGGGTTTCTTGAGCACAAAGCAGATAATATTTATATGATTGGGCCGGGTCGTTACGGATTATATCTTTATACGTGGGAGTTTGTTGTGTTTGCAATTTATGAAGTCATCACTAGATAGATATCCATTCTTTTTTTTTTTCATATTGGAGGAAATTAAGGATTGATGAATCAGCCTTTGTCTGATAGCTGACTTGTCTAAACCAAGCACATAATGTATTTAAGAGGATCCTATCAAATTAAACATCCCTGCATTTGTACTAGTAGGTTGCTTTGGTGTATGTACTCATGCTATATTGATGCAATTTTGCTTGCAGGTCTCACCATACAAGAAGATACGACGTGTAGCTTTTATCAACTCTATTCCGAAATCACCGGCAGGAAAGATCCTACGAAGAGAACTAGTCAATCATGCTATCTCT
The DNA here is from genome assembly GCA_016808115.1 of Tetrastigma voinierianum. NCBI lineage: Eukaryota > Viridiplantae > Streptophyta > Magnoliopsida > Vitales > Vitaceae > Tetrastigma > Tetrastigma voinierianum. Next base: position 614,730 of record JAEQBH010001147.1, on the reverse strand, counting down.
AAACCTAGACTATGATCCATTTATCTGTTCAATCATTTGGTAGAAAAAGAGCAAAAATAAGCTTACTCCAAAAAATATATTCATTTACTTTGGCATGGAATCCATAACCTGCATATTCTATCTCCATTTATGTTTGTCTGATCAGTTTCCTTACCAAGGACCTATGATTAATCCTATAACTATATTAATTGTTTTGTATACTACCGATAGCTTGATGAAGTCTGCAGAGCCTTGTATATGAAAATCATTTTCAGTTATGGGATTTATCAACCTTCTCTGGGCGCTTTTAGTTTGATTCTTGTTCATCTTTCGGAGTTTAATTTATTGATATGATTCACTAGTACAGTTGTAGTAGCAATGGAGCTGTTTTACAATCTTGTGCCTAATCTCAGAGATATACAAGAGAGCACACTGGTCCTTTGCAAAAGGTAAGAAATTATTTTGTGTTTTTTTTTTTTGAAAGGAAAATAATTTTATTAATTCAAACTAGTATATCATTTTATTAAAACATAAAATCAAATTTGTTGAAAACTTTAAAGGATGACACAACATTCAGATTAATAGTATAAATGATCGACTTAAAGTCTATATATTTGATAATCCTATAATGACTAGAATATATATGATTTCAGTTTCGTAGCATATTAACGATTATGATTTGATATTTTTGTCCAATCGAATATGTTTTGTTATCTGAATTGTCCACTGTTATATTAAGGCAACACAATCACACGTTGTAACAAGTCAGTTACAAAATCACAAAAAAATAAAAAATAAAACTTAGATCTATGTGAATAAATCACTTTATTGAGAAAAAAATTATAAAGAGAGATGTAGAGAGATGATTTAAGGCCAAAATGGTAAAAAAATCATCTCTTTTTGCTTAAGAAAAAATGGGTAACAGAGGAAAAAAAAAATCAGAGAAGAAAAGAGGAGCATAAATTGATGATCTTTACATTTGTACTTGTACTTGTACATAAATAAAAGCAGAGCTTGTACATCTTTATATATATATATATATATATATATATATATATATATATGACTAGAATGTTTATGATTATAGTTCATTAGCTTATTATTGATGATCATAATTTGATGTCTATTTAAATTGCCCACCGTCGAATCAAAATGATACCATTACACAGTAACAAATTGGTAACAAAATCACAAAAAAAAAGTTAAAAACTAGATCTATATAAAATAATCATTTTATTGAGAAGAAAATGATTATCTTTACATCTGTAGTACATATATTAATATTTATTTTATATAAAAGCCCACCCTACCCAAACTTTTAGTTCAATGACCAGCCTGGCCCAACGATCAAGCAGAGGCTTGTCATTGCTTTTGTATGTAAACCTACTAATATTATCTTTATCCTGGCCCCCAAATGCCGGCTAATTATTTATTTAACATATGGTTTCAGTTCGAAATGATTCTGCTGATTTTTTGCATCCCAATTCAACTTTGTTCAAAACAATCCTGTTCATGATGTCAAAATACGTGGCCCACATTTGCTTCACTAGGTCGCCATTGGGAAACCAAAGCTTAATGTCAAAATAATTCATTCTTTAAATTAAAACAAAAAAAACACAAATAGACTTCTCTTTAAAATAATCATTCAAACTAGTCTTGGTTTTGAAAATTAACCTTTAAGAGCAAGCCTACGATGAGATGAACTTACCTAACTACAAAAAACGATAAGCACCAAACAGTCCTACCAAACTACACAACTCATATAAAAATAAACCTAAAATCCAATGCCCAGAAGAATGGACTTGTTACCTTCGAAGCAAAAATAGACCCCACAACATTTCATTTTCCAACCCATCAAATCATCATGTCATCTTCACTGCTCCCATATCATCCCACTTTCCCTACTTCTCGCTGTCCCAAAGATCCTCCCATGTTTCCTACTAAGATCAACCCATAACATATTTCAAATGTTATAAAAGTAGGCTTTCGGTTCAAAATAACCCATTTATAAAAAAAAAAAAAATCATTTCCATCCTACTTTTAAAACTTTTGTTCAAAATAACCCTTTTATACCATGTAGGAAGATGTTTGAATTCATCATTATTATTTTCAATTTAATTTAGAAGCCAAAGTTAGAAATTATGGTTTTTAAAAACTCGTTTGAATAAAATTTTCGATGTGGCTTAGAGTCAATATTTTTTAAAATAAATATCGTTTGACCCACAAACACAAGATGTTTATTCGTTTTTAATAAAATATCTGAATTCTTAAATTAAAATTAAATTTACCTTTCGGTATTTATTCTGTCGTAGCAACATTTCAGTTCAAGAAAAGCGGTGAGCAAGTCGGTGAGACAGATGAGTGCTCACATGCGGGACTATTATATTAAAATGCAACGGCTCTCTCACCACACCATCCACGTACATAGAAACATGGGTCCCACTCACGTTTTCCTTCTTTCAAGAGGAAAAGAAAAACGCTTTTCTTCCCTCCTTTCCTTTCCCCTTCCCTTCTGAGTTCCCTCCCTTCGCTCGCCCCTTTTTTCATGGAAATTCTTCAAACAACCGAAGAATCGTCTTCCCGAACCTCTCTCCTTGATTCGTCTCCTCAGCAACCAAGGCACGCCGACGGAGATGGCAACGTCGAAGGCGACGGCGACGGCGACGGCGACGGAGACAGACCAATAGAAGCAGCTCTTCGGCAGCTGGAGACGTTCCTTAGAGTCTTCGGCTTCTGCCAGTATTCTCTGCTGAGCTTCGCGCTCTCTTCTATCTCCTTTCTCGTTGTCAGTCATCACTCACTTCTCTGTATCGAGCTCTCCAACTGTTCTAACTGCGAGAAGTACCAGATCAAGGGGTTCGAGCTTGAGATTTTGGTTTCTGAGGTCCTCGTTGCTGCTATTTCTCTTTTTTGCATTTCTTACAATCTCCGCAAGTACGGTGTCCGGAGGTTTCTGTTTGTGGATCGTTTCCATGGCCATCTGATCCAGTTCCGCGAGGAGTACGTGCAGAGAATCCGTGTGAGTAGATATGCACAATTTTTTTTCCTCTGTGAAGTTCTTTTTTATTATTCCTTCATTTTCTTGGATGCTTAAATAAATGCTTGGAAGTATCAATATTCTCTCTCAAGAAGGTAGTACTTGGTGGAGAAGAATTGGTTTGAATGTTCTTTCTTCTTTTTTTCCTCTTTCCGTGTCTGATTTTTTTTTTTTTAAATCAGTTTATGTAACTTTTGATTTTCTAATGCGTACTGAGAAACAGATGTTAGTAAAAGATGAATATGCACACAGTTAGAGTATTTTAGAGGAGCTATTCATAATGAGCTGAGAAGCCAAATTGATGCAATTTGGATTAGTTACCAGGATTTTCTGAGATTTTTGCTCTAATATTTGAGGAAAATTATGTGGGAAAAAAGGTAATCATTATATATATATATAAATCCCTCCAGGCTCCAGCAAATTTGGAAATTACTAAGAATCGTGAGTTTGTGGAGCCAGGATTGTTAATTATTCTGCTTCTTTTTATTCGGAAGTAAATCATACCAATTTTAAGGCGTTTGATCGTAGAAATTTATTTGTTCAGGGGTTTTTCCGGTTACTGGTGATCTGGATACTTCCTTGCTTCCTTGTGAAGACTGTCCGTGAAATCATCCGAATTATATATGTTCATCATAATTCATGGTGGCAATCTGTTTCTATTTTGTTTGCTTTGATAGTATCTTGGTCTTATTCAACTATAATCTATTTCTCAGCTTGCGCTTTGTTCAATTTAGTATGCAATTTACAAGTGATACACTTTGAGAATTATGGCAAACTTTTAGAAAGGGATTTAGAGGTTTCGGTATATATTGAGGAGCACATAGTTTTAACTCATCATTTATCAAAGATAAGTCACAGATTTCGGATCTTTCTTCTTCTGGAGTTCTTGATCGTCACAGCCAGTCAGTTTGGGGCTCTATTCCAAACCACAGGGAACCGGGGCATCATCAATTTCGTCAATGGAAGTGATTTTGTTGTAAGTATGAAGATTTATGTTCCTTCATATCAGCAGAAGGCTCTCACTTTTTTCTTTTTTTTTTTAATTTAATGAAAGGAAGACAAGAAATTTTACAATTTCTATTAAACAAAAAACCACGATAACCTTTGACACTAACATTAGAATTAATACTACAAATACCTTTCTTAGCTTTGTTCCCATTTTTTCCCGACCCTCTTAATGCTTAAGCTAAATATTGGGATCCATGCATGGATCGTTCAAGTGGGCTTGACTCGATCTGAAACCCATGAGACTGCATCCAATGAATGTGTTTCCATGAAAGGGTATATTAGATGCCCTATAAATGTAGGAACCTGATACTCTCTCTGGTTCGGTTCCTCTGACATAGTTCTATTCTTCAACCTCAATCAGCTCTGACCAAGAGACATTCTATTTTCCATCGTCTCGCACTCTCGCATCTTACACTCACTTGGAAATCTCACACTCAATGGTTCGAGTGCAAGATGTCACACTCACTCGGGCCAGTGCGAGATGAATATTGGGCGCACTCTTGTACTGATAATTTATAATCATGAACTGCATGGCAGGTCTCCTCCATTGTTCAGGTAGTTGGTATAATTCTATGCTTACATGGAGCTACAAGGATTTCACATAAAGCCCGAGGCATCTCATCAGTTGGCAGCAGATGGCATGCGCTAGTTACGTGCAATTCTAATGAGATGCAAAATTCAAAGGGAAACATGGAGGCTTTACAAGCACTGGGCTCATTACCTGTAAACTCCTCAGGAAGTGACTTGGTTACGTGCAATTCTAATGAGATTCCATCTCAGATGCAAAATTCAAAGGGAAACATGGAGCCTTTACACGCACTGGGCTCATTACCTATAAACTTCTCAGGAAGTGACTTGGATTCAATCGATGACGTGCCTTTGCCTGTAAATACACAATTGGTTTCTTATATGTCTACATACCAAAAGAGGCAAGCCTTCGGTATGTATCTCAACCCACTGTTTTCTTCATTCCTTTTTTGTCTGCTTTTCAGATGATTAAGACTTAAATGATATGGAGTTTATGTCCTACTCAAATCTCATTGTTCTGCATTTCATAAATCATTGCATTATTTTATAACAATTTGCACCTTGATCTTGTTATATCATTGCATTATTTTATAACAATTTGCAACTTGATCTTGTTATTCTAATTCTTTCATACCATACCTTCCATCTTAGATCTATGCTTTTGTGACAAATACTTTCTTCATATGCATTGTCTAATTATGTTAGTTGCCTCTGGCCTTGCAGTTTCTTATCTACAATCCAACACTGGTGGATTCACTGTTTTTGGATGGATAGTTGATCGGGCACTCATCATCACCATCGTATTTGTTGAGATGTCGTTGGTTCTGTTTGTACTCGGAAAGACCATAACTTAAACCTCCTCGGGCCCCAGCACACTTCCAACATTGTAAAAATAGCCTCCAAAAACAGGTGAGGGTATGGATTTTTCCAAATGTCCACTATAGGCACCTGGATTCTTGTTTCATTTACAGGGATTTGTAACAATTAGTTTAGGTAGCCTTACTGATGATGGTTATACCAATGTCATCTTTTTGCAAGGTGATTTTTTTCCTAGAAAGTTTTAAATCGCATTGTAACCCAAGACCCATATTCAGAATCTCAATGGTATGAAGATTCACATCCATGTAAATCTGGAAAATTTTGAAGTTGTATTTGAAATCCAAACCATGTTCAGAGTCTAGTCGCCTGAAAGATTAAAATCCGTAAAAAAACAAAAAATTGAAAAAAAAAACAGGTAATAGATCAGCCTTTGCTACACAATCAGCATTTCTAGTTTCAACAGTGACAAAAAAATAAAAAAAAATCCGGAACAAAAAGATATCCCAGCGAAGCAGTGGCATAGCATCTCTGTCAACCACCATCATCATCATCATTCTTTTCCCTGCCTGCTTGGTTCTTTTTCCCGTCAACTCGCTCAAGAAGAATATCAAGCTCGTTGCTTATAACAAATCCGGTAATTAAAAAAGGTAAAATTGCAAATCATCCACTTATTGTACTCTGATAAATTTAATCTCAGGTTTTGTGACACAGCAAACAAGCAAGGAACCAAACGAACACAAACAAAAAATCCTTCATTTATTATAAATAAATAAAATATGTCGATAACATAGCGGCTTTACGATGCGGGAACAGATATTCCATATTTTTTAAAAGAAAAATTAGTAATAGCCTAAATAATGATGCTTGAATTGATCTTGTCATCATATAAGCGGGTGTCGATACAGGTTTAGGTTTATATAGTTCATCATCGTTCTTTCACACAAATCTGTTTAGGTAAACTTGTCAGTAGGTTGATTTCACACTGATTGCACACTTGCGGGTTTAGGTTGATTATATTCCATTTTCTTTACACATCATTTTGCCTAACAAGCAAAATCTTCAGTCAATACGAATCAACCTACTAACAAGTTTTTGCACAATACACCGGTTTTGTTTAAGGTTATATAGTAATTTTTAGAACGAAAGTTACAGCAGAGATCTCAATTGAAGTAAATACAGTACCCGATAATTATGACGTGCATTCAATGGGTTCATTTAGTAATTTTTAAATTGGAAAACTTCAGCAGAGATCCCAATAACTAAAGTAATAGAGAAGGCCATAACTATAACATGCACACAATGGGTTTCGATCCCCACTTGCTTCAAGTATGAGACCCAAATAGTGTAATTAAAGATGGGAATAGAAGGCAAACCGGTACAAGTGATCACTTTGACAAGCTGAGTCCCATTACTTCGCAGGATAATTTTGTCACCAGGAAGGAATGGCTGACAACTTGGACCTTGAATAGGCAGGCAGCAGCACCAGCCAAAACAAATAAATAAACAGAAACGGATGTGATGAACAAATTTTAAGAACATACCCCAGAACTTGAAATAACTTACAAAACGTGATGCGAGAACAAATCCTCCTGTTATTGGCCTTCACAAAGTTCTTATCCAGCACCAAGCTTGAAAAAGTATATACATAGAAAGAACCCAATGCTAACCTAAGAAGCCAAACTAGTGAAATATATATGTAGAAAGGAGCAATGCTAACCTAAGAAAAGAAATACGACCTTTTTATGAAGTATACCATGAACCAGTATAAAATCGCATCAACTAGTGACTGCATAGGTAAAGCACTGGCACATCCCTTTCTGTAAATAAATAGGGTAAATGGAACTTCATAAAAACAATGTGTCTATATGAGATCAGTAGAATTGTAACCAAGCAACTTTTTGAAGATATCAAATCTAATACAGATTACGCAATGTTCACCAGGCACTCTCATATCTATTCACTCAAAATTTACAGACATTCCATTTTGATTTAGTTGTTATCATCTTATTTTTTCTGATAAGTATTTTTTTTTTTGATGAGTCTTTCTGATAAGTATTACTTGTCATCATCTTTTTATGATAGGCCAATCTATTTAACTCAATCTTAACAGATTGGAAAAGGCACTTGAAATAGTTGGGAAAAGTACAAGATTAATCATATTGAAATGAACATAAATAAGGAAATGAATATAATTCAAAGACAACTTCCCTTGTAACTCCACAATGAGAGGATACAGCAAGATGTGTCATCACTTGCACATGTTTCAGCAGAAAACTAGGAAGAACCAATAGTCCTCACACCTTGATTTTGATAAAAAAGAATCCATCATGAACACAAAATCCTGATATTTGCCAAGACGGTACAAATATCGTATCAGTAAAAACTTACAGATGTGATGATATTTGTCGTCCAGGAATGAAAGGCCAAGAAAGCTTCATCCACTTCTCCTCCACTTTGTCTTTTGACTTATACCAATAATTTCTTGCAAGCAAAGTGCAAATATTTAAAGGAACAGTAGAGCAACGTAACAAAATAAAGCCATAAAATTTCAAATTTTACTGCTAGCATAAAAGCATCTTTAGAACGAAATATGTACACAAGTTTTAACTGAAACTGATCTCGAATAAAAAGAAAAAGAAAGATGTAAAGATCATTCACCCCACCTTGAGGTTCAAGCATAAGAGACCATCAAACTATACATAGTTAGGGACAAAACCATCCTGTAAATCAATCTTGCTGACATGATAATTTCTGCAACATATCACATTTGTGTCTGCCAAAACATCAATTCCTCAATAAATGTTTTCACAACTTGGTTCACAGTGTCAGTAGCTCACCTCAAGATGGCTTATCTGTAAAAAAAAATAATATGTGAAGAATATCACCAGATGATCAGTCCTCATTTCCATCTCTCAACAACAAACCGCCAGCATCAATGACCCAGGAACTGAATTCTTGCTTTGCGGCTCTTCTTTAGGATGCAAGCTGTCAATTATTCTCTGTGGATGCTGGTACATGATGTCAGTAGCTCACCTCAAGATTTAACGTATGTAAAAAAATGATAAGTGAAGAATATCACCAGATGATCAGTCCTCATTACCATCTCTCAGCAACAAACCGCCAGCATCAGTGACCCTTGAACTGAATTCTTGCTTTATGAAATAACGCTAGGATACCAAGCTGTCCATTATTCTCTGTTGATGCCTAGTAATTACATTCACAAAATTTGAAGGCTATGATGCGATCATTGTTGTAAGATTATATCAGATACATTGATGCTTCACAGTTGTATCTGCTTAATCTACCTGTCTTGAGCACGTTGAGCAGGGAAAAAAGGCATGAAACCTTCACACCTGGGAAGAGGTACCTCATGAAACCAGGCATGGTTCAATGCAGCTTCTGCGGTTATTCGCTGCACAAGCAAGGGAATACATCCATAAATTTAATAAACCCTACAATTTTAAAACTAAGGAAATTTCAGATTCTAATTAAAACTCAGCAGAGGATAATGACTTTACCTTCTCAGGGTTGTAAGTTAGGAGTTTGCTCAACAGGTCAAACCCTGAATCAGAAAGGACTGTAGACCCAGTGAATGATGCAACAGGAAATTTCTTTCTCAACAGATTATACCTGAAAAATGAAAATAGAACAGTTACTAGAACTATTTGAACAACATACCAACTAAATCACTCCATTATAATCCAGGAATCCACACAAGGTCTGGGATCCTTGAAAAAAAATAGCTTATATGGAGAATAATAATATAGAAAAGCAGCATAAGGTAATTGAGGATTGTCACTAGGGAGATACTTACGGTTGTACAAACCAAAGTTATTGAACCCAGGCAATTCAGAAACCCCTGGCCATATTGTCTTATTGGGCGTACCAAGAATTCTGAAAATCTGCAAAAAAAAAAAAAGTGATGAGATGTTTCAATGGGCAGCCAAAAAGTAGATGAGAAAACAAACTTAGCAAATAACAGTGATTACCTTGTCAAGCTGATCTAGTTCGGTTTTCCCTTGGAACAGAGGCTCTTTTGCTAAAAGCTCAGCCATTATACAACCCACAGACCACACATCAATTGCTGTTGAGTATTGTTTTGTTCCCAGCAAAAGTTCAGGAGCCCTGCAAAGACAAAATTCAAAATTTTCAGAAAGCTTGGCAAAACTAATATGACAAATAGGTAAGAAAAGAAGTGCTTTTTCTATTTTTGACAGATGATGAAAAAACATAATCTGATCTATAGGGAAATATGACCAACAGTAGGTAAAGAAATAAAACTTGCTAACACAAGCCAAGTGAACAGAGACGATTTGCGGCATGTACCATGTATGTCTCAAATTAAAATGTATGTAAGGTCAACAAAACTGTCAATAAAAGAATGCAACGCACCTGTACCACAGAGTGACCACCAACTGAGTATATGGTTTGGATGGGCTTGCAAACTGGCCGAGACAGCCCAAAATCCACAGATTTTAACTCGCCTGTCATTCAAAAGAATATTTGATGTCTTTAAATCCCTGTGCAACACCCAATTATGATGAAGATGGTGGACACCCTGCAACAGCTGTAGCATCAGGCCTTTAACTTCACTTATAGAGAAAGGCTGCTTCCTCATTTCAATCATCCGCTTCAGGTCATTTTCCATGTATTCCATAACCATGTAAACAGTACCAAAGTCATCCATAACAACTTCTTTAACATCCACAATGGAGGGATGATGAAAAGACAGAAGAATGTTAATTTCTCTCAAAGCTGACATAGGGAAACCATCTGTTTCTGCTGTCTTCATCTTCATTTTCTTCAATGCGACAATTTCTCCCGTTTTTTTGTCTCTGGCTTTGTACACAACACCATACGCACCTTCATTTATTTTATTCAGCTTTTCATATTCAAACACACTTCTACATCCCTGAAGCATGTTGACACGCCTTAGTGGGGTTCCAGTGACATGAGCCTCATCACCATCCTCAGAACCCAAGCCTGACTGATGTCACTGCCAGTCTCATCCTCAGAGTCATTGATCTCCATACAATCATTGTTATCCAATTCGTTTCCAGAACATTCATCTCCACTGGCTCGACCTAGGAAAAGACCAACTTCATCAGTTACAGAAGATTCAGCTCCATCTCCTTCTGAGTCTTCTCTCTGAGACTCCCCACTCTCAGGAATGGATATCTTTCCATCTAATACAGTTCTTGCAGGTGAATCCATAGGAGAACTCATTTTACTTCGCTTGGGCATGTTTCCATCATCAGAAAAACATTTTTCCCGTGGAGAATCACTTTCAGATGCCCACCTGGACGAGGCTATATTCCAGGAACAAACAACTTCCTCCCCCATCTGCTCAACTTCTCCACCACTCCTCTCACACCGCCGGCCGGGCACGAGAGAAGACAAACATGCAGGGGACTCCAAAACGGGAGTTTCAGCAGAGCCGTTCACCACATGGGACTCTACAATAGAAGACAACAATCTTGGGATCTGATCATCAGCACCGTGCTTCACCAACAGCCCCATCTGAAACAACTTCTGCCACCTAAATTTCGAACGAGACAACGCAGTACTCATAGGTACAACCCTATCCTTAGAAGAAATCCTCGCTTCCTTCTCCGTATTCCAAACAACAGGCGAAAACTTCCTCTTTTTATCATAGCTGATCTTAACCCCATTATCAACTTCACATGTCTTACTTCCAACCATCTGAGATCCAATTTTTCGACCAGATGATAATTTACCAATCTCTTTTCCACCGTTCCTAACACAGAACCCATTACGCCCACCACCGACATCACTGCTCCCCCTTGGCAACGAATCGAACCCATTCCTACCCGTAACGCCCCGATCGCGGTGGCGACTCAACTCGACGCCGCGATTAGGGTTTCTATGATAATCATGTTCCCTTTTGGAGTACTTGTTAAAATCATTCATCCTGGAAACACCGAATCCCCCAGCCGCCATGTAGTCAACAGATCAAAAACTGGGAAAACAAACCCTAATACTAACCCCAAAAATCGATGACCCAACAAAAAAGAAGGAACAATTATAGACAAAGGATCAGAAAAAAAAACCCTAGACCTGTCTTCCACGATTATTCTTCTCTCCAAGAAAAGTATAAAATCGAAGAAGAGAACTCACCGAAGACCGATCGAAGAGAGAAGCCGCCACGAAAAGGAGACGCGCAGAAGAAACCGCCTGCAAGTTTCTCATACGCGTGATTGTGTGGCTAAAAATGTGAACAACAGGCATTATATGCAACCGCTGGTGAGTCACGTGCTATGCACATGATATGGTAGGTGCTTTCCGGTTTGTCCTCCCACCCCCATCCTGATATCATACGTAAATGCATATGGAGATTTTACCCCAAAAAACCTCTATGTCCAAATTTAGAATGTTATTCATATTTAGTTATTCATTATTTATATCTCTAAATTTGGATAAATAATAAAAATTACTATTTTTATTTTTATAATTATATTATTATTTTATTCTTATAATAACTTTATAAAACATTTTTATTTTTAAAATATATTTATTTTGCTTATTCACCTTTCATGTTGTATAAAGTTTACTTGTTCATAGAAAATATATAAGGAGGATAAGGAGTGCTTTGGGTTAGTCTTAATAAGAGCAATTCTTATGTCATGCTTAAAACATGTAGCCTTGAAAAAGAAAAATAAATAAATATAACATATATATATATATATATATATATATATATACGTATATATATATATATACAAATTTTTATGATGTTTTTATTTTTGTCTATTCTCAAGGGCTATATAAGGTGGATAAAGGTCTTTGGGTTGATCTTGTAAGAGCGATTTGCATATCATTAACTAAAGAACATGCTTAGCCTTCAAAAAGAAGAAATAAATAAATATAACATATATATATATATATATATATATATATATATATATATATATATATATATATATATATATATATATATATATATATATATATACAAATTTTAATTGCTTTTATATAACATATAATTATTTTAATATATTCATTTTAGAGTATTCATTTATTTTTATTAATTTATAATTTTTCTAAAATAAATAAATTTAAAACAATTTAAACTTTTTTGATAATTATATAATATATTTTATTTATATTGTAAATAATAAATCAATAAGATTTTAATTAATTAATTCAATGATTAATGAAAGAATAAAGAGGGTGTTTGTTTTTTAAAGCAATTTGCTTTCATAAGTGGAACTTTTTGACAACTTATTTATGAATTTTTAAATATTTCTTTAGAAAAAGCCAATATTTTAAATGGAAAAAAAGCTATATTTTAGAATCTTCACAAAATATTTTAAAATGACTAAAATCAAATATTTAAAAGAACAATCATAATATTTTTAAATCTTTAAAATCCACACAATATTTTAAAAGATCGATCAAACATTTTAAATGAATAAATGAACAATTCGATTATCAACTCATCTCTCATCCCTTTACCTTTATTGCCATGGATTCTGCTCATTTTTTGCTCTCATGGACAACATTGTCAATTGTCATTTCAACTTTTATTATTATGTAAAATAAAATGTTTAAATATTAGTTTTAAGTATAATGCTTTTAGATATTCGAAGATATGTACTTCAGTTGTTATATTTTTTTTCTTTTGGATATGTAAAAATATGCATTTGAATTGTTATTTTTGTCACTTTGTGTTTAATTTAATTTTGGTTTCATTTATCTATTTTTTAATTATTAATTTTATATATTATATTTTAATTATATAAAATAGATAAATATAATAATTATTTTTTGCAACAATAATAATAATAAATTATTTATCATTTTAATTTTTTATTAATATGTTAAGATGTTAACATGTGTTATACAAATATTTTTAATTTTAACATAATAATAAAGTTAAAAAAATTGATTTCATGATATAATTAAAATGTTCATTTTAAGCATATAAAAAATAAACAATTTTATACTTAATACTATCAAGTCTTATTTAACATTCAATAGAAAAAAAAAAACAAAAAAAAGCAAACCCCCTAAATCTCTCCAAGACGTGAGAGGTAGCTCTTTAAGATTAGTGGGAGATTGCCGGTTATTACTCTAACGTCAATTTTATGTTTTCCGACTAGTTTCTTTGACGGAAACTTGTTTTCCCATTATGAATGGAGTTATTGTTGCAATAAATGTCATTTATTCCAAATGAATAAATGTCATTCATTCTAAAAATGAATTATTCATTTGTAGAATGAATTACATTCATTCGTTGTTCATTCGAAGAATGAATGTTTTTTCATTCCAACTCTTATATAAAGTGAACCTCTTTACTCGAAAGTGGTATCGTTTTTTCTAAAGTTTTGTGTTTACGAGAAAGGTTAGATCGAGTTTTGTGTCTTAACGTTATTAGTATTCTTATTTATATATCGTTACATCCACGAGAGATAAGACGTCGATTTTATAATGCAGAGGAGGCAATGAGAAATCTGATTTTAAAACTATTCTAAGCTTTGTTACTCAAATACATGAAAACAAAATGACAAGGGAAAGGAAAATTTACAAAGAAAGAAAATAAGAGATCATGACTCCTCAGGAGACTCGGCATCCTCAGTCTCTCATTTTCTTTTTTTGTAATTTTTTCCTTTCCTTTGTCGTTTTGTTTCCATGTAGTTGCTAACAAAGTTTTGTAAAAGTTACATGTGATTGTAGGAATTTGAGGATAGATGAAGAAGATGCAGTGGGACTGTATCTCAAAATAGCATGCAATGGGTTTTGGTAGGACGTTTTTGTTAGAAAAAACTACTTGCAGATGGTCGAAAAATGACAAAGATAACAGCAGAAGCAGTCGTGGAATTGCAGCAGCAGCAGACGAATAGCTCAACAGCACCAGCAGATGAAGATGGCTGAACCACGCGTAGTGGGCGTAACCCTGGCGGGAGCTTTGGAATCTGAAGATCGCTAGATGGGATGTTCGGGATTGATGATGAACCTGTAAAATAAGCAGCAGGTTGTAGAGAGCAGAATAAAGCGAAGAGTGACGCGGCACCTTGTCGCCAAGATTGATTTCCCAGTGGTAGCAGTGTTTGATCGATGATGAGCTGCGGGCGTAAAGCCGGGTCAAGAATTCGAACTTTTCCAAAAAAATAGAGATGCATCTGATGAGCTTTAGTATGATGCGATTAAAAGCGCGAAATATTTGAATCTCGAATGAGCCAACGGACGCCGTTAACCGTGCGTGAAATCCCAATTCTGTACAAATTTAGTTAAAATCTAGAAACGATCGAATTTGATGTTTTTCAGCTGTAGTGTCGGGTGACACATGTCAAGCCATATGTCACAAGGCATAGCAAGGGCAAATGCATGTGTGACAC